>OX638368.1:110273010-111473010 GCA_951812925.1 Calliopum simillimum
GTGTACGGCCCAAATGTCCTGCAAAAACACCATGTTTGGCCCTTGTACAGCCCAAAAAAAGTAATGAAATTTGGCCCTTGTACAGCCTTTGTACAGCCGTAATTTAAAAATTGTTTTTTTTTTACTCGGGTAGGCTCGCCCATTTTCAATCCCTCGAGCTAACTTTTGCGGCAAAGCCACTGTACCAAATTTCTTGGATAGTTCTCCCGTAAAAAAAATTTCCACCGATAGCCAGACAGAAATGGCTATATCGACTCAGGAGGTGACGTTGATCATGAATATACATATATACTTTTCTATATCTGCCACGCCTTCTGCTCTGCATTACAAACGGAAGGACAAAGTGAATATACTCTGAGTGTAGGGTATGAAAATGTTTATCTTTTAAAAATCAAAAATTAAGTATGCAAGTTTATTCCTAAGCATACTTAGAATGTTGTTTAACAAAAATTATTAAAATCGGATCGGTATATTTTGCGCCAAATCGTTACATGTTGTTTTCATATAAGCAATTTTATATAAATAGTGTATATGCTGGATTTTCTAAGGGTTCGACAATTATAGATTTTCGAAATCACATCAGAAAAAGTTTCCCAATTTGGCATTCAAATGTTTAGTTGATTCCGAAGGTTAAGTCTAAAAAAGCCTTTTTCTTTTAAAAAAACTTTATTATTTTATTGTGTTGATTATAGTGAAGTCAATGAAGCATTTTAGATGGAAGTCCTCAAGAATAGCACCGATTATGATGATTTTTTTTTAATTTTTTTTTTTTTTTTTCTATTTAAAATCAGAAACATTTTGGAGCGCGGTCGGAATTATATAATTTTTTAAACAATATTTAAAAAAGTTATATTTTCATTAAAAAAAAATTGTTAAAAGAAATGCAACAAACAAAAATCAAAATATTTGGCGATTTTTAATCCAAATCTGGCATTAAAATTGCTGTAAATTATATGGTTCTGAGATATCTTCTCTTCTTATAGGGTCTAAAAACTGTTGCTATGTTTTTCTCAAGAACGGCTATAGCAATTTTAATTAAACTTTGGAAAATGATACTCGCTAACGTATGCTAAAGAATGAAATAGACTTTGACTAAGTATATACTTATGAAGAGGAGTGGCACCGCCTCAAACATTTAATTTGATTTGGTCATATCATTTGAACCTTATAATATTTTTTGATGAAAACTAGTACACAGCTTCTGACTATCTATGCCTTATAATGGGCATCGGAAAAGGCCACGCCCACTTTTTAATTACTGAAAATTTTGATATTTTGATTTTAATATTACTCGAATACAGATTTTGATGGAAATCAAAATTTTCAATGGTTAAAAAGTGGGCATGGCACTTTTTCGATTTCGTTAAATTTTTGCCCAATTTAAGGCATTGCTAGTCAGTAGCTGTGTACTAGTTTTCATCAAAAAATTTTATACGGTCCAAAGATATGACCAAATCAAATCAAAAGTTTGGGGTGGAGTCACGCCTCTTCATAAGTATATACTTAGTCAAAGTCTATTTCATTCTTTAGCATATATTAGCGCGCATCATTTTCCACTGTTTCATTAAAATCTCTATAGCCGTTCTTGAGAAAAACATAGCAACAGTTTTTATATACACAATTTTAGACCTTATAAGAGAAGATATCTCAGAAACCATATAAGATACAACAATTTTAATGCCAGATTCGGATGTAGAATTGCCAAATACATATAAAACGACTATTTGATTTTAGTTTTTTGTATTTCTTTTAACAATTTTTTTTATGAAAATATAACTTTTTTAAATATTGTTTAAAAAATTATATAATTCCGATCGCGCTCCAAAATGTTTCTGATTTTGAATAAAAAAAAAAAAATTAAAAAAAAATCATAAAAATCGGACTTCCTCAATTTGCCTGTTTTTTGGCTTCATTGACTCCACTATTATAAAATGTTGCATTTTTAAACAAACATTGGAGGAAAAAAATCGCATTTTATTTTATTTTTTTGCACAGCTTGCTCCATCCAAATAGTTTTACTTCATTGTTCAATATCCTGGTTTGCCGAAATAAATCGCTGTATTTTTCATTTAAAATTTTTTCCTCCCTCTCTCTTTCTCTGTGCACTTTACAATTTAGTTTCAATATCTTCATTTCCGAATTTTCGTACGTTTCATATGGTTAGTCAAGTGTAGGAGGGGGGGTTGCGCTATGCTGCATTTATTGGGGTTTCTTTCTACTTCCTGCGTTCTTTCTTTCTTTACAGGTGTGAAACTTTCTTTCAATTGCACACTTGAGCGAGATTACAGGCATTAGTTGAAACTACAACACTTTGATCGTAGCTAAAATGATGATGTTGATGATGATGATGATACTACGTCAATTCCAACAACATCATCATCATCATCATCGACGTCATTTTCATTGATGATAACATCTTCGACATGGTTACCACCAACACTGTCTTCTTCTAAGCGCGACGTAGCAGCAGCAGCATTTCGACACTCGACACTCGTTCATGACATTTTAAGCTGCAATTTCGATAAAACGTTTCCAATCGATTTCATTCTTTTTATAACGCTTAGTTTTGATAAAGTTGTACGTAGTAGTTGTATATAATGTGAGTATGTAGTTACAGAGTTTTCATTCCTGTTGGGGGTATTACTTAAGTTGGGGCGTTTGATGTGTTTTACTCTAAAGCATCTTAATGACTCTGTTGGACTCTTGTCAGGAGGAAATTAAATGTTTAAATTTGGACCGCAATCGTTATGTTTTAATTAAATCTTTCGTTGATACTTTGAATCAAAGTTTTAAAGAAAGAGTCAAGTTCTTGCAAATGAAGTTTGTAATAAAATTTTTGTTTTTGGGCAATATGCCAATAATATATGTTATATTCTCATACTATAAACTGTTACATACATAAATGCATATGGTAAACAAAATTTTGTATAGAAATCAGTTGAAAGCACAGCTCTTAATTAACTGTAAAAGTGAGTTGCACTGAATTGGAAAAACCAAAATAGCCGCATCAATTCGAAATCTAGTAATTGCTTATATGTATGGTTTTTTACGCAGTTTTCATCTGACTGGCTGACAAACTAACAACCATCAGGAGGACACAAAGGCCTAACCATGCGATGTGTGTTAAAACTTCATGGATTGTTCAGCTCTACATGAGAAGAGATGATAAGGGGGGAAGGGACTACATTTAATTGAAAATAGAAAATTGCCAATGGTATTGAATAACAAAATATATATGCATATGTGCGTTAGACTGCTTCATTTTAAGTTGCAAGTTGTGGTGCAAGTAGAGCCCATAATATGAAAATTTACTGGTGGTGTTCATCACCTTTTTTGTATTTAAGGTATGTAGTCAAGAAAATGTAGTTAAGGTATGTAGTTAAGGTAAGTAGTCGCATTAAACAAAGAGTGTCGCGTTAAATATTAAAGTAAAAGCAAATGTAACAGATGTTACCGTCTTAGAATTCTTTGTTTTACATTTCTTCATCATTGGTTTTTTAGAATTTTGAATAGTTTTCAAAATGAGTTCATCGAAAGAAAATGTGCCAGATTTAATTGTGCACAAAAAACACGATTTTCAACATTTGTCTCGCAAAAATATTGCGTACTTAAAAACTTTAGTGAACAATTAACTACGGAAAAGAAAGTTGGAAATGATCGAAAAAAATGATTTACCTCAGAGGAAAATCCAAAAGTGGTACGTGCTTATGAAAAAAATACTGGATTCATTATTAGAGATGTGGCTAAAAAAGTGCAAATGTCACCTGAAAACGTACCGAACGTTTATAGAGAGAAGGTTTTCAATCATATAAAGTGCTTGTGGCACTAAATAGGAACGATAAGCAAAACACAGCTGCTAAAACTCGCTCACGAAAGCTCTACGACCGTTTTGTACAGGTGCATTAAGCTAGCAGAGCGAAAATGGCAGAACTGGAAAAAAAAGGTCATAATTATAGGCTAATTTTGGGCGCAAACGCCGAATTTTAGGCTCTTCATTTTTAAAAAAAAAGTTAGCTCTGCTAGCTTAAACTTATTTCGATAAAACACATACGGGACGGGACGCATATTGAACTAAAGTAAGTAGTCAATAATTATAGGCTATTTAAATGCCCAATCACCAAATAAAAAGCTTTCCATTTAAAAAAAAACAAAGATAGGTTAAGCTTAACCTAGCAGAGAGATTTCGAAAAAAAAAACATTTTGAACTAAAGAAAGTATTCAATAATTATAGGCTAATTATAGGCTATTTAAATGCCCCATCGCCAAAAGAAAAGCTTTTCATTTAAAAAAAAAAATGGACCAAATCAATTTTCTTGAAATAAGGAACTTTGAATAACAACAATTCCAGACGATGGGGCATTCAAATAGCCTATAATTAGCCTATAATTATTGACTACTTACTTTAGTTCAATATACGTCCCGTATGTGTTTTCTCGAAATAAGTTTAAGTTTAAGCTAGCAGAGCTAACTTTTTTTTAAAAAAATGAAGAGCCTAAAATTCGGCGTTTGGGCCCAAAATTAGCCTATAATTATGACATTTTTTTTTTTTTCAGTTCTGCCATATTCGCTAGGTTAATGGACCTGTTATTTTCAATTCATTTTAATGGACGAAGCAACTTACGTCAAAGCTGACTTTAACAGCTTTCGGGTCAATTTTTTTACACCGCAAAAAAGAAAATTTAAAGCAAAAACAGGACAAGTTTGCAAAAAAATATTGGGTTTGGCAAGCAATTTGTAAATGCAGTTTTAAGAGCTCAGTATTTGTTACAACTATTACCAAAATTATGTGAAAGAGTGCTAACAGAAACGTCTGCTGAATATGATACGCCTTCACGAAAATCCTGTGTTATTTAGATCAGATTTGGCGAGTTGTCACTATAGCGAAATGGCCATGAATTATTATAAAGAGAATGGGGTCAATGTTGTACCGAAAAATGCAAATTTTCCAATTGCCCAGAGCTTCGGCTGATTGGAAAATACTGGGCAATAATGAAAAGAAAATTGGTAAGAACAAAAAAAAATTTACAAAAATTAATAGAAGCTATAGCAAAAATGGATCAAGGTATATTCCCAGGTCACCCAAAGTGATGTGCAGAGCCTAATGGCAGATCTTAATTCAAAGCTAAGATATTTTGCATATATCTCAACCAAATGAGCAAACCTTTTAATTTTCTTAAAGAAATACTCTTGAGCTTTAAAAAATTACTTGCTTTTTTTTGCCAAAAAATAAACGTTTTGTACCCATTTTTGTCGACTACTTTTTTTCGAATACAATCCTTATATGATAAAATAAAATAAAGAAGTAAGATGCCAGTAAATTTCAATATTATGGGCTCTCCTTGCATCAGAACTATTATTTTCTATTCTTGCAACTATTAAATCTACTTGAAGGCAAAATGAAACCAAAAAATAACTAGTAAGGGTGTTATCTTTGGCCTGGCCAAACATTAAATACCCTACACAGCAATATTTTGAAAATTTTGCTTATATGGGAGGTGCCACGCCCTCTTGTCCGAAATCACCCAGTTTTTTCTCAGAGTTTGCATTTATAGTTCTTAGTATTTGAGTGAAATTTGGTTTGGTAGAATATCTCAAAAAATGTTTTCAGTATAGCGTTTTGAAGCTTTTGCTTATATGGGAGGTGCCACGCCCTCTTGTCTGATTTTATCCAGTTTTTGCCTAAAGCATTTATAGTTCTTAGTGTCTGAGTCAAATTTAGTTCGATTATCTCAAAAAACGCTTTCAATACAGCGTTTTGTAGCTTTTGCTTGTATGAGAGGTGCCACGCCCTATTTCCCGTATTCACACAGTTTTTTCTTAGAGCTTGCGCTTACAGTTCTTAGTATTTATATGTATTTTTTGTATGGGCGGTAGGCGTGTCCATTGACCGATTTCGATCATTTTCAATCCCCCGGGCTAACTTTAACGACGGAGGCTGTGTACCAAATTTCATTAGTTTTCCCAAAAAATGTATTTCCACACACAGCCAGCCTCCCAGCCAGCCACCCAGCCAGCCACCCAGCCAGCCAACCAGACAGACGGACATCGCTATATCGACTCAGGAGGTGACGCTGATCAAGAATATATATACTTTTCTATATCTGCCACTTCTCCTTCTATGCGTTACAAACGGAAGGACAAAGTGAATATACCCTGGATGTAGGGTATAAAAAATAACTAGTAAGGGTGTTATCTTTGGCCTGGCCAAACATTAAATACCCTACACAGCAATATTTTGAAAATTTTGCTCATATGGGAGGTGCCACGCCCTATTTCCCGAATTCACTCAGATTTTTATTAGAGCTTGCGCTAACAATTCTTAGTATTTATGTGTATTTTGGTTGCATTATCGTGAAAAATACTCCAAAAGTGGCACTTTGAAGATATTTTTTGTATGGGCGGTAGGCGTGTCCATTGACCGATTTCGATCATTTTCAGTCCCTCAAGCTAACTTTGACGACGAAAGCTGTGCACCAAATTTCATTGAATTATCTGGCTTAGTTTTCGCAAAAAATGTATTTCCACACACAGCCAGCCAGCCACCCAGCCAGCCAGACAGACGGACATGGCTATATCGACTCAGAAGGTGACGCTGATTAGGAATATAATCACTTTTCCATACCTGCCACGCCTCCTTCTCTGCGTTACAAATGGTAGGACAAAGTGAATATACCCTGGGTGTAGGGTATAAAAATGAAGCAGTCTATTGTACATATAAAGTAGATTTTCATGACACGAATAAGCACATAGAGATGCCAACTATCACTAATAATATTTGTATGTGGATTGTCCCGCATTACTACGTTTTAATTTGGAATTACTGAAAATTAATTAAGTATCAAATGTTATTTGTGTTTGTTTATCTTTGCAAATGAACTGTTTGTTTTCAATGTTTGTTTTTGCACTATTTAATAAGCAATACATAGGTCATATACATAAGTAACGTATCTATGAGCTTATTATGTGCATGGACAACTTAATTTCCAAATAGACTTTTGGAATTGTTTTTTTTTTTTCAAGTTTTTATTTTGGGTCTACTTCACAATGTGTATTTCTAGCCACTGGATTAAATAAGGAAATTTTCAGAAGAAACCATAGCTGATTTAAGTTAAGGTTATATAAATAGATTTTCAGTGATTCTTCTTTATTGTTACTAAATTTTGGAGGCGTTAGGAAATAACGCCCAGGGAAATAACGCCCAAAAAAAAAACAAAATAACGCCCAAATTATTTTCATATAAATTTGGGCGATAATCATTTTGGAAATAACGCCCAAAAATTTGGGCGTTTTTCAAAAAAAAAGAAAATAACGCCCAAAAAATAATATGAGGTAATAACGCCCAAAATAAAAAACGAAATTACGCCCAAATTATTTTCGTATAAATTTGGGCGACAATCATTTTGGAAATACCCAAATATATGAAATAACGCCCAAAATCAAAAACGAAATTACGCCCAAATTATTTTCGTATAAATTTGGGCGACAATCATTTTGGAAATAACGCCCAAAATTTATTTGTATAAAAATAATTTGGGCGTTATTTCGTTTTTCGTTTTTGGGCGTTATTTCGTTTTTTAAAAATAAAACTAAATAACGCCCAAAAAAGCGAAATAAAGCCCAAACTTTTGGGCGTTATTTCCAAATTGATTATGGCCCAAATATATATGAAAATAATTTGGGCGTTATTTCGTTTTTGTTTTTGGGCGTTACTTCGTTTTTTATTTTGGGCGTTATTACGTCATATTATTTTTTGGGCGTTATTTCGTTTTTTTTATTTTGGGCGTTATTTCCTTGGGCGTTATTTCCTAACGCCATTTTTGGAGCATTTTGTGTATACAATGGTTATTTACTCAATCCGATTCTAACTTTCGTATTGCTTAAAGCGTTGGCAGCTCTACAGAGAATAAAAATGTTTTGATCAGTGACATCCAACTGATGACACTAAACCAGCTCAGTCTGTCAAAACTAATTGTTAAATTAAACGAGCCAGCAAAAAGTTGATGGGCTAAAAACTATTTGGCAACAAATAAAAAATTGACTTTTAACAATAAACTCCTGAACTGAAGTATTTCCTCTATCAAGTACGAGTACGAACAATATTGTACCATTTCCAACGAATTCAATTGTGACAGATAGAATTCATTTAGTACACAACAAGCAACAATAACACAAAAACACCATTGAAAGGGAACTTTTTGCAACGCTTTCAATTTCATATCCGAGTACTCGCATGGGTATTTTATATTTTCCCACATTTTTTTTGTTATTGTCTATGCGTTGAAAAAATCGTACTCGTAAAATCAAAAATAAAAAAATTAAAATATCAGACTGGTTTCCATTTTATTTCCATTTATGATGTGGTTTTGCGACTTCGATAGCAATCTGGTCAATTGATTGATTTTTTATTGACTCCACCAACGATTGGCCACGTCATGTTATTTGTTGTTCTTAATACTCTTCCTCGTTGGAATGAACAAATTAATAAAAATACCAATACCAGTATTTTATATTATGGATAAATGATAGATTACACACATAAAAAACATAAATTGATATTTAACTGAAATTATAAATTAAATAAAAATGAAAATGGATAAATTAAATTTGTATCCACAAAGTGAAATTTAAAATCTCTCAAACCTGTTTCGTAATCCGCGTGGTTTCAACTACTTTTCACTTAGGAGGCTTTTTGAAGAAAATGGGGAGTCACACGATAAAAAGTATGAACATCTTTTTTGTGGAGAATTACAGGTTCTACAAATAATTTACATTTGTATCTACGAAAAAGTAACTGATTGGGAAATATTCGATAAAGTCCAACTTTTCGACTATTTGCGGGTTTTTTACTAATATTTCCTAAACGGTTACTTGTTCAATAATGCCAATCAATTTTATTTGTAGAACCTGTTATTCCACACAAAAAAGATCCGCATACTTTTATCGTGTGACTCACCATTTTCATGAAAAAGCCTCCTAAATGAAAAGTAAGTGAAGAAATAATTCAAGCATAAATGAAAGTGGCCTAAATCTATTTTCCAAAAATCGACATTTTCTTTCTGAAACAAATTGTAATTACTCGTAATATATTGAAAATCATTAAGATTTTCCTGAATGAGAATCTGCTTGTTAAGGAAATGATAAAATTTTTTATTTTGATGGTGACTTAAGTGCAGTTTTTGGAATATCAAATGGATTTGGAAAATATAATACAAATAATTCGCGACCTTAGAACAACAAGGTACCAACTACATACTTTCAAAATGTGTAGCAGATAGAACTCTGTTGTATTTTCGAAACTTATGTAGTATCTCCCAAGGGTACATATACCCGACCCATTTTAGGAGTTTGAGCTCATTTTTCAGAAAAATGCCTTAAATTCTAAGAAAAATTTTGGGATTTATCAGAAGTCTTTCCGACCTCTTTTAGGAAATTCGGACCCATTTTTGAAATCGATAGTATAACTATGAAGAACAATTTTGGGACCTTCATATTAGAAGTACCCCTGGCTTATTAGTTTTGGATGCATTTTACTAAAAATATGTTACTGCATGGATAAAAGCTTGGAGAAAAATTTTGCAAATTATCAAGGGTTTCACCGACTCCTCTTATTTCAGCACATTGTCCCAAAACTCCTAAGAGGTCGGGAAATCTTCTGATAACTCTCCAAATTTTCCTTTGGCATTTCTCTGTCGATTGTTGCACAAATTTTCTTTGGGATCAAACCTCCTAAGAGTCGTCGGGTCTTGGTGACAATTTTCAAATTTTTTTTTCAGCCTTTCATTATCGATTATTGCATTGAGATTTTGTTTTTAAATGGGTCAAAAAGAAGTCGTGAACAATTTTAATGAGCACCAAAATATTTTTCGCCCTTTCACTATTAATTCGTCGGGTTAAGACTACAACTAGACATCTACATATATTGATGTTTTGAGTTAAGAAGAAAAAACAGATCTATGCCCTAGTCTAGTCGGTTTTTTGAAATGTAGTCCCCATTCAATTTTATATCTACATATATATAAATAGGCAACCAGAATCGGTTCAGTCACTGTTTCTATACCTAAATCTCAAACGATTTGCTTAACTGTTTTTTTGTTGGAAAGGTTGTGAAGAGGAGCAGTGCATAAGACAATGCTTTTTTTAAAGTGGGCGGTGCCACGCCCCTAAATGGAAAAAACGCTCTCACAGCTATACCGCTTCATAGATTTTAACGAAATTTGGTATGGAGGTAAGATTAGCACTAAGAAACGATTATATGACCATTATGTTTTTAGTGAGCAGTCCCACGCCCCTAAATGGAAAAAACACTCTCACGGCTAAGCCACTGCATTGATTTCAACGAAATTCGGTATGGAGATAGGATTGGCACTGAGGAACGATATGACCATTATGTTTTCAGTGGGCGATGCCACGCCCCTATATGGAAAAAACACTCTCACGACGAAACTACTGATTTTTGGTGCAGAAAGATATTAAAAACTGTTTGCTCTTTAGTAGGAGTTACAAGCCTCTAAATGGAAAGCACGATATTGCAACTAAGCTGCTGCACCGATGCAGATAACCCGAACACTAAGGAAGAATATTAAAAGCTTTTTGTGTTTTATCGACCAAAGAAGGGTATAAAAACTTTTTTTTTTATTTTATGGTAAAATCGAAATGGTCGAATTTCGGCCACAAGTCGAACTCTAGTAAAGAATAAAAAAGAAAAAACTGCAAAATCCCATACAAAAAACGAATTTTTAAAAATTTAAAACGCTTTTTTCTCAATACATGAAAAATGTAGATTGTAATTGTAGTTTTAACCTGACGATTTGATAAAGTACCTTCTTCTTAGAAAAGTAAGCACAAAATAACTTAATGGCGTCGGTCACTTCAAATAGTTTTCTTCAACTTTTCCCTATCGATTCCCGCAGTAAAATTTTTTTCACAAAAATGGACCTTAAATTTAAAAGAGGAGTCAGGGACAACTTTAAGTTTTTAAAACCTATTTTCGACCCTTTTCTCATAGTACCTACCTAGCTATTTTTGTCCAAAGCTTTCTGTAAGTCGGTTTTTGAAATAAAAATGCATTGCAAACTAACCAATCCAATCTATTGACTTCAAGAAATATTTCAATACAAAATCAAAATATGAATGCGACATACTTCTTGGACATTCATTTTTTAACATATAAAGTATTAGTTGACAATATAGTCTTGTAAATGAACATTGAAGAAGAAAGATGTTTACGATGAATACGATTTTTTCAGCTTTACATTACTATTTTTGCAACTTCCATTTAATTGTCCATGAAATCAGAGCGCAGTTAATTCTCATTATGACATTACTTTTGTCTCACCTTATATTTATCACACCTCTGCCACAGGAGGCAAAAGATAGTAACTAAGTAGATGTATTACCCCTTAAACTGTCATATTTTATGCCATAATTTCCCACAAAGAACACACAAATTCCCGAACAAATTTTATCAGCTGCAAAGTCAACGCCTTCCCGAACAACCAGAGAGTAATCATCGATTTACAATTGAAACAGATGACAGCTACCGCTGATTTATGATAACATTCGGTTAAATTTATAACTTAAGCAGTAACTTGGAACGAACATTCAGATGTGCTCTTTTGCATCAGCAGCATTTTGTTCAGTAGGCATTATCCTTTCTGTTTTGTTTTTTTTTTTTTATTTTTTAGTTGTCTACGTTGCGTGCTCCTTTTTTTCAATGAATCCACCAAGAATCTTCTTCTAAGAAATTCCATTGTATTGAAACCAATTTTTTGCTTTTACTTTTCCATTTGCTTTTCATTTCAATTCCATTGGCAATAGATCTCTCCCAATAGCGCCATTTGTCTTTCGGCAGAGTATTGGTGGTTGCCATGTTCCAGCAACATAACATGAGGATTACCAGCAGCAGTAACAACAGACGCCATCACCGTCACCGTCGACATATCTGTGTATACTGAAAGGCTTTTGTACTTTCCAACATAGTGGTGCTGACGACAGGCAACAATGCTAAAGAGGAGTAAAAAGAGTAAAAAAAATAGTTGTCTATCCAACCTACTGTTGTCGTTAGCCTTAGGCTTTTGCCAGATGCAAATTTCATCATATACAACAAAACTCTCTGCGAGTGGTATGTAGTAGCTACTGTTCGTTTTGTTCATCTCATGCTGACTGGCTGATCCTTTACGTCTGCATGGGGATAAATATCCTGTTGACTTTTTTGATGACATGACTTAAGGCATGCGATACTGCGTTCGTTCGTTTGTTTTTTGTTATGGTGGTTCTTACTTTTATCACCGAACGAATTCATTTTGTCGTTACATTCAATTTTTTTCTGAATACCTTGGCACATTCCCGCTGCGATGCGTTACGTGGCGATTGTAATTCTTCAATTATACAAATTGCACTTTTTGTTGGTTTTTTTTTTCTATGGAAATATGTTGCAGGGTGAATGTGTGTTGCCAAAAAAAATTTTTTTTTTTTTTTGTTTTTCACATAACAGTTTTTGTTCGAAATGAATTGAACTCCTATCTCTATGGCTTAGTCTACAATGTCAGTGGGAAGGTTATTGATTCTACGTCTGTTAAAGTAACATTTTTTAAAATAATCATTTAAGGATTATGGAAATGTGAAACTAATGGAGACGAGAATAAATGTTGCAGATGATGTATGTAAGTACATATATAATTTGGAAATTCGTACTTATCTATAAAAGATTGGTACATCCTTTTTTTTGTAGAATTTTAGATTTGCTAAGTATTCAACTTTCAAATAATCTATGATAGTTAAAAAAAAATAAACTTTATCTAAGTAAATCGTTTTTGCCCGATTCGCTTTTTTTTTTGGAATTTCTCCCGCAAACGGATCAGTAACGGATCCGTAACGGGTAAAAAAGCGGAGATATGAACCGTCTGGCACAATGGGTGTATATAACGCGTATAAAAAATCAAAAAAAAACAATTTGAAGATCAAATATATTTTTTATGAATCGCATTATACGAAGCCCACCGTGGTATGTGCCTATTATTTTTCGTCGAAGAAAAAAATTATTAAAAACCTTAATTTCATTTATATAAATTTGAAAACAATAGAACATACAGAAAATAGAGTATGAGTTGCATTACGACCTAAGTAAAAGAATTTTTGTGCAGACTCTTTCCTCACCAAAACATTGGGAATCTAGAATCTCGACACCTGGGTATTTAATTTTGCGGTTAATCGCGATAGTGCAAGTTCACAATACATGTCCCATTCTTTCTAAATTCTCTTGACAAAGTCTACAAAAACCATAGTCTCCCAGACTAAATTTCTTCAGGCAGTAACTAGACCTATTAACATAAGCATATTGTCTTTTCATTATTTCAATATCTTTTCAGTTGAGGCTTAAAATATCTTTCACCTTAATGTAGACTGACCAT
Source organism: Calliopum simillimum (assembly GCA_951812925.1). Taxonomy (NCBI): domain Eukaryota; kingdom Metazoa; phylum Arthropoda; class Insecta; order Diptera; family Lauxaniidae; genus Calliopum; species Calliopum simillimum. The sequence continues at coordinate 110,286,420 of OX638368.1, forward strand.
TTTCTTGATGGGCCAATCCAGTATAGGAGAAAAATTCCATAATTTATTGTCTAAGATTTATCCATCATAGGATGTATATAGTTCATAAACTATGATCTGTTCTTTTTTGTCTATGGTCAATAATATATGATCTATGGTCCATAATATATGGTCTTTGATCTGTTTTTTATTATCCTTGGTCCTTAATATATGGTCTATGATTGGTCTTTTATAGTCTGTGGCCCATACTATATGGTCGATCATGTTTCTTTTATGGTCTATTGTCCATAATCTTTGGTCTATGATCTGTTATATTTGGATTATGGCTCATAAACTAAAACTGTTGTGGAATAAAATAAAAAAAAATTACACAGCACAATATGCGTTCATCCAGAATTCAGGACATTTTTGAATTCAGGACGAGAGGGTAAAATCCGGGACGGTTGGTCACCTTACTTTAATGTCTTTTGGGTTGATTAGCTTTTTCGCCTGCTACATGTCTTCTTTGTTTTCCCTGTAGATGATCAGGCTAGCATTTTCTAAATTCTGAATTACGTTGCTCAAATTTGCATTGATGAAACTTTAATACCTACTAGAATCGCCCAATGGTCGAAATTCAACCACAAATGTATTAAATAATTTTGGTATTTTTTTGGCAGTTTTAGTACTGTTTTTGCTTTTTGGTACAAAATAGAAAAACTCATTTATCATCCCTGTGTGCTGTATTTTCTTTTCAGGTCTGTGTGACCGCGTAATTCTTTGTGTTGTTAATATTGAAAAATTTGTATATATTTTTACCTGCCTTAATGGCAACATATTAAAATAATTTGAACTTTGTGCACATCTACATACAAATACCTTTCTAATGGTGTATAATTCAAAGTCGTGCTCCACTTCTAACATAGTAAAAAAGGTAAGACAAACTTTTGTCTTGCGTATTAAAATATAGTTTATATATGACAGATGCTGTGTGAAAATGATTCAACTTTTATGTGAACTATCACTGATCGCGCTAAAACTTTAGCACAGTGTGCTTATATCGATTTAACTATGGGTAAAATTTTTTCAATTGAGCCACCTAAAACGTACTTTTCGAAATGAAAATTTTGTTTTCCTTGACTGAATACTAATTGCTTAATTTTATGTATGTAAAGAATTAAATTAAACTTGATATAGTCAAGATAATATTAATTCAATGAATGATATTTCGGAAAGTATTGATCCGATTGGAAAAAAGGACAGTTAAGATATGTAGGGCACTATTTATGTTTCGGGAACTGGCAACACTAATATCAATAGCTAAAATCTGGCAACACCATAATAAAGTTTGACATTTTTTAGCATAAACGTACTCACAACGTTTTGATGTACAAGTACTATTTCTTTTGTTTACAGTTAGTTAAGAAAATCAACTTGGCCAAAAAATGGAAATTTCAAGAAAAGGTTTTCGTTGGATTATTTTTCACAACTATCGACGTGGATTATCTCAACAAGAATGTGTCGATGAACTCAATTTTTTGCATGCCGATAAAGCACCATAGTATAGTGAATTCAATCGTGGTTGTAGTTCGGTCGCCGACGAGTTCCGCGAAGGTCGTCCAAAATCGGTTGTTGTACCACAAAACATCGATACAGTGCATGAACTAATAATGCAAGATCATCATGTGCCATATTGTGAGATAGAAGCATCTTTGCACATTACTTCCACTTCAATGCATTCGATTTGCATAAATAATCAGTTGTAAAAAACGTTTGTTCTCGTTGGAAACCCCATAATTTATCAATCACTTAAATTATCAATGGAAAAATTGATTTTCCTAACTCACTGTAAACAAAACAAATAGCATTGTACATCAAAACGTTGTGAGTACGTTTAAGCTAAAAAAAAGACCCATAAAAACGGGATAAATGTGTTAAAATGTTCGAAAAAATTGTTCCCTGCTTGATTTCATGTAAACTTTCCGGAACACATTAACACATTGTATCGCATTTCTATGGGTTTTTTGACCCCTTTATGTGCGTGCGCTACCATACAGAGCTGCCACCGTCCGGACGGTTTTTTCTTCAATTAACCTTAGTGAAATTTTTCATAAATTCTTTTTTCGGAATATTTTAACCCATTATAAGTTTTTGGATAAAAGGGTCAATAAGACCCTTAAAAAAGGGATATAATGGGTTAGTATGTTCCAGAAATTTAACATGAAATCAGGCAAGTAACAATTTTTTAGAACGTTTTAACCCATTATATCTCGTTTTTATGGGTCTTTTGACCCTTTTATCCAAACACTTGGTTATAATGGGTTAAAATAATCCACTAAAAAATTTTATGAAAAATTTCACTAAGGTTCACTGAAGAAAAAATACCATCCGGACGGTGGCAGCCTTGTATGGTAGCGCACCCGCACCAACGACTCATGATAAACACAAAATTATACAAATTCAAAAACTCATAACTTGATAACCATAAAACATACCATAATTTTGAGGACTGAAAATAATTATAATAAAATTTACTTTTGAATAAAGATATTTAAAAATAATAAAAAGGGTGCTCCAAGCCTCAAATTGGCTTTAAAAAAGAAAAAAAAGTTTTTTCGACCAAAAGTAAATTTTTTTTTTTCAGTGTAATTATTTATTTCAAAAGCTTATACTTGTTTACAGAATCCCTGAAAGTTTCATTAAAATCGGTTAATAAGCCGAGGATCTATAAATTTTCAAATATGGGAGTATCCAAAAGCTGGATCGAACTTCCTATGGCCGCCATCTTGAAAATTTTCGGAATTTCGGAAAATCATTTCACCGCAGTAATATGTGTGTCAAATACTAACTTTTCACCAATTTTCATACAAATCGGAGATGTCAAGTCGAATCTTGGTCGATAACGCAAAGAAACACTCATAGTTCAAAATACATTTTTTATTAGTAAACTAAGTCAGTATTTTCTGGTTTTGAGTTATTTGGTATTTCTGGTCTAAAATATTATAGTCTTTTGTCTGATAAGACCCATTTAGCCATATCATATTTTCATCATTAAAAAAAAAAACAAAATTTTATTTTTTTGAACATCAAATACATATCTCAAAACTTAAAAAAACTGACTGAGGGTTTTTTCATTGTATAGGGACGATACATTGATTCCCATTTCGACCGTTGGGTATAACAGACAAACAGACATTTATACAAAAAGTAGGTATTCTACGACAAAAATATAAATTTAATGTGAAAAGTATTTAGGGTTGTAAAAATAAAGGGAGAATGTATTAACGAAATCAAAAGCTACCTACCACTCTCTTTTATTTTACCTCAAGCTCACTAAAGTTTATTTAAGCTTTCGTATTTACACTGCAAACAAATACTAAAATCCTTAAGTTCGATTCTTCAAATACACAGAATTTAATTTAAGTCAATTTTACGAATAAACAAAATCTCAACATTAAAATTACGTACTCGCCGTCGCGTCGTTGATTACGAGCGAGTGTACAAAATAATTATGAAAATACTTTGTCAATATTTATTTTCATGCTTGTGTGATCACGATGGATGAAATGAAAAGGAGGAAAAACCAGTCAGAAAGTAGCAGGGCCAACTGAGAATGGCAACTTCATCTAACCATCATAATTATTATGTAAGGCAGCGCAGATTGAACTTTGCAGCAGATTGAACTACTGCGGCTCACCTGCATGCCGTGCCGCCACCTATCTGATTCACATTACTGACTGACTGACTAACTGAATGAAAGCCTACCATGTTTACCTGACGTTTGCCTTTTTGCCCGATGGGAATTAGCAGCAGCATTGGCATCAGCAGCAATGAAAAATAAAGCTGATGGCAACCAACCTAAAGGATGGCAAATGAAAACTGAAAGACAGCACGAGTTTGAATGAAGGATTTCAACTTTGAAATATGATGAAAAATTTCAGTATGACACTGTGGCACAAATCATCAATAGAATAAAATGCATTTATTCATAGAACAATCCAAAACAATTAATTGCATTTCTATTCTAAAAAACTGTCAAATTCATCTAGGTTTTTTTTAAAAAAACTTTTTTAAAAAATCATTCATAAAAATAGCAATTTAGATTTGAAAGTTGAAAATTTTATAAGAAATTTGTTTGATCTTTTTATAAAAATTTAAAGAAAAACAAAACTTTTAAAAATACAATCATATGATTTAGCTGAATATTGGCGGAGTTATGAGTACTAGAATCGCCCAATGGTCGAAATTTGACCACAAATGTATTAAATAATTTTGGTACTTTGTGGACAGTTTTAGTACTTTTTTGCTTTTTGGTACAAAATAGAAAAGCTCATTTACATGCAGTCAGTCAGCCTTTCGTCTTTCTCTTCGTGCTGTATCCTCTTTTTAGCTCTGTTTGACTGCGTATTTTGTCGTAGTTAATAATAAAAAATTTGCATTTAATTTTATCTGGCTTAATGGCAAAATATTAAAATAATTTTAACTTTGTGCACATTTATACACAAATACCTTTCTAATGGTGTATAATTCAAAGTCGTGCTCCATTTCTAACATGGTAGAAAAGGTAGGACGAATTTTTGTCTTGCGTATTAATACATAGATTTAAAAAAATTGATAATTGTGGTTTTTGCAGCTTTTCCAGTTTTTAAAAATTCATATCTCTGAAACGTCTTGGCAAATTAAATTTAAAAAAATCATTGATGCTACAACTAGTACAATAAGAAAAAAAAGTTTCAAATAATACAGTCAAATGATATCCGGTTACTTATATATTGCTCCATATATACATCAGAACTCAGCAATTATTAAATTATAAGAAAAGATTTAAACACATTTTCCATAGTCTCATTCTTCATAAGATAATTTAACACATTTGCCCCACAGTGCAGTTGTTGGACTTTTATATTCTTTTCACAAACTAATACGAAGAAAGTCTACGCATAAAGGATTAAAAAAAAACTGAACGTTGAAAGTGAAAAAAGTTTTTTTTTCTTGCGTTTGCTGCTTTTTCAAAGAAAAGCCATGAAATTTCAGCGTAATTGAGTCCCTGGTTGCCGTTCTCTTTTAATTTTTGCTTACAGCACCCTCATTATTTTAAAGTGATGCTTCTTGTCAATAACGAGGAGGGGGCTTGGAGGCGGGGGCAATATGAAAAATGATGACAACCAAAAATACTACAAGGCATCAACAACAACACCACCATAAGCAATTTACATGTAGCGTTAATTTGGCAAAAACAAAAACGAAAGTGTCATCAGCTACCTGGCGGCAACCTGGTTTTCAAGGCACAACATGCGTTCATGTAAATGCGGCATCATTTCATTTGATCAAAATCAGGTCAAATCAAAAAGGCAAAAAGGCTTTTGGAGCAACTACAACATTTGACATTATGAAGTTTTCTCATCATCAACTTTTGACTTCATGAAGTTCACATTTTGGTGCTGCTGCTGCTGGTTATCTTTAAAGTTGTCAAGATGATGCCCTCTTTTTGCAAGGGAAATCAAAATCTTACACAAAAATGGGACAAAAATCTTGAGGTTAATTGGGTAGATATGTTTATTTTTATGTGTAATGCGGCATAGTTGTCATTGTACAAGGCACAGTGGTATTTTGGCAGAAAAAAAAAATTTTTCGACCATTAACTTTGAAAAATGTAATGATGCAGTTTTATAGAGAAAGTTTCACTAAGAAAGTGGCATTGAGACTTTTACTTAAAAGTCATACTTTTACTAAGAAAAATTGAGCCAAAGTCACTTGAAGGTTGTAGGTAAGAAACTGATTAACTTATTCATGCAAGTCTGTGGTATATTTATAACGATTATTTTTTGTTACAAATATTCTTATTGCAATTTTTATTGAAAAATAGTATTTTTTAATAAATTTAAAAAAAAAAGTTTTTCGTTTACATGAATGGCTTAAAAGATAACTAAACTAACTAAAATGGCTCTTTGAAATGCAGCGTTCCTTGGAAAATTACTAAGTTGGCTACGTCCAGCTACGTCTTCTTACTTCAAAGAAGTGGAAAGTGAGAATATGCTCTTTCAATTTAATCCAAAAAAAGTTCGACATATTTCAAGCCAATCATCCAATTCATAAATTTTCTGAAAAAGTTCATGTGTTTTTCAATGCGAATTTGCAATGTTAGTGCATATGTAATTTTATGTGGAAATAATGTGTTGCATACCTTTAGGGTCAGGGACTTTTAGTTCATTTTCTATGGGAGATAGGAGTGTTTGTGGATGTATTACGCTCTTTTTTGAAATATTTTTTATCTAGCTATATTTAATTAAACATGCAAGATTTCATTGTTGTAGGATCACTCCTTCTACTTCAAAACATAAGTATATGAAGCCCTCGCCCAGTCCAAAGAAGGGCAAAATTAATTTTATAACGTGAAAGTTCCATAATAATTTGACATAATGTTTTCGATAGATAAAGAATTAATTAACAGTAAGCCAATTACATATATATATCTAGATGTTTTGTGGACAACAATTCAAGATGGCGTAAAATCAACTCAGAACGGGGTCTTTGATCGATATCATTTTTCCAATATAATGTAATTAATTTAACGCTTTTATTTAAATTTTCTGTGAAAACAGAGCCCGATTGTTTTACTTCAACAAAATAACAACTCATTCATATTAGGACATTACCATTGCCATGCCTTATATAGGGTGTATTGCATAAGGTTACGTAGCTTCTGGGAAGTGATACAGGAGGCCTAGGCTAACAAAAACTAGAAAGGGTGTAAACTTTGGCCTGGCCAAATATTAAATTCCCTGCACTGCAGTATTTTGAAAAGTTTTCTTATATGGGATGTGCCACGCCATCTTGTCCGAGTTTATTTTTGCTCAGAGCTTGCATTTATAGTTTTTAGTTTAGAAGCTTTTGCTAATATGGGAGGTGCCACACCCTCTTGACCTAGATGTATTATCTCTAAAAAGCCCATTCAGTATAGCGTTTTGAAGCTTTTGCTTGCATGGGAAATGCCATGCTTTCTTGTCCGAATTCGCCCACTTTTTGCTCAGATTTTGTTTTTACAATTCGTAGTATTTATGTGTATTTTGGATGCATTGTCGAGAAAAATACTCCTTAAGTTACATTTTGAATATGTTTTTCATATGGGCGGTAAGCGTGTCCGTGTTCAATCCCACGAGCTAACTTTGACAAAAAAAAATATAAAAAGGCATACAAATAGGATCTTTTTTATACTAAAATGGCCGCCAAAGTCAAAAAATAGGAAAAAAAATTTAAAATATCAAATTTAAAGGTCCAGAACTTTGCGAAATCATATAAAACTCTGTAAACCAAATACTTTTTTAGAAAGCGCATACAATTAACTTAAAGTTTTTCATAAAAAAATGTTCTCTAAAACGCTATAAGCCCAAAAAAATTTTTATTTTTAAAAAAAATTCAGAAAATCAGTTTTAACCCTATAACTCCTCAGGGGTACATTTTACGACACCCCTCAGATTTCATGTTTTGTTAGTCTATGCCTCCTCTATCACCTCCCAGAAGCTTCGTAACCTTATGCAATACACCCTGTATAAGTATCAGATCAATTTCCTAATTAGTTTCTTTATATTCTGGCACTGTCCTTTAAACAAAATAAAAATCCATCAAACAAAACAACACACCCACTGTACTTATTTTAATTTTAGAACAAACATTTAAATGTAAGCAATCAAAAGCACAACTCCGCATTATATCATTATGGCCGCATTCTATGCTCCCATGCCATATGCTAAACCACCAACATTTTAGGAGCACTTCAGACCAACTAATATTTCATGTGAAATCGTCGTTTATTTTTTGATGTTTATACGCGAGTACCCCAATGCAGCACTGCAACTGCTGCTGTTGCTGCATTTTACAGCTGATGATTGTGCCCATACTTCCGGCTTGCACCCAAAAACCGCCGCTTCCAAAATGAAAGACCGCAAACTAAACTTCACTTTACTCCACTCACTTACTCTAATGTATGAGAGTAGCGTGCATTGGGAGTAGAGCGGGGGAAAGCACTTCAGAAGCAATTCAAAAAACGGGGGAAGAAAAAAGATTGCAGCAACATGGTGGCTGTGCCATTTCCGTTTGCCAAGCTTTTCCATATTTCCGTTTTGTGTTTGGAATTTTTAACTAAGTCATCATCATCATCATCAGTTGAAAATTCCGTTTTTGTTGTTGTTGTTGTTGTTGCTAGTGTGGTAAGCAACTGCTGCCGCTGCTGTTTTAGTTTTAGTTGTCAATGTTTCAATGTTTTTTGCTGTTTTGTTGTATTGCATGCTTTTGAGGGATTTTTTTGCACATTAACTTGGATGCACTTCTTCCGCTATCGTTGTTGTTTTTGTTGTGATTATTATTGTTCCTGTTATTGTTGTTTTTTTTTTTTTTGGAACCAAATCGTTGTTTATTTACTCTGATTGTTGTTAACTGCGAAAATGCTTGTTTTTTGAGTCTGACATGGACCAATTGGCAAGGAATAGGAATAGTATTTTTTATGTTTCTTTTTTTGATTTTGCTGCCTTCAAAACTGTGGCGGGATTTGTGTTTAATTTGACTTGAGAGTTTTGTAATTAAAATGAGACATTTTGATTACTTTTGTTGGGCTGGAAAAACAAGTTGAACGGCAAGTTAGGTTTTTAGTATTCGAAAATTGCACACAAAATTGTGTCACTTTTCAGCGAGTCAGTGTTAGATGAGTCAGTAAGCAAGTGGAATTTTTTGTTTTCTTTTGCTCTATATAACAATAATAAACAGTAGAGAATATATATATATTTTAAGTTAGTTTTGTTTGGTTGAAAAAAATAATCAATATTTTTAGGTCTAAAAATTAAGGTGCTAAAGTAATTGTCATAATAAGAATAGACATTAATTTATGCAAATAGCGTCAAACATCTTTAACATATGTTGTACATAAGTTACTGATAGATAAAGAATTAGTTGGCGAAAACCACAAATCTTACAAGCCTTGAAATCCAACATTAAAAAGGCCCAATTACTAATGTTTACGCGGCAACACGGCAAAGCTCCCAAAAACCGTATTAAATTTCCTGCGACTGGCAACACGAATTGTAACCATTGAAAATTCTTCAATTCATACCGTCATCCCTCTCACTCTTGTACGTATAAGTTGTATACGTCAAACTCAAGTTTTTTGATCATTCATTTCATTAACGTGCAGAGTTGTGGCCGCCGTCATTTTCTTAATTAAATTCTTTTTAAATATTAAAAAATTAAAACCTAAAAATAACTTAATACTACTTATTACTTGAACCAAAGTCAAATAGTTTCAAAAAATCTTAACGTGAATTTGAAGTCTAAAATGCATTTTTCTTTTCGCAAAGGAGACTCGTTGTTGAGACATTGTTTCCTGCATTTTATAGCATCATGCCCAACAAGTATTTTTTTGGTTAACTAGGGCTGCAAAAGTATCATCTCGGTGGTCATCATCATCACTCTAGCGGTCGTACATCGTCAGAACTACCATCGTCATGGCAGCTGCCTGCAGTCGACGCAAACAGACAATTTAACGAGAAGGAACATATATTCGGCGCCCGCTAAGACTAAGGTAAGTGTACCGAATTACGGCACCAGTTTAAGAATGGCTCCTAGCCATACAACTCAATTCTAAGAAAGTAAATATGATTTCTCATAACAATGGATTTATCCGAAGTCGATTGTAACTCAATTTGAGCGTCATAATGCTGATATTGTAATACATTTTAATTTTTCAAAAAACATTGCATTTGTCCTTAATTCCGGACTAAAATTTCGACCTGAGAAGGTGTCAGAAAGTCGTTTTAACTGAAAATTTTGGGAAAATCGAGATTTCCGATAATATGCGGGAGAGCACATATTTCAGAAGTAGCAGATATGTTACGGGGCACCTTTCCAAATATTCTGAAGTAAAATTCAAAAAAATCGTATGTGAGTCGTTGCGACAGAATTGGTTAAAAAGCTTAAATCGCTCTTAAGGTCACATAACAGGTCCTAAAATTCTGAAAAAATTCAAGCAAATTCATTGATTAAAAATAAATCGACTTTGCTTATGATGTTTTTTTAATTTAAGCCCCCCAAGCTAAATTAGCGTTATTAATTTTTTACTCGGCAAGGGGAACGGAATGACGATCACTCACACAAATTTATGCACCTAATTACGTCATACAGAAAGTCGCCGTTTTTTGGTAAAATATTATTCGTTTTGTCTTAAACTTATCAGAACCTAACAAATTTTAATTAAGAATACTTACATGGAGTCCTAGAAGCGCTTATAAAAATTCTGATGTTACCTTATACTTTCACACAACACTCTCGTTCAAAATGGCGGTTCGACGTCAACTGATAATTTTAAGCACTACTATAAAGTAATTAATGAATGTAATAAATTAATGTTAAATAGCTAATTTTTGCATTTATTTACTTACTTTGAAGTTTGAGCCAAAAACGCTTTCAAATATATTATTACGTCATGGTTATGTTACCGGTGCCAGATTAGGGACTCGAAACCTGCATTTAGGCACATTTTCTGCTTTTGAACACAAAATTTTTGTTATACCCTACACCCAGGGTATATTCACTTTGTCCTTCCATTTGTAACGCAGAGAAGGAGGCGTGGCAGACATAGAAAGGTATATATATTCTTGCTCAGCGTCACCTCCTGAGTCGATATAGCTATGTCCGTCTGTCTAGCTGGCTGGGTGGCTGGCTTGCTGGATGTGTGTGGAAATACATTTTTGGGAAAACTAAGCAAGATAATTCAATGAAATTTAGTGAACTGCGTCCGTCGTTAAAGTGAGCTCGGGGAATTGAAAATGGGCGAAATCGGTCAACGGACACGCCTACCGCCCATACAAAAAATATATTCAAAATAGAGCTTTTGGAGTATTTTTAACGATAATGCAACCAAAATACACATAAATACTATGAATTGTAAGTGTAAACTCTGAGCAAAAATTGGGCGAACTCGGACAAGAGGGAGTGGCACCTCTCATATAAGCAAAAGCTTCAAAACGCTATACTGAAAGCGTTTTTTGAGATAATCAAACTAAATTTTACTCAGACACCAAGAATTATAAATGCAAGCTTTAAGAAAAAACTGGATAAAATCGGACAAGAGGGCGTGGCACCTCCCATACAAGCAAAAGGTTCAAAACGCTATACCGAAAACTTTTTTTGAGATAATCCAACCATATTTCACTCAAATACTAAGAACTATATAGTAAATTCAAATTCTGAGAAAAATCTGTGTGAATTCGGACAAGAGGGCGTGGTACCTCCCATATAAGCAACATTTGCAAAATATTACTGTGTAGGGTATTTAATGTTTGGCCAGGCCAAATAGCCCAGGAAAATAAGACGAAAAAAGAGCTTCTGTGCGAAAAAATTCCCAGTGGAAATTTTTCACCGGAATTGTCTTTATTTATGCATGATACACAAACTGTGAAAAGTCCTTTGCAAAGTCGTGTGCGCATAAAAAGTTATTCGGGTTCAAAGGTCGCTAAAATCAGTTTTTTGCAAATATCTCGCTAAAGCTAACTGTTACAGAAAAATGTTGGTTTCCAATTTTGTAGCACAGGAAATTTCCTACAAAAGTACGTTAAAAGTATTTGCGTACAACTTCTAGTTTAGGAGATCACCCAATTTAAAAAGTTGTTAACAGTTATGATATGAAATACTACCTATGAGTTCATATTAAAATATCTTACTTTTCAAATTGCAATAACTCTTCAATGAGAAGTTATACAAACAAAATTAAAATGCCGTTTGAAAGATAATTTAATTTTCTATATACCGTACAAAACTTTTTTTTGAACGGCTCATGACCTTAAAAATATTCTTGAATAACCGTTAAGGCTTCGAAATTACTGTTTTTTTAAAGATATCTGCGAATTGGTAAGTACTACTATAAAAAATAATGGGACCAAATTTGTAGAGAATTACAATATCTATAAAAAATAAGCGATATGTGTACACATAGAAGTAACCGTATAGAAGATATTCATTTGACTTCTATCGTTTTTTCAACTTAATGTCATCAAGTTTAAGCCTTTGGACAAATTTTTCTTAGAAAATTTTTTTTATTTCGAACAAAATGGCTACTTATTCGCAATATAACATTACTTTTGCCTCACCTTGTGTGAAACAAATTTTTTGTGTTTTTTTGATGATTTTGTATATTGCAAGAAATTTTATAATTTTGCCGGCTAGAAACACTATTAAAGTATGAGCTAGAGATTTTAATTTTCAAATAAACAAAATTCTTATTAATTACATTTCACTTATGTCATTATTTTGTGCTTGAATTTTAATTAGTTCGGGAATATTAATACCAATTTTTTTTTTCTCTTTAAGGTATTTTTTTCTATCAGTTTGCAGCAGACTGTAAGTAATAGGTGCATATTTTAAATAATAAAACAACCTAGCTACCTTAAGCATAGTCCTATAGCTGGAGCTGCAAAAATGCGAATCATGCTAATAATTTTATAGAAAGACAAATCAAGCCTTTTCCCATTCATATTGTCTGATATGGGCAAATCCTAAATGTCTGACGTTTCTATCAGAGATCACTATCTACCAATAGAGCATATGTAAAAAATATTTCCGATGTTATTGAAATTTTCGGACATTTCACAAAACAAATTTCGATTTGTGACTAACTTCAACTAACTTTTTTATTTAAGTGGATTTTGAAAATGATAAATTGGCATCACTGCAAATTTTACTCTCATTAAATCTGGGTACGCACCAGAGTTTCATTTTTAGGTACAGTTGTATCTTTTCTAACTTTTAAAAACGAAAAGGTACTTATCTAGGTGGAATGGAACCATTTAGGGTATGCATTATTAATGTGAACAATTTTTAAATAAAAATGTGTAAAGAGTTAAACAAAACTCAATAAAGATGTTGTATAAAAAAAATTAAGTCCTATGAAAGATATAGAATTTTGGCCATTGGCAATTTTTTACTCTAAGGGCCGTTTTCACAATGTCCAGTTAACGTTTAACTGAAACTTTAACTGTAAGTTTGAATAAAATTGTTTTCTCAATGTGAAGTTATTTATTAACTGACGGAAAATAAACTCTAACGTTCAGTCAACTTTAACTGGCACAATTTTTTCAGTTAAAATTTAACTGGCAGATTGAAATAAATTCAAATATTTTTTGAAATTCATATGAAAAAATTTTAAATGTTTACATTTTTTGATAACATTTGAAGGGGAAATTTGTTATTTATTCACAATATATATTTAACCATAAGTTAAAAAATGGAATTTATTGAAATCCAAATAATTTAACGGAAAGTTTATACCCATAGCTTCCGTTAGTAAACTTTAGTTTAAAAATATCTTAACTGTACATTGTGAAACCGGCCCTAAATAGATTTATTTAATTAATCTCGAAAACTTGTAAGAAAAAAATTTTTAAAAACATTTCAAGAAATATATTCTTAAAAAACACTCAAAAATACTCGTGAACCCAATTTTTTAACGATGATAATAATATTATTATAAACATCGACGGTAAAAGTTTCGATTATTGAAAATGATTTTAAGCCTCAATGTTTCATGTTGAATTTAAGAAAATTTCAAGAATTTTCGAAAAAGCTACGAGTCAGCTTAATTTCTTTGAGATTTTTATGCCACAAAGAGTCTCGAATAAAGCTGCGTTCTCAGTTTTTCTTGAAATTTTGTGAAACCTTCGTTTCCATCAACTTTTTTTCTTATTTTAATAAATTTTTTTGTAAGTATGTTTTCATGTGCAAAAATCTATAGGAGTTTTGATGAGCTATCGTAAGATATTTGAAAATTTCATCCATTCGGTACAATTTAATTCATTTAGATAAAATTTTTCCTTTGAAAAATTTTTGATTCAATTTTATATACGTAATAATATTACAATGTAAGTATATCAACCCTTTTACAGCTTTGCCAAATGTGCTCAATTTGACTGCACAAGAACAACGAAATAATATTATTCAATTTGAAATAATGCGATAAAATTTTAATTGGATCGATGAAGAAATTAATAAACAGCAGCATCATAAAATTCTGAAGGAATTCTTCATCTAAAATAAAGCAACAAAATTCAAATTTTGTAGCAGCAGTAGCATATGCCATCTTATCAACCTGGCTAAATTTTGAAATAGTATATATCACTGCCACTGACGATGGCACAACGATAATACGTTAAAGGACGTCGAGTCAAGGTAGTAGTAGTAGTAGGCAGAGAAGAAGAAGTGACATTAAAAATTCATATGACGAAGACTCAAATACGGAGGACGAAAGTGCGAACACTCGTTAGGGAATGGCTTGGAGTTTTCAAAGTTAAAGACACAACCAACAGCCTTGGCTAAGATACTGTAATCAATGTAAGTCGTGCTGTCTTGAATGTTCTTAGTTTTATCTGGCATTCTGCTTGACACTACTGGTATACAAATGTTCTGTAGTTGTTGTAGGAAGGAGATGGATGGGATGCATGAAGCTTATAATGTAACATCAAAAATAACAACAACACTAATGACCAAATAACAGTTTCTTACAATGAGTTACTTAGCTTCGTCTGGGGTTGGTTGTATCATGTGCACTTGTCTGTCTCATTATAATGTCTACTTAAAAATTCTCTTGGATAAATAGCGCGTGTGTGTGTAAATGAGAAAAAGTTGATCATAATTTTTGACTGGTTGTCTTAAGTACTGATACACTTACACTGAGTAAACGAAATTTTTTCCAAGGACGAAACCATTATGATGAAATTTGTATTCAGTTTGCATGAGCATAAGTATATAATAATTCTTAAGCACACTAAGATTTTTATATGAATATTGTGACGTAAATGCAAGACAATAATCAGAAGGAATAATTTTTATGGCCAAGAATAACATAAGCCCAAAAGCATGCAATAAATATTTGGCCAACAACTTATGCAAAAAAAGTAAAAATAAACTTTAGTGCACCCTGTGCCAAATCGCAGCAGCTGCACAAACCAAACAGCTTGTGGTGAAAACAAAGAATGAGAAGGTTGGTTTGATTGCAGTTCATTATCGGTTTAATAGAGTTTTAAATATTTGCTATTAAATAAAAGTGAAAATAAGTGTTTATAAGAGTGTGGGAGAGTTTATTTTCTTTTTTTTTATAGAGTATGTCCAGGATATTTTAAAAAATTATAGAACTTTATGAAATCAGTATGATGCTACTTAATATATACTGCATATGCTGCGTTATTTAGTATAAGCGCGCTGTATCCCATCTGTCATAAATATTTTTTGCATGCCATAACGGTCTCCGTATGGGCGAACTTTTTAAATACAAAATCTGCTTGCGAGAGAAATAATCGCATGCAAATTGCTTACCATCTGTTGCATGGTTTATATTAAATTGCATTATTTTAAGGTGTCAAAACGACGCAAAAAGTACATTAATATTCCTTCCAAAGTATGCACTTATAAAGCGCTACAGATTTTTCAGAGAATTGCGTTTAATTATTTATAAGTACCTAAGCAAGAATTTTCACCACTTAAAATGACACCTTTCCAAGAAAAGTCGCGATATTTTTTTGAGAATGAAAGTAATGTACACGTACAAAACCACTCAATTTAAATTTTAAAATACAAATTACTGATTTTAAAATGAAATTTGTTGAATCTGCAGTTGAAAGCATTAACATCAAAGGTTAAGAAAAAAAATTCACGTACATATTTCAAATGAAAAATTATGAGAAACCTTTAATTTTTTCGAAGATATCATGCTTTTTCACATATCGACGGCTTATATTCAATACCCTCTATCTACAATTTTCACGAAAACTAGTTTTTGATGGTAAAACCTTCATTGAGACAAATGGCATCTATGATATTAATTCCAAACAGAAAATTTGCTTCCAGAGCTACTTTTTTCCATTTAAAGAAATTCACTTTCTACAGCAATCGATTTTGTGAAATGCAATATCATCTATCTACATATGAAAAATGAAAGATTTTTCACTTTATTATATTTATTGGGTGGCCGTTATATACAAGGTCGTGACAAACGGTCGTCAATCGGCTCCAAATGGCGAAAATAAATTTTCTTGATTTTTTCAGTTTTGTATGTTGAACCTTGATAGCCCTGCTGAGTCGCGATTGGCCCTTCTGTAAACAAACAGATAAGGCTAGACGCATGAAATTTGGTACAGATGAAAACAACATTGCCAGGCTATCTGGGATCAAAAATGGGCGAGATCGGTTAAACTTGATTTGAAAATTACTACAATTGAGGAGTGTCCGCACCAAAGGGCCTAGGTACCATGTGTCATAATATGAATCGGGTGACATTTTGTTAGAAATGATAATAATTGTTTTCGGTTTTTACGAAAAATTCACTCGATGGCGTGGAATTGATGGCATTATGTTAAAAAAATTATACCGGTCAAATAACTGATTATTATAGCACATAACTTAGGCCCTTTGGTACGGCCACTCCTCAATTGTATACACGAGTCATAAGAAACTGAGTATTAGAGCGGTATCTAGACGGACTTGTGAATGCAAAACATGAGAACTGAAATCTGAGCTCAGATTTTTATATAAAGTACCGCAAGTTACTAGAAAGTAGATGTACCCAGGAGCAAGGGTCTTTATTCCCTACTCCCCGCCCAGGCCTACTATAGTCTTGCGCCCTAATTTTTAATAGCAGTTTATGGTGGACTGGGATAAGTGGTGAGCAAACCAAGACCAAGATCATAGCAGTCTTGGTCTTGGTCTTGTTCTTGCATATTATGTCTTGGTCATTAAGTCTTGGTCTCAAAGATGCCAAATTTTGAATTGAGATATGATTTTATGCTTGAAACGGGCGTGACACACCTATTAACTATAAATTCGAGAGACTAAAAAGCAGTCTTGGTCTTGATGATAATCCTGAGCAAGACCCAGACCACAGAAGTCTTGGTCTAGCAATGATATCAGCGTCTAATACCGAGAACAAGACCAAGAATCAAGACCAAGACTAATTTTGCTCATCACTAACTCGGATTTCCTTATTACGCAACTAAATTAGGATTTTTTCTATCATGTAAAAAATTCTGAGTTATCTTTTCTTAGAAGTCCAAAAATCACTGTTTTGTGGCCTACTTAGAGCTATATAGCAAGCTATAAGCAAGGATAACTCAGGATCCTTACATGATAGAAAAAAAACCAAGTTTAGATTCATAATAAGCAGATCAAAGTTCAAAATAAACGGCTATAAAAAATAAGGACCTATAATAGTCTGAGCTCAGGTTTCGGTTCTCATATTTTGCATTCTCAAGTCCGCCAGGCGCCTAACCTATTTTGAGTTTTCTTTTGCTAAAAAACCATCTATTAATAAATAACATCTATTAATAAATAACACTATGCAACAGCCAAATCTCCCATTGAATGCCACTATCCATTTCATATGTAAAATGGGCTGCTAATTCCGAAAATCGCATTATTTTTTTTTTTTTTTTTTTTTTCGTGTCGTTTTTGAGATATCGGTCATTTTCGGTTTTCGGACCAAGAAAAAAAGATAGATCCATTTAAATATAAATATTTTAAGAACTAATATTTGTATTCAAATGTATTATATGTCATATTAAAGGTAATTAAATTACCTACAAATGATATTCACATCACTTTTTGGTTGGTTTGTTAGTTTCGGCGAAATAAATTGATTTCTAAAAAAAACATTTTTTTTTCGAAAAAATTAACAAAAAATCAAAATCAACTGCAGATTTATACAAGAAGAAATAACTTTTTTATAATTTTTTTTTGTTTTTGTATCATAGACTATATATTTGTGAATAAAATAAGATACCACTTAAAAAAATCGATGGGAAAATGCAAAAATTGTATACAATTCATTGATAAATTACTAAAATGCGTTTTTGCCTATTTTTTTCGGTTTTTTTTTAGTAAACTGTCGATAATTTGAAACTTTTTGTAAAACACATGAGAAAATCCAAAAAATTCTTAAAGAAGCGTTAAAACAAAATACCCGTGTCTCGTCGTTTTTCTCCAGCACGTCAGATTTTTTTTTAATCGATTTTTGAAGTTTTTTAATCCACTGTACATGAAAAAAACAAAAATAACGCATTCTTGTGTTAAATCGATGCAAATAACTATATGATCCTTACATTTGAGGTGTATCATGTGTTCAGTAAACTTATGCAGGATATTACGAGGAATATTTTTGTAGACAATTTTAACCCTCTAGAACCCCCACATGTAGGTCTATTAACCTAAATGTGGGGGGGTCAAAATGACCCCCTTACATTCTGCTATATGCTAATACTTAGGTGGTTAATTTTTATTAAAATAAAAACAAATTCAAAAATAATAAAAAACTCACATTCATACATACAAACACTTCCTGCACTTAAATGCAACATAATTTTAACAACAGCCATATAACCTAGAAACTCTATGCCAACTACTTACTTTAAAGTACCTACTACCATTTGCGAATGTAACTTGCCAATTTATTTAAACTGAAAAGTCATAAGGCTTTCAGCTTATGGAAGGCTAATAGCCACCTATGCTTACCATTCGCCACACTATGCCCCGTCGTTACTTCTTTACCTATTCCCACTTCCTACGGATTTAGCCAACACATTTGTAACATTTGCTCCTTCAAGTTGAAGGCTCTTAAGGCAGCAGCTAAAGAGATTTCATTATGTTTAACTCGTACTGCCATTATTCAAATGAAGTCATATGTACGAGTATGTTTCGCCAGCCAGCAAAAACTTTCTATTAAAATTACTTAACACAACTAACAACAACAACAACAAAATTAAAACTATTATTATTCCATAAACAAAATTGTTAAGCATTTAATGGCCTTTTAAAAGGCATATAAGCCACTTAAGAATGGAAGCATTTTTTTTTAAGCCTTCACATATGTTGGTATTTTATGTTGTGTAAAAGCACTGCCGTGAAAATGCATTACGATACTACGTACAATAACAGGCGCAGGTTAAAGGATGCAGGATAAATAGTTTCAAATTAGATATTTTAACTATTTAATACAAATAATTAAAAAAACTTCTATATGAATAGTTTAAAAACAAAATAATTCTAAATATTTTACTCTGAAATTATAACATAAAGTGTTAAAAACTCATTCTCCCGCCTGTCCCTAGCCGCTTCTTAGTGCATTTAATTGGTCGTTTGCATTTTATACTATTTTCTCAGAAAAACGTATATGACTTTGTTTGTATTTACATATTTTTCTGTGTAAGTCCTTCGCAAGAAATTTATTTACAATGACATGATATACACAAAAGTCGGTCCCTCACTATCTCCGCTTAGTTTTTCTTATTCCAACTGTAAATTTTTTAAATACTGAGTAAAAAGAGAAAACTGAAAATGAAGGGGAAAAGGAGACTTCGTTCTTTTTCAGCTCAGTCAGTTTTGGCTTTGCGATAGTGAGTATTCGTGCGTTTAGAAATTTTGTAAAGTACGCAAGAGTGTGACATTCTCCCTGTTAGATTTTTTAATAATTTTATACGTATTCTTTTATCTTAAGGTAATTATATAAATAAACAATTAGATATTATTGCTCTTGCAACATTTTAGCATTATCCAGGCTGACATTTGTGAGGCAACGAGTCGCTGAGCGCTCGTTTGATGCCTCCACATATTTATTTTATATTGATTATTGAATTTAAATTGATTTAATAAGATCTACATTGTATTTGAAATGTTTTAATTAGCATAATAAGAAATTTGAAGCCAACCTACAAAATAGTTGGACGATAGTGCTATAGATTAAGTACAATAGTCTTAGTAACATGTGGCAACACCAGTCAACAGCTGTCACAGCAATCAGTCATTTGTTTGTCAAAATCATATTGTTGTTTCTTTTTTTACTTTTCTGCAGTTAACTTCACTCCATAACGCTTTGTCAAAATTGGAAATTCGAATAGCTGAGCGTTGAGCGTTGGCAATTTCGGCATACCATTTGTATGTACATGAGAAATTTTTGACAGTAAAATAACGCTGACGCTCCAAGGGGAGCTGGGATGCTTACAACTTCAGTGTCAAGGGAAAATATTGTCATTCCAGCGGCGACCGTCAGCGAGTAAAGGTGGTAAACATAGAAATTAGTGGCATTTAGTTAGAACGGTATAGAGCCAATACTGTGAGATTAGTAATCATATCAATTAAGGGCATTTAGTTGAGCCATGTCGATACTGAGTGAGTAGTAAACATAATAATTCGGGGCGTTTAGTCAGAACGGTATTGAGCCAAGCCGATTCTGTGAGAGTGAGAAATCATAGTAATTAGTGGTTTTCAGGTTGAACGATATTGAGCCAAGCAGATATTGTGAGAGTGGGAAATCATAGTAATTAGGGGTATACAGTTAGAACGGCATTGAGCCCAGCGATACTGTAAAAGTGAGAAATCATAGTAATTAGGGGTATTCAGTTAGAACGGTACTAAGCCAAGCCGATACTGTGAGGGAATGAAACATAGTAATTAGGGGCATTTAGTTGTAACGGTATTGAGCCAAGCCGATACTGTAAAGGCAGGACATTCGAACCAAATTGTAACGCGCGCAAATATGTTAATACGGTACCGTAACCTTAAGAAATTTGTTAATAAAAGAATTAAAAGAACGAAAACCTGTGTTTATATTCAACTTAAGGCCAGAATAATTATATTTGCTAACCTTTCTTTGAAATAAAAATATTTTGTGACGCAAGCCTTGGCCGCACGCGAGCCAATGACTCAGCCGTAGCAAAAGCCTCGTCACACATTCTACCATCAAGTTTCTCCGGGAGAATGCTTCTCTTACTGTTTATGTTTAATTCATTAGACTTATTGAACTAATTTTCCTTTTTATGATTAGGGGCTGTCCATAAACCACGTGACGATCCGAGAGGGTAGGGTTTCTATGAGAAACGGTACAGATGCCGATTATGAATTCATATTTCAGAGCTGCTACATGTTTTTATTTTTATTTAACTTAAATTACTTGTTTTGAATTAAAAAAAAAATTGTCTTAAAACGCTTAAATTAATTTTTTTTTAAATAAATTTTTAGAGTTGCCACCTGGTTATTTTCGAAAATCATGTTTAAATCTTACTTTTTTGACTAAATAGAATTTTTTGAAGTTTGTGTTTTTTTTCAACAAATTTTTTGAATTTTCATGCTGCCTTTCACATTGCCTAAGTGCTTTCACATTTATAAATTTTCTGAAGAAAAAAACTTTTGCAATAAAACTATATTTCAACAATTGAATAATTTGAGTGCTAATAACTAGATATATCGATAAGTGCAAGCTAAAACAACTGTTCTATTAATATAAGCAGGCTGGTTTCAAAAACATTTTTTGAGCTTGTGTCTGCGGAAAAATTTCATTAGACAACCTCTATACAGTGGACCAATCTTCTTAATATACTCTCGAAATCATATTTTCTTTCATGGGCCAAAATTTCTTGACAATAACATGTCCAAAGAGTTCCAATAACAATGCAACAAATGCAATCAGATAACCAATGAGTAGAGCAAACATTGCGCCCGAAACATTTTCCAATGTCAACTTTTGCGGTGGAGATTTCGATGTATAACCAGAAGCTAAAGCTAACATTATCTGTTGTGCTTGACGATCTAAATATTCCCATACCATCTGGAAAAAGAGTCAATTAAGTTTTGCTATAATCTCTAAAAAAATATCAACCTGTCGCTCCCAGTGCACAAATAGACCTGTTTCCATGCATGCTTTTATATGTCGATCAAATTGTGGCATCAATGGCCAACCACGTGTGGAAACAGCTCGTGTCCAATCAAAATATAAATCATCTTTAGGAATCTGTGAAGCACTCACTTTAAAAACAGTCTTTGCTATTATTTCTATATGTATATTACTCACAATTTTTGTTTCCAATGCAGCCGCTGTTATAAAATCACCAAATGAAAATTCTCCACCAAGTAGACGCTCAATACCTAAGCCATAATCATCGCTAAAACTCGCATTATACAAATAACCATAATCTCGTATCTCAAACTTTTTTGCCAATATTTGTTCCATTAAAAGATCCGAATTTTCAACAGTCTGCACCCAAACGATAGAGGGAGCACCCCATTTCCATGTCGTTTTCGACCATTTTTGCATAGTATCTACTGGCTCTGTAAAGAATGGTATGGTCAGCATCGATTTCATTTGTCCCGAGTAGGTATTCTCCAAAGTTATGGTTGCCATTAGCAATGTGGCTAAGAAGAAACGTGCCGGAAAACTAAATAAGCTAGAAATAAGAGAGAAAGTTTATCTTACTTAATATGTGGGGGGCTTTTTGTGTGCGTGGATTGTTTTTTAATAATTTTCGGCTAGTTTCCGAGTCCATTAGACAAAGATATGTAAATATTCGGATAGCTTACGGATATTTTATGGATAGTTTACATATAGTTTACGGATAGTTTCCGATTGCATTGCATAAAGACATATAAACATTCAACTTTATATAATGAACGTTGTTTGTGGCGGAGTGAGTCAAGTTTAAGCTCGCTTACACATATTTACCTCCTCTCTGATGATGGTTGTTGTATAAAAATTGCAAAAATTTCCAACAGCGCCTGCTCGCCAATATTGTAATGGTGGAAACGGCGCGTGTGCGAATGTTTCATTTTATGAACGGAAAATTTAATCAAATGTAAAATTGCCGCACACATTAACATGGTCACAAAGAGAAAGTTCCAGAGTTGCTGATTAAATGGCATCGTATTGGTACGCCAAGCAGGAAAGCGGCTGAAAAACATGTGAAATTTTCTTTAAATCATAACTTCTTCATTTTTATATCTAAATAACTTACGCTGGTGCTGGCCCCAATATAGTCACAGCTGAACGTGCTATAACCTGTGATGTCTCAGTGATATTATTGTACCAATTGTAAATGCAACCAATGGCCAATTCAACATATTGATTATATACATCACCTAACATACCCGTTGAAGTTTCATTTTCATAAATAATAATGCCCCAATTGTCGACACCATCTACAGAGTATATGAGAAATTCAGATAAAGACTTAAACTTTAATTGTTATTAACCCTGCACATACTTACATGCTTCTACGCGTAAATGACAATTGTAAACTTCACAAAATGTCATCATTAAATTGGCCTCGGAACCAGCATAGAAAACTGAACGATTTGGCTCATTAGAATTAATTGGATCAACATTACCAGTGCCAGCTGGCTGTTAATGAGAATGAGAATGACAATGGCAACACCACCAAATGCAATAACAAATGAATAATAGTTGACGGTTGTCAATTATAATAAAACAATTCAGTTGTTTATATTGGCCCTATGCTCCTCCTAGGAGTTAAAGGAGAATACATACATACGTACATAATGTTTTACTACACCGAAAAATATTTTTCACGGAAAAAAGAACAAAAGAGCATTTTGGTCTGAAAACCTATTTTTTATTAATTTATATAATTGGCTTGCGTTACGTTTGATTAACCTCAAATCGTTCCCCCTTCATTTTATTTACCAGCCTCAAACGTGTTGAGTATCTCTTACAGGCGGCACTAACGACTTCGTCTGGTATTTCATCCCAAATTTTTCTCAAACGGCTTTTGTATTGTTCCAATTACATGTTTTGAGGTTTTTTAACTTCTGCGGCATATAACCCCATATGCAGAAATCTAGAAGGTTTAGATCGGGATAGGATGGAGGCCATTCATCTACCGTAATAAAACATAGAATATTTTCTTTGCACCAGTGCTGAATGGTTTTTGCTTTGTGTGCCGGAGCAGAATCTTGCTGGAAGCAATATGGCTCGTAGCTCAGATGCATGAGGCAAAAAATTGGTGGCAAGTACTTTGTCCAAGTAATACGTATATCGCGCGTTTATTTTGACGCCTTTATCAATGAAAAGTAGGGAAAGCTCGCATTTTTCGCAAATGGCTCTCCAGACCATAACGGATGTGGTATTTTAATACCTTTCCACCGCTTTTTTATCTGGAAGAATATCACACATCCTCGGTGCACATACGTGGTCATTCAATGGGTTGTGACTTATTTGCAGTGTGAACCACTTCTCATCCGAAAATATGATCTTGCACTTTGAGTGCCTTTGAAGGAGAAGAGTGCTCCTTTAATTCCGCATTTCTTTTTGACGCTCCTTAAGACCATGAATCCTTTTTTTTATAAGCCTTAATCCGCAAGTTTTCTTTAATGATGTTTTTGATGGTTTTACGGCTCACATTTAAGTCCTTGACCAATTGTTTCCCTGAAAAGGCGCAATTTCTTCTTATTCGCTCATGAATAATCTTCACCAAAGCTCCAGTTCGAACCATGCATTTTCGTCCGGTTTTCTTAGATATATCAACACTGCCTTTTGTCTTTAATCAAGCCACAGTACGCTAAACAAATCTGCGGTTGATATGTAGCTTGTGCAGCAACTTAACAATCTCCCCTGTTTTTTTGCCTTGTAAATGTTAATTTTGTATAAGCTCTCTCTTCCCTTCCATCGCTCACAAACTTTAAAAAGGAAGTTATCGCGAAAACTTAGGGATCAGCTAATTTCACAATGGCTGTTAAAATTTTATTTTGTGACATTGACATATCAATACATGCCTATTTCCTTATATAAAAGCTTCAAAAAAGTGCAACAGTTATTAGGGTCCACACTGTACATCAATATTTGGTAATAATTAACAAATAATATATTTGATATAGGCGAATCGAATATTTGATATTATTTTTTTTTAAGTGTTTGGCCAGAAAATTTAGATTTTACCACACTCTGCGGCAGAGCAAAGCGTTTGCGTTCTCATTCTCTTCAAAGTTTCGTTAGTAAGAAAACCAAAGATAGTCTTCCATTGAACGAGCATTCTTTTGAAAAAATACTCTTGAGATATGCATAAGTGCAGGAATTTCAAAATTTAGAATCTCTCCACTATTTCTCTGAGAAGTAGCTCTACATCACTTTCCGTCATCTGAAGTAAGAACGACACAAGGTGTATCGTCCTTAAGTCTTTAGTTAACTCATGCCCGACTATCCTTGTGCCTAGACATAAAGACTGTTTGACCCATTCCTAACTTAGTACTACTTAATGCAACATAAGTTAAACAGTTTTTGCATTGTTTTCATGAGATCCAGCAGAACTTCGTTCAATCAAATTGTATAAGATTTTTTGAAGGCTTTCCAAGATTGTCTACTTCCTAACTAGTTCACTTATAGATTAAATTGTAATCGATTTTGTTATCACTTCAGTAACCATGGTAAAAATGTTCCATTTAGGTTACTTAAGGGAATTGCATCTTTTATTTGACCGGTACAAAGAAAATAATTCAAATAACCGCCAAACAAGATAATTTACTCTTTAAACTATCAAACACGAATAACGAGCCAATAACTTAATAGAGATAATGCGACTTAACCTCAAAATCTGTAACTTTCCGGAAATCCATGACATTAACTGTAAAAACAAGAGCAAGAATAATTACAACTAACTGACAATTAAGCCAATTACCAATTAGAAAAGGACACAAGCAATTAAAATCAATGCTGTGTAGCACCTCGTTTATTCACCACAAAATCTAAGGATAAAGTTTTACCCTTCATCCAACACACACAAACACATATACACACACACAGATGAATGAACACACAAACTCACATAAACACTTAACACCAATGCAAACAATAAATAAGCAATTGACAAACAAACAAACAAACAGACGAACAAACAAAAGTAAAACTTAACACCACAACAACTGCAACAACAACAACTGCAACAACAACAACTGTACAACAAACTAAAAACAGCTATAAACATGTTACGGAACATGTGTTTACAGTAGGCACCCCTTCAGCCTAACCTCCGCTTAACAAATGTGTTCTTTATAACCTCGTAAGCAACAACAGCAAACAATAAATATAAACTTCACTCACAACTTGAGCTGAGGGTTCGGTTTTAGTTTTGTTGAGTTGAGTTGAGTCGAGTTACGTTAAGTTGAATTGGGTTCAGTTTTATTTAAAGTGACCATGTCAGTTCATTTGCTTACGTTATAAACTTTAAATTTTAAAAGCTTAAATTTTATAAGAATACACATCAAACTTTACTTCTCAGCTTAATCTAAAAAACGTTTGAAGGTCTCATTGTGAAAATGTCGATTTTTTCGAAAAATTAGGCAGTCTTTTTTTTGGAAAATAAGGCCTTTCCTTATTTATTTTATTTATTTATTTATTTTCAAAAATCTTAATGCACGTAGGTCAAAGCCAAAGTCGTACACCAAACAAACTATTTTCAATGCCCCAAAACTAAGTACGCAAAAATAATTTAAGAAATTTGAAGTACATTTTTAAATAGCCTATTTAATCTTTCAATTTTAACAAAAAACCAAACTTGAAATTTTCTGTTATTTTTGAAAATAAATAAAAAGTTACAGAAATCAATCATATTCAGTACCAAAGTCAAAATCGTACACCTTAACAAAATTATAATTTTTACATGAGTTCAGTAATTAGTGTACATTATTTTGTTTTTATTTGTCATGTTTAGTCCTTTTGGCATCCTTTAAATTAGTTTTTCACAATAGCGCGGATAAATTTTCTCCCATTTTCCATGAATATCCTTTTCAGTTCAGTTTTTGAAGAAATATTGTGCTGGCGAACTTTTGCGTCCAGATAATTCCACACTATTTTAACAGAATTTATATCTGGACCCTGCGCCAGTGTTACGATTATATTGGGACAGTTCTATTGAATCCATGATCTCATATTATAAGGAATATGCGAAATAGCGAACATATCGAATTTTTGGTAATTTACAAAAAGCACACATATTCGTGCATAGTCTATGTGTATTCAAAATAAATGCACAATTGCATTCGGAAGATATAAGGACTTTCTTGTTAGGGTGTCGAAACCTCCCCCTTCTCCCCTACTTCAAATTTCTTAAATTATTTTTGCGTACTTAGTTTTGGGGCATTGAAAAATAGTTTGTTTGGTGTACGACTTTGGCTTTGACCTACTGTATCTTATTTAATATGCATAAGCTAGGTTTACAAGATTTTCAAGATTAAAAATAGGAATATTAAGACGTTATAAAATTGTAGTTATCCAGTTCAGAATACAAAATTAAAATATAATAAATAAATGAGTATAAAGACTAAAAATTACTATTACAATATAAAAACACTTTTTTCCTAAAGGCTTTGGCATTGCTGATTCGCTTAACGTGATGAACGAAATCAGTCTTGGTATTGATTCATATCATAGATCTTTAGAATTTTTCGAGGCAAAGACCAAGGCTAACACGCTGATATATTTTAAAACCAAGATCGCTTTAGCAATTTTATCCGTACTTTTTTATTTCTAAAGTCAAAATCAAGACCAAAATTATGAATAAGACTTCTTCGACCTACAAACCAACTCAGAATATGGCAGCAAGAAGACCCAATTCTACTGATTGCCAAGTAGTTCGTAAAGTGGTGGTAATTTGAACCTTTGAAATCTCCAAGAGATGATGGAATTTTTCCAGCTCTAGTTTGAAAAAAAGTCAGCACGCCAATACCATTTATTATTAAGATTTTCAGAATTTCACTGGCTTGGGGCATTATTCCTGACAAGTGGAAGGAAGAAATATTATAATATATTCCAAAAGAGGGGGGTAGAGCTAGTGTTCAGTTTGACTTAATTTCTCCACAAAACGGCAGAGAGAATGGTAGAAATGTATGAAAGAGTAGAGTATTTAACAAATACTTTATCCCCTTCACAAAAACTATTATGCTTATCAAGCTGGTAAGTCTACCATACATGTAGGGGAGATGTGTGTACCTTGGTCCGAGTGTACCTCGGTCCATGAGCCGTTTGCCACTCAACAGCTGCACGTGTATGATAATGTTCTTCTATGGAATTTTTCACACATACCGATGACTGATATTAATAGACTTCAGACTGTCAAGCTGTATGCGTGGGCACAAAGTGGCGGAAAAAGTGTTTATGGTG
Source organism: Calliopum simillimum (assembly GCA_951812925.1). Lineage (NCBI taxonomy): Eukaryota > Metazoa > Arthropoda > Insecta > Diptera > Lauxaniidae > Calliopum > Calliopum simillimum. Next base: position 110,314,339 of record OX638368.1, read on the forward strand.
TGTAAAAATTAGTTTTTGGTGTAAACTACAAAACGTTTTGTGAGAAACTTACTTGAAGGGCAACCAGGAAGCCATAATCGGCTTTCAATAGAATATAATTGTTAATATTATTGTTATTTAAGTAGTTTATGTATTTATTTACAACCAGTGTGTGCTTAACCGATGGTTTTTTTCCAAACAGATTTTTTTGGGTTAAAATTTTTATTTATGATTAATTTTTTTTTTTTATTGAAAAAAATGTGGCTTTTGATTACATAATAAATGGTTCTTTTATAATTTATTACCTATATAAAATCTATTATCTTTTTTTTTTGATGGTCCAAGGTACACTTGCATGGTGTACCTTGGACCGTTTAAGGTTCGAACAGAAAAAGTAATATTTCTACTCAATGGTAAGATATTGAAATATCATTGTCACGTCATTTAATGCTACAAGTATAAATATAACTTAATCAAAAAACTAAAGAAACTTTTTTGGAAAATCCAGCACATTGATAAAACTGAAAAGCGGACCAAGGTACACACATCTCCCCTACCATTTAATCTCACATAGAAAATTGCAGATTCTTATAAAGTTAAACAGCTTGCAGTCCTGAGCCTTAGATATTGAGGGAACATTTGACAACATAAATACCAAACATATCGGCAGATGTATCAATTGCAAGAGCATGGATAACACAAGGTGCACATGGGCTTTAAGCGCACTCAAAACATGAATCATTAATACAGCTCTAGGTGATGCTGTACCGAAAGCTCAGGCTTCAAGAGGCTGTCCTCAGGGTGAACTATTATCTCGGCTTGTTTCGTCCTTTATGGTTATTGAGCGTCTGCACCTACTCGGCTCAAACTGTTTTGAAGTGCAAGGATATGCTTAAAACGTCGTAGTCTTTTTTTGAGGTAAATCAGAAAACATAGTCTCATCCAGATTACAAGAGACACCTGACTTAGTAGCCGGATGGTGCGAGTACTTTTGTATGAAGGTTAATTCCTAAGAAATCTACCGGAAACCTATTCTCAATGGAATAGTTATGCCATTTTCTAACCAGATCAAATATTTTGGTGTAGATCTAGATGAAAAGCTAACGTGAAACCTTCATCTAGTAATTTGAAAGGAAAGAGCAGCGCTGAGAACCAGAAAGAGCCTCCTGGGCAAAATCTGGAGACTCAGCCCAAAACTAAGCCGCTGGATGTGCACATCAATCGTCAATCGTCGTTACCTATGAAGCACCTGTTTGGTATAAGAGGTGAAACGAAATTCGGCACAAGTCGAACTCTCTAAGCTACAAAGAATGGCTTGCTGCCTAAGAAATGGCGCTTGATATACTATCTTTACATCTGTAAGGAAAGGAGCGCTGAGGTTTGTAGCGAAGCTAGAACTATCAGATAGTCCAACACCAACAGTAACCTAAACATCACTTTCAGTAATTACAAAATACCCAAATACAACATTCTGCACAACTTCTAAGTTGTATTCTCCAGCAGCCTGGGAAAAGTAACTTAGTTGGTGATTACAAAACATGGTACACAGGCGGCTCTAAAATTAATAGAAGAGTTGAAAATGGTGTATTCGGGGGTCATAACAATATATTTGCACCAATAAGCCAAGAAAACTCTTATACGTCTTAAGCGTCTTATAAAATTAAGCATAAGCGATTGGCTGGACGGGAAAATTCAAGAAGGCTGAGGTGATACCGTCATTCATGCCAAAAGTTTACTTATGCTGAACAGTTGGGAAGCATCTCTTCAACATGGGATTGGTCCAAGATAAATTTTGTAGATGTTGTAATGAAGAAAAGCAAACAGCGTAACATATACTTTGTCACTGTGCTAGTCTAACAAGACACAGATCTCGCTCCTTTTCTTTAGCGCATCCTTCAAATTCTGAGATGGGCAGCTTAACCCCAAGAGATATACTAGAATTTCTAATTCTAATGACCAAGGCCAAGTAATAATGTCCAAAAACAAGACAAAGATCAAGACACTATATCAAAACTAAGACCAAAATCAAGACCTTAGGATTCTTTGTCTTGGTTTGCGTATCACTAATTAGGACTTATAAAGTCAACTTATCTTTAAAGGACTATTATAACATAATATTTAGCAGCAGTTTAGTTAAGTGAAGTTGAAAAAACATATATTTAGTCTAATCAGAAACATATGGTCACTCTTTTTGCAATCATAAGACATTTAAACAAACATTTTGTGCGAGTATTGTTAGTGGTTTCAAGTCAAAATTACAATACTTACCACATAATTACTAACCACATACGGTATGTAGGTAATGGAGCCAACTCGTAATGCCCGACCCTTTAAATTTAAAAGTTTGTTCGGGTAAAGTTCGAAATTTTTTGTAAAAGTTTTGCTTGGCTCGAATGAATCCAAATGCACAGCATCCAAATTTCCAGCGACACCGACAAACTTTTGTGTCCATAGTTCAAAATTGATGTTCTGGTATTGGGTGGCGGCAGCGGTAGCGGGTGATGCACCATCACCACCAACAACGGAAGTCAATTTGCTTTTTAAACCAATTGTGGCTGTTGTTGTTGTTGTTCGTAAGTTGCTTGCCATCTCCACTGTGACATTCATTGATGTTTGTATTGTTGGTCTTTGCGCTGCTGCTGCTCCTGTTGTGACCATAAGGTGGTGTGGGTAAACTTATAAGGAAGAAAGAAGTAGAAGAGAATTTTTCACTGAAGTAGTGAATGTATAAGAAAATGCAAAAGAAGAAGACGAAGAAAAACTAGCGGAAGTTTGTTGGAAAGTTAAGTAATTGGTGAACAAATTAAATTAAGTTTATTTTAAGTGTAAGGGATGTTCATGAAAGAATAAGGAAATGTTTAGGGGGAGTTCATAAAATGGAATGGAAAGTAAAGTACATTTTTTGCTACTTTCAATGAAGGAAGAGGTAATATATAAATGTTTTGTTAAAAATTTTTGAATATTGTATAATCACTATCTATGCTTAAAATAAGGCAGAAAATGTTATTTACTTTTTTACCAACGAATTTGGTAATCCACACAAATCAAGATTTTTAAATTTTATTCCTCGAATCGCCATTAAAATATGTCAACCGAATATTTTCATAAAATAATCCAACTGCCAATTTCAACAGGTAAAACGAATAAAATTCATTCCTTAAACAAAATGAAAAAAAAAACAATTCCATATGCCATGGTAACAAATACACAACCACACGACGCCGCACAGTGGTCTAGATTGCGATTCTAGCGTGTCATAAGTCTTTCCAGGTTATTTTTAATTAAAAAATATCAGCTTTTATGTTTTTGGAATCGCTGATTCCAAATCTGAAAACCATTTTTTAAAAATCAAAATGGCTGATCCAAAATGCCGGATATTTTTCTCAAAAATTATTATATCACAATAATATTTTGGCTAGTGGGGTTTTAGTCGTCGCTGATTTCGAATTCAGGATCAACTTTTTTTTTAACAAAATGGGAGACAATTTTCTTAAAAAATTATAAAGGAAAACCAATATGTATATAAACAGTGGGGTTTTTGGGTTCGCTGATTTCAAATTTTGAATCAACCTTTTTTGAGAATAAAATGGCGAATTCAATATGACGGACAACTTTCTGCAAAAATTATTATATCACAACAAACTTATGGCAAGGGAGGTTTTTGGGGTCGCTGATTCCAAATTTGGGATCACGTTTTTTGAAAACAAAATAGTTGGTCTAAAATGGCCGATCCAAAATGGCGTATAATTTTCTCACAAAAGGTTATGTCACAACAAAATTATAGCTAGAGGGGATTTTGAGATCGCTGATACCAAATCTGGGTTCACACTTTTTGAAAACAAAATGGCGTGTTCTTGATCCGATCACACCCATTTTGAACTTATCGTTAGACGCTACTAATTATGCATATCTCATTGTGCCTATTTTCGATGATTAATGTTAGATGTTTGATGTTCGGTGTTCGATATTTGGTGTTCAATATTCGAGGTATAAAGTTAGATTTTCGATAAGCAAGGTCAGATGATCGATTTTCGGTGTTTGGTGTTCGAGGTTCAAAATTCGATTGTTGAGGTATGAAGTGTTTGATGTTTAAGGTTAGATGTTTAAAGTACAATGGTTGATGTTAAAAGTTCAATGATTGATTTTAGATGTTTGATGTTCAATGTTTGATGTTTGATTTATAAGTATCGATTTTCGATAATCAAGTTCAGATGTTCGATTTTTGATGTTTAAGATTCAAGGTTCGAGGTTTGATTGTCGAAGTATGAGGTGTTCGATGTTCCATGTTTGATGTTCGAAGTATAAGGTTTGATTTTCGATGATCAAGGTGAGATGTATCTTAGATATCAAATATAATTGTTGTATTTCAAATATTAACCAAGGTATGACGATTTCAAAATTTGGACTGTACCCGATTATGCCCATTTTCAACTAATGCATATAGCCATCTCAGATACCGATAGACCAAATTAAATTTACTATGAGCTTTAGGAGGTAGAACCATTTAGTTTTATTTAAACTCTAAAACTTTTTAAGAGATTTTTTAAAGAATTTGACATTTTCAGAATTCATCAGGTTCAAGGAGAAAAAACACAGAAATGATATTCAGGCATGTTCTGAAATCCGATTCACTTCGGAATCGAAATGAAAGGAATCATCAAGAGCTCTGCATTGCGGCAAATAAGATGGAATCGAATTTCTATTCAATCGAATAAAATTTTCTAGTGGTCCTATTCGATTTACCGAAATATAAATCCTATTTGGTGTTAAATATTGAAGTGTGGAGCTCTTGAAGATTGGTTTCCTTCCATTTCCGAAGTGAATCGGACTTCAAAACATGCCTGATTGGTATTTTGGTACTTGAAATATACTAACTACTTTTACTTTAAATTTGTGCAATAATATTATAATTTTGCTTCATAAATTTATAGACTTATGACCGGCTAACTTTCTCTCACAGACCACTGTGCGCCGCCAACAAGTAACACAAGAAGTATTCTACAAAAAGCGACCCAACAAATAGATGATATCCCCAAAAAGTCCAAAGGCCAAAAGCCAAGCAATTAGTTTTAGACAAAATCCAAGCGGAAAGTTGCGGATTTAGCTCTGCTTCCTTAACTTAAAAGTGAATATTTTTCTGCATTCTATACACACACATACATATATACATACACAAGCACTCGTAGTCCTTTTTCGGTTTTTGTGGCATGAGAGATACAAATTTATACGGTTTCACTTACACTGCAAAATTTCCAGCTGCAAAAAATCCTTAGGATTTTCATCTTCACACAAAAACAGATAGAATTTATCCTTTAGGCGAAGCTCAGCATTACGGGTTGCATAGTAGCGGGCATGCAAAAAATTGCTGGTATTCGCAAGAATGGTAATAAATCCCTGAGGAATGAGTGGCATGTGAGAAACATTTTTTTTATTTTTTGTTAGAAATATGGCAAAATAAAAAGTGATTATACTTAGAAAATATTGTTTTATTTAAATTTAATATTCGAAAAAAGCGAAATTAGAAACAGCGCTGTAAAAGTGTGCATATTATTTCAAATTATACAAAAAATGCCTTAGGAAAGAAAATATCGTTTATTCAAAAATGCCAAAAAAATTGGAAGTAATATTTTTGTGGAGGAGCTCCAAATTGATTCTTTCAAATAAAAATATTAGTTAGGAAACAGCCACGCTCAGCCATTTTCGTTACAGTACTGTTCAATGTAAGATTTTAGAAAACAACATCTATTCCTTTAACATTTCTTTATCGTCTTTCATAGCAACGATTTACGTCTCTTTGAGTCGCAAATTTTTAAGTACTTATCTTCCTTATATCCGATAATTTTTTTCAAAATTCATAAATGCACACAATGGTTCAAAATCCCTTCTAGCTGTTCAAAAATTCAAAAAGTTTTTGAAATAAAATTTTACAAATGGTATTGCCTTATTGATCGATAAGAAAAATCCAGGTATTCTTATAATGCTGTTGGGATCTCTCCGAAAGATCGCTTCTCAGACGCAATCTTCTGTGAGTTTTAAGTGAAAATTAAGTGTTCACGGTTAAAATTGAGTGGTTACTGTAAAACTGAACTAATTCTTGGCACTTTTTATTTGACGCGAATTTTACTGAGACGTCCATAGAATGATTTAACTCAAATTGTTTATCAATTTGTATTGTTTGCCCGAAATTATCAAATTTTTACTTCATTATACAACTAATACTTCAAGATAAAGGAATGTCCGGCCCATTTTGATTATGTAGATCATTTTACTATTGCACACAACTCGGTCGAACTTGAGTAACTTCATCTATTAGATTAGGCTAAATATTTTTACAACATTTTGTTTTTTAAAAATCTAATATCAGATTCGCAATCAGCGACCCCAAAAATCCGCTTGTTACTAACGTCAGATTTGTAAAAACGCCAGAGCAAATAAAAACCCTCTCAAAAATATAATTATCCTGCAGGCAAACGGACTAGCTTAAGTGTAGTTTATTAACTAGTCCATTATCAACCAATACTAGTCCAAGTTCAATCCCTTTGACATATAAGCAACTGTTCTTTTTTGTGTGTGGATGTCCTACGAATTTTTAATTGACCCCTTTTGCATTACTTTTACACCAGTCCAGAGATAGTTGTGAAGTAATGTAGTGTTTTAATAACTAAATTGAAAGAGTAGAATCTCACCCTTTTGTTTTGTTACAGTTAGAAGATGTAGCTAGACGTAGCTACGTAAACTTCTAAACTCTACTCATATTCTTTTACAACGCTGATTTGAGGATAAGTAGCTATGAAAATATTTAATTGTCTTGTATTACCTCTGTTACAATATCGACAGCACGTAGCAAATGTTGCTCCAATTCGGTAGCATTAAGCGTGGCCACATTGAGCCATTGTATTCCAATTAAAGAGCCATGCTCTGAATTCTCCCGTAATGTTCGCTGTACAGCCTGTAGGTATTCTAAGCGTAAGTCACTTGTTTCTTGCGAATCATAGACCACTAGCGTTGAACTCAAACTGCTAAAGTAGGAATTAACTAATAAGAAAAAGTTAAAAGTTAAGAATGAAACAATGTTTAGAGGGGGGACATCAAAAATAAATGGTAATATTCAAGTACTTTTCCAATAAATAATACAACCGATGTTTATGCTTCTAAATAGAAAATAGTCACTGTTTCCAAATATTTAATTAAAAATATTATATGGAGCTGATGGCAGGCAAGGATATGTCATGAATGCCTTAGTCTCCCAGCATCAATTTTAAATTATCAAATGACTTGAATGGATGAAAAGTTGCAATTCGCAAGGTACTTTTTGTGCTTAGTTCATGTTCTGAAAGCAGAAAATGTGGCCAACTTAAAATTCTGTTTTTTTTTTTTTTTTTTTTTTTTGTTATGGAATCATTGTCATAAGTGTCACGTTGTAAAATCGTAAGTATATGACCTACATAACTTAAATTTTCAATAAATATGAAATTGTGATCAGCTATATTATTATAAATAATCTTTATTTGTAGAAAAACATGAAAAAAGGAATATGTCATGAGTGTCACAACTATAGATATCACAACGAACATGAAAAAATTGTTTTTATTGGTGATTTTACTTGAAAAAACCTAATTTGACCGATTGTTCTAGCAGAAAAAAATATTTTAGACCCAAAGCCGCACCTTTACCAGGGTAGAATATTACCTTGTATATTTTTAATGCTTATGTGAACCACTCCAATACCAACTGACTTAAAATTGTTACCAAAGTGCTGGCATGTGTCTCTTGCTGCAGCAACGATGAATTCAACAACATGACTACAGACTGCACTTGAAAACCTTTGTCTAATATGTCGCTCATTGTATTTATAGTTATGTTGTTTGTGTTGTTATATAAATTCTTAATTGAAAGTAAATTGCACTTTAAAATGGTAAAAAATGTTTATTTATCATTTAATAAAAGAATATTGATTTTTTGTAATTTAATTTACACAAACAATTGAATTTGCATTTACCATTTGCAAATGAACCCAGTGTATCAACAACGTTCAAGGTCGAAACATAGAAATGTTTATTTTATTCATTATTCTCATTAAAATCAATCAAATATAATCAAATCTTTGCCATTGTTCTGAGCATTTATTTATTTAACATTTGCTACGTCCATATAAATTGATTTCAATTAAAATTAACTGCAAATGAAGGGAATCATCACAAACAAATGAAAAAAAAAATTAATCAATCACATAAAAAACAGATTTTATCGAATTTTTAACACGTCTGAAAGGAATTAACACCTTAAATGCTATTAAAAAAAGTGAGCGAGCCTGAGGAGGCTTGTATATGATTTCGGCGGGAAGTGGTAGCGCTAAAATTGAGTGCTATAAAATTGTCGAAGCCATAAAAACCACTGTGTTCACACAAACATTTTTTTTTTTTTCTCTTCGCTCATTTTTTCCACATTAATACACGTACATACGCACAAATGCATAGGCAACCAAGCAGGCAAATAACCGGAAACGCATTTCAACGGTCAGCAGCAGCAAAAACAATGTTGCCACACATACGCACGCATACACACACGTAGCAACGGTGCAAACCAAGTGCAACCGACCAAAGCGTTCACTCAATTTCATTAGCAGGATTACGAGCAACTGCATAACGCACTGGTCAACATAATCTTTTTTGCTGTTATTGCTGTCATACAACTCTACTTAGTGCTTTGGTTCAATGTCTCGATATTTAGAACTAACGTCCCGGTGGCGTTTTTGGGCGACATCATTCATTATGATATTGTCATCAATGAATCATCACGAAAACTTCAGGCAGTTGAAGCAGTATTGGTGTCTCCGAACACGGCTGATTCGGACTTCTGTACTGGGTGCTATAAACCTCCTACAATGGGCCAGAGAATGAAATGATATAGAAGACACTGATGGATGGGCGGATTCCATGGTCGCCGTACACTGTGAATGAATTGGGACAGAAAGCAGTTTGTAATTAATAGTTTAAGATGAATGAGACGCCCACGTGGATTAAAAAAAGGGGAAATGATTTTAAGCTACGGAGAGGCTACATAATTTCACTATGAGACGTGTTATGACGCGGTTTTGATGTCGGCCGTTCAAATGTGGTCGTCTGTTCCTCGATATAGTTTGATGACTCGTTCTAAGCGCCATTCGTTTGGGGGTAATAGTTCGTCTTTGACTACTACAAATTCCCCTTCCTTCAAGTTTGGAACAGCCTGTTTTCATTCGCATCTTTTCTGCATACTATAAAGATATTACCAGCGATTGTTGAATTGATGATGTAAAACTTTAATCTTTTCCCAGCGGTTTATCAAGGATAGATTTTCTGTGGAAGGTTCAGGTAAACTGGTTGGTGGAGCTCCCCGCAAGAGGTGTCCTAGAGTTAGAGCGAGAGGATCATCAGAATTTTCAGACATTGGGGTAATAGGTCGGAAGTTGGGAACACTTCGATACGAGTTAGGAGGTTTGTGAATTCTTCAAACGTAAATTTGTGACTTCCGGCTACCTTTTTGAAATGGGTCTTAAAACTTTTGGCCGCAGCTTCCCATAGCTCTCTCGTATGAGGAGCGTTCGGAGAAATGAAGGACTATTCAAAACCTTGAACTGTGTATTTATCGGTGATGTCTTTGGCTGAATCTTGGAGAAATATTTTAAGTTCTTGGATGAAGGTTCTATCGGCTCCTACGATATTGGTGCCATTATCGGACATGATTTTTTTTAATAATACTCTACGGCTTATAAACCAAGTGAATGCTGCTCGAAATGCATCGGTAGAGAGTTTTGAACACAGTTCAAGATGAACCGCTTTGGTGGAGAAACAGACAAAAGTTGTTACGTACGCCTTTGTATATGGCGAATTTCGTAGCTGACCGGCTTTTACTTGATGGCGTTGTCCCATGGTACTGAAGATTGCACTTCCGAACGTCAGTGTCGTTTCTGCTCTCAACCACATCATAGTCTGTTGCTCATCCCCGATCGCGAGTTACGCGGCCTGCGACACCCGTACTTTCTATGCGTCGAAACCTTAAAAAACCGAGATTTAGTTAAATGATTCCGTTGACGCAAAGTCAACGTATTCAACACCGAAATCTCAAGATCCAATCAATGAAAACCAGACGTGACCATCCGTTAATGTAGAACCGTAGTCGGCAACTAAAGAGTCAGCCACGCCGCGTAAGGAAGTTCTCACTGCGTACATTTGTATGCCGTTCACGACGAGTACTTCCTCCGCCAAATAACTCGCTAATCCAATTAATTAATTGTGAAATCCCATGGAATATTTTATGTTAGTATCTCGGGTTAAGTTGGTAGTTCCTCAAACACTACTAACTTTTCTTAAAAAACTGAGGGTTCTTGCAGAATAAGGCAAATAAGCTCGGCCTCTTTTTCTGTATACACTCAGGTAAGACCTGTGCTTCACGCAATAAATACTGATCTTCAATCCTTTATTTTTTCAGAAGTGAATTAAAATAAACATCTACTTATTATAACGTGATAATAACTCGAGTTCATCTTTATTGAGTCTCATATCATTTGCTTATGATACGATTGAGTGTTTTCTCTCTTATTTTCTCCATACAAATTCTGCAGCAACTTCCAAAGAAGAGAAATAGAAGATTTCATTCCGGAACGGAACGGAACAGTCCACTACTCTCATCGCAAGATACAATTTTCCACATCATGCATAAAGTCGAACAAATGTCTCCGTTTTTCACCCATGATTTAATTTTGTCTCTAGTTTCTACATTTCTTTTGTATGCAAATTTTTCGTTGGGCTTATCCTGGATACTAAGTTAAATTTTTTTTTTAAGCCGAATTTTTTTACTACGATTTTGATTTTATGGAAGAACTAGCATATCTCGACACTCTTCTGAATGAATGAATCTTATTTTTCTGATATCGATCCCCCAAATGAAAAGTAGGATGTTTCATTTCTCCCACGAAACTAGGATGTTTTATATTTTTGAACGAAAATGCATTATTAAGTTTAGAAAATTGTGGCGAAAAAATAAATTTTTTTAAGAGTTGTAGTTTTTTATAATACATAGTACGATATCCTTCAGTAAAAAAACGTATTGATCAAGGTTTTAGCTAAAATCTAATTTTTACATATATTTAGCAATGGAGAATTATATTTTTGCCGGGTTGCCTATCAAAATGTGGTCGCCAGTATTTTCAAAATGCGATAACTTTTGAACTGTGAATCTCACGGGAAAAAGCACCTAGATCTTTTTTATGGAGAGTAATTTTCTGTATACAAGTTATTTTTATTATATGTGACTTGGTCTATGAAAAGGGGGCTTAAGTGCGAAAAAAAAAATTTCGTGAAAACAGCTGGAAAACAACTTTAAGGGTCAATTTATGCGAATCGACAAAAAATTGTGTAATTTTTTTTTTTTAACACGTAAGCCCCCTTTTAATAGACCAAGTCACATATGTAAAAAAAAATTTACCATTTAAGAGTTATTTATTAAAAACCGGTTTTTTTACGTTCATTGTATATTGTATATATATATCGTAATTCAAATTACTATAACTCATGAACTGTAAGACATATAAAAACAACTTTTATAACTTTTCTTTGCTAGAACAAATTTTTTCGACTCTTTTCCACTCGATATCTCATTTTCAACTTCTTGACACATAAATCTTTGTAATCCAGTTCATTAACATACATATGTATAGTATATACAGAATAATATTAGCACTTTTCACTATTTAGATACTACAGCACTGTTGCCAATTTGAAAAAAAAAATCCCTCAAAACTTCTGCTGATGCCTCTGGAACAAAAAAAAAAAAAAACATTACAAATTGCAACAAAACGTTCAACTGATGAGAAACACAATAGGAAAGGGTGAAAGCAAAACGAAAAGCCAAAGTCTGCAATAACAACAACATGATGCTGCCTTCCATTGCTGACCAATTTTGGTATTTGCAAACACCAACCAACCCCAGTTGGCTTCATCATGTCAATGAAAACTCGACTGACCATTGTTTAACCCCGTTCATTCGATTGCAACTCGATTGAGACCGTGGCAGCCAAATGTTCAGTAGGTCATTGCGGCAGTAACTCTAGCATCACCATCATACGAGTTAGTACACCACTGCTCTCTAGCAGCTTCCTCTGGCTACGCTGTGCGTATACGAATGTGTGGCTCAGAGTGCATATGGTAGCATGTGACGTTGTTTGCACGGTATTTGTGGCATGTTTGCACATATGTTACGCAGGCATGCTGCCAACATTGTGGCCAGTGTTGCCATTTGTTGCGCATTGCGATGCATCAAGCAAGCACTTGAAAAAAAGAAACAAATAATATTTCATGCAGCGAGTATGCTTTATTTTTTTAAAAAACTACATTTTCAAGAGCTTGATTTAGATTTTTTTGAAACATGCATCCATTTGTTATTCGTTTGATTTGTAAAAATACTTCAGTCAATATTTGATAAGTTTTATGTCACACAAAAATAAATCAGTGCAATTTATCACTCATGTAACACATGAGCTGCACGCTACAATTGTTGCAAATATCCTTGCTCACACCCATTACCCATATTTGTCTGCAATTTGTATGCTCTTTAAATAACACAGGCCGACAAAAATTATACCCAGAAACCAGATTATATATTTCCGTAGGTTTTCGATGCGCTGATTCCGAATCTGGTCGCAGAATTGCTCCATCACGTCAGGTTTTTGAGATATCCTAACCTAAAAGTGCCAAAAATGACGATTTTTCTCAATTTTGAGGTTAAATAGCTCTAAGGATTTGATTTTTGTAGGAAAACTATGAACGGCATCTTAAAATACTAGTCTTCCTCTTTCAAATGCCGTTGAGTTAGTTTGAATATCTTTTTTTTTCTCTGAGATATGGGTGTCCGTAATTGTCTGCGTATGTGTCTGTGTCTGTCTGTGTCTGTGTCTTATGTCTGTGTCTTATATGCATTCTTCAAAATGCCATATCTGAGAGAAAAAAAAAGATATTCAAACAAACTCAACGGCATTTGAAAGAGGAAGACTAGTACTTTAAAATATCGTTCATAGTTTTCCAAGAAAAATAAAATCTTTAGAGCTATTTAACCTCAAAATTGAGAAAAATCGTCATTTTTGGCACTTTTAGGTTAGGATATCTCAAAAACCTGACGTGATGGAGCAATTCTGCGACCAGATTCGGAATCAGCGCATCGAAAACCTACGGAAATATATAGTCCGGTTTCTGGGTATGTACTTTGATCAAATTTTGTCGGCCAGTGTAATTAGCTGTCAACACATCATTCCATCAAGATAGGCGTTTTAATTGACACGCAGGCAGTGTCTGACGACTGTACTGTGTGTCATAGCACACAGTTATGAAGTTTTAATTGTTAACTATTCATATCAGTCTGAATCTGAATGCTCAGATTTAATCATTTACATTGTATTAATGTAAGCAAGTAGATACTGTGCAAATTAGAGTGATCCTAGTTTTAATTATTTAGGATTTTTAAAAGTGCCCACAAATTGTGGCATTCATTTCAAAAATATTTGGTATAGTTAAAACCCTCTCTGGGTTTTGCTAGTTTGCAGCCAGGTCAGATTTAATAGTACAATATATATTCAACGGATATTTTTCGCAAACCGTTCGGGATTTGTTGTTCTGTCTTCAATATAGTTAGTATGACTTCAAATCATTCCAATGCTATTTTAAGTTTACATCAGCCGTCAAACATTTAACCAACAAATAGAAAATTGAATAACTGGAGCAAGAAAAACGTGAATCGTGGATTGAGAAAATGAAGGAAAATCGTGGATGCCGCGAGATAAAGAGAGCGGTTCCTTTTTTTTGCCATACAATTCTTTAATTGGAGTAGTGATGAGCAAAATTAGTCTTGGTCTTGAGTCTGGATCTTGAGTCTTGTGTCTTGAGTCTTGAGTTTTGAGTCTTGAGTCCTGGGTTTTGAGTCTTGAGTTTTGAGTCTTGAGTCTTGAGTTTTGAGTCTTGAGTCTTGAGTCTTGAGTCTTGAGTCTTGAGTCTTGAGTCTTGAGTCTTGAGTCTTGGTCTTGGTCTTGGTCTCGAAAAATTATCAGGACCAACATTCAATATTTTTCCAAAACAAAATGGCGGACAATTTCGGACTGTATAGAAGGTGAGCATGTCCTTGATCCGATAACGCCCATTTGAACTTAGAGTTAGATGTTACCGATTATGTTTGAGTTATCAAATATTATTGCTCTACATGGAAAAAACTAAACTAGCACTTTCTTATAGACCACTGTGCGCCGCTGGTTTTGACATATGTAAATTTAAACATTCAACTAATCAAGCATCACTCTTATCGACTAATCACCATTTTCATTCAACACTCACCGCGAAAATAAATTAGAAACCGATACATGTGGTTTTTGAAAAATTCAAAAACTAAATATACAAAGTGCTAAACAGCTAAATAAACGTAATACTTACCCAGCAAACATTTTCAATCGCGGACAATCTTCCATATTTTTGGCGATGCATTTAAAGCTCTTCTACGCGAGCTTTCCGCGAAAAAAATTTTCCGCGAGTAAAAGAAGATTCCTCCTTACACTCTTCTGGAAGGTTATTGCGGATCAAACATCTTCGCGATGAATATACAACTCTTCCGGGAGAGTTTTGCGCGACAAAACTTCAACGCGAGTAACAAAAGATTCTTCCTTACACTCTTCTAGAAGATCATTGCGAATCAAACATCTTCGCGATGAATATACAACTCTTCCAGGCGAGTTTTACGCGACAAAACTTCAGCGCGAGTAACAGAAGATTCCTCCTTACACTCTTCTAGAAGATCATTGCAAATCAAACATCTTCGCAATGAATATACAACTCTTCCAGGCGAGTTTTGCGCAATAATTTTATTTTCAAAAATGGGTCCAAAATGGTCACTTAGAGTGGTCGAAGACATCTATCTCTGATCATATCCGAAATCTGTTTTCGACCTTTCCCTATCGATTGGTGCAATAAAAATTTTTCACCGAAATGGACCCAAATCGGTCACTTGGAGGGGTCGGAGACACCCCTGGACATGTCCAGAATGTATTTTCGACCTTTCCCTATCGATTGGTGCAATAAAATTTTTTCACCAAAATGGGCCCAAATCGGTCACTTAGAGGGGTCGGAGACACCCCTGGACATGTCCAAAATCTATTTTCGACCTTTCCCCATCGATTGGTGCAATAAAATTTTTTTACAAAAATGGGCCCAAATCGGTGACTTAGAGGGCCTGGAACCAAATCTGGTTATGACCAAAATATATTTTCGACCTTTCCCCATCGATTGGTGCAAAAAAAAAAATTCATAAAAAAAAGCCCAAAACGAATAAAGATTCGACTAAGTCTCTTCTGGATGATGGTTTGAAATCGAACTTCTTTACGAATAACCAACAACTCCTTCAGACGAGTTTTACACGATACAAGATGGCCGACTACGACATGACGTCATCTCCTGAGAAATTTCGAAAAAATTAATAATTTTTTTTTCTAAAAGGCAATATTTCTGAGGCCCAGTATTTTTCACGAAGCATAATGTCAAACTACACGGTATATTTTTAACGGCACATAAATTTTAACAGTTTATTGTACAAAAATTAGCAATTTCTTATGAAATTATTTTTATGTCGCCATTTCATATTTTATTTTTTTTATTTTTTTTTTCAAGTTTTTTCAAGTTTTTTTTCGCTTTGAAAAACATGTTGCGGAGTCGTCTGTTGACCCTTCCTGGGGATAATTTGCAGATTCATCTTGGGGAGTCGCCAGATGACTCTTCCTGGGGATCGTTTGCGGATTCATTGCGGGGAGTTGTTAGAGGATTCTTCTGAAACAATCGTATTCGGCCGGACAATTTCTCACGCCTGAACATTCGCGGAAGAGTAGAATGCGACTGTCGCGGACGATTGATTTAATCGTCTAGGCGAATCGAATACGATTCTTCCGCGATTGAAAATGTTTGCTGGGTATCTATGTGTCAGTGTGTTTCCATGCAATACAAACAAACACTAATCAGTGACCATATTATTGGGCTTATTCATCATACACAGTATGTTTGTATGTAGGTATATAAATTTTATCATTTTCAAATGAAATATATCACAGCAAAATATTTAGAAACGCAGTTAATGAAATCACAAAACCAAATAAATCGAATTAAACGTGGGTAACACTTGATTTTCAGGTTGGAAAATTTGTCAATTTAATTTCAAAAACAAAATTTGTATTTTGAAAAAAAAAAAACATTCATTATTTATAAGAAAAAAAATTAATTCGCGTATTTACAACATATGTTTTACAATTTTAAAATTACTAAATTTCTCTTAACAAAAAATGAACCAAATGGAAATGGAAATGGACTACGATGGACCAACAAAGGCTCAAAAGAATCACAAAAATTCGCGCATTAGTAAAACTATAAGATTTGACGAGAAGAATATCATTGAAACTTATCATCCGAAAGACAAGGACTATGGAATGATGAGCATAAGTGAAACGAAGACATCATATCCTAGAAAAGAATTACCAATCGATGCAGATGCATTGCGACACAAATTACTATGCGAGTCATCAGCAGATGGTGATTTCAATGAAAATTATCTAGGCATCACACCGCAGAGTACATCTAGAATAGCAACGACATATGATCGGCGTACAGGCTCATCACCGCTGGAGACCTTTGAAGAAAAGCGTCGAAGATTTTATGCTTTCGAGTATTTAATTGCCAAGCAACGTGCTATGGGTAATGAGGTTTAACAGCAGAAATATCATACGAGTATCAAGTGTATAGAGATTGTAGTAATGTAAAAACATGGTAAAAAAATATTGTAAAATATCTATTTTGGCATGTGAGATATTTAAAAATGCTGTATTGTAATTTTGAAACGCTTATTTTTTATTTGTTTTTTTTTTTTTTTGTATTAATGAGAAGCTGTTATCAGGTATTAATATACGTAACAATCAGATCAACTTCAAAATTATTACATTAGAGTGTAATTTAATTAATGATTCATAAGTACTTAAGTATGATATTGTGAATAAGTAAGTTAAAGTCTAACAAAGAACTTTTTTTCTTTTATATCCTCTCGAAGAATTGAGAGCCTTCGATTCTCCACATCAAAGTATTTCGTGTTCCAGCGTTCTTTTTACAGCAGCCTCCTGCACTTTAAATGGTGATGAGCAAACCAAGACCATAGCAGTCTTGATCTTGATCTTAGGCATTAAGTATCGATCTCTCGAAAAAGTATCTAAAGTTTGTTGAGTATCCAAAATTTCCAAACCTTTTTTTCCGAAGCAGTTGGTTTTCAAGATGCCAAATTTCGAATTGAAATATGATTTTATGCTAGAAATGGGCGTGACACACCTATTAACTATTCGTTTGCAAGACTAAAAAGCAGTTTTGATCTTGATGATCATCGTGACCAAAGCCTAGATCATAGCGGTCTTGATATTGGTGTTGAAATTATATCAGCGTCTTGGTCTTGGTCCCAAATATTACCAAGACTGATTTTGCGCATCACTAACTCTAAATAAAACTGTACTGTAGAGCTCTCTTTTAATACAGCATATGAGTTTGCGCAACCCTCAATTTGGAAATGAACCACTGAAGGTTCAACGTTTTCGTAATTATTTTGAAGAACCGCATTTTAATTGCAGACTTCATGTCAATTTTCATAACGGTGATTAGTGATGAGCAAAATTAGTCTTGGAATGATCATCAAGACCGAGACTGCTTTTTAGTCTTGAGAA
The DNA here is from genome assembly GCA_951812925.1 of Calliopum simillimum. NCBI lineage: Eukaryota > Metazoa > Arthropoda > Insecta > Diptera > Lauxaniidae > Calliopum > Calliopum simillimum. The sequence continues at coordinate 110,332,076 of OX638368.1, forward strand.
TTTATAGTTAATAGGTATGTCACTCCCTTTTTTTTTGGCATCTTAAAAATCCAACTGCTTTGTAAAAATAAGTTTTGGAAATTTTGAATACTCAACAATCTATAAAAATGTTTTCAAAATCCAAGACCAAGACTCAATGTGCTAGAACAAGACCAATACTGCTATGGTCTTAGTCTTGGTCTTGGTTTTCTCATCACTAACAGTGATAGAACTCAACACTTTCACCTTCGATTTTAACGGTGATAGAACTCAACAATGTTCACCATATTTTCAGTAAATGTCAAAGTGATGAGCAAGCGAAGAACAAATGCATAGCAGCCTGCATCTTGGTCTTGTTCCGGCATTAAGATATATCATTATACCCTGCACCCAGGGACTTTGTCCTTCCGTTTGTAACGCAGAAAAGGAGGCGTGGCAGTTTTAAGAAAAGTACATATATTCTTGATCAACGTCACCTCTTGAGTCAATATAGCTATTTCCGTATGTCTGGCTAGCTGGCTGGGTGTCTGTCTGTCTGTGGAAATATTTTTTACGAGAAAACTGACGAAGATAATTCGATAAAATTCGATACATTGGCTTTGCCGTAAAAGTTAACTCGATGGATTGAAAATGAGCCAAATCGGTCAACGGACACTCCTACCACCCATACAAAAAATTTATTCAAAATGCAACTTTAAGAGTATTTCTCATGACAATGCAACCAAAATACACATAAATACTAGGAATTGTAAGCTAAAAGCTCTGAGAAAAAATTAGGAAAATTTGGACAAGAGGGCGTGCCACCTCCCATATAAGCAAAAGTTTCAAAATGCTAAACTGAAAGAGTTTTTGAGATAATCGAAATAAATTTCACTCAAATACTTAGGACTATAAATGCACGCTCTGAGCCAAAACTAGACAAACTCAGACAAGAGTGCGTGGCTACCCATATAAGCAAAACTTCCAAAATACTTCAGTGCAGGGTATATAATGTTTGGCCAGGCTAAAAGTTACACCCTTACTAGTTTTTTATTAGAGTTCTGAACCGGTTTTCTATGAGTTCGCCTCGGAGTACTTTCGAAGTTACTTTCAACATTTCGAATGTTAAGTACAATGTTATAATATGAATGTACCATAATTTTGGCAAATGTTGCAAATATCATTGTGCTTTGACGTTTACATTTTATAGAGATAAAGGATTAGTTTACAATAAGCTATGTTAGTCTGAATTGATTCCCAAAAGAAATAAGTACTCGATTCTGAAAAGAATCAGTAGTACTCGACTTTAGAAAGTATTAATCGTCACTACCGATTTGAGTACTTAACTAACTAATTGGAGCAATATGTTTTGCGAGCAACAATTCAAAATGTTTTAAGATCGATCGACAAAATGCTGATCGACATTAAATTTTCAACTTAATGTTAACAACTCTACAACTTCAAACAAACTTTCTGTTAAAATAGGAGCCATTTTTTTCATTATGACTTTACTTTTGCCAAACTCATCCATCAGTAAATTTTTTTTTTTCACCAAAGTTTCCTATGATTTAGGCTCTAACTAAAACATGGCTACTGTACAAATTGTTTTTTTTTTTTTTTTGTTTTATGTTTGGAGATATTTTTGTTAAATTTCGATAAAATTTTTTATAATTTTTTTTTCCAATTGTCAAGAAACAAATAAAATTAAAAATAAATTTTAACTGTCGCCAATATATATATATTTAATTTAGTTCTATTTGCTAAACAATTTATTTAGATAATTACGTATTAAAAAAAAAAAATATAGACTTTATTACACGTTCATAATAAAATGGCTTCTGGATCAAAACGAATGTTGAAACCAGTCTTGAAAAATTCTAGATTTCGAAAACATTCCGAAAGTGATGAGAAAAAAACTTCAAAAGCTCTGCAGTTCAATGAAGAAAATATTGGAGCAACCTTCCATCCTAAAGACAAGGACTATGGTCTAATGAAAATTCCTGAAATTAAAACACCATTTCCTCGCTTTGAGGCACCAATTAATGCCGGTTTATTACGTGAAAGATTAATTCAAGCCATGTATAGCAAAAAAACTTGCTCCATAATTGATGTTCCATCGGATGAAGATATAAACAATCTTGGAGACCAAGTGCTACAATCATCCTCTTCATCTGTGGAACCAGAGTCTTTCGAAGAAAAACGCAGAAAATTTTATGCATCCGAATATACTTTAGCTCAACAGCGTCCTCTAAGCAGTGTTATGCATCCACGTGCAGATCGCTTGAAGAATGTCTCAATGTATGGCTCTGAAAATACAGAAATGATGGAAGCATCATTGCATAGGTTTTCGGTAACATCTGGCAGAAAAGAACCAAGAAGATTTTCAACAGCTTCACGAAAATAAATAAAATACATGCATACATGAGTCAAACCAATAGAAAATTTTGCTCTTAAAAGTGTTTTCAGTTGGGTCATTGGCAGAATACATTATTGACACTTTGAAAATACATATTCAGCTCATCCGATGATTTTTGAGTTTTATTGATAAGGCTTAATCTTTATAGATCTTTTCTGAAACTTTTAGGTTGATATCGATATTCTCGTTGTTTTTCGAAATCTTTTTCGATATTCGAGATTTTCTCTTGCTATTCGATATTCTTTTGTCAAAGTTCTTTTCATTATTTAATGGAAATCGATATTTTTAGACTTTTGATTACTTTATAAGTACTTTAAATTACAATTTAATATTTTATCATTTGGAATGAAGAGAGGCCTTGGCGAATAGCACAAAAGATTGCTCGTACACTTACTGGCAGCCACGGAATTCAGTGACTTGCGAAAGAACTGACTTAAAAAGAACTCATTTATGCCGACAAAAACTACAATATTTCTCATTCACAAGAAAAGGTTAATGAATTGCCTTAGAAAATGCTTGTCTCGTCGATTTATATGCTGGCAATACCCCATATTTACTGTTGCCTTACAGACAAGTGGATCTACACTCTCTTTCTCTTTAATTTAACGAAATGAGCACCTCTTTAGCAATCTGGGCATTTCAATTCAAAAGGATCTGAGATGGACAGATAATTTGCTCGGTGTGTCGCACGAAGTGGCCAAATGTCATGCTTATTTAAAACGATGTAAGAAATCTTTCAATTCTATTGATTTTCGAAATATCCCCTTCACCTATTTAAGACATTGGCTGATGTATAGTCCGCACATTTGGGCACGTATCCAAAAATTACATTCGAGCTGCTAGACAGAGTTATACGAAGTGCAATAAAGTTTATAGTGGACTTTTATAATGAGAAATTTTCTTCAATTGGGAAAGTTATGTTGTAAGATTTATTAAAGATCACTGCATTGGTGTGATATGACTTGAAATTTACCACATAACACTGATTTTTGGACTTTGCAGTAAGTATATCAAGGCGCACAGTGGTCTAGAATGCTATTTTAGCTGGTCATAACTCTTTCCTGGTTATTTTTTATAAAAAAAAAATATCAGTTTCTATGTTTTGGGGGTCTCTGACTCTAAATCTGAAAACGATTTTTTAAAAATCAAAATGGCGGATTCAAAATGGCGGACAATTTTATTAAAAATTAATTATATTACGGCAAAATTGTGGTTAAGAGGGTTTTTGAGGTTGCTGATTTCGAATTTGGTATCATTTTTTTTGTAAACAAAATGGCGGACAATTCTTTTAAAAATTTACTATATCACAACAAAATTGTGGCTTAAAGGGTTTTTGAGGTCACTGATTGCGAATTCGGTATCATCTTTTTTGTGAACAAAATGGCGAATCCAAAATGGCGGATCCAAAATGGCGAACAATTTTCTAAAAAATTGATTATATCACGTGTTGTGTGTTGATCACACGCTGTTATAAATATTCATTGCCTACCGTTAGGGATTTGATGTTATTCATACTCAACTCAGTACTAAGGCTATACTCGCGTTAGTTTTAGTACTGCCAGAGTAATAACAGCTAGCATACCTTTAGGAGCTGCTAGTAAAGAACGGTAAGCAAAAGAATTAAAGAACAGCGGGTTCAACGCGGAAGCAATCTGACCCCTATATCATAGATATGTGACTTTATTGGGCACGTCAATAAAGCCAAGTAAGATATATTTCGCAATACTGCGAAATAGTATGAAAACATATAATGTAAATTGTAACCATACATGTATGTAGCTAGAGGCATCTGTAAACCTCTAGCTGGTAAGTAATTTGAAAATAAAGAATCAGTTAGTGATCGGAACTATAACCGAGTGTTTGTGTCTGTTTATAAATCGTTTTAAGGGAACTTTACGCGTGAACATCAACATCGACGAGTGGGGGATTCAGCGTTTGGACAACACAGCATTTGGTGAGTATAATTTGGCGACCATCTATCCCTTTGCCGTACTCTTATAGTTTCAGATAAACAGCTCAGCTGTATTTCCCATCGCAAGGGAAATATAGCATCAACATTTTGGCGCAGCCGGTAGTCCGAGCCAGGACTACGCATCGAGGGAAGCGGAATTGAAAAAGTGAGATCAACGTTGGAACTAATAATTCGTGGAAAGTGGTGAGTATTTTAATTAAAAAACCTTAGAAAGTCTTAGTCTACTTTGCTTTAATTTATTGCAAGTGCTAAGCCAGCTAGTAGCGGTTTCAATATCGCACAGCTGTTCAGGATCAGGTAGGGCCTAATTCTATTAAGCGATTATAAATTTCGTTACATTTTGTGTGAAAAGTGAGGGAAAGTGTCCATGAGAGTAGGAAAGGAAACAAATTTTAGGGAAATCTTTGTTAGGTTACAGTCGTTTCGGGACTGGGTGTTCTTGTTTTAAAAAAAAAATTTGTGGAAAATTATTAATATTAATAATTTGTGTTTTTGGAAAAAAAAAGGGAGAAAATTTTTCATAGCTGGGAATTGTTAAAAAAAAATTTAGTAAATTAAAATTTTAATTTTTGTTCACCGATAGACTGGCTTCCCCCACCCGTGGTAAGAAGTCAGTTGTGCGATATCGGTTTCGTTTTCGTGGAAAAATAATCGGTGAAAAATTTCTGGAGTTTGCTCTTAGTGGTTTTCGTGCTGGGTTGGCTGAGACCTTTGGTATAATCGAGTACCAAGGGCTTGGGAACCTTGTTAAGGAAACTAAGAGGAGTGAAATCCTGGTAATTTTTACAACCGAAGTAGTTCAATTCTTTTGTTCGAACGGTTTACAAACTTTGAAGCCACTTTGCAAGGGGCTGGTGTTTGTAAAGCTTTCGTTGAAGTTTTGAGCTCGAAATCGGAAAATCCTGCTGGTTTAGTTTTGGGTTCCTGGGAATTATTTTCAAGTAATTCCATGGTTCCGTTTCGATCAGTAGGATTAAGCGGGAATTAGCGGAAATAATTGAGGAAAATTTCTTTTGAAAATTTATTTCTTTCTTTACGAAGGGAAAAATTTAGTATTCAGTTCTTTTCATACCAGCAACTAAAAGCTGGTATATGCAAAATAAAACGTTTCGTTTTTTGTTGCGCAGGTCGTGGTTTCACTTATTCGAAGAAAAAAAATATATGTGAATAGAACTTTGCGTTGTGGTTCATATGAACTGTTTTTGCAATTGTAGGTGCAATTTTTGATTTTTGTTTTTGGTTTTAGCACAATTGGTTTTCGATTTCAGTAAAACAGAAAATAAAAAGACAAAATTAAGTCATTTTCATTTGTCATATTTTTGGTTTGCGTTGGTAACAAAGCCAATGCGTTATTTTGTTATTGGGATTGAAATTACTGCTAATTGTGTTGGTCATTTTTGTTTGCAGTGGGAAAAACTGTATTTGATAAAATTTGTAATGTTTGTTAGTGTTGTTAAAGGGTTTTTCTTTGGGTGAATATCTGAAATATTCAGGACGGCAGATCAAGGCCGTGATTCACTGCACTTTGTTGTAATTGACTGATTGGATTGTATGATGCGGTTATTGTAGTCGAGGTGACGAAACAATAAACTGCTGACAGTGACTTTTGTTTTTTCAGAAGTATTCTTAGTACATCCAATTTGTTGGGGAAACGTTTTTAAGGGTGAAATCACTTTATTGTTGCTATTTTATGTGGTTATTGCAGTCAAAGCGACGAAGCAATTTACTACTAGCATTTCGAAGCTTAAAGCTATACTGGAAGAACGATTGATATGGAAAATATAACGAATGAGCCGCAGCGGGCGGTTGCAAATAGTTATCATGAGGGAAAAGTCACTGAGGAAATAGACATTTCAACATTGGTACGGGAAATAGTTCCAGAGTTTTCAGGAATAGATTTTCCATCCTCAAAAACAGATCTGTACAGGTTCATAGCAGCCTGTGAATATGTACGTAGGGTAGTAGGCCCTTCAGAGGAATCGGAGTTATTAGGATGGATAAGACTAAGGCTCAATGGGGACGCGTTTGAATTAATTTATCTACAGAAATTAGATACAGTTCAGGAATTAATCGATATATTAAAAGATACGTATGTAAAGCGGCGGGCCCTAAGTAAAATTCGAGAAGAGATTGGAATTACAAAACAGTTTCCGGGAGAAGGTATCCGTGCATTCGCGAGGCGACTAGACACTTTGTATGCAGAAGCAATGGACAGCCTTAAGGCCAAATATGGCACTGTAAAAGATGATAGCTTGCAGAAGGAGCTGTATAGCTCCGTGGTCAGGTCTTTTCAAAGGGGGTTATTAGATCTACAAATGAGAATGGTCATGCTGATCAGCAAGAGTGACCGATTGGAAAACTTGTTGGATGAGGCGTTAGCGGCACAGGAAATATTAGGCGAGCAGGAGGAAATCTCGGAATCTGCAATTCAAAGCTTTCAGCTTAATGAGGATTATATGAGGCAAAGCCCTCAACGTTTTATGAATCAACACCCAGTTACAAGGAAGCGGCAAATGAAAGTCACTCCCGATACATGGAAAAATAGACGGAAATCTCATACAACTGAAAAGCAAGCAGAAAATTGTTCTTTCTGTGATAGATATGGTCACACTGTAGAAGAGTGTTTGGTGCGGAAAAATACTCCATTTTGCGAGCAAGGTAAAGAATACGGTCATGAAAAGAGTGACAGGTGTTTCCAAGGCAATGTACGAGAAATTCGTCATGAAAGTCATATGGGAACGAAAAACCAGTACTCACGGCAGGAAAACTCGGGAAACTAGGCAGGGCCCAGTCACAGCCTGCCTGGGGATCCCAAAATAGTAGAAAATTTAAGAAAAATAAGTTGAGAGTTGCGAATCATACGCATGAAAATGTAGTTGAAGCACTCACTGGAAATAGATTTTTGGCGAAGAAGGATAGTAAAAAACAGAACAGCCTGGAAACAGATAAAAGTTACAGAGCTGAGAAAGGATTAATTAACAAGGTGGTGGGAACGGTGAATTATGCGCAGGAAGCGGTAGTCAAAACGTTGCCCATGAAACCCAAGAAATCTAGCAAATGGATTATAGATGACAAGGATATGAGCACAGTTAATCAAACGCAGGAATCTGTTGTGGATACGCGCTCCATATCATTTGTAAAGGATTTGAGTACAGTAAATCAAACGCAGGTGACTGTTGTGGATACGTGCTCAGGACCGAAGGAAGGTGGTTTCCCTCGCAAGGAAATACCTTCAAAGTTTGCTAAGGATGGTAAAAATGTAAATGAGGAGTACAAGAACATAAATTTAGAAAAATTGGGTACAGTAAATCTGACACAAAAGACTGTTGTGGATTCATGCTCAGATTTGGTAGAATGCGGTGTCAATGGAAGGGAAAATATTCCAGCTGCAGTTGTTAATCCTACATTGAAAATTAAAAAAGAAACCGTGATAGGATCGGGAAACCAACCTGAAAGTGGGGTAGGTGTGATCACTATAAAAAACGGTATGAATAAAAGGGAAAATTTAGTAGTAGCAGAAGGTCGATCAGTACAAGATACGGTTGACAAGCTAACTACGGTTCATGGTGTGGATTTCACCAGTGAAATTTGTGTAATCAAGCTTCGCGAAACACAGAATGATGTGTTCATTGAGGTCCCTTGTAAGGAGGCCAAAAATGGAAAACTCATTTTGCTTGTGGATTCGGGAGCTGGTGCAAGTTTTGTTAAACAGAATTCGATGTCACAATCAATGGGGATAGACACGAATTTTAGTAAGGAATTGAAAGGAATGTTAGGCAAACAGATAACAACATTGGGTATTTTTACTATTCGCCATGAACAGCAGCCAGAGCTATGTTTACCACTGCATGTGGTACCACTAGATCATGGAGTGCCTGCTGATGGAGTATTGGGTAGAGACAATTTATGGAACCGCACAATCATAGATGGGGTCCGCAAAGAGTTGACATTTTTTGATGAAAATAAAAAGAAAATAATTACGTTCGCACTAAAGCCAGAGGATAAAACTAATGATAATGAAAACTCGAATGAACAAGAAAGAATTGTAGAAAAGAGGGATACCACAGTTTTTGTGAGTGATCCAAAGAAAATAAATGGGATTTTGAAAGAGTTTCATTCGATTCCATTTGGTCGCAACCAAGGGACGATGAAAATGATGCTGCGAGTAAGGAAGCAGTATAGATGGCAAGGAATGCAAAAGGATATAAAAAATTATATCAGAAATTGCAACGATCAGCAGACGAACAAGGGATCTGAACTGTCGGATTCGCAAGTGGGTTTAAATATAGGAAATATTTACATGTGTTCGTTGGGGAGACCACCAGAAATAGTAGCAGGTGATCCAAATTCAAAGAGTCTGTAGTGCCTCTAACAATCTACTAAATTTGTTAAGCCTGCAATCACACAGATGCAAAACATGTAGTGTTTCATTTAAATATCAAAAGAAATTTTGATAGTCACTGAACAAGATATTTTAGTGACAACGAATCTATAATATGCATAGTTTTTTTTTCCGTAACGCAAGATTTATCACCACCAATGTGCATTGCTAAAATTGTTTAGTTTTAATATATTAACGAAAAATAAATGGGTACTAAATGCAAACAAAAGTTTCCAATTTTGTAAACATTCTATTGCGGCCGATGTGCCGGTAACGTTGAAAATTCATTGTCAACTACCGCTGGGGAATACCTTCATAAAGAATGCAATCGCAGCAAAAATTGTCTTGAATGCAAAAGCAAAAAACACATAAAGTGATTCGTAAAGTTTTTCGATTAGTTGATACGTCACTTATGAATTATATCACAGGGCATTAGGGTACTGCGTATTGTAAATATATGAGTTACTAATAACTAACGTACTAACCACTAACCCTTGTTGCCTATTGTTAAGAGAATTACTAATCATTACTAATCAACGCAGTACACCTAACTCTGAATGATGAAAGGATTAAATACATAGTAGCGGAAAAGTTATCAGCAAAATTGAATTGACAAATTCAAAAATTTTTAAAATGGTAATGGGAGGCCCAAGTGCCATCGGGGTAATTGACATGAATATTTCAGGTTAATTTAATTATTTAAAAATTAATATTGTAATTGAGTTGCGTATGAATTTACTTGCACAAAAATTGGAAAGAAACAGGGGAAAAGCCAAAATTAAACAAAAAATAAACGGAGTCGCGTTTAATGAATGGGTTACATTTATTTGGATTGTATTGTCGTTACACCAACAAAGTAAACAAAAATGAACAGAACATCTATGGGCAAATTTCGGTTTAATATGAAATACATAAGTGGGCAGAATAAAATATGGGAAAAATAAAAATACATTAATAACAAATGTAATTCAGAAGAATAAAATAAAAGGTGAAATAACATAAGCAACAGCACCGAGCTAGTTGCGAAAACATATGTAAAAATAGGGAATTGTAAAATTTTAAAATTAGGAATGGTTTTCATGATATCGAATAATCTTCAAGGAAAGTTGTAAGATATTGCAAAATGTAGAAAAGAGTAAATAAGAATACTTTTAAAGAAGTCTATTTTTATTTATAGGTAAAACGGTCAGAGTAGTTAAGACGAACTAAATTAATAACATATAGAGAGTTAGATAAATGAACTATGAAATAGTACGGAAATAGGGGAAAATGTCAAAGACTTTAGTACTATAGTAATTAGAATTGAGTAGATCATATTAAATTATAAGTTTGAATGTATTTAATAATAAAAGGAATAATAATAAAAATGAAAAAATGAAGAATTTAAGTAAAACAAAAACTCACGTTACCCATGAACGCGGGTAGATGAAGGTGGATGAAACCTGTTGGAAAAAAAAAAAGAAAGAATATTTAGTGGAAAATACGTTTTAGAAAAAAAAAAAAGGGGGGTAAAATTTCAGTTGATACTCATTCCTATGCAGGGTCCGGGATGATCTGACGGTCTGTTGATATCTATTGAAAGAAAAGAAAACGAAACTTTTAAGGGCAGTCTTGGCAGTAGGAGAGGAACGGTACTTACGACAACATAATTGCATTTGACACAATTGTGACCAAGTCCAGTTTGTATCCGAATTAGTAGAATGCACAAAAGACAAAGGTACACCCAAATTGCGATGTACAGCGGAGCAATCAGTGCATGTGAAAAGGCCATATGTGACGGAAGAACCGAGTCGGCGGCTTGGCACAGCAATCGAGGCGGAATCCATTTGCGGGCTGTGCACGTGGTCGACTGAAAACTGCATAGATTTATACTTTCACACTGATTTCAATGAAATTAGATTTTTATGCAACACAGGAGATCTATTTCAACAAGCAAATCTATTCAATTAAATCACTTTGGTTTGCTGGCCGATGAATAATACGTTGTTGCAAATTTATTTAATTTGGTACACTTTTGCCTTGTCGCCATTTTACAGTTCAACAGCAACATAAAAATGCAAACTACACTGAACTTTTTCACAAATTAAAATATTTTACTTCAGCTGGATTTCTTCCTTTGATTAACCGTTTGCTTGCGGTCGATAGCCCGTAACCAAGTAAAATGCGGTTGAACGGAAAAATAAAAACCAAACGCTCTGATTGAACGAATAACTTAGAGAAACATAAAAGCGTCAAGTGCTGATTCAACAAAAAAAAAAATGCACTAACGTATGGTATGTATGGGGTATGTTTGTAATTTGTTTATACTAAAATTCATACATGGGAAATAAAAAGAAATAAAAAATAGAAGTAAACACCACATATATTTGTATGCAAGTTTGTGCATATACATATATAGGTGACGAATAATGTCATAAAAACTGTTGGGATAATATTGAAAACCCAAATCAGCAGTTATGAATGAAATGTAATTTTTTGATAACTAAAATATGTACATATATAAATTACACGGGGAAAAATATATATACATATTTATTTATTGCTAGAATTTTAAATGGTCCGAAATACCAATTAATTAAATAAAGAAAGTATAAGCTACACTAAAAGTAATAACTCAATTAACAATAGAATAATTACGGGATTAAAACCAAAAGAAAACTTTAATTAAAGTTTTAAACTAAACGGAATGCAATGCCGTCATATGAATCATATTTATATGCATGAACAGTGCTAAATGCATATAAATATGGAAAAGGTTGCAAAACTTAGATAGAGTTGAATAGGTATAAATTCTGTTTTTCATAAGTAAAAACTAAGGCATAACAATAAGATATAGGGAAATAAATCCCAAATAAAATATAATTTAATAGAAGGTAAACGTGAATTGTAAGATATCAGTTGAAAACTGCTAAGGATATTGATTGGTTAAAAGTAGATTAAATAAATAATTGAACGAAAAATAACTTTAATTAATCAAATAAAAATATATAAAAAAAAAAAAAATTAGAAAATTCTAAAATAAATGTAACAATGATCAACAAAACGGAGGAATAAATCCCAAATAAAGTAAAGTAGTATGTACAAGAAAATTGAAAAATCTTAATCGAAAAATATAAAATAAATATGAATTTTAAAAAATTTGAAGCAGTAAATAACAATAAATAAGTAAAATGTTAAGAAAATATTTTTGGATAATTTGTTAAGGATTTGTAGCAAGAGAAGTCTACATACATAGAAAACAGGGAAATAAGTCCCAAATAAAGTATAACCAAGTAAATTGTAGAATCTTAATTGAATGATGTTAAGTAAATGTGAATTCTGAAAATATTATTAGGTTTAATTGATTGATTGAGAAGTAAATAACAATAAGTAAAAAATTATTAAATGATTTTTGAAAATTAACTAGGTAATTCTAACAAGTCATAAGTAAAAAAAAAATTATTTTTTTTTTTGATTTTTAAAGTAACGTAAATTTGAAATTGTCAAATCAGAAGAACAAAGATTCAGTTTAGAACCAGAATGTATTTAAATATAGAGTAAAAATTTTTAAATATTTTATGTATTATGTCAGAATTGTATAAAATGCAAAATTGTTTGTATTGAGTTGAAATATAATGAAAAATAAGAATAAATAAGGAATTAAGTTCAATGTCATGTATATAGGTAAATTTAATAATTACCAATTTTCAAGAGTTTTAGCAAATAAAAATATTTGATTTAGAGAGCATAGGACTAGCTAGGAAAGACTAGATAAATATACAGTAAAATCGTTAACAAAGTAGGTAGAATCTGCGAGGGATCATGGTACGGCGTTACAACAGTAGCAGTGGAGATTAAAGAAAATAATCTAAAGAGGGACAGCCCAATGATGTTAAATCCGGAAAGCCTAGAGTGACGACGATCCATGGTTGCATGCGTCAACGTTCGGACAGACAACCACTTTTTATCTCGTCAGTTGTCTGTCATCCATAGATGACATCCAATCCTGTTGGAAGGGAGGGGCCGGATTACGCCACTCCTATGTTATCCTGTCACGTTGCCGCGTCAAACATCCAAAATGACCGGCATCACCATCAAGAGCAGAAAATGTAGATGGTCCAGTTAGAAGCTGAAGCGTTGACTTGTCGAAAATTGCAAGTCCAACGCATTAAAAAGCAATGTTCCAGTTTAGAAGCAGACGCGTTGACTTGTCAAAAATTGCAAGTCCAACGCATTAAAAAAACAATGTTCCGGTTTGTAAGCAGAAGCGTCGACTTTCAACCAAAATAAAGTCCAGGCGCTTAAAAATAAACTTTCCAATCGTAAGCAGAAGCGTCGATTTTCAGTCAAAACATAGTCCGTACGCCAAAATAAACGTTCCAGCACACAACAGCGGAGCTGACTTCTAGCCACAAGGAAGTCTAACCGCAAGAACTGACGTATCAAGTAGAAGAAGTTCCGATTTTGGCCACCGCCAGGCAAAATCAATCAAAGGACAAAACAGCTAAACCTACAAACCGCATGTAACAAGAACATGGTATGTCACACCGAAGAACCTCAGAAGCTCGAAGCACCGAAAGCAGACCCACAAGGCAAGAACCAAGCGGCAGCAGCGGTAAGCAGCAGCGAGCCATGATCCAAAGGAGCTAGATAAAGTTATAGGTAGCCGACTAAGTTAGAGAAACAATTAGGAATTAAAAGAGAAAAAAAAAAAAAAGTTAAAACTACTTTCAGAAGGAAAAAGTCGTTGTTACTTCATAACAACAACTTTTTCTTCCATAAGGGGGGAGGGATGTTGTGTGTTGATCACACGCTGTTATAAATATTCATTGCCTACCGTTAGGGATTTGATGTTATTCATACTCAACTCAGTACTAAGGCTATACTCGCGTTAGTTTTAGTACTGCCAGAGAAATAACAGCTAGCATACCTTTAGGAGCTGCTAGTAAAGAACGATAAGCAAAAGAGTTAAAGAACAGCGGGTTCAACGCGGAAGCAATCTGACCCCTATATCATAGATATGTGACTTTATTGGGCACGTCAATAAAGCCAAGTAAGATATATTTCGCAATACTGCGAAATAGTACGTAAACAGATAATGTAAGTTGTAACCATACATGTATGTAGCTAGAGGCATCTGTAAACCTCTAGCTGGTAAGTAATTTGAAAATAAAGAATCAGTTAGTGATCGGAACTATAACCGAGTGTTTGTGTCTGTTTATAAATCGTTTTAAGGGAACTTTACGCGTGAACATCAACATCGACGAGTGGGGGATTCAGCGTTTGGACAACACAGCATTTGGTGAGTATAATTTGGCGACCATCTATCCCTTTGCCGTACTCTTATAGTTTCAGATAAACAGCTCAGCTGTATTTCCCATCGCAAGGGAAATATAGCATCAACACACGACAATTTTGGCCAATATGGGAGGTGAGCTTATCCTTGATTTGATCACGCCCATTTTCACCAAATGACTTAATGATATCTATACTAACTCAGATATTAAATATTATTTTTGTACTTGAATTATTTACAAAGTTATAGCGATTTTAAATTTTTGGTTATATAGGAGGTGGGCGTGTCCTTGACCCGATAATGCCCATTTTCACCAAATGACTTAATGCTATCAATACTAACTCAGATATCAAATATTATTGTTGTACCTTAAATATTTACGAAGTTATGGCGATTCCAAATTTTTGGTTATATGGGAGGTGGGCGTGTTCTTGACCCGATCACGTTCAATTTCACGAAGTGGCCTAATGCTATCTATACTAACTCAGATATTTAATATTATTTTTGTACTTGAAATATTTACGAGGTTGTAGTGATTTTAAATTTTTGGTTGTATAGGAGGTGGGCGTGTCCTTGACCCAAACACGCCCTTTTTCAACAAATAAATAGATGCTGCTAATACTATATCAGAAATCGAATTTTATTGTTTTACCTCAAACACTTTGGTTGTTATTAGTTTTACGAAACTGGAGCGATGCAAGAATACAGAAAAGTCGCTGAAGAAAAACTCATCGTAATTCATGAAGGGGAGTGATAGGGGAGTCTGATAAATGCGTAGAACCTTCAGAGAACTTCATATTACACACTTAAATGATCTAGCCGTTGCAACTTCATACAACATTTTAGTTACAGTCCACAGAGTGCCAAATTCGTAAATTTAGGAAATGAAATTAGAGATTTTTTGTGATGATCTAAGTACGCAAATCTTCAGAAAATAGATCAGATTATCCTCATCATGAGTTTCAGAAGGTAAGATTATTTAGTTTTAAAGATACACTCATTTAAATTTTCACATATTTTAAAAGATTTTTGTAAAAAATTACCATTTTCTGAATTCATCTAGTTTAAGACGCGAAAACTCAAAAATGGTATTATTTCTTGGTATTCTGGTACTTGAAATATTTTATCTAGATATTTTACTTTAAATTGGTTCAAAAAAAATATTACTTTTAATACAAAAATTTTCGGAGTTATGACCGGCTAGCGCTCTCTTATAGACAGACCACTGTGAGGCGCACAGTTTTCTAGAATGCACTTTGTCCTTGCGTTTGTAACGCAGAGAAGGAGGCGTGGCAGATATAGAAAAGTATGTATATTCTTGATCAGAGTCACCTCCTGAGTTGATACAGCCATGTCCGTCTGTCTGGCTGGGTGGCTGGCTGTGCGTAGAAATATATTTTATGAGAAAATTGAGCAAGATAATTTAATGAAATTTGGTACACTTCCTCCGTCGTCAAAGTTAGCTCGTTGGATTGAAAATGAGCGAAATCGATCAACGGACACGCCTACCGCCCATACAAAAACTATGTTCAAAATGCAACTTTAGGAGTATTTTTCACGACAATTCAACCAAAATACACATAAATACTACGAATTATAAGCGCAAGCTGTGAGAAAAATCTGGACGAATTTGGAAAAGAGGGCGTGGCACCTCCCATACAAGCAAAAGCTTCAAAACGCTGTACTGAAACGTTTTTTGAGATAATCGAATTTTACTCAGACAATAAGAGCTATAAATGCAAGCTCTGAGCAAAAACTGGATGGACTCGAACAAGAGGGTGCGGCACTTCCCATATAAGAATACATTTCAAAACGCTATACAGAAAGAATTTTTTGAGATAATCCAACTAAATTTCACTCAAAACCCTAAGGACTATAAATGCACACACTGAGCTAAAACTCGACGAACACGAACACGCCTTCTTGCATGGCACCTCCCATATATGCAAAATTTTTAAAATACTGCAGTGTAGGGCATTTAATGTTTTGCGAAAGGATACACCTTTACTAGTTTAATAAAAAATATCAGCTTTCATGCTTTTGGGATCGCTGATTCAAAATCTGGAAACCATTTTTCAAAAATCAAAGTGGCAGTTCCAAAATTGCGGACAATTTCCGCAAAAAATTATTATATCAAGAGAAAGTTGTGGGGGGGTTCAGGATCAACATTTTTGAAAACAAAATTGCGGATCCAAAATGATGGACAGTTTTCTCAAGAAATGCTTGTATCAAAACGAAATTGTGGGGGTTCCTGAGGCCGCTGATTCCGAATTTACTATCAATTTTTTTTTTTTTTTTTTTTTAAACCAAAATGATGAATCCAAAACAGTGGACAATTTTCTAAAAAAATGATAATAACATCACAAATCTGTGACAGGTTAAAAAAAACTGTGACTGGATAAAATGTAATAATGGCAAGTCTATCACCATGCCCAAATCGGGAATCCAACCTGAGACCGCTGAATTGTAAGTACACAATACAACTATCAGCAGGCATTTCAACTCAGTAGACATGTTTTGGAAGGGAAAGCTTCCTTACCGCCGTAATATGTTATAATCTGACTTGAAGTAAAAAATCATGTTCATAAAAAAGTCATGTTCGGAAAGAGGAATTCTCAAGGGAAACCTATGAAGGACTGTGTAAGTATAAAAAACACAAAACAAAATTAAATAAATAATAGGCTCTTCATAACTGCCTTTTAAAATAGAAAATTTTAAACTTTGCCTTATTTGTTTATGAAAAAAAGAGAAATATCAAATTTTTTGTTTTCACGTCGTAATTGCATACGTATAATTGTTTGTGCTAAATATTTATATATTATATTTTATAGTCATCGATTAATCCGTATATATTTGATACATTCATGGCTACTACGAGTAAGCACCGGAAGTCCTTAACAACAACAAATAAGATTGTGTCAAATGCCAATCTTTTTTGCAATACAAAAAATAAAAAGTTAACATTCAACGAAAGTAATATTCGTCTAACACATCCTCCTCAAGAAAAAAAAGAATATGGTCTCATGAAGATTTCCGGAACAAATACACCATATCCACGACAAGGCGAACCTGTCGATTCAACAATATTGCGGCAAAGACTTTGGAGAGCAGTTGCAAGAAGAGGTTCTTTAGTTGAATTTCCATCAGATCTTGATATTAGTAACATTGCTAATAATAGTAGGCATAGTATAACACCTAGTAACGAACAATACGGAACATTTGAAGAGCAACGTAAAAAGTTTTATCATAGAGAGTTCACGCTTGCCAAGCAACGTCCATTGAGTAATGAATTGCACCCAAAGTCAGCAGATAATATACCCTACGAAGAAGATCGCGCAGGATCAACATTGAGTGAAGCAATACGTCATTCTTCTGGTGTTGATAAACATAGTGCCCTCTTAGAAAACAGAAGAAATGTTCAGGAATAATTATATATACATTATATAAGTATGTATAAATTCTGAAAACATTGTAATTATATTTATATTTTTAAATATACAGGCATGTTTCTGAAATTCGCGCGATTTCCAAGTGAAAGTTATATGAGGAATTTTCAAAAATTGTGGAATTCTACAGTTTTTGAGGCACATTCACCAAACTTGGGGGAGAGGTCACTTTTTATATAAGAATCAAAAATTGGAAGGGTGCACGTCAAAAAAAAAAAAGTAAAAGAAGTTACGCATATATATATGAAGTAAAACACGTCAAGTGTACCAGCTGAAAATTTTTTTGTCTCCGATTTCGCTCAAATTTGGCAATATAGTAGTCCTGATATACAAAAACAATATTCCGGGAGGATTTGGTCCTAGTACCATTTATTGTTAAAATACAGGGTGTTGAAGTTGGCGTTTTTAGTGATTTTCATGAAAAGGTGTTTTTTCAAAAATTTAGAGCTTACACCAAAGTTTGTAAAGTAACTTGTCCCATTCATTTTTAAATGTTCTTTTTATAAAAAAATATTACATGGTGAAAAAAATTTTTTTTCACCGAAATATTTTAAACTTAAAAATACTTTTGAATTTTTTTTTAAAAAAACCCCCCTTAAATTTTTTTAAAACTACTTCAAATTAAAGCATAATTTAAAAGCTTTCAAATGATGTGTGACTCAAGATGGTATTCGGTCGTTGGATGAGAGTTTTTGGCTTTTAAACGCCCACAGCAGGCAAAACTCTTTGTTTACTCAAGAGGAAGGCATCTTACGAAAAAAGCGTTTAAAAGCCAAAAACTCTCATCCAACGACCGAAAATTTAATTTTTTCACTTTGATGACGCCTAGTGAAATTTTCCATAGAAATTTTTTGTAGAATACCCAGTTTTTGAAGAGAGCGAGAAAAAAAAGAGATCAAAAAAAGCCATAAGAACAGGATATACATAGTTGATTAAGATAGTGCAGAAAATTGTTTCTTGCGTGATTTCATGATGACTTTGGGACAACAAGTTTTATCCAAAATGTAGTTTAAGAGTTTTACAGTACAGTGCAAGGAGAGCCCATAGTATCAGTGGCGGATCCAGCACTGTCAGGAGGGGGGCCGATTGACTACATTTCTAGATAATAACAGAATGATTTTAAAATCTTTACACATAATTTAAAAAAAATGTATTCACTTGGTTTGAGAGGGGGGCCGATCGGCCCCATCGCCTCCACTGGATCCGCCACTGCATTAATATTTCTTCTTTGTTTTTAGCATGACTTGTATGGCAAAAAAGTACTTTTCTCAAAAGTTTTGTGTATGTATATCTCGTGAAAGAGAAAACTTGGAGGAATGGAGCTAATAGCATTAAAAAGAGCATAATATTTTTCCTAAAAATTAATCAGGCCGATCACTGAATCCATCGTAGATACCAATTTCGTGAAATCTACGAAAGTGCCTTCATTGAATTCGAATTGCTACGACGTGAATTCAAAATTCGTCGATTGGGATCACTTACTCCATCCGAAACTCAATTTTTTTTTTTAATTTCCGACGAATAGATATGACTACCGAAGACATATCCTAATTTTATTAAAGAAGTACTTATAACTCCACGAATTACCAAGTTACGTTCGTAATTTCTTGAAATCAATAATAGAATTTTCGTAGATCTCACGAAATTCGTATCTACGATGGATTCAATGATAGGCCTGAATATATTTTTTTGTAAAGATGCTAATTTTTTAGATTTTAAGTTGTCAAGCAAAACGAATGGTGAGACTTGTTATAACGCTCAAAAAAATACGAAAGAATAACCAACATAAAAAGGAAATATCGCCAAAAAAAATATAAAAATACGGCCAAAAACAAAAACGAAATAAATTATTATTTTCATATTTTGGGCGATAATCATTTTGGAAATAACGCCCAAAATTAATTTATACTACTTAAGTAGAATTGCCCAGTGGTTAAAATTTTACCACAAATGTATTAAATAATTTTGGTACTATTTGGACAGTTTTAGTACTTTTTTTGGTATTTGGCACAAAATAGAAAAACTCATTTATGATCCCTGGTACAATGACAAATGCGAAACGAAGAGAAAACAAAAAACATGTAGTCAGTGTCAGACAGCTTTTTGTCTTCCTCTTTGTTCTGTATGCTCCTTTCAGCTCTGTGTGACTGCGTATTTCATCGTTGTTAATATTGAAAAATTTGCATTTAATTTTACCTGGGGGGTCAATCATTTCTATTCGAATACCAAATAGAATTCATAATCTTTTGTTCGGATTGAATTTTGTAAATATGTTTGAAAAGCAGTATTACTATTTGTTAAATGTACGCTTGAATTCTTATTTGCCGCAACTTATGTCGACACAAGCACAAGTTGTGTGCGACGAAACGTCAAAAAACAAAACCGAAAACGCTAAAATTATATACGAAAAATAAATTTTAGAGCAACAATTTTTTGAATCCGAACAGATTTATTTTCGAATCAAACTACGGAGTGAATCCCCTGGATTAATGATAAAATATTCAAATAATTTTATCTTTGTGCACATCTACACACACAAATACCTTTCTAATGGTATATAATTCAGAGTCGTGTTCCATTTCTAACAGTAAAAAAGGTAGGACAAGTTTTTGTCTTGCGTATTAATATATAGATGATAATTTAGGCGTTATTTGTTTTTGATCGATATATCATTGGGCATTATTTCCTACCCCCAATTAATAGCCACATTCTGTAGCAAAAGCAAATCAATTTTATTCCGCATCTTTCCAATTGAGTTTTCAATTTGGTGACGCACATGTTGCTGATGACATTCGCACAATTTTGGATTTTATGAAATGAGAATAATCCATGAAAATCCAATTTGTTTGCTAAAGCAAATATGCGCCATAATAAAGCAACAATAGCGAAAACGACAACAACTGATATCTTACTATCATAGTTATTTCATTTTATTACAATATTTGAAGATTTTGCTACATATGTACATTAGGGCTGTTCAAAAAAAAAAAATTTTCCGAATTTCCAAGATATACTTTGGCATCACGATCTACATCATGACAGAATATCCCAAAAAATTTTTCAGATTTTTAAATTCATATTTAAAGGTGGCTCAAAGCAGAAATATATTTTTATTATTTTTTTTTTTAGCATAAATTATAAAATGTTGTCAAACAATTTGAAAAATTTGTTTTAGAGTAACTTAAAAACATTCATTTTGTTTGTTTTTTAATGAACTTTAAAACCTACGTTGTAATTTTGACAAAAAAAATTTTACACTTCTTAAAAAACGAAAAACTGCCCTAAGAAGGCGAAATTTTACGGTTTTTCAAAGAAAAAAGTCATCGTGCTTTAAACGAATTGAACATTTTTTAATTTACAAGATCTCATTCAAAAGAGCTCTTAACCCTTTAACGACCAGGTCTAAATACGCGAAAGAATTTCAAAATAAAAATACGACAAAATCGAAGTAATGGGGGTTAATAAAACATTCATTCAAGCAAGTGGGGTTCTGGCAAACATACTTGCCTTTAGTCGTTAAAGGGTTAAAAACCTTCAAGACAAGACATGTTAAGACTTTTTTGGGCCAGCAGGCATGATGACATAACGTTTGAAACATAGTAATGCAGCCCTGGGAAGGGCAAAACGCTTTTTACTCAAGAGGGAGGCATCGTACAAAAAAGTGCCCATGGCATAAAATGCTTAAAATCATCCAAGGAACAAGTGTAAATTGTTTTTTTTTTTTTATACCCTACACCCAGGGTATATTCACTTTGTCCTTCCGTTTGTAACGCAGAGAAGGAGGCGTGGCAGGTATAGAAAAGTATATATATTCTTGATCAGCGTCACCTCCTGAGTCGATATAGCCATGTCCGTCTGTCTGGCTGGCTGGCTGGCTGGCTGGCTGGCTGGGTGGCTGGCTGGGTGATGTGTGTGGAAATACACTTTTTGGGAAAACTAAGCAAGATAATTCAATGAAATTTGGTACCCTGCCTCCGTCATCAAAGATAGCTCGGGGGATTGAAAATGAGCAAAATCGGTTAACGGATACGCCTACCACCCATACAAAAAATATATTCAAAATGCAATTTTAGGAGTATTTTTCACGACAATGCAACCAAAATACACATAAATACTAGAAATTGTAAGCGCAAGCTCTGAGAAAAAACTGAGTGAACTCGGACGAAAGGGCGTGGCACCTCCCATATAAGCAAAAGCTTCAAAACGCTATACTGAAAGCATTTTTTGAGATATTCAAACCAAATTCGACTCAGATACTAAGGATCATAAATGAAAGCTCTCAACAAAAATTGGGTAAAATCTGACAAGGGGGCGTGGCACCTCCCATATAAGCAAAAGCTTCAAAACGCTATACTGAAAGCATTTTTTGAGATATTTTAACCAAATTCGACTCAGATACTAAGGATCACAAATGAAAGCTCTCAACAAAAATTGGGTAAAATCTGACAAAGAGGCGTGGCACCTCCCATATAAGCAAAAGTTTCAAAATGCTATTGTGAAAGAGTTTTTTGAGATAGTCCAACCAAACTTTACTCAAATACTAAAAACTATAAATGCACGCTTTAAGTTAAAACTAGACGAACTCGGACAATAGGGCGTGGCACTCCCTATATAAGCAAAAGCTTCAAAACGCTATACTGAAAACGTTTTTCACTCAGACACTAATAACTATAAATCCAAACTCTGGACAAAAACTGGGTGAACTCGGACAAGAGAGCGTAGCACCTCCCATATGAGCAAAATTTTAAAAATACTGCAGTGTAGGGTATTAAATGTTTGGCCAGGCCAAATTTTACACCCTTACTAGTTTTTACTTAATTTTAGAAAAAAAATTTTTTCAACGTCATTTTTAATAAACTTTTCAAAAAAAAAAAAAACAATTTACACTTGTTCCTTGGATGATTTTAAGCATTTTATGCCATGGGCACTTTTTTGTACGATGCCTCCCTCTTGAGTAAAAAGCGTTTTGCCCTTCCCAGGGCTGCATTACTATGTTTCAAACGTTATGTCATCGAGCCTGCTGACCCAAAAAAGTCTTAACATATATTGTCTTGAAAGTTTTTAAGAGCTCTTTTGAATGAAATCTTGTAAATTAAAAAATGTTCATTTCGTTTAAAGCACGATGACTTTTTTCTTTGAAAAACCGTTAAATTTCGCCTTCTTAGGGCAGTTTTTCGTTTTTTAAGAAGTGTAAAATTTTTTTTGTCAAAATTACAACGTAGGTTTTAAAGTTCATTAAAAAACAAACAAAATGAATGTTTTTAAGTTACTTTAAAACAAATTTTTCAAATTGTTTGACAACATTTTGTAATTAATACTAAAAAAAAAAATCAATTTCAATATATAAATGTCATTAAGTAACACACTTAAAAAATTCTTAAAAAAAATAATAAAAATATATTTCTGCTTTGAGCCACCTTTAAATATGAATTTAAAAATCTGAAAAATTTTTTGGGATATTCTGTCATGATGTAGATCGTGATGCCAAAGTATATCTTGGAAATTCGAAAAATTTTTTTTTTTTTGAACAGCCCTAATGTACATATTTCAAATACGATTAGATGAACTCATATCAAAGACAGTCTGTTTTTATATTTTGCATATACTCCGTATACTTAGAGCAAAGCATTAAGTGACATATGTTACATGGTGTATGAATAACAATATTTTTGAGAAGAAAATAAAACATATTTGTTGATGGCACTACTGTGTCATGGTTGTCTTGGGATGTTCAAGTTCGAATAAAAAATATTTTTTAATAAAAAAAATATGCACATCCAAAAATTAGGAATCCGTTTTTCTGACCATATCTGAAGCTTTTTTTGAACTTTTACTTTTCGCTTATTATCGAGCACTTACCTTAGGGTAAAAGTGTGTGACTTATAATTTTTGAACATTATTATTGTAGCAATCATTTCTTTGGTCATAATCACCAAATTCTATTTTGGTTGAAACAAATATTTCTTTAGTTCAAATATTTACTTTTTTCAAAAATAACAAATTATTAATTATGTGAACGGAATCTTTTCTTGATAACAGTTTGGCTTACAATGCTTATACGGAAGTGAATTTTATCTTCTAAGCCGAAAATTGCATCATCATAGAAATTGCATATGGTATTCTCCATAACTCTTCTTAGGCATGACTCTGCTCGTTATCGATTCAAAATGTGTTTAACTTAATATGTTCCATTTTATAACATCTTATTAACCATAATTTTGGCAACAAAAATAACAATATAAATCTCATTTTGGCACACAAATGATGTTCTAACCCTAATGGCGGTAGAGCCTCCCCATCTACGAATACCAAATAATAAACACTTATTATGCCTTCTATTCTTTACAGTTTATGCTCTTAAGTCTGTTTTGCATTCATGCTCAAATTTTTTTATTCCTAATAGTCTGTCATTTAAGAAGGTCCTTGCAACTTTATTAAGAATTATGTAAAGAAAAGAAATCTTTATGAATATTTTTTTTATTTTATTTTATTTTTTCTACGAAAATAATAAAAATGGAAAACATGTTCATTTGTGTATTGGCAACATATGTTGCCATCGGTTGCCATCGACAGCAATTTGTGGCAATAAATGTTCACAGTGTAGTATTAAATGGTTGGGATTTAAGATAATCATGTATTATGCATGTTTATCTAAGAGGAGATGGTGGTTGAGGGTGAGAAAATGTGGTAGCTGTGATGTTGTATTTTTATTCCTGCATAATAATACGCAATATAATGGGATGAATTTAAGTGTGGCTATCAAATTGATATGAGAAAAAATACATACTATAAAACCACTTATGTTTAAATCAGGTAGTTAACAAATTGAAGCGGTAGTGTTTCTTACAAAACAACTTACGTATAAATCAGATAGTAAACTATAATCAGTTGCTGAGTATTTAAAATTACACAGAACTTAATAATTAAGTGCATTAATTTCAAAATAGAATTTCGAAGTAGATATGCTTCATTTTAAATACTCGTAACTTTATTTAAACCTTCACAATTCACTGTTTTCCAACAACCACTTATAATTTAAAACAAACACTACAATTAATATTTACTTTACTCTTCACTTTATTGCACTGTAATCAAACTAAGACTGAAGTGGTTTTGTACTGGCTGATGGCGGTAGATCATGGTTTTGCTTATAATTCATTGCATGCTTTTAGGTTTGATTCATTTTGCTTTTTAGCATAGTGGAGGCATTAAGAATTTTCCTTTTTGATAACACAATGCTACAAATTGAGACGAAAAATTTAGAACTTCGTTGATTCGTTTGCGATTGCTGATTCCGAATCTGGCAAACATAATTTTTCTCTATCAGGTCTGGGGTCCAAGTTATCGTTGCTTTAAAGTGCAGAAAACGCTATTTTCAGATATATGGTGCATATCCAAGAAGCATTGTAATTCAGCTTTACCAAAACCATCAGATAGCCATAATCTTCCTAGCATCTATGATTTTTTTCAATTGTTTTCATTGAGCCGTTTCAGAGATATAAATTTTCAAAAAACTAAAAAAGCTGCAAAAACAACATAATTTCGTCAATAGTCAACCAAATCATGAAATTTTTTTTCAAAGTTTTGTTTTTTTAAGGAAATTTTTATAAAAAAAAAAAACAAGAATTTTTCTTAAATAATTTTTTTATTAAATTTTCAACTTCTAAAACTAAATAGCTATTTTTATAAATGGTTTTTTTTTTTTAAATTTATAAAAAAACTAATGAATTTGAAAAATTTTAACGCTACTTTTTTTTATTATTTTAATTAACAAAAAAGTGAGTGAACAAACACTGAAATATTATTCATTGCCGGAAGAGGGTAAAAATGTTCACCGGCCCCCATTAATTTTGCATCTTCTTCATTTTTTCAAATGTACTTACCCCTTTTATTCACCCCTTAAGGGGGCTCCCATCCAAAATTTTGATAAAAATAAAAAATCTTCATTGCCGGGAGAGGGAAAAAATGTTCACCAACCCCAATTCATTTTTCCTCTTCAACATTTCTTTTAAACATACTACCCCAATTTTCTGCACTCTTAAGGGGGCTCCTATACAAAATTTTGATAAAAACATCAAAAAAATTCCTCATGGCCTGGAGGCGAAAAAAATTTTCACCGACCCCCATTAATTTTTCCTCTTCGACATTTTTCGTGAACATAATATTCCCTTTTTTCCACCTCTTGCAAAAAAAATACACACATACATCGTATTTCATAATAAAAGATTTGTTTCAAAGGCCACGTCAAAACTTTCCGGAAGATGGACATTTTCTTTACTTCAGTCTATGATCATACATGGATCATCTTCTCACGTTGTAGTCCTCCTCTAGAATTACTGATAGTATAATTTTATTTTTAATTTATCAAACATTTCTTTTATAGAAAAACTCCATCATATACGACAAACAAATTCTATCTACGAGAATATACGGCAAAAAAAAAATACAAAACACCAATAAATGTTCCATTAGTTTAATTACTTTTGCCATCTGCATTGGTTCCGTTCATATTGGTGGTAGGTGCTCGTATCTGTTACTGATTGTAGATTCCAATATGTCGTTTACAAAACTTATTTTCTATTTCATCTTCTACTGCAACTTCACCACAAATATATGTACATATGTAAGTGCATGCATGTTGTATTTTCTATGCTAGTTTGAGTGAATGTAAATCCTGTATTGAATGTATCCTTGTTCATCTGTATGTTGAACTTCAACCAACATGGTCTTTAAATGACTTTCACAACGGTAACTACAAATTGTACCTACACTCTGCTTTGGACTTTATTGTTGTTACTGTTGGTTTCCATTTCCGCTTTTTCATTTTTTATCTATTTTTTCTCAAAGCTTTTTTTGCTTTTTTGTCATACATGGTCATTTACTCTGCATCATATATGGTTTTAATTAGTCCAACTGAACTAGTTTGAATTGTCGGATTAACCGCAGCAACTTCATCACATCACCAAAATGCGACAGTTGTTGTTTTTGCTTTTATTGTTCGTTAAGGTGGTCGTTGGAAAATATATCTTTACGTGAAGTCGAGAGTACATTTGTATGTAGATTTGTAGAACTCCAAAGTGATGGATTTAAGTTAACCCGTGTATCTTGGGAACTAAAGTTTCAAAATCAGATTTTATGTAACATTTTCTCATTGGCGTAAATTGAGTGGTATTTTAAAGGTAGAGGACGTGGTAGACAAAGTCAGCTGAAGGAAAAGATCATTGGGGAAGGAAGTCCAAGAATCTCGAAATTCTTGAAGCGAAGTTAAGTCATTGGAAACGTTTTATTCAAACAAGAATTTTATGTTTGAAAACTCCCAAAACATAAAAACATAATTTCAATAAGCCACGATGCTTCAGCGCAAGTTAAAAATAATGTAAAATATTCGGTTTTTCAGACAAATACAAAACAAGAGTTTTAAGACATTTCGTTTCAAGATACGTTAAGTCTTGTACCCGCTTTTTATTTATTAAATACTTCAGTTCAGTGTCGCGTGCAAATGTCTTGACAGTACGTGGAAATGAAAGAAGAAATATAAATACTGCACAGACCTGTCTTGCTTAATTTGCTTCAGTTTAGTGCATATACTGTAGTTGTAGTATACACTGCAAAATGCTACTTTAGTGACAAATTAGTTTTCTCACTTTCACTCTCTTGCGAAAATGTATGAAAGGTACTTCAATTCTGGGTTACCAACGCGTTGCAACCAGCAAGTTATTATCATATAAATTTTATTGTAGTTTTTCTACTTTCACGTTTAACACTGACCTGAAGTATTTGTTTGTATAAAATATTGTATACTGAAGTATTTATTAGAATCATATTTTTTATACTGATAAAATAAGACAGTGTGCTTCAATGTCAAATTAAAATCAGTGTTCAGGGCAGATTTGTATCTGAAATTTATTGGATCAAATACTTTAGTTCGGTGTAAAATGTTTAAGTAAAGAAAAGTACACTATATATCGAGATGTCTTGTGCGGGCAATAGAACAAATTACTGCTCCAAGTTACTGTACGCTTTTGAATAAACCCTATTGCAATTTCCGCAGCCTACATCCGATAAGCATAGCGCTTCATATCGTTTCTCAATGTGTGATAGCTAGTGGAGTAGTGGTCAGATATATAGCATAACTATGATCATTACAAAGTTTATTTTCAGCTTTGCTGGAGAAACCATGATGTTGTCAATGTTTTCTCGGTCAATTTGTTGGTTGGTTGTTTGGTGAGTGGGTGGTGCGGATTGGTTTAATACTACGTTGCCGTTGATTTTGCGTTTCAAAACACATGCCACATTTCATTCTTTGTTACGAGGAAACGGAAGCAAATCAATCAGAGTTTGCGGTTTACTGCGTTGAATCAATTGAATGAAGTTAATGGAATTGACGGAATCTATCTACAAAGATGTCAAATAGATTCGTAATGTGGTTATGACTCTAAAGTGGCTGATGATTAAAATATTGAGAAAAATTAAAAAATACAAACGTACATTTCGTACTTTATTTTAAAAATACATAGTTTTAATCACCCAGTAAGTGATTGCTTTACCTACGACATTTCTTTAAAATTTAAGTGTAAATTTTATTCAATTTACCAACAAATAATAAAAATATAAATAGACAAACATTGCACATACACATACATCTCGTCATTAGATACAAACATATATACATAAGTATGTAAACGATCTATTATTTATTCTTATTTTTTGGCGATTTACGTGGACTTTGCGAAGTTGAAGCCTCACCATCAGTATCGCTATTTTTTTCTTTTTTCTCTATAATAGTAGTCTCTTTACTTTCCTTACTCAAACGCTCATGTTCGGTTTTTACTAAATCTCTTAATTCATCACCCCAGCCAAGCGCATCTGCTAAGGCTAGAACGCCATCATCGCAATCACCAATATACGCTACATCACGAGTATTTTTTGTACTATCGTAGAGTAAACTTGGTGCTGACTTAAACCATGAAAGTAAATCATTGCCATTTCCCACAGCTACACGATTAATCAACAAACGCATGCAACGTGGGCCGGGACGATCAACTAGCGATGCAAATGGATGCACTTCCAATGATGTTCCCATTATTATTAATAAATCACATGACTTGAAATCTTTTGATGGTAAGGTATAGAATTTATCAGGCAGATTTTCACCAAAGAAGACAATATCTGGTTTTACCACACCTGGACATATATCACACGTTGGCACAATATCAGCAAAAATTTGCTCTTTCATCCATTCCATCGAAAACAGTTTTCTACAGCCCAGACAGTGATTTGTGTAGAAGGTACCGTGCGCCTCTACCAACTTTTCATCGGGTATACCAGCAATGCGTTCAAGTGTATCGATATTTTGTGTATAGTGTCGACGAAGTAGACCTTTATCATGCAATAATCGTACGAAATAGTGCGAGGGTGTAGGATTAAATGTTCCGGGATAGAGTTCTTTGGCGAGGGCAAAAAATGGTTTCGGATTATCGTTAAAATAGTCCATTTCAAAAATCGCTGCTGGATGTGGTAAATTGTATTTTTGTAGATTATCATAGAGACCAGAGCCAGGCGAACGAAAATCTGGTATTCCTGCAGCTACAAAAGAAAGAATTAGTTATTTCAACTGTATGTATTTGAAATGATGTCTGGAATCATTGTTTTACACATAAATATGCTTCCAGACAAAAAGTTTAATGTTTAACACAATCATTCTACGTAAATATATTGGAAAATAAATCTTTGATAAAATATGGGGTCGTCCTTAAATTATGTAACGCAAAATTTGGCAGTTTCTGATACTTCCTGCACACTTGTAGCGCAACAGTAATGCAAACCAAGAACCTAATTGTAATGCTTCTCTAGACCTCCTCCACCCTTGAATCATTACGTAATTTACAAGGACGGTTCCCAATCAATTTATAGATTTATAATACGTTTCCACCGGAGAACGAAATCTCACTGTGAATCACCTTACAAAAATAAATCTACTTCCCACGAGATTCATTTTAAACCTCGAAGGTTTAAAAGGTCTTAACAGGCCTACCGATTTTGACTATTTTCTATCAAATGGCATCCCTTAACCTCATTAAAAAAAGTAATTGGAAGATACATATTAGGAAGAAAATGAAGAACCTTTTATTTTCCCGCTTATGACATTTACATTTACTGTCAAAAATAAATCTCTTTCTGAAGTTTGTTTATTGACTGTTTTTTGCTAGTATAGTACTAATGAAAGTTCCAACGCGCTTTCTAATTGATATATGATGAATTCCTATTAGTCAGTAATTTTTGCAATTTTCCAACGTTTTCGGTTTAATTGTAGCTAGCTAACCAAGGTGTGTTACCAACTAAAAACAATTAGCAATTTTTCACAACAGACGGCGCAAGGTGAGCTTTATGATCTATACATAGAGCGTTTTTGTGCGGTGGAATTTGTCCTTGACGTTGGCTCACATAGCTAAGCATCGCGATTTCTTTCATTAGAAACACGGAGTCAAGGGTTCGAACTGAAAACTGAACTGGTGAGGCTATATATGTACATGTCTATATATGAAAATATATAAATATGTATGTGGAAATAGCGGAAACATATGTATGTAATCAATTTCCATGTTAACACTTGTTTGCGTCTGTTGTTGAAAAATTGCAAACATGACTGTTTAATTAGTTCAACATAAATCACAACTAAATCTCCGGTGGAAACGTAGTATTCGTTTCAAAAATTAAAAATTTATTGTCATGATGGCTACGTGTCCATGTCCATACTTACAAGTCGATATACCGGCGCCAACCATAGTTATTATATTCTTGAATCCATGTTCTTTCCAATGTTTAGTTAAACCATCAAATGTCAAATCGTCAATTACCTAAAATAAAAAAATTTTTAAAAAAGTTACAATGTCTAATAAGTGAAACCAAAGTAGTTACCTTATCTGATGTCGGACCTTCATCACTTTCTGCAGATGTAAACAAATTTAATTTATCCGCCAAAAGTTTGCGTATACTTTCGATTGCTCCATCGGCTATAGAAAAACATGAGCGACAGCAATTCATTAAGCAATCATTCAACTTCAAAATTAAATAATTAAATTTTTTGACTAAATAAATTTAAAAATAAATTGACCTACAATTTTTGGTTCGTACTGTACATAG
The DNA here is from genome assembly GCA_951812925.1 of Calliopum simillimum. Taxonomy (NCBI): domain Eukaryota; kingdom Metazoa; phylum Arthropoda; class Insecta; order Diptera; family Lauxaniidae; genus Calliopum; species Calliopum simillimum. The sequence goes on from OX638368.1 coordinate 110,362,667, forward strand.
TTTGGTTTTTGTATGCACTCCGTAAGCAGATTTTTTACAACGCTGAAATTTACGAATTATCGTTTTTTGCCGAGTTTCGTTCGTTTTTTTCCGAACGAAACTCGGCAAAAAACGAAGGCAAAAATTTATCATCAAAAAAAGAACAACTCCACATATGCCAGCGAGAAAATCGATTATTGGTGACTAAATCCTCAGATAACCTTGTGAGAAAATTGGTCATTCGTCAAATAAGGCTATAATTAGTTAGAGTTCATGGAAAATATTTTTTTGCAATTCAATAGCTTTTAAAACTATTAATTCGTTATCAAGTTAAATTTTTTAAGGCGTTGGCAAAAGCTTTTTTTAAGTATGCGAAATTGTTAGAAAAATTAAAATTTTTTTATACATAATTCTAAACGAATATTTTCCAATACCTTTTTTTACTGTAAGGTCAGTAGCTGTTATTAATATTGAAACAAGAGGATTTTGTGAACTATTTTTTGATTTAAGAAATTCAGCTCTTTCCATAGAAAAAGTAACTTATTTCGAAGAAGTGCTTTTGTCAAACTATTTATTAACCTGTATCTTATCTTGACTTAAGATGTTTTGTGAAGAAAAAACCATTTTCTTATGTCGATTTAAGTTGTTTTGTTAAAAGCATTTATAAAAGTTTTTTGTTGTTGCAAATGCTTGAATTTCTTAGCCTATTTGAAATAAGATGTTTTGTCAAATGCAATTCGAAATAAAACATCGATATAGGTTGACTTTCGATTCGATTGACAATTACACCAAAATGATTAAAATCCTGGAAAAGTGTCTTATATCGAGTTAGAGTCATTACAATTTAAGAAATAAAATCAGGTTGCATCCTGTTTTCGAACTATTCTTACCAACACAAAAACGCAAAACAGCAGACTTTTTACTTGTCATCGGAAAAAATATTTTTTTAGTTAGAGTTTTTTATCTTAGCAATATTTATAAAATTATATTTGCAATATAAATTAGAATTACTCGATAAAAAAGAGAAGAACCCTAGCAACGCAGCGCGAAGTAAATTAACTGATTAAAATAAACATCATTAAAATAATATTATTAAAATTAAAATAAATAAGGTTGCCAGACTTATGAATAGTCTAAAATGTAAATTTTTCAAAAGATCTTTATTTGAAATCTTTCGCATTATGTCGAGTATAAAGAAAAAAAAATCGCATTCGTATTATTATTAAACGAATCGACTGTAATTTTTTTTTTGAAAAAGGGCAAATAAAGATTTTTTGAAAAATTTACATTTTAGACTATTCATAAGTCTGGCAACCTTATTTATTTTAATTTTAATAATATGATTTTACGAATAAAATAATATATATTCTAACGTTTGATTTTTAATTATAATTGCGTACTTTTATAGGCAATTTACTCTGTTCGCTGGAAAATAATTAAGCAGGCAGAAAAAAAGTTTTTCGAAACAAAATTAAACAGTTAAAGGGTTAAAGAATATTATAATATTTTCTGTGATTCTAATACAAAAAAAAAGCATAAGAAAGTAATAAGCAATGACCATATTTCCTGCAGGAAATATGAAGTTCTTTTTTGACAGAAAGTATATAGAAATTAGTATATAACATGAATTTTCAATTTCAAACAAAGAGAACATGCTCCTCGCTCTCCTCATTTTTGACTTACATTTGTTTTCATCTTCAGGTCCAGTTTCTTTGGACGAACTTGGCTTTTCGTCACTCATTTTGTTGCTTGTTTTTAATATTTCTTTTAATTGTTGCTGCAAACTGGGAACCACAGAATAGCAACGTATTATTTGCTTTTTTAATGCCGTTGTTACCGTATTTACGTATTTAATTAAAAAATTGCAAGACGACAGCACCAACGACAAACCTCACGATATTTGACATATACCACAGTATAGTGCTGCCAAATTAGATTAAAAAATATATAAGTGAAGAAGGGCTGCTAAGGCAAACGCATATTTAGAAATGCGATGATCCGCAGAAAAAGTTCCTTATGTGCGTTTCAACATGTAATATACGTCAAATAAATCTAGAGACAGTCGTAAATTGTGGATGGTTGCCAAAACAACCTATACTACGTTTTCACCGGAGATTTAACTGTGATGAGAACTTCAAATCTCATGTTCAAATCCCGTGTTATATTGCCTTAGAGCCAGTACACACTATCGATCAGGTTCGTCAGTCAAAATTATATCAGTTTTGAATAACTGTTCGTAGCGGTAATTTTTATTGGAACATGTTTTGTCGGTACGACCTAATTTTCGTACGAACTCTTATCCAATGCAACCTTAGCCTTAGGTGCTATCCATTAATTACGTAGATTTTTAGGGGAGGAGGGGTTGTGAAAAATCTTACGACTTGTTATGTGGGGGAAGGATGGGAGTTATACAGTTATCGTACGTAAGATTCAGAATATTATCATCAAATAAAACGCAGTGCATACATACAATAATTATTTTAATTATAGATTGCATAGTGCAACAATTTAAAAGAAATTTGATATGGATAGGACTTGACTATACTGAGACGATAGCCCCACCATAGCTGAGTAATTAACCGATAGGTTTTACAAAGTTAGCTGCATAACGATTTTTATCGACCTCAAAAGTTTTTGTTAGTGCGAACTCAAGCACCACTTTCCTCCGCTTACCTAGAAATTTGACGTGCCCTACGTGCCCGTGTCTGTCGTGTAAATTGGCACTTAGAGACTCTTCAGTCACCGATAAAAGCTCCAATACTATTAAAGTAACCGCTGTTATATTCTACTAAATTTGTAGCTAAATGTCCAACAAGTAACTTTTCCTAACTCACAAAACATCAATATTAAAAAAAAAAAAAACTTTCTGGCGAAAAATTGTTCTGGACTGTAAAATGCATGAATTGGGCTGTTGAACGCCCGTAGCTGACAAAACGCTTTTTTTCTCAAATTCGAGGCATCGTACGAAATTATTTATTAATGCATAAATGAAATATGAATTTTTCCAAATTTTTTTGAGACATTTTAAATTTTTTATATTTTTAAATTTAATTTTTTTGAAAAAATTTCAAAAATGTTTAAAAAAATTCTGAAAAAATTCACACGTATTCCTTGGAAGATTCTAAACATTTTATGCTATACACACTTTTTTCGTACGATGCCTTGATTTTGAGTAAAAAAAGCGTTTTGCCGACCTTGGATCTCATAAAACTAAAGATTATAAAACATTAGACTGTACTCCAAATAACTCGAAACTCGATAAAACTTGAATAAAGACGATATATTGATTTTGTATGTTTTTTATAAAAAAAAATCATTTCAAATATAGAATTCTCACGTAAGATCGTATAGGGTAGGGAGGGGGTAGTGAAAAATCTTTTAATTTCTTACGTGGGAGAGAGGGGGTTCAAAAATATGCTTAAAATGGCTTACGTAATTAATGGGCGGCACCCTTACGGTGCATAAAGAAAAAAACTAAGAGCATTGTCGAATTTTTTCATTTGATTTTGCAGTTTATAACAAATCTGAAAAGAAACCATTATCTGATTTCATATTCAGGTTATAAGTAAAAGAAATGGCATGTGTGAAATATGTGTGTGGGCGAAAAGTACAGTCTGCGAATGACTTGCGAACAAATTGTGATTAATCTGACTGTGTATGCCTGGCATCAAACGATTATCTGGCAACACTTCTTAAAGTCGATGATGCCTGATGCAGTCTATGACGGTTCCACCTTGTTTAATTAGCAATTTAATGAATTTTCATGTATATTTACTTCATGTTAAACTTTCTATAATGTAATACATACAAACTCTCTGTATAATTCAAGTTCCAAAAATGCTAATCGAAATAACGCAAATTTGGCATCACTGATTCGAAGCAACGCCAATTTTTGAGGGAAATGCTACAGTTTTGTACTACAACATTGTTAACTGTCATTTTTTTTGATGGAGTTGTTTTGATAATTTGACAATTCTGTGTGACCAACCCAGCTGGTTTGTTTTCTTTTCCTGAAAATTTTCATCCTTGAGCGTGGATTTTAGAAAAAGTGTGTTAAATTCCGAAATAATCCAATAAATTTTATGAAAAAGTGTGCAAAATATTGTTTTTTAGTTTTCGACTACGATTTAAGTAAAATTTTTCGTGTAGCTTAGCAAAAACGTGGAATCCCAGTTGGTGGCTCACGTTGCACACCTGGCCAGACTACAAAAACAACGCCAAGGTAATTGAAAAAATTATAATTTATAATATTTTTGGCAAATTTAATCAAGATTACTTAAATTTTTGGATTTGATTTCACACGATTAGGAAAAATAAATTAAAATTTTTCGAATAATACCAAATCCGCATACCTCATGCAAAATGCATCTCAACCATGCGACTGCCATGGCTAACTATCAACATTACCCGCCACCCAACATTCAACATGCAAATCAGCAGCAGACAACTATTACGGGTTTACAACAAAACCCTTTTACCCTGCATCAGTTAACCGCTGTGCAGGCGATTCAACATCCGACGCACCAGGCGATGCTGCATCCGCAACATCCACTGGTACATTTATTGGATATCTCATCAACGACTACTACACCGAATCCCACACCAACATCACCATCAAATATAGAAGTAGCATCTGAAGAGGAACCCGTGCCGGATGATCCGCGCAAAAAAAAGCAATGCCACGTCTGCAAGAACAAATTTCGCCAATTGACCACGCTCAGGAATCATATGAAAATACATACGGACGAGCGTCCTTATAAATGCAAGCACTGCGACAAGACGTTTAGGCAAATTTCTACGTTAACAAATCATGTTAAGATACACACAGGTGAAAAACCATTTACTTGTAATATTTGCGCCAAGGATTTTCGACAACAAAGCACTTTGATTAATCACATAAAAACCCATAAGGGTGAGTGAAATGAAGCGGACTCGCAAGTTTGCTTAAGAAATAAGTGTGCAATTAACGCAATTGGACGTTGCCACATAAAGTTGAAAAACAATATATTTTCCATTGTTTCAAGGATCCTTTTGCCAATTGCATTAAAGTTTAGGTTTTCTTGGAATTCAGAATAATTTTTTACTACAACAACCATATTTTTTATCCCGGACAAAACCAATATTTTATTTTAATTCAAAACTAATAGTTTATTCAAAAAATACTTTTTTTCTTCATCATTTTATATACAATCTATCGACAAGCGATAGTAAGAATATTTGGATTTCCACTCCAAGTTAAACGATTTCCACACCAAATTGATCTTTTTTCGATTCAAAATAAACTTTTTCCGAATCAAAATAAACTTTGCAAAAAAAAAAACACACTTAAAAAGATATATCTCTGCACCTACAGCACCTATCATTATGAAACTTGGTACATATATGGATTTATATTGTGTCTACCAAACACCTGCCAACAAATTTAATTTCGAAAAGTTTGCTTTGATTTGGAAAAAGTTGATTTAAATTTGGAAGAAGTTTAAATTGATTCAAAAAAAACAGGAGGTTTATTTGATTTGGAAAAAGTTCATTTTGATTTCGAAAAAGTATCAATTTGGTGTAAAAAATGTTTAACTTGGAGTGGAAATCCTGTAACAATCAAAAATAGTAAGCTTGCACTTCAGTTGTGTAATGCAGAGTTAAAAATCTAGATTTTTGTAATATACCAAAAAATAAAACAATTGCAATCAGTTGTTAAAACAACTGTAGATACCTAAATTTTACCTTTTTCTAAATTGTTTTTATTTAATATTTTGTAAGACCAATATTTTCATATTCCAACTGTTTCGGTTCGGTTACTGTGTGCACACTTATTTCTGTGCAAAGATGGCAAAACATGATATGTCCGATTTTTTTCGTAATGGGTTTTTTTCCTTCGTCTAGGCAGCTCTCAGCAAAATCGTATATCTCTACGCTTTCTGGTTTCCGAGATAAGCGACATGACAGAATATGATATGACAGATTTTGTATGATTTTTCCTCCCATCAAATTAAAGTTTAAATTCGTTCTCTTGAAAAATTCATAAATATGGACATATCATATTTTGGCATCTTCTTACAGATTTATGATATTAACGATTTTAAATTATATATAAAAAAAAGTTTGTCAATCACTTCCATATTTCACAGAGTCGTCGACGCCAACTTCTTTGCTGAATTATCAGCCTAAATTGTCGCCATCGCATCGTCATCCAAAAGGTTCTCATGTGCAAATGGTCAACGCTTCACACCCAAACAATCGTGTGCCCATCTCAAAGAGTCTTTATTCTGGCAGCTATAACTCACCCCAGGCCGAGGAGCTAGTGAAGCCATACCAATGCAATATTTGCAAACGACGCTTCCCGCAGCTAAGCACGTTACACAATCACGAGAAGACGCACATTGATCCCAAGCCGTACAAATGTGAAACATGCGAAAAGACCTTTAGTCAAATGGCAACGCTGGCCAATCATAGAAAGATCCATACTGGTGATAAGCCCTACACCTGTTCCTACTGTTCAATGCAGTTCCGACAGCAGAGTACTCTGACCAATCACATGAAGACTCACACCACAGGTGAGCATTTGGTGTTTCAACGTTAGACTGCCATTTTAACTCATTTTCCCTAACAAAGCTTTGTTTTAAACTTTTTAAATTCAAATTAATCAAAAACATGTATACAGTCTCGCTTGCGGGCCCAACTCCAACACTTGTAACGTCATCAAACGCAACCATACAACATCATCTACAACATCTACAACCGGATCATCATCCACTACTTCATTTTCTCGATAGCACTACAACTGTCAGCACCGTGGTACCCAAGGCTGAATGCAAACAACCGGAACGATGCAATAGCAATAGCAGCATTTACATAGAAAGTCCCGATCGTCCTTTTCCGTGCAGCATTTGCCGGCGCGCATTCTCACAGCAGAGCACTTTGACAAATCACATAAAGACACACACCGGTGAAAAGCCGTACACTTGTAAAATATGCGAATCACACTTTCGTCAATTGTCAACATTGAATAATCACATGAAGATCCATACTGGTGAGAAACCGCATAGCTGTTCCTATTGCCCAAAACAGTTTCGTCAAAAGAGTACACTCATTAATCATATAAGAGTACATACTTGTTAAATTAACAACAGTAACAATAATAACAAAATCAATAGCAAAAAACAGAGAAAAGTAATGATTAACGAAAGAAGAAGAACGTATATTAAATATTTGATTTTAAATCTTTACAACTTACACTTAATTTCGTATTTATTATGCTAACAAACATGTTTTCTATAAACATACATAAATTGTTTATATTGATGGAAAACAAAACTCTACTCTATGTTTTAAGTTTAAATTGGAATGAGAAAAAATAAGAAAAATAAAAAAACATTTCAAATATTGTGTAATCCTAACATAAAAATTCTTTTAAAATTAATAATCCGAAATCTAAAATCCTAAAAAAAAACAAAACAAAAATAAATACATAGTTCATAAACAACAATTACCTGCTGTGCAGCATGTAATGTCCGTGTAAATTAAGTACATACAGGGTGTTTTTGTAATGTTCGCTTATGTAACTGCGAATATATATTAAAAATTAAAACTTAAAAAAAAAACAATTAAACTAATAAACAACAAATATATAAGTAAAAGTGTGCGTAGAACAAACAGTTAAATATGTAGAATAAAGCATTATTTGTAAGCAGAATTTGCAAAGTTTCGTTTTGTTCCTTTCTTTATTTGCTGCTCGAACACTTAATTTAAATTTGTACGCAGTTATTTTATTTAAACAGAAGCTGTGTCAACCTGATGGATATATAACCTGTGCGGAGTTAAGTCGTGATAAAACTACATGCGGATGAGTTATCTAGAAAGGGCAACCTGACCACAGCTTTAAGTCACCAATGTCATATTATTTAAAGAAAATTTCAGACAAAATAATATTTGTGATGATGAGCAGATGGAGTAGAACAGCCCATTTCCAAACGACTAAAACTATGTATAGTACAACTGAGTATGATAAAGTTCATTAAATTGATCATTAAGTACAAGAAGAGAGAAACAAAATCATTTATACCAGTAGTTGCAGGACATAATAGTTTATGCAAGCAATAGTTTAAACAAAAAGCATTTTGCAGTTGTTGTATCTTTCCTGTACAATATGTCCTCACATAGTACTGCCCCTAAAGAGGCAGGCAGGCTGTTCTGGATTGAAGCCGGCTTATCTGCTGACGGTGCCTTAATGACCTTACGTAACTCATTATCTCGCTTACTAACTAATAAAACTTATATATAGCAGCAACGTTCGATATTTATTCGCATTAAGTGTTTTAAAGCTAAAAGTATTAGCTTTTAGTATCGTAACCATTTTATCAATTGCAGTAAGGGATTTGCATCTTGCGTGAACCTCAATCTATTGGCTTTCCAATTCTGTTTCTAAAATCAGTTGCAATCAAATAGCAAAATTCCCATTTAAATCGGGAATTCTGTGTTCTAAAGAAATCTGCAGAAGACTAATAAAGCTGCAAGTGGATGATTCTCCAAAAAAAGTGTCAAAACGTGTCTTTTTTTGTACCCACCTATTTATTTTATTTACTGGAGATATAGAATATGACGACTTTAATTTCTGGAATAGATTAAAGCTAAAAAATTAAAAGGTTTTCTTAGCTAAGTTTTAGCATATTTTGAAAAATTAGGTAAACAAATTTTTAAAATTGCAGTAAACTTGACAAGAGAATGTCAGATGGGAAATGCTAAAATCCTGCAAAAATTATAATATCATAATGACAATAGCAAACATTTTTAAAAAACTTGAAACTCGTGGATACCCTTGTGCCGCGTCTAGATTCTAATAGATTAATATGGATGAAGAAAGTGACTGGATTGACATTGATTGCGCTTTTTTTCTAAGTGCATATTCAAATGAATTGGAGTTGGACTTCGATTCCTGTGAGAAATACCACAATCCCAGGAACCTGCGATATTGTTCATGCCCAAATATTATCTTCTTGATGATCACAAATCAGCAAAGTCCAGTTATTGCAGGAAATCATGGAGTATCTTGTTGGGTTAAAAAATAAACATAACTGGATTAACGTCGATCGCGCTTTTCTCCAAGTGCATACTTGGATTGTAGTTGGAATTTAATTCCTCGCGGGGTGTAATTGGCTCCTGCAATATTAATTGAAGTAATTCATGATTTTGGAAAAATGTGGGCGTACATCAAATTCAATCTTTCATGGTAATCCATATTCTCTTCATGAAAATGGATTAGTTTAACGATGTTTCCAAATGTATTTTGAATATATGGTACACAATTTTGGATCATAATCTGCGTCTTTTTTCATCCATTTCAATCCTTCACAACAATCCATATTCCCTGGATTTAAATGGATTGATCCGATTTTTAATCCAAATCTATCAGAGAAATCTGGTACACATTTCTGGATCAGAATGGATTGTTAAATTTTAGTCCATTTCAATCCATAGGCGGCACAACGGTATAGAAATAAAAAAGTGCCGATACCAGCTTGCGAATCTTTTGAATTTTTTCAGTCTCTAGCATCACAAACTAATCCGCTGATATTTCTTTTTGCCTGGAACTTTCTAAAATTATATTGTACTTAGAAAAGTATTTTTGTTTAAACATAAGTAGTTATCATAAAAATTACTGCACCGATTTGATTTCGGATTTCGCGATTTGATTCCGTATGAAAAAGTTCTGAAAACTTTTTAAAGATGACGCTTTAAGTAGTTTGAAGTTTTCAGCAAATTTCTGTGGAATGAAATCACTGATTTAAGTCCAAATTCTGCCTTTTAGCTCATTTTGAATAATATCAGGTACAACAGTTTTTCTGAAAATTTTTTTTTTGTACAGCCGTAGTGCATATACTATAGGTGTGGTGTATGCAGTGGCTCACAGCTTATTTCGTGCAGTAATATTTTTTTAACTTCAAAACACTATATCTTTAAAACGAATACATTTATCATCAAATTTTGAACGCAGGCTAAGACGGGCATGTCTATTGTTCATAATGAATAAAAGAAAATCCACAAAAATTGATTCAGATACGCTCAAGGCGGAAAAAATCGATTGAGTAGGAGAAATTTATGTCACAGCTTATTTCGTGCAGATGCTTATTTTCCCTTTGGAGCCAGGGTTTCGCGTTATTTAACGGGAATTTATTTTTCTATGTTCTCTATGTAGTATTCGCAACCAAATGCAGATTTTTTTTATTTTGATCTTGTACATGTGAGGGTAAAAAAGTGCATTTTGCAGAAATGGGTCGTCTAGCAGCGAAAATCGGTGATAAGTCATCTTAAGAACGGCCAATCCCTGCGCAAAGCTGCTCAATATGTTAGTTTGAGTCCCGCCTACAATGCAAAGCACAATTGAAAGCTTCGTACATGTAAATCGGGTCCAAAATAAGGGTTAAATTTCGTAAAACAAAATTTTTAATCCCGCTGACGATTCATTTATTGTCCACAAAATCAATACAGTCCCACATTATTGGCTCCAAAAACTATCAAGGACATACATCAAGAACTAAGTAGCTCGTACAGTGCAAAAACTGGTGGCTGCGTGTCCCGAGACCACAGCTTCAAAGCCCAAGTAGTCCTTCATAAGCAAAAAAACCTCCCAAAAAGTCTACTAGCTTTTGCGATTCAGCTCAGTATTGCGTTTCCACCATACGTATGCCATGTCATCAGGTTCAAATATGTTAAATTTAGACTCATTCATGATTATGATGGTGTTTTAGAAGTCCGAATCTTTGTGGGCGTGCTAATACTAAGCTCAATGTCAAAGAGAATGTAAGCTATGTTGGCTTTTTTTGCTTATGAAGGGCTACTTAGGCTTTAAAATTGTGGTCTTGGTGCACGAAGTGGACAGTTTTTGCACTTTGCGGATTGCTTAGTTCATGTTGCACGCTTGTGACTATTTTTGGAGCCGATAATGTGAGTTGTCTTAATTTTGTGGATAAAAAACTGATCGTCAGCGGGATTAAAAATTTTGTTTTACGAAATTTAACCTTTATTTTGGATCCGATTTACTTGCATGAAGCTTTCAATTGTGCTTTGCATTGTAGGCGGGACTCAAACTAATATATTGAGAAGCTTCGCGCAGGGATTGGCCGTTCTTAAGATGACTTATCACCGATTTTCGCTGCTAGACGACCCATTTCTGCAAAATGCACTTTTTTACCCTCACATGTACAAGATCAAAATAAAAAAAAATCTGCATTTGGTTCCGAATAATACATAGAGAACATAGAAAAAGAAATTCCCGTTAAATAACGCGAAACGCTGGCTCCAAAGGGAAAATAAGCATCTGCACGAAATAAGCTGAGACATAAATTTCTCCTACTCAATCGATTTTTTCCGCCTTGAGCGTATCTGAATCATTTTTTGTGGATTTTCTTTTACTCATTATGAACAATAGACATGCCCATCTTAGCCTGCGTTCAAAATTTAATGATATATGTATTCGTTTTAAAGATATAGTGTTTTGAAGTTAAAAATATATTACTGCACGAAATAAGCTGTGAGCCACTGTACATACAAAAAAAAAAAAAAATACAAAAAATGCTATGTCTCTGCACTTATACAAGCTATGATTATGAAAAATTGGGCATCTAAGTATATTATATTCACCATGCAACTTGGGAGGGATTGCAAGAGGGGAATTTGCAGCGTCGATACAAAAAAGACACAAAATGCCATATTTCTGCACACATAGCTGCAATCGTTATAAAACTTGGTACGTGGGTATATATATTGTATCTAGCATTATCCTTGCTAAATTTTGGGGTGATTTCTCAGTGAATGTTGGTTCACTTTATCTTGTTAAGTTGACGTGGCATCACCAATTTTTCCAAAGGATATCATTTGTCCCTACCCATTTTACATGTGTATCAAATCTAATAAATTATGAAGTTTTTTTTTTAGGGGCGTGGCATTGCCTATTTTCCCAGTGAGCATTATTTGTCCTGGCGCTCTGCACACATGTATCAAATCTCATTGATGTGCGTTAAATATTTTCAGAGATATGATGAAGTGATTTTTATGGCGGCGTAATACCCCCAGTTTCCCCAGTACACATTATTTGTCTTGGTGCGTTTTACATATCGAGCCCTAACCGCAACAGTAGCGTATGCGACATTTTTTCGAAATTTTTTTTTTGATGCAAATATGTTCTAAAATGTCATTCACATCTATATGCCAAATATTAAAACTGAATTTTGTGTATTAACAAAGATATCGCACTTTCAATTATGTCGTAAGAGCCACATATTTTTTTTTGTTGACCGCAAAAAGAACGTAAGCACCTCAAAAACAGAGAAGGAGGCGTGGCAGGTATGGAAAAGTATATATATTCCTCGTCAGAATCACCTTTTAAGTCGGTATCGTCATGTCCGTCTGTTTGGATGGATGTTTGTGTGTCCGTGGAAATATTATTCACGGGAAAACTTAGATAATTCGATTAAATTTTGTAAAGAGGGTTCGTTGTAAAAGTTAGCTCGAAGAATTGAAAATGAAGCTTAAGGCCCCAGTCTTTTACTTTAAAAATCAGTTTGAATTATATCGATATCTTTTTTTGTCTTCGAAATATCGTAAGCTGAAATATCAAAAAAACGTGGATTTTTCCTTATTCATCTTTTCAGGTTAGAATAATTCGAAGAAGAAAAAATATATCGATATAATTTAAGCTGGGTTTTGAAGTAAAATAATAGGGCTTCAAGGTGTTTTTTAATGTTTTATGGCTAGGGATTTCCTTGTTCTATTATATAACCTCAAAAGAATAAAAAAAAATTTTATTTTAAGTTTTCACAAAATGGATGGAAAATTAGTCTTTAGGCTAGAATTTCTCTCAAATCATTTTAGATATAGCAATTCTAAGATCAGATTCGGATTCAACATCAAAACTTACATTGAAGATGATTTTTCTTCTTTTCGTCCGTTGCTAATTTTTTAAGAAAACGCGAAAGTTCATTTTTTTTTAACAAAAAAATTTCAACAAAAAAGTTTTTTAAAATACAATATCTCGTTAACGCGATCAGTTAAAATTTCCAAAAACAATATTTTTGAATCTACAAATAAACAGAAAACTAACCGCACACCCAGTTTTTAGTGAGTTTTGGTCAAACTTTTTTGTTTAATGCAGAAACAATGTGAAGACCATTTGGTAACTTGAATTCGACTCGGAAAATCGATCAGCTCGTTGACCGATTTAAAAAAAAACTTTTTCTGTATATTTGGACCTCTATGAATAACTTCGCAAAAAAAAAGACCTGGAATGGGACTACATCGGAGTAAAACCAAGTTCAAACGATGTGTGTATGTGATATTTTGTAAGATTTTGATACAAAATAGTACTGTAAATTAACAATATTACAGTCAATCTGACCGTTTTTGTGGGTTGGTACAATTTTAACCGTTTAGATTGTTACAAATTTCTTTCTGTGTATTAAATAAATGTAATAAATGTATTCTTCAAACGCAAAACCATGTAATTTCAAAAAACGTATGCGCCACATTTTAATTTCAGTCTTCTTCAAGAGTGACTGCGAAAATGTCGTATGCACCATAAATGAGTGAAATATGCACAAAATCAATTTAAAAACGCGTCTATTATTTATATGAGGTCTAATATAGACTACATTTAACTTTTCAAAAAAATCCGCCATGCATGTTCGAAAAAAAATTAAAAAAACTCTCTCCTGTAAAATTTGCTTTTTGTCGCATACGCTACTATTGCGGTTAGGGCTCGATATGTACCAAATTTCATCCAAGTACATTAAATAGTTTCAGAGATACGATGATTTAGTTTTTTGGCTCACGGTGGTCCTTTTGGCGGAAACGCCGCTATTTTATCTACCATTCACCTTGAAAAACTTGAGGGATTGAAAGAGAGAAGAACGACAGTGATGGATAGGACTTGGTACATAAAAGGCATCGGGAACGGGCGAACGAAGTCGCTATCGGTCCAGCTAGTAATAATATAAGAATACACTATCCAAGCCCCTTTCCAAGTGTTTTAAAATGTTAAGATGATGCCCGCACTAATATGCAAACCTTTCCTTTGATATTATTATAAAGGAAGCACTTTTTATAAAGAAAACAAAACACATGGAGAATAATAATTACTTTATTTAGATATAACAACTTACTTCATTGTGTCAATATATAACATTATTTTGCACATTACAAATTCGTGCCATTTTAATAAATCTAAATTGTTTAAAATCACTTCCTTCAGCGATATCGAATTATGATAATAGCATTATACAAAATTACTTAGTGTGTTAAGAATAATTCAAGGTGCAATGATTATCTTTAGTTATAAATTTCTGCTTTTTGAGAATTTATGATTTTAATTAATTTTTTTTTTTATTTATTTAATTCAAAAATATTTTTTTATTAAACATTTCTACACTTTAGAGAATTTAACTTAGGAAAGTATAGATGTCAATTAAAAAAACGAAGGAGTTTTAATAAAACAAATAAAATACTTAATAAACATTGCAAGAATATAGCGATGAAAGACAAGACACTGAGCTGCGCATTACAAACAGAAATTAACAACACTGATTTAAAAATTACAAATCTTTCGTTAAAGTGAAAAAATCCAAAACTTACAACTCTAGACATTATATTAAAAAATTACATATATAATTACACATAATACAATTGAAAATGTCTGGTTTTAATAGAGAAAGAATATTTTTTGTTTTTTTATTTCTTGAAACCGCAAATATGTATATAATGGTGGCAATATCCTATCATTTTGGAAAAAACAGTGGGCAAGTTTTCGTTAAAATAACTAATTTTTTTTTCTCTTACAAAACTATTTTTTTAATTCGTTGAAGTAATAAATTTGCTTATCAGCCATTTTAAAATGATGCTGACTAGTAATGCTATGATCGCGAATAACGAATATTTAACGACTGTCGATTGTGGTATGCTATGTGGAATATTATCAAAGAGTCTCGATGATGATGAATACGATCCTGAAGATGTCGAGGGAGCGTATTGTATGCGTTCAAGCTTGGCATGAATTAAATGTAGCTGTCGTGTATGATCGTCTAGGGCTTTATTTACTTGATCAATGGCAAGAGCCAATCTGCAAAGATATTTGAAAATATAACAATTTAATATTTAGCGTTTAAACTTTTTTTTAAGTAACTATGTATTTCGAATAAAAGGCTTAACCTTAACTTAACAAAAACAATAAATTACAAAAAAAAAAACTCTGCTATGATCACATTTTATTTAACAACTTACTTCCTAATAGTGTTAGATGAAACATGTGTCTTCATAGTATCATCGTTCGATAGACTGGTATCTGAATCTATTTGTCTTGACACTCGAGTAGCACTTGATCGCACCGTCCGTGAAGTTCTTGCTGTTCTTGATGAACGCGATTCGCGTATCACATGACTCAATGGATCGACGCTCACAATGCTGGCGGTACGCACCATAGGCGCTTGGTGGCGTGTCTTAGTAAGAACTCTGTACTCAGATTCATATTGCTTCAAATCGTTGCGTGGATCCCATGGACGTAAATCACTATATTTATAGATCCACTGAAAGATAATGTTTTATATACTATAAACTTTACGCATTAACTGCCAATTATAGCATACCTGCCCCGTAATTATATCCTGTTGGAAATTATGTGCCTGCCATTCTTGAAAAAGTGCTTTACGTTCCTTAGTTGCATTACGTTGCGCCTCCTCCAGCACAGTCTTTTCTTCAGTGGCACCTATTTGATCATCACGTCGTATAGCTGCCGATACAAGTTGCCACAAGCGTTCTGATTCGTTGGGCAATTGCGATTCAATTGGTACAAGATAACGTGTCAAACGTTTATGTTTTGTCTCTCTATTGATGGCAAAGAAGACAGTTTCTTCAGGATTTTTACCATCTTTAATACGCATCTCGGTATCCCAATGACCGCTGATGCTGGCCAACGTTTCTTTGCCTAATTTTATTTTACCAACTATCATATTGGTATTGTCTGAACCGCCTAGGAATGGTTTCAACTTAAATTCAATTTCCGTCTTGTAACCGGTGTTCTCGCATTCAATATTGATTTTTCCGCCTAACTCCATGGACAGTGTGCCCATGAGAATGCCTTTACAATGGGCATAGGGCGTGGTTAACGTATATGACTCACCGCGTGGTAGCAAAGTGAGCGTAGCCACACCCTCCAGCACTGCGGAAGTACTGTTACCATAGAACTTCGATTTAGCCAAGATGGAGCAACTGATAGAGAAACCTTCCTGACGATTGGTCACATAAAATGCCGATATAGGTGGATGATGCGAAACCTGTTCCGCAATATAATAGGTACGACTGCCATTTGGATGTTCCCAGTAACAACGAAAAGTTTCACCTAGAATTGGGTTGTAGGGTTTTTTAAGACCCTTCGGTTTCTTATAGAAGCCCGAAAGATACCATTGCACCACATATTTCATGCGTGTAAAGGGATCATCTTCAGCGACAGCGCTACAGTTAGAAATATTAGAAATTTTGTACATTAAATATAGAAGATGAAATTTTTAGCAAAATAATTCTACCGAGAAAGTATGTCTGCATGGTAATACGAATCCGACAGTTTATCCAAGAAAGAACGTGGTTCCAGAATAAACGTTGGCAACACTACTTTGCTCAAATCCATACCCGGACGGACTTGTTTAACTAAGCACCAAATCAAACTTTTATTTTCTTCAGCCAATTCTTCGACTTGCTCTCCAGTCTGTTAAATTTTACAAAATTAAGTAGATTGGAGATTTATAAGTAAATGCATTTAGTAGAAATCAAGAACTACGCACTTCACCAAACTCTTCTTCAGTTATTGGCACATATGGTGTTTCTGGAGCGTCTTCTACTGGTGCTTCTGCCGCTTCTGATTCTGTGTCCGTATCGGGACCGGATAGTATAGCAGTTGGAGCCTCATTTTGGCTATCGGCATCAAGATCTAAGAGAATAAAAAATAAAAAACGAGGAAAGTCAAACACGATAAATTGGTAGAAAGATTTTTCACGAATAAAAACTAGCAATAGATTTCTATAAATAATTGATATCCATCTTCTGCAAAATGATTTAATTTTTAATTAACACAGAGTAGTGTATTTACAAAATGTGTTATATGTATAGATAATCTGTAAACAACAGCAACAATTACTTGATTTTGATTTTGCTTTTGACATTTTGGTCGCTGCAAGATATTTCAAAAATCAAATTAAAAATAAAAACGAAAAATTTTATATAAAATTGAAGACAACAAATAAAAAAACACTTTGCTTTAATCAAAAATTTTAAATAATTCGCCTGATGAAATGATCAGATTCAATTTAGAACAGTGATGTCCAAAGCCTATGCCCGCGGGTACTAGTTATCGATTTTATTCAGTGATCAACATTTCATTACACAATTATGCACTCAAATTTCTATTTATCTCTGTCCATCCATTTTTATCTTCTATCTATTTTCTCTCGAACATAAATTCTCTCTCATAAATTTTCCGATCACTGATTTAATTGCACATTTCATTGCAAGAAGTAAGTCCCCCTAAGCAAGTTATATAGAAGGGGTATTCGTGACACTATTTTCAATAATAACAAAAAATTAGAATTTGTTATTTAAAGCCATACACAAACGGAGCAATTCAGAGAATAAATAAAATAAAACACAAAATTCAAGAAGCAGCATATGTATAAACACCGATAAAGGGGATGCAAATTTTCAAAACCATAATGAACATGGCAGCCTAAGGTGTCATGATCCATAGTGGCCTGTTCTGTAATCCGTGTGGCTTCAATCACTTTTCAATAAGGAGGATTTTTGATGTAAAATGGTGAGTCACACGATAAAAAGTATTACAATCTTTTTTGGGGAGAATTACATGTTCTCCAAATAATATTGATAAGTATTTACGAAAAAGTAACTTTTCATCGTGTGACTCACCATTTTCATCAAAAAGCCTTCCCCCGAGCAGATGGACTATAATGAGGCTCGTAAACAATTTTGCCGAGCACGGGACAATTGAAAGAAGGCCTTATTATCGAAACGCTTCAGTTCGGACACAGGAAACTATCGCTGCTGTAGCTGCTGCCATACAAGCCAATCCCAGAATTTCGACAAGGATCTTATCGGCCCAAATGAGTATCAGCAGACAGTCACTGCAGGCAATTATGCACAAAGATTTGAACTTGTTTCCATACAAAATTCAAATGTCTAATAAACTGAATGCAGCAGACTTGCCGATTAGCTTGGAATTTTGCCAGACGATCCTTCAAATGGCGGAAGAGGACGAAAACGTCTTAAATTGTATTTTTATGTCTCACGAGGCTCATTTTGTCCTAAATGGCAATGTTAACAAACAAAATTGTCGAATATGGAGTGATTATAATCCCCACATACTCCATGAGACGGAATCCTCAGGCTACCTCATTTACAACAACTTAAAGAAGGCAATCTAACAGGGCATGTCAAGATCCTGGATATATTCTGGGACACACCATGCCGTTCGGTCTCCGACAAGATAAGTAAAAAATTTGTTTTCTCTAGAACATTCAAAGTGGTAATCAATGACCGCGCTGAATGGAAGAGGGAGGACATAAATGCAAAACAGGGCTCACAGGTATGGTTCACTGACGGGTCCAAAATGGAAGATGGCAGCGCGGGAGCTGGAGTTGTGGGACCAAGATTCCAGAAAGCAGTTGCAATGGGAAAAACAGCTTCTATTTTTAAGGCGGAGGTCCACGCTTTAGAGTTGTGTGCTAGAGAATGTCTAAGAAGGGGCACTTCCGGCACCGACATATACATTTACTCGGACAGCCAAGCAACTCTAAAATCACTAATGGCTTTTTCAATGCACTCCAAGCTTGTCTGGGAGTGTTTTGAACTTCTTCAAGCCCTAGCCAGGAGAAATGAAGATACTCTAGTTTGGATACCAGGGCTTGGCCAAGAGGGGCGCACTCAATACTTTCATAGGCCCAGAACCCTTCTGCGGAGTAAACAACACTTTTAAAAATAACTTAATATGCGAATGGGAAAAGGAAAGCCTTTCCGATCACTGGAGAGCCAAAGAAGGTATGCGACAGGCGAAGAGGCTGATCGATCCAAAACAAGTTAAGGCTGAAGCTGTTCTAAATCTCAGCAGGAAAGATATAAAAACGTACAGTGAGATAATGACAGGTCACTGTAAACTTAATTATCACCTAAAAAAGATGGGTTTGGTAGATGAAGACTCCTGTAGACTCTGCTTAGAGGACTTGGAAACAGCAGAGCATGTGCTATGTGCATGCCCTGCTGCGTTTAGATGCAGAATTAAGTATCTAGGAGCTGAGATTTTAGATCCAGGTGATATAGGTAAAATTAATCCCATGGCAGTAACAAGATTTATAGATAGTCTGGAACTGTTTTGATTAGGGAAAGAGGTTGTACAAAAGATCTTTTAGGTCGCAGTACAATCTAGAGCCTTCAAAATAATAATAATAATGAGACGGAATTGAATCCACTAAGTGTCACAGTGTGGTGTGCAGTTTCATCAAAATGCAATGTCGGGCCATACTTCTTTGAAGAGATCGGTGCTACTGTTACGGTCACTGCAGACCGTTACTTAAAAATGTTAAAAGAATTTTTTTACCCAGAATTACGCCGAAAGAAAATCTCTATCAAATCTGTGTAGTTTCAACAAGATAGTGCAACTCCTCACATTGCCCGGCCTGTTATGACAGAATTACAGCGAAAATTTTCAAATAAGCTGATTTCCAGAAACTCCCTATTCCGTTGGCCTCCCAGGTCTCCTGACCTTACTGCACCTGATTTTTTCTTATGGGGTTATTGCAAACAGGAAGTTTATAAAACAAAACCAGCAAATTTGAACGACTTAAAGCAATCCATTCGAACAATAATTGCAGCGAAATTTACTCTCTGAACATGTTGTCCAAAAATGGTAACGCGAGTTACCAGCACAATTTACTATTTTGCTGGTGAAATATTAAGTTGTCACTAAAAACTAACCTATAACAGGAACAAAATAGTATGTTCATTAAGAATGAAATTTTTTTAGTTAATCCAAAGGATGAGCCTCAAAAGCTTCATTAAACTCTTAAAAACTTTTATATTTGTAACGCGAGTTACCATGGAATTACCCATGAGTTTATGAGCATCCATCGTTTTTTTTTTTTTTTTTTTTTTTTTTTTTTTGGAATTAAAATAAATACATACACAAGTCATTAAAATTAAAAAGTAACTTTCATATTCTTTGCCAAACAATAGTTCCACCGATGTATTTTCCTAGAAAAAAAGAAGACTAACGCAAAATAAATTACACAGTGAAACAATTTGAGGGGAAACCACTCTGAATTTGATCTCGATAAACGAAATTGAGTAATTCGGGGTTCCGCATCTGGCAACCGTTTTTCCAATCACTTCTGAGATCCGAGTTATCCTTGATTTAAAGTGGAGAAAACGCTATTTTGAGACATATGGCATACATATATAGCTTAGAAGTATCATTATCTTGGGCACCGCCCACTAAAAAACATAATGGTTATTTCATCGTTCCTTAGTCCTAACCCTATCTCCATAGAGGTTTTCGAGGCATTTACACGTATTACGAAATACCCTCAGTGACTTTGTGGAATTAAATAATTTAACTCATCCAGAGCGGCACATTTTACGCCATACCGTAAAAGTAAGACTTTCTTCGCATAACCTAAGTATAATTTACATATTAATACGCATACATCAAAGCATGATTCTATCAATATAATAAATACATAGATGATGATATTTAAAAAAAAATATTTATCTAGCCAACTATCGAATGCATTATATGATGAAGTTGTTGCAAGTAAGATTGAATATTATCCAAACCATTTATTTTAACTCTTATTGGCTGGGTCATATCTGGCGGTGCACTTATGCTACGTTGTGGGCTACCATCTATATGATCAGTAACTTGGCAGTCACCAACTTGGCTGATTACATCATCCATATCGTCACAATCATCACTCGATGACGAAGGATTCAAAATTGAACCCAAAGAAATTGATTTGGAACCGAATTCAATTAAGCGACGATGCTTTGTTTTCAACATTTGCGGATTAGATTTGGACTTAGGTGAAAAATCAACACTTGATACGTCACTAATGTCTGCTGTAGAGCTTGTAGTACCTTCGATGTGATCTTTGTGTGCACGCTTTGCTTTACGTAACTTACGAAAATTCTTAATTTTTTGAAAGTCTGGCGTATTCGCCACAATGCGTTCCCAATTGGTCATAGTCATATAGAGCTGTTGAAATATCGGAGTTGGTGAACGCGATGGTAGACTGCTGTAAGAGCTACCATGCGATTTTGTAGCGTCGGACTCGGGTACGGTCAAATATTGAGAGTGACGTCGCTTATACTGCTCACCAAATGGTTTTGGCCTATGGCTTGGATCTTTTACATTGGTGGTAGTAGTTTTAAATATTTAAAAATTTAATTTTAATATCAAAAAATATTCAGGGATAATGTGTTTTGGATGCGGATTTTGTGAAAGTACAGAGGCATGCACGCACATAAAAGTGGCGTTAAGTTTTTAAGCGGTTATGACACTGATGTATTGCAGGTCACTTAGAATTTATCAAAATATTACATAGTTACGTTTCTAGTAAGGACATAACAATAACATGCATATTAACCGCTTAAAAACCCAATCCCAACTTTTATTTAATTTGGTTCTTTTGTTCACTTACCATGCTCATTAAAATGCTTTTCGTAGTCCGCCTCTGACCATTGCGTCTCATGGGATATTTGCTCAGCGTCTGCTATACTCGTGTCCTGTATTGCAGCTGAATTGCAACTTGAACGTAAAAGTAGTGCCGAACAACGCAAAGAGAGTTCTAGTGCATCCATCCAACATTTACCAGCCGCCTGACTTGGTGCCCGGAAAATAAGATAAGCGGTTGGTAGGGGTTGAACGACTGCGCCTATTAAAAGTTAAAAATTAAAACCAAAACACAAAATCAAAGTACTAGTGCGTGAATACCTATTGTCTCTTTGTCTGGTCCTCGTGGTGCCCAAATCGATTGTTCCAATGGATGAAAAAGCTTGAAACAAAAGCCATCTTTTTTGCTTGGACGCTCGATAACTTGACACGATGTCAGTAAAACCGTGCCAACCCAATGACTGCTTTTGGTCTTGGGACTTTTGTAAATTAGCAACAAACCTGGTTTTAATACGCACCAAAGTTTGGTCCATGATTTCAAAGTTCCACGAACCTTAAATAAAAAATAATAAAATAAAAAACAGAATTAAGTATATAACAAATGTAAATAAAAATGACAATTTTTCCAGCATTTTCGGGTGAAACTTGTTTTCTGTTTTTATGTAATTTTTTGGTAGGTACTTACTTAGACCTGATAATATTGTATTTAAACCTCCGCCTCTGAGAAAATTATAAAAATAATTCCCAGAAAAAAAAAAATTGGGGTAATCGATATTGGTTCAAAAGTTATTCAGTAGTAGAGAAAAACAAGGCATCTTACGGAAAAAGTGAATGAGGGATCAAATGCTTAGAATCGTCCAAGAATACGCATGGATTTTTTCAGAATTTTTCAAATATTGGTCCAAAAAAAATACGTTCCAAAAAAACTCACACGGTCGCACTTTTTCGTAAGATGCCTTGTTTTTCTCTAGTACTGAAAAAACAATTGCACGGCACACTGTATTGTTAATTACTTTTGAACCAATATCGATTACTCCAATTTTCTTCTGGGATATAGTTCCTAGACATGGGGATAAAGCCCACATATTTTTTTTAATTTTCTCAGGGGCGGAGAAGTTGCATAAATTTTTATTCATTTGAAATAGGGTATTGCATTGGCAAAAATGGGCACATGTTTTGATAAATAAGAGAAAAAAAGTCATTTAATGTGAACCAAATGGTCATATTATTGGCCCTATGCTCCTCCTAGGAGTTAAAGGAGAATACATACATACAAATGGTCATATTTATTTTTCAGATAAATAAGTACAAAAGTGCTTGAGTTTAAGCACAAGTGGGATTATTTACTTTTTTGAAATACAATAACATATAGACTTCATATCAAGCAAATTATGACTAAGCTGAGAATCGCACCTAAAATTAAATAGCTTAGGATTGTTTTCAGCTCAAAATTCTCTCCGTGTAGACATCATCTTTTATTGACTATAACTATTTGGAAAACCACGGGATGTTTTATTTTTGAGCAATTTTAAAAAGTAAATTGTAGAAGGCCCACTCTTTACTTGTTCAGCCGGGGACTGAATTCTTTTTCTCTATGCACTTTTCTATATATATATACGAGTAACTTAACAGGAAAATGTAAATACCTTGGCGTTGGAATTGCGGAAAGCACCTGCTCTTGGGACGATATCACCGCTGGGCAATGCTGCTGCTGGGAGCACCTGCTTTTCTGGACGAAATCACCGCTTGGCGTGGTTGTTGCTGGGAGTACTTGCGTTCGCAGAATTCACTTTCAGTGAATCAATAAAAAAACACGTCAAAACTCTGTCGTTCTTTTTTGAACCTTCGATTTATTTTATCAACACTTTACAAGAGTTTTAAATAATTAGCACAATAAAAGAAAATCTTATTAAAAAAGAAAACCACGAGACTCTCAGGCTGCTGCTGTGTACGGTGTTTATTCAACGAGTGAATTTCTTTAGCCCTTGACAATGACATTCAATTTCAATGGAATCTGTCAGCCATTTATTGAGCGTAAGAGAGAGGGAGACGGCTATACTTATGACGGGTAAATCAGCACATATAGAGAAATAGAATTTTGCTAGATATGATTAGCGAGTGATCATTTGGTTGAGCGAATGGGTAGGGTTGCCGCCTTTTGAGACTCGACTTTATTAAAATTTCCTTTGATGTGCACACGGGTATGAAAATTTCTTGAGGTTTACGTTTGTGCGTAAACATACTGCCCGCCTTGCAGTATCTGCAACAGAGGTAAACAAGTATAGCCGTCGAAATTAAAGTTAGCATTTATACATTAATAATTATTTTAATGAATTTTGAATTTGAATATATAAATAGATACATACATTCTTTAGAATATTCAATCAATATTTAAATGTTTTAAATATTACATTTAATTTTAAACAAAAAACTTCAAGTTTTGTCTATTATAAGGAATAGAAAGTTATATTCATTTTAAACTTTTAACTTAGACTGATAGTAACTGTATTAAAAAAAAAGAAAAACAGGAGAAACTTCAAGCTTACATGAGAATTGTAAGTATTAGTGCTTAAATCAAATAACTCTAAAATACAATATTGGTCATGTTTCCAGTTAGAAAAAAGGGTTTTAGATAATATAGTAGAGAATAGCCGATTTTTTACGGGTATCACCCGGTACAAAAATTATTTTATGGTAATGATTATAGTAAATAGTATTTAAATGATATTGTGAACGGTAATTTTACAATGTCATGTATGAATGGTAAATTAATTTTAGAACGATAATATCATGTATATCAAATACATATAAAGCAAAAAATAAAAAAATATTCATGATTTACAAATAGATAATTTTGTTGAAGTCAATGATGTAGATATGTATATCAAATACATATATATAAAGGAAAATCAATAAAAAAGATGGCTTAAAAATCTTCACGGGGGCAGATTCCATGGATTGCCCAACCAAAACTAGTCAGCTGTGCTTTCGGTACGCCTTCAATCACCTGGGTTTCTTTTTTTATGACACGTGGGCTGATGTCGGAGCCCAAAAATATATCCACGCATTGTGGCTGGTTGAAATGGCGATCTGCTAAGTGCAGGTTCGGGAAGAAAATCGCAACTGGGACAGGATCAGCCTTGTGAGACGGCGTACGGTCAAAGTAGCCTTTTAAAACGTTGAGAGTACACTCAATTTTTGAGGTGTCAAACGACGACAGCAGCTGCACGTGACAAGACGGCATCAATGGATTGTTAAGCTGCTGAATGAAAACGGCTCCGATATCTTTTGCTGCCTCATATGAAATATAGGAGCGCTCCAACTCTGGTTTTATCACCGCTCTCAACACTATCTCTCCTTTTTCCGTTTTCACAGTGACGTGAGCCGTCATTTCTAGCTTCACACTGCCTGGTCCTGCATGTGATATTTCTTTTTGGTTAAACCGAGATTGATGAAGAAGCGAGTGGTGTTTGCCGTAGCAGCGACGACAGCTTATACCGTTGGTACACCTTTCCTTTGATTGTGCCAAACAATTTTTACACATTTGGTACCACTCCACCGATGTGATTCGCTCTTCCACCGCCATTGTTAGGAACCTTGGACACAGGCGAACTCCGTGGCTTCTGCCGCAGAGCGGACATGAAAAATGTTGACGAGGCAACATACTGTTGAAAATGGATAATTATATGTGACGATTACGCATATAAATGGATCGATGTATGTATAACGTTGAATATATATATATAGAAAATGTAATTGTGGAACATAGAGAAAATACAGTTTTAAGGAATATCGTAACGATGCATAAAGTAGAAATACGGAAATTAGAGCTCATTGCGGGATTGCAATGAGCTTATGAATCGGACGAGTTATTTCTCCGAGCTGAGTCCTGATATCTGCCACCCGAATTCGTCCATCGTTGCCATAATAGATTTTTATAATTCGGCCAAGTCTCCATTCCGTTGGACATAATTGCTCATGCCGAACAACGACAAGGTCTCCAACTTTTAAATCGATTTTTGGAACCTTCCATTTGTTACGTTTGAGTAACTCCTTTAGGTATTCGTCTTTCCAGCGACGACAGAACTCCTGAGATATGGCTTTTATTTTCTGCCAGCGGTGCAAGTGACTGATTGACGAGATCGAATGTTCAGGTTCTGCTGAGGACAGGAGCGGACCACCGATGAGAAAATGACCGGGAGTGAGAACAGACAAATCCGATGAATTTTCTGATATGGCGCTTAACGGCCTCGAGTTCATACACGCCTCGATTCGTGAAAGCAACGTGGCAAACTCCTCAAAGGTGTACTTTAACTGCCCGGTAACTTTTCTGAAGTGTTGCTTAAAAGATTTTACTCCCGCCTCCCATAAACCTCCCATATGAGGTGCTGCTGCCGGAATAAAATGCCAAGAAAGATTCTGGATTCCCCATATTTTTCGACTGAGTCATCACGAGCCTTCTGAATGAAGATTTTAAAGTCTCTTTTGAGCATTCCTGAGGCGCCAACAAAATTGGTGCCGTTGTCCGAGTAGATTTTTCCTGGACACCCTCTTCGTGATATAAATCTGGACAGAGCTGCTAAAAAGGTTTCTGACGAAAGATCACTAACGGCTTCTAAATGAACTGCTTTCGTCGCAAAACAGACAAAGAGACATGCGTAGCCTTTTGTTATTTTACAATATCGTCCAGTAAAACTTTTTATATCGAAAGGGCCGGCGAAATCGACCCCTGAGTTGGAAAAAGGGCGTGATATTGCGGTGCGCTCTGGAGGAAGGGCTGCCATAATCTGTCCAAGGTATCGCTTTTTATTAATAATACAAATTTTGCAGTTGTAAATGCAAGTTTTAATTAATATTTTTAATCGGAGGATCCAGAACTCACGACGTACCAAGCGAAGTACTAAATGATTTTCACCGTGGAGTGAAAGTTCGTGAATGAATTCGACGATCAAGCGAGACAATCGACTTCCGTATGCGAGAATAACTGGATGTCTCTCGTTGTAGTCCAATGCTGGTGAAGACGCAAGGCGCCCATTTGCTCTTAGGATATTTTCTCTATCTAAGAATGGAGTTAAAGTTAACAATTGGCTCTTGGATTCAATTACTTTTTTATTTGACAAATTTGAATATTCAGTTGGAAAGTGAATTTGCTGAGATATTTGGATAAGTCTCATTTTCACAAATTTAAGCTCTTCTGTAGTTATTTTCTCTGATGAAAAGGTTTTTACAATCCGTCGAGTTCGATTGAAAAATCGAAACATGTATCCGATAATTCGTAATGCTTTTGGTAAATACGAAAAACGTTCTAGTATATCTTCTTTTACCGCCGAGCTAGTAAAAAATGATTTTATGGGCTTAATTTCCAACGTAGTATCAGCTTGCATCGATCGTGCATTGGTTGGCCAATGAGATTTTTGTATTTTTAGCCACGAAGGTCCATTCCACCAAAGTTCACAGCATTTTAAGTCCGATGGATCCATCCCCCGCGTTGCTAGATCGGCGGGATTGTGACGTGATTCAACATGAGCCCAATTCTCTATTCCAATTTTGTCGATTATAGTAGTGACTCGGTTTGCTACAAATGTTTTCCATGTACATGGAGGTTTTTGCAGCCAAGAAAGTACAATCGTAGAGTCTGTCCACTTGAAAATTGAATAACTGTCGAGGTTTAGTTGTGAAACTACAGTATTTACTAATTTTGCCAGCAAAACTGCTCCACACAATTCCAATCTGGGCAATGATATGGTCTTCACTGGTGCTACTTTTGATTTTGAGACCAACAAATGAGAAAAAATTTTATTTTGTGACTCAACACGAATATAGATTGCCGCTGCATAGGCCTTTTCAGAGGCATCTGAGAAGGCGTGAAACTCAACTTTGCTCGAGGGCGAGAAATTTATCCATCGAGGCAATGTAATTTGATTTATTTTGTCATAATTTTCGACAAATTTATGCCATTTTTGGAGTGACTGGATTTTAATATTTTCGTCCCAATCAGTTTTTTCCAGCCACAATTGCTGCATAATAATTTTTGCTGTGACTATTATAGGCGAAAGCCATCCTGCCGGATCAAACAATTTCGCTATTGTTGATAAAACTTCTCTCTTCGTATAATTTGGCTTGTGTTCGAGGAGCTGAACACAAAAATAAAAATAGTCGAGTTTCGCATTCCAGCGGATTCCTAAAGTTTTTGCCAGACTTTTATCTTCCAGTGCGAGAAATTCTGCATCCAAGAGATGATCTTGGGGAAGATCGGAAAGCAATTCTTTTACATTTGAAGTCCATTTCCGTAACTCAAAACCAGCCGTAAGCAAAATGTTTTTGAGTTGATCTCGACAATTTTTTGCGGATTCCAAATCGTAAGCACCAGCCAGTGCATCGTCCACATACATATGCTCGCGTAAAATTTTCGAGCCCAGAGGAAATTTATGCTCTTCATCATCAGCAAGTTTCAATAGAGTGCGAATTGCCAAGTATGGCGCACAGTTTACGCCAAAAGTGACTGTTTTCAACTCAAATTCGCTGAGCTCTTCTTCTGGGGTGGACCGAAAAATAATTTTTTGAAACGCAGTTTGTGATGGATTAATCCATATTTGTCTATACATCTTCTGTATGTCTGCGTTGAAGACGAATTGAAAAAATCTCCACTTAAGTATGAGTAGAACCAAATCATTTTGTAGGACTGGTCCAGTATACAAGACATCATTTAAACTTTTTGAATTTGACGATGGGCATGATGCGTTGAAAACGATCCTTATTTTTGTAGTAGTGCTGTCTGGTTTGAGCACTGCGTGGTGAGGAAGATAGTATGAAAGACGTTGTTGCTGATCTTGCGAATCAATTTTTCTCATGTGGTTGAGATCTACATACTCCAGTATGACGTTGTCATATTGAGATTTAAAATCAGGCTTTTTTAGAAGCATTTTTTCATTCCGAAGGAATTGGCTTCGAGCAATAAATTTAGTTTGCCCAAGTGATTGAGAATTTGGAAAATCCAACTTGAAAGGCAAATTTACAATATATCTGCCATCGGATGCTCTTTTTGTTGTTTTGTTGTAAATCTCTTCACAAATTGCATCATTTTTCGATAGCGCTGATTTTTGTGGGACTTCTTCAATTTCCCAAAATTGTTTCAGTTGCTCATTTAAGGTGATTTCCGTGAAATGAGAAACCACTGTTGTTTGTGAAAGCGTTTGTTGCTGATACGGTACTGGTCCTGTCAGGATCCACCCGAATATTGTCTCTTGGGCCACCAGAGTCCCAAAGACGTGATTTTTAACTCCACCGAGAAGAATCAATGGATATATATCTCCACCAATGAGAAAGTCTATAGTAGAGCTTCGATTAAAGTTAGGATCAGCAAACTGAAAGGTAGGCATTTCTGTAAATTTTGAAGTATCGAAAGTAAGTGATGGCAGGTTTTCAGTCACTTTTGGTACGACTAGAGCCATTACTTCTACTGGATTATCCTTATATAGAGGGGAGCCGATGTAAAATGATGACATCATTGATGGCCTAATGCTTATAGCACCATTAAGTCCTGATACTTGAGCCGATATTGGCTTAGTAGGAAGTTTTAAAATCCGTTGAATACGTTCTGAGACAAAAGTGCACTCAGACGCTGGATCAATTAAAGCACGAGCTTTGTATGTTGTACCCAAATGGTAAATATCGATAAGAGCCGTGCCAAGAAGCACTTTTTTTGTGGCTGTTGTCACGTAAGAATTCGTTCTTCCCGTGGGGAGAGAAGCAATTTTTTCTGGCGTAGCCAGATCTTCATTTGTGGACTGTATAGTAGATGTGTACGTTAAAGCAGAGCTATTCACATTATCGTTTTTATTCTGATGTTGTGATTTGCTATTTGAAGTATTATTTTTGACTTGTTGATTATATTGACTCGTTTCTCTGTGCAATAGCGTGTGATGTTGCTTTCTGCACTTGGAGCATTTATAAGAACTTTTACATTCCTTTAACTCGTGAGTATATCCTAAGCAGTTTACACAGCAGTTAAATTTTTTGACGATCGAAAACCGTTCTTGGACGTTTAATTTTAAAAATTGGTTGCATACACGAAGATGGTGTACTTCTCTACATAGCTTGCATTGAGAAGTTTCCACATTGTTATGAAATGACCGCATTGACTTTTGTGGTTTTTGATTAGATGGTTGCGACTTGCTAGGCTGATATGAAACAGTGGCTTTTATATCCGAGACAGTTTCTAAAGTTCGAAATCTGTCCGTCAAAAAAGCATCGAAAACTTGCCATGTTGGCATTTCCGTTTTATGAGATATTGATTGCTCCCATAAAGAAAGGGTATGCTCAGGAAGACGAACTGAGCATTGGTATACAAATATCGCGTCCCAATTACTAATATCTATCTGGTACAATTTCAATGCAGCAATGCAATTATTTATTTCCCGTTGAAGGTGTTTTATCTCACTTCCTGATTCTCGATAGCAAATTGGTAGGTTGAACAGAATTTTAAGTTGTTGATTTATCAAAATTCGCTTGTTTTCGTACTGAGATTTTAAATTTTCCCATGCGATATCAAAGCCCTCATTTGTCAGGGGAACTTTTTTTACTATCTCATGAGCTTCGCCTGTAGTCTTTTGCAACAAGTGGTAAAGTTTCGCAACTTGAGCTAACCGTGAATTGTTAGCATAGATGGCTGTAAACATGTCGCGAAAAGTCGGCCATGAAATATAATCGCCGCTAAAAACTTGAGTATCACACGGGGGAACGTGTATCGAAAAATTTTGCTCGATATCAGCAGGCTGTGTAATGCTCGCATTTGCGGTGCTTGTATTTACGATGCTTCTATTTAACTTTTCTAAGCCAGAAATTAAGTCATTGAGTTCACCCATAGTTTCAGCATAAATACCTTCTATAGAGTCATAATCATCCGCCTCTATAAATTCTTTAACAACTTGTTTGGACTGATCCGCAACCATTATTTCATTGTGTGCTGACACATAAGTAGTCCAATACTGCTCCAATAATGCTTTTCTTGAAGTCAAATAGCCGTGTGTTTGCTTACTTTTTGCAGTCTTACGAGTATTTGCTAAAAAATTCGTAATACCTAATTTGTGGCGTTCTAGCATTTGAATCTTTGTTTCCATTTTGTCAAAGTTCTCGTTAAAAAACAAAAAATCAGAACAAGTCGCTTAGTGAAAAGGAAGTTGCTGTTGAAAAACTCCGTAGTATTAACTATATTGGGTAAAAACTCGAAAATCCAAATTGCAAATTTTATCATCCACCGAGCAAATGTTAAAAAAAATCTCCGTGATAACAAAGAAAATCTATTGAAAAAGATTTAAAGTGTTAATCATTCGGACTAAAGTACACGAACGAGCAAAAATATTTGACGGCCGAAGAGCACCACGTAGCAACCAACTTTATGACGAAAATGGCGTACGAAAATCACGATATCAAAAAACTGTATTTTTCTTATGTAGCAGTTAACCGCGATGACTTTGCGTTAACCTTGAAATTACTGAGGTCAAAAGAAATGTGCTTCACAAAAAAATGGCGGATATGGTACCGCATGTATTTTTGGCAAAAAATTTTGAAACGTTTCCAAACTCCTATAGGGACTGGTTTCGAAAAGGTCGAAGGACCAAATGTTCAGCCGGGGACTGAATTCTTTTTCTCTATGCACTTTTCTATATATATATACGAGTAACTTAACAGGAAAATGTAAATACCTTGGCGTTGGAATTGCGGAAAGCACCTGCTCTTGGGACGATATCACCGCTGGGCAATGCTGCTGCTGGGAGCACCTGCTTTTCTGGACGAAATCACCGCTTGGCGTGGTTGTTGCTGGGAGTACTTGCGTTCGCAGAATTCACTTTCAGTGAATCAATAAAAAAACACGTCAAAACTCTGTCGTTCTTTTTTGAACCTTCGATTTATTTTATCAACACTTTACAAGAGTTTTAAATAATTAGCACAATAAAAGAAAATCTTATTAAAAAAGAAAACCACGAGACTCTCAGGCTGCTGCTGTGTACGGTGTTTATTCAACGAGTGAATTTCTTTAGCCCTTGACATTGACATTCAATTTCAATGGAATCTGTCAGCCATTTATTGAGCGTAAGAGAGAGGGAGACGGCTATACTTATGACGGGTAAATCAGCACATATAGAGAAATAGAATTTTGCTAGATATGATTAGCGAGTGATCATTTGGTTGAGCGAATGGGTAGGGTTGCCGCCTTTTGAGACTCGACTTTATTAAAATTTCCTTTGATGTGCACACGGGTATGAAAATTTCTTGAGGTTTACGTTTGTGCGTAAACATTACTATTTCTGCAAACAGTGATTCCATAATTTCGTTATCATTCAGAATTCTTTGATACAGCATTTTATTTATACGTAATATTTTAGAGGTCAACAAAAATAGACCAAATTTGTTTGCACTTAAATTTTATTTTAAGTTCTGAACTTTAAAATTGTACTCGTATTTTTGATTATCTATAGTTATAGTTAAGATAACAGTAACAGACCATATGGCAAATTGTTAAGTTTATTTTTTATCTAATTATTCGCATTATCTCGAATAATTTAGAGCCTATACATTTGGGTCAGTGGTAAAATTTCAAAGTACAACAAACGGGTTACCAACTTTGGTTGACAAAATTGGCTACTACCAAGCAAGCTGAGACAGTCCATTTGAAAGAAATTATGTATTTTTCATAGCTAATCAGAAAGCTTACTTTCCAATAAATCAACTAACTTTGAAAAATGTTTAACTGGGTTCAATTTCGAGCAGTTTTAAAAAGCCTAACCTAATTGCTGCAAAGGTTGATTCCATAATTTTGTTATCAAACGTTAATTTTTGACATAAACTGTTATTATGATTTTTATTATTATGTATGTAATCTTTGAAACTTCAACAAAAATAGACCAAATTTGTTTGCACTTTAATGTTCTTACTAACGTTTCTGAACTTTAAAGTTGTATTTTTGATTATCTTTTTAGATAAAGAATTTATAAGTTTAAACTTTAGTTTTATATGAAAAAATATTACCGCATTCGCTGAATAGACGTTTAGAGTTCAGATAAC
This sequence comes from Calliopum simillimum, assembly GCA_951812925.1. Taxonomy (NCBI): domain Eukaryota; kingdom Metazoa; phylum Arthropoda; class Insecta; order Diptera; family Lauxaniidae; genus Calliopum; species Calliopum simillimum. Next base: position 110,395,419 of record OX638368.1, read on the forward strand.
AGTAATATTGCACATGGCGAATGGTAAAGTATTTTTATTTATCTACTTAGTCGTATTATCACGAATAATTTTCAAGTATATTTTGATTCTATACATATTTAGGGCAGTGATAAAATTTAATATGTTGCAAATTATACTGTACGAATTGTTGCTTCAAAATCACCCCTTTATAATGCATCTCTTAATTTTGGAATATGTATGACCAACCTATGTATGCAAATTCTGCCAAATACACACATTAATATTTAAGACATGTTAAAAATCAACAAATTAATATGGATATATCCATTAATTCTTAAATCTCTAAACTAATTCATTTACCTTAAAAATGACGTTAAAAACAAAACAAAAATCATATATCATACATCCCCTATTTCATCCCACACCAAATTTATTGACTCAATTTGAGGAAAATATTAACTTTCAATAACAATTTGTTCAACATCAAAGATTGATAGCCGTCATTAATATCAATAGAAAGTAAATCTTATTTGTCACACTCACCAACTGACACATATAAACAAACAGGACTTTTATTTACTAAAAGAATTTTTAAGTTGTGTATTAGGGTGCTTCTTATATTGAAACAAAAAATTGTTTTCGAATCAATAAACTTTAAAGGGATGATGCTGGTTAAATCTTAAATGGCGGGATATGTGCTACAAATTATATTTAAGAAAATTGATACAGTTACTAAGGGATCATAGTTTAAGGCGGAAGTATATATCAGTTAGAACAAAAATTAACATATAATATATAATCTAAACAACGAACAAAATGTAGTATTTAATAAAAATTATGTCATACAATTAACATATGCTATTCATACAACTGTTAATTAATTATTCATTAGATGTTAAAAAAAAATGCTAAAAACTACAACTTTTTTAGAGCGATAGATGAAAACGAAAAAGTAATGGTCAATAAAATAATAAAAAAATATTTCCTGTACATACGATATAAGAAACACCCTAATATGTATTAAGAATGTATTGTAATGTAAGCAATTCTCACCTTTAACCAATCAGCGAGTACAATCACAGCAGGATCCTGTAGGGAGTTCAACAATTCTGATGCAACACGTTTCTTTTCACGGCGATAATTTTTACGTTGTGCTTTATATGATTCTTTGCGATTAAGCTTCGAAGTGTCTGTTGGTGTCTTTAATGAAAATGAATAAAAATATATTGCTTTAAATTTTGTATGCGTTTTTATTTCTATTTTTTTTTTTTTTTTCTATTCTATTATATTATATTAAAGAGTGGTGTGGGGCACATTCGGCAGTTGGACACTTGTGACTTCTTTGTTTGCAGGATGACGAATAATTTTTAAATAAAAGTCATAATTTTTAGTGAATCTGGGTAATTACACAGATCTGCAAATTTACAAAATTAAAGTGTTATTTATTTAAGACAAATGCAGTGGATAGCTATGAAATTCCTACACAGCTTTGCGGTTTTACTTTTCTAATTGGATCCCTACTTTCCGAGTTAACATCCAATGAAATACAGCCCTGTAGGAAGGTGCGAGTTAGTCTATATGAAAGTTCTGGTTCCAAACTAGTTTCAAACTAATCCTGGTATTCAACTGAACTCAATGGATGCACTTGCAACTACTCCAAGCGAATTTGTTGAGGGAACTAGTTCCTATGTTTTATCCCAAAACTCATCCCAAACTAGTTCAAGTGACTGACTCGCAACTACTCCAAGCGAATGCGTAAAGGAATAGGTGATATTCTTTGGGGTTTCAATTTGGCTCGCAACTATTCCAAGCGAATGCAGAGAGAGTCACTCGTAAGTACTCCGAAAGTATGCGGCCTGCACCAAATACTTTGTTTATCATAAAAATAATGACACGTAACCTCTGAATTTGTTGCTTTATGTTTTTATTAATCAAAAGATTGAAAAATTAACTTGGAGATTTTTATTCAACTTTTAAAGGAAAGATTCTAAGCCTTTATTTGCTTTGAACGCTATGTTTCTCTACCTGAAGATGTTCTCCTCCATCCATCTAGGCTCAAATCATTTACTTTCGACTGTTAAGGTTTTATTTTTGTAAGTAAATAAACTGATTGCTTTTTTTATCAGGATTTTGAATATCCTTGTGCTTAAGTGCGAAAAACTGTGTTTTTAACGTAAGTATTTGAAGATGTCTCAGAGCAATCGGAAACTTTTTAACTCATTTTTGCTTTTACCAGCATGAAAGAAGTAAATTTTCTCTCGAAATTACACGCTATGTAGTTTTCAGTAGCACGCTTCTTATTCGAGACATTAGTTTTCATACAAATACCGCTCTGCTCTTAGTACAGACTGAATCAATGGGCGATATCTAGAAAAAATGCATCCTATTAATAACTCTTAAATGGTAAATTTTAAAGAAAAAGTTAAAACTTCTTTCTGATGGTATAAGCGAAAATGAGCTAGAGTTTCTTCTGTTGAAGTGAAATAACTTCAAACATGTTCGAAAACCCTGTTTTTCGCACTTACAAGCACTTAACTAAAAACACAGTTTTGTTTAGAATAGCTAAGTCATTAAAAAAAAGTATACCTGACCTACTGCACCCTATGTTTACCAATCTTATTAGTCCGGAACTAGTTCAAAGGAAATTCAGCTCGACAATTGACAGAAACCAATTTTCAAGAATGGGTTTGAAACAAATCCAAACAAATGCATCGCGTGGCAATTGACACAATCTTACTTCCAGTAACTGGTCTGAAACTAGTCGAAGCGAATATCTCACAAGACATTTAACACAAACTAATTTGCAAGGATTAATTTGTAACTAGTTACACGAAATATGTCGCAGGACAATTGGCATAAAAGATTAGTTTGTAACTAGTTACACCGAATGCAGAGCAGGACAATTGACTTGCTCCAATGACAAGCCCATGTAAAAATCGATAGTTCATCGTATGGGAAACGAGTTACTGGTGAACTAGTCTTGCTTCGGTTGAAACTACTTTGTGTATAGTTTTGGAGTAGACCGATTTCCGACAGGGAGGTGTCGCAATTCCATACAATTCTATATACATATACTATTTAATAGTCATATGAATGGAGATGAAAAACCTGTATTTCATTGAATGATAACTGAAAAGTAATGATTCAATTGGAAAAATTTGTAAGCAAAGTTTTATGAGTAATATTACTTATGCTATCCGATGGCGTTGACAGATATCAATTACACCATTTACTGTTAATGTAATATACATAGCTTCAAAAACGACTCAAAACAATGATTTCTGCATTTTGGAGTTGCGTACCAACGGGGTTTAATCGAACATCACATTATCGAAATAATTCTTTCTTTGGCCGCACGATTAACTTATAATGATTAGTTGGTTAAAAAAAAATGTTCATCGACAATAACTCTTTACCCCCATCCCTCTAACCTAACTCCTCTTTTACTAATCAACAAAGTGCATTGCATTTATAATGACTATTTCTTGAGCGTTAGTTTAAGTAAGACAGATAGATATCTTAGTATCCTGAGGTGATAGAAAAATATCAAGTTCAGATTCGTAAATAGGTGGTTTCTCACCACCACAATCAGTCATAATATTTTGGAACGGAAAACCATTGTGTTGTTCTAATCGTAATTCATAGATGTTGGATGAGGAGCCAGTAGAGTGGGAAACAAGAGCGCGCGGTGTCTCATGATTTTTTTTTCTAGGAATAAAAGTGGTAATGCCTTTGAACTTCATAGTATTTCAATAATCCTAGCTTTAATCCAAATAGTATAACTTTTAAACACTCCCAGAAAGTTCAATGTAGTGCTAATTGGAATATAGTTTGAAAAACCTTCAGAAAATTACACAGCGCAACAAATAATGGGTTCGTGATTGTTGCAGGGTAGTTGTTTGTCAATTCCGAAGGAACTTTCTGCTTAGAATCCGAATTCCTGGTCAGAATTGGCCCATCAGCACAAGATTTTGAGATATTCAAGGTTAAAAACACGAATACGACTATTTTGGAGGTACAAATCTTTTTTATTTTTTCTTTTTTTACCAATTCATCACTCTTTTTTTTGAAAATGAGCTTTTGAAAGGTGCCGTACGATACTTTCTTCAAAAGTCATGGCCGGTGTAAGATGACAACATAAAAACCCATATAACGACAAAAAACAACACAGGCTATGGATTTTGTGAAGTCATCTTATAGCACTTTTCAAGAGCTTATTTTGAAGGAAAAGAGTAGTGCTATATGATGATATTTAGATAAAAATAATAAAAAATATCTGTGCAGTCTGCGTCCAATGTCAAAAATAGGCGTGTTTGTTTTTTTAACCTCAAATATTTCAACATCTAGAGCTTGTGGGCCAATTCTGACCTCGTATTCTGACTCTACGCGAAAAATTCCTTCAGAAATTACTCTCAGCTGCCTTGCAACAAAATCATTGTTGCCATGTTTTATAGAAAAGAGAACAAAATAATTGGGAACAAAGAAAAAATAGAGAATATGCATTGGCGTAGCTTACTTCTTTTTTTGGGGTGAGCAGCTGATCAGCCGCTGCAAGGTCTTTCATATGGTAAACAGTATATTGTCGATTTTTCTAGAGTGGGCAATGAGTTTTGTATGGTTGGCACTGCCCAACAATGACTATGGATGTATTACCAAGATGGCAAAATATGATATATCCGTTTTTTTTTTCATAAGGTTTTTTATTTTCTTTATTGAGGCAGCTTTCAGTTAAGGCTGCCAAAATCTTATATCTCTACGGCTTCTGGTTCCTGAGATAAAAGACATAACAGACTATGACATGGCAGTTTTTGTAAGATGTTTTCCTATAAAATAAATGTTTAAATAACGTCTTCTGAATAAAAATATCGACATATTTAATATAACATGGGACATTTTCGACGGAAGCGCATGTCGCAGTGTCAACAAAGATCGTACGAGTAGCTTAAATAATGTGTAAATCTATATATTAATACTGAAGACAAAAACTTCTGACCCTTTTTTTTACTATGTTAGAAATGGAGTACGACTTTTAGTAATATATCATTAGAAAGGTATTTGTGTGTTAAATTAAACACAAATTTTTCATGTGAACAACAACAAAATACTCGGTCACACAGCTGAAAATAGGATGAAGCACAAAGAGAAAAACAAAAACATAACAGTGACTATGTCTTTTGTTTTGATAATGTTTCGCTTCTCATGAGCTACCTAATAGGAAAAAAATTATTTAATACACTGGGTGATTCTAGTATAATCATAAGACTTAAGCGGTTTTTCCGTTTTTCCTTTTTCCAATAGCTTTTATAATCTTTTGTGATGACTTTTTTCATTCCACGACTTTCCTGATTCTTGAATTTTTTATTCTAACGTTGCATAAATAAAGTTTTTTTCCTAAAAATTTATACGGCTTATTGTGTCTTTTTGTGCTCGAACTTTTATGGTTCAATATTCTAAATTATATGACGAGTAAACGCCATTGAATATTTAAATTTTATTTAAAAAAGGTAGATAAAAATATATTTTTTACATTTTAGTGCCGTTTTTACATTATCCAACATTTAACTTTAACTGAACATTGTGAAATCGACCCTCAGTCCAATAAAACAACTTTGTCACCAAACTCTCACAGTGGTCCAAAATATACTATCCAAAACTAATTTGAATATGAAGCATTTTACATAACCATAAGACAATTATTAACGATACCTAACCATTAAAAACTTCAAAGTAAAATTCAAGTGATGTTGAAAATTTTGCACTCACCTTATCAGTTTGATTGCCATCGTATTTTTCACGAGTATCCGTAGCCCAATTGACGATCCCTAGAAGAAATTTCATTTCGTTAGAATGCAGATCACAGCATTGAGATGTAGTAGATAAAAACGGAGCACAGATAAAAATTTTGAAAACTTTTTTTTCTTTTGTCTGATACAATTTAATTTTTTTTTGTGCTTTTCTTTATTTTCAGGCAATAATTACATTTATTTTTTGTTAACTTTTACATTGTTTTTCTGTTATTTAAATAAATAAGGCGCGTAAATTTTAAAATAATTTCAATAAAAAAGAAAAGCCAAACACAACAAAATGCAATGAAATGAAACACAACAAAGAAACAAATTCTGGCGCAGAATGAACTGAAGGGGGCAACCGTACAAACGCGGCAAAAGTAGAACACGAGTAGCACACGTTCAGAATAAAATAAATATCACATCCCAAGGCAGAGCCAGAGCACCACTGTCGTTCACATACCCCGTATTCAGTATTTGTCAATGTGTCAAGATAAGGTTTATTTTTTTGTTTATTTTCATGAACACTTTCGCTATTAATAATTAGCAATTATTTTGAAGAAGGCGGTCGGTGGTGGTGGAAAACCTTTTACACAGTCTTGCAGTGGGCAATGCAACAGCTGAGAATCTCTACAAATTGTGTAAACACACAAGGCACACAATATGCTGCACTAACGATGAACTGTTTTCACATCAAGTGTCGTGTGCTAAAAATGTTAAATCGCCACAGAATAATTTAAAAAAAAAAAATTTTTTTGTATGCTAACAAATTTTTGAAACTATTTTTCTCTTGTAAAAATTTACTATTAAGTTTTTATGATTTTTATTTTACATATTTATTTATGTTTTCTATTAAATTTTTTTACTTTTTAACATTTTCTTCATATCAATTTTGTTGTTTCATTTTTTTTATTTTTTTATTTTCCAATTTATGTTTAATTTTAATTTTTTCAAAAGAATTCACATCATATTGACAGACCACTGATAATTTTCAATTAAATTTTAATTGTTTTTATTTGATCTTTTTGTTTTTGTGTTATCCTTGATTTTAATGTGTTCGTGTCCACTTTAAGAAATATTCAATTGTTTAATTTCGCGTTATTATTATAATTGTTGTTTTTGTTTTGATTCTAACAGATATTCAGATACTATATCTACAGCGAGCATACGACTATCTGCTGTGTTTGGCACAGTGTCGAGGGAATTCACTCGTAGACTGATTGAGATATTATGAGTACAAAATGAGAAACAACACGCCATGCACGCTCACATCACCAAGTCAGTCAGCTAGCAAGCCAGCTAGCCAAACAGTCACGGCGGCAAAATACCAACAACAAAATTTTATAAGTGAATCAACAATGGAAACAATAACAGAACCAAAAAACTAAAAAAAATACAACTAATCATAAGGCACAGACTAAAATTCATTAAGCACTCGTCCAAGTATGTGCGCGCAAGTTAAGTAGTAAAGCCAAAATGATGTGATTTAAAATTTTTCATGACAACACTGTCAACACAATTAAACAATTGAATCCAAATTTAACTAAAAGATACTGGGGGTTAGTAAGAAGAATTTCTGAATTCTTTCTGGAATACATTTGGTTTGATATAAGCTTTAACTTGAATTACAAAATGTAATACACATCCTGTTTTGTGCATGTGACCACATGCACATCTCGTTCTTCTACATCTTAAAAACTACTTCACTGAACAAAAGTACTCATCTGAGGTTGGCTCCGAAATTTTCGAAAACAGAACATTTTTTCAAGTTTCGAGTCCGTTGGGAATAGTTTTGGAGGTGTGTCGTTTTTTGCTCAGCGCCGATTTTTCACGTAGAACGATTCTGAAAATATTTTTGAGCTCACCCGAAAGAGTTCTGGAGTTTTTTTTATGAAAAAATTTTCCATAAAAAAATGTTTATAAAAAACTTCTCGAAAAAAAAAAAAAAAATTGTTCTGATTAGAATTCTGGAAAGCGCTCGAAGAGTTCTACAAAAAATGATTGCACCGCTTTTCCAAAATATTTGTTCTTTTTATGGTAATCGCTAAACAAGGTTCCATCGTTCACTCATGAAAAAAAAAATATCGTATTGGAGTTCAGAGTAGCGTTCGAAGAGTTAATTTTTTTTTTATTTTTTTTTTTGAATAATTTTTGAAAATTTTTTTTTTTGAGGAATTTTTCAAATATTCAAAAAAAAAAATTTTAGCTTTCCAAAAAATTTCCAAAAATTTCACACGTATTTCTTGGACGATTCTAAGCATTTTATGCCTAGTACACTTTTTTCGTAATATGCCTTCCTCTTGAGTAAACAAAGAGTTTTGCCTGCCGCTGGCATTCAAAACCCAAAAACTCTCATGTTGCGCCCGAATCCTAGATTGAGTTATACTTCATTTTAAGGCTTATAAGTTATGCTTCAATTTAAAGTACTTTTAAAAAAAATTTAAGGAGGGTTTTTTTAAAAAAAATTCAAAAGTATTTTTAAGTTTAAAAAATTTTTTCACCAAGTAATATTTTTTTATAAAAAGAAAACTTAAAAGTGAATAGGACCAGTTACTTACATATATCAATTTACAAACTTTGGTGTAAGCTATAAGAAAATTTTCAGCTGAACTCTTTTCTTGCAAGAAATTTTTTATGAAAAATTTTTGAGGAATAGCTTGGCTTCCATTTTTATTTTCATTTTCTTATTGAATTTTTTTAGTGTAGGTATAATTCAAAATTATGAAAATTTTCTACAACGTGTTTTTTTATACAAAAAAAGCGAATGTGGTCATTGTTCAACATAAATAAAAATATCAATATCAAAGTCATGTACAATAGAAACCAGAGGTCAAAATATGTCTATACGCAAACAAACACCTTAAGAAACCTTACAAGGATATAACACTAGTCAACAACAACTTTGCACCTAAAATATGGCTAGTAGTTCTCGTACTTATAACTTGAAAATACAAAAATATGTATACGTACGTAGCGTCGCAAAAGTTTAATGAACAGTTACAATTAAATTACGTAAGTAAAGTAAATTTCATCAGTGACACAGCCATCCAAAAGAATAAATGATATTAACTTTTTATTCCTTATATGCAGTTGAAGTTGGAGAAAAATATACCTTCGAATTTTTCCAATAGGACTTTTACTTTCCAAGGTATTACGGCCCCCATACAAAGGACGAAATTATATTAGTATCGAAAAACCGATTAATGGCCAAAAAACACTCAAAATGAGTTAAAATCTGCTGCAAGATATTAAATGTGTTAGTGCCAATAGGGTGAAGGCCCTGGAGGGAAAAAAGGCAATGCCACTCCAAAATATTTCGTCCTTTGTATGGGAGTGAAATATCTAATTTTTAAAGGATCATAGCTTGGAAAGTAATAGGCTAGACAGACGACAGCTTAACTCCGGATGATAGATGTAACAATACGAATATTTTTATTGCATGATTTTAGGCATTTTTTAAATACATATATCATAGAAGAAAATTTCGCAATTCAGGGGCCAACAAATTTTAATTAGCTTTTTTGATGCTTATCTCACTATTACTCTTGTTTTTGATGTTTTAGAACTTTTTGGCCCCTGAATTGGAAAATTTTCTTTTAGACAATATGTATTTAAAAAATGACTAAAATCATACAATAAAAGATTCACATTATTACGTCTATAATTCGGATATAAGCTGTCGTCTGACAAGCCTATAAGAGCCCTATTGGAAAAAATTCAAAGGTGCATTTTGATAAGGAAGAGTGTCGTTATTCAAAAAAAGAATTTCACCTTTTCCTGAAGCTACGCTATAAACCAGAAAACAGCGTTTTCTTTAACTTCAAGCAAGTATATTGACAATTCTGAGGATGCAGTCGGCTTCAGCGTCGAAAAGTGCATCGGACTACATAAAAGAAATAAGAAGTTAATTTTTTTTTGTGCCTGTGTACATACTTATTAAAAATTTGCTTTTTTGCCACATACGTCATCATTAGGATAATTTTCCATATGTACATATTATAATTTTTTATAAGTGAATGGAAATCACCTTTAAAAAACTTCATAGTAAAATAATAGTACATATATGTATGTATATGTATACAAAAGTGTATTAGCATTTTGGCTCATGTTCAATGTAGCACAATAACAAGAAAAATAACATTAAACTACAAACGACGTCAAAATATTGAACAACAACAAAAACAAAATTATTTATTTATAATATGCGTTAAATTTACAAATATGTTTGTCCGCCATAAATGTGGAGTTGATTTGTAATGAATATTTATTATGTGCGCGTAAAAAAGAACAAAATCTGAACGCCTTAGAGGTACAATCGGGAAGTTTTTTTTCCTGTGCAGATACATCAAAAACAGATTTAAATCATTGAATTGTAAAAATGTGAGATGTGCTACAAGAAATAATAAAAAATTATTTAAATAAAAATAATAATTGCTTGTACTATATACAAAATTATTAATAAGACGTAAAATGTTTGTTTGAATATTTGGATTTTTTCAAAGCATGGCACTACAACATACATATGTACATACGTAATAAGAATACAAATTCTTTGAGCAGAGAGATAACCAATGTGCTGAGATGTGAGAGTTCAGGGATATTAACAATTAACCTCTAACAGAATTTCACGAATACGACGGGGATATGATCTTATATAGTTAGTCTGAAATTTACATTTCGAAATAAAATAAAAGTGAAACTTCACACATATTATTTCCTATCCGAGAGTAACATTCTATATACCTACTCGTTAGTTTTATATGGTTTAAAGTATCATTCTATTGTGGTTTAAAAAAGACTTTCAACTTAGGTTAGGATATCTCTGGACTGAACTTAAGAAGATTCAACATGGGAAAGTACTTGGGGACTGTGCCTAAGAAGTTCATAATAAGGTTTGCACAATAGTTTCTTTAAAAAAAATCGAAAATGGACTTAACAACTTCAATAAAATCTTAACAGGTGATGAAGCTTGGTTTTATAAGAACGACCCGGAAATTAAACATATGACCATGCAGCCTGTAAAGAGCGAATCCTCCTATTAAAGAAAGACAAAATAAGTCAGCAACAAAAATTAAGATTCATCGCCACAGCAAAAATCGTAGCTGCTACACCCCTGATTACTTAACAGGTACCACCTGAAGACTGAAGACTATTTAAGAAGAATTTTTGAGAATTTGTTGGAAAACACAAAAAAAAAAGGAATTCGTCGCTATTTCTCACAACTTGATTAGTGATGAGCAAAATTAGTCTTGGTCTTGGTAATTTTTTGTGACCAAGACGCTCACGGAGTGCCTTAACCCGTTCTAAATCGGACGTCGTAGCACATCAAATTTTTTTCCAGATTCTGTTTACTCTTTCAAATGATGTATAGGGTATTTCCATGTAAATGTGGACAAGGTAATGAAAAATTTCTTGTTTCTTTTCAACCTTCAAATATATCCAAACTAAACCATTACCATTTAGTGTCAAAATTAAGATTGGTCATTGCAATTCGTTATTATCGCGTTTTTTAGTTAATGTCTGCACATCAGAAGGAGTAAAAACGGGCATAAAAATAAAACGGTACTTCTGCGAGGAAAGTTATGAATCTGGTGGTGACAGTAATAGTTGTGATGATAATATACCATCTGTATTAAAACCATAAATAATTGCAATCGCGATATCATAGACTTAGTTAAAAATTATTAAATTTTGATCTAGTTTCGGTTCCTGTGCATAAAAGCCAGAAGTAGTTCTTTATTATTCTTGTATTTTGACCCAATTTTAATTTTTATACCTATAAACCTGAAAAGGGTCCCTGTATTAGTCTAAAAATCGATAGTAACGCGAGTTACTAATTTTTTGTAACGCGAGTTACCACATAATTTTTGCATTATTTTAAAAAATACCACTAAAAATTGTTGTTTCTAATAAAAAAATACTTATTGATATCCTGCTGCCTTTATTTATGTCCAATGTAAAGAAATTTACCCACAAATTTCGCAGAAACTTGCGAAAGAAATTTACGCTCTAAGCATGTTGTCCAAAAATGGTAACGCGAGTTACCAGCACTAATCACTATTTTACTGGTTAAATATTAAGTTATCACTGAAAATTTCAACTAATATGCAACAAGAACAAAGTATTTTGTTTATAAAGAATCCAATTTTATTAGTTAATCCAAAGGCTGAGCCTCAAAAGCTCCATTAAACTCTTAAAAAATGTTCTAATTGTAACGCGAGTTACCATGGAATTACCCTATAAAAAATTTTTCACTCGTGACTCCTCGACTAAATTTTGAGATAATCGCTTTTCCAATTAAGGCATTTTCCCATACAAAAAGAAAAAAAAAATTTTTTTAACTACATTAAACAAAAATTAAAATAATCACAATCGATGTGTTTTGCGAATCCAACCTCAGAATTGCTCTATCGTGTATAGTTTACGAGATATTGTAACCTAAAGACCAAAAAGAGTCGTTTTTTGCCATTTTTTTAAGCTATATAACTATGTAACATATCATTTATTCGTCAAAGATACTTGAAAGCCCCAATCTTTTTCTTTAAAACCTAATTTAAATTATATTTATATCTCCATGCTTATAAGAGATATCGTAGACCGAAATATTGTCAAAACGGGTTTTTTGCACTTGTGTGTCTTTTTAGGTTAGGATATCTTTGAGGAAAAAAAAGATACCAACATAATTTGAATTAGGTTTTAAAGGCAATGATTAGGACTTTAAAGTTGATTACCAGATTTAACGAAATTAAAATTTCTTTCACATTTTAAACATGTTCAACGAACCGATCAGCCGTATGCCATACACGTAACAACAACACTCGGGGTGTCAAACGGCTGAATTTAGAAGTAGTCGGTTCGTTGAATATGTTTAAAATGTGAAAGAAATTTTAATTTCGTTAAGTCTGGTTAGGAACTTAAAAGTCGTAATCTTTGCCTTTAAAACCTAATTTAAATTATGTTGATATCTTTTTTTTTCCTCAAAGATATCCTAACCTAAAAAGACACAAAAGTGCAAAAAACTCGTTTTGACAATATTTCGGTCTGCATTATCTCTTAGAAGCATGAAGATATAAATATAATTTAAATTAGGTTTTAAAGGAAAAGATTGGGGCTTTCAAGTATCCAAGCCACATTTGACGAATAAATGATATGTTACATAGTTATATAGCTTAAAAAAATGGCAAAAAACGACTTTTTTTAGTCTTAAGGCTATCTCATAAACTATACGCGATAGAGCAATTCTGAGGTTGGATTCGCATTTAGCATCGCAAAACACATCGATTGTAATTATTTTAATTTTTGTTTAATGTAGTTAAAAAAAATTTTTTTTTCTTTTTATGGGAAAATGCCCCAATTGGAAAAGCGATTATCTCAAAATTTAGTCGAGGAGTCACGAGTGAAAATTTTTTTATACATCATTTGAACGATAAGTAAAAAGAATCTGGAAAAAAATTTGATGTGCTACGACGTCCGATTTAGAACGGGTTAAGGCACACCGTGCGCTGTTATAACTTCAAGATCATGGTCAAGACTGCAATGGTCTTGACCTTGGTCACGATGATCAAGACCAAGGCTGCTTTTCAGTCTTGGTAATTTATAGTTAATAGGTGTGCCACGCCTCTTTCAAGCATAAAATCATCTCTAAATTCGAAATTTGGCATTTTTAGAACCTAACTGCTTTGTAAAAATATGGTTTGGATGTTTTGAATACTCAACAATATTTAGAAATTTTTTCAAGACGAAAACCAAGATCGAGACCAAGACTTAACATTAAAAATCAAGACCAAAATTTAATATCAAAACCAAGACCAAGTTTCAATGTTCAATATAAAGACCATAACAATCTTGGTCTTGGCCCAACTCTGATGGAATACTAATTTGACAGTAACACAAAACTACTGTATATACTCAACTAGAAAAGAATCTAGCAACATACGAATTTGTATATTCAATATTCATATTCAACTTATAATTAAACTTCACTTGTAATAAAACTTTCATACGAACAACATAAATTTTCCACTGAAATAAAACTTATCTTGTTTTATTATAATTATTAGGTTATGGGCCCAGGAATTCATTCAATAGTGTGAGTTATTCGTGGTTTCTGAATATTTGCGTTAAAGGAAAGATTTTCGGTTAAGTAAAATCGCACGCAAAAATTTACTATTGAATTGGGCGCGGGTTGTTCGTGTGCTGCTGAGAAATTGTTGCTGCAAGTCAATTATGGAGTCTAACATGCAAAAGGTGAAGCCATTTGATGGTACGAATTTCTCGAATTGGAAATATCGGATTAGAATTTTGCTGGAAGAAAAGAGTCTGGAAAAGTTTTTAATGACTTCATTGAATACGTTGCTGAGCGCTGCTTCAGATGATAAGGTAAAAAATCAATTAAAAAGTGAAGAGAAAAAGTGCAAATCGATTTTGGTGCAATGTATTGGCGATTCTCAATTGGAATATATAAAAGACAAGGAGTTCGCAAAGGATATATACGATACATTAGTTGGTGTGTTTGAACGTAAAAGTGTAGCCGGTCAATTGCTGTTACGAAAGCAGTTATTGACAATGAGATACAAAGATGGCGACGACATAAATGAATATTTTCTTCAATTTGATTATATAGTGCGTGAATTAAAATCGATTGGTGCGACTTTGGAAGATCTCGACATTGTTTGCCATTTAATTTTAACGTTGCCAAAAAGTTTCGATGGTTTGGTCAGGGCGCTGGAAACAATGGACAGTAATAAATTAACAATAGAATTTGTTAAAAGCCGTCTTTTGGATGAATGCGGAAAGCGTGCTGCTAATAATGTTCCTCGTGTTAAATCAAATGATTCAGTTGCTATGCAAGCAGATTTTTCAAAAATTGTTTGCTATCGTTGTAAAAAGGTGGGACACATCAAAGCCAATTGCAGAGTTAAATTCTCGAAGAAAAATGGTTCGTACGTTAAGAAAGATGCTGGTGCAAATTGTGTTGAGAAATGTGAAAGTCCAGAATTTATGTTTTGTGAAGAAGCAAGTACACATTGTGAGCTGAATAGCGGTGGTTCTGTGTCATGCTGTATGATTGCCAAATCGAGTGATGCTGTACACCAAGTACAATTTATTTTGGATTCGGGCGCAACACATCATATCGTCAATAATAAAACATTATTCAGCAAAATGCAAAGGATTGAACCGATTATTATTTCGACTGCAAAGAATGGTACATCATTGGTAGCGAAACAACGAGGAGATATTTCAATCAAGATTTTTTTCAACGGTGATTGTTCAACAAAAATTATTCAAAATGTTTTGTATGTTGAAAATCTGAAGTGCAATTTGATGTCAATTCGTCAGTTGACTGATAAAGGTTATAAGGTAACTTTTGGTGGTGATAATGCATTTATTTCGAAAAATGGTAAAAATATATGTGCTGCTCATCGTAATGGTCAACTGTATCAAACAACTTTCTACATTGAGCCGAGCGTGTTTGCTGGAATTGCTGACATGGAAAAATTCAATATGTTGTCACAAAATTTATGGCATTTTCGTCTAGGACATTTGAATATCAATGATATGAAGAAGATGGTAAATCAAAATATGGTGACTGGATTAGAAAAACTGAAGATAAATGCTGATCACAAATTTTGTGAATCCTGTGTACTTGGTAAACAAACGCGTTTATCGTTTCCACCAAGAAAAGAGATACGTTCTAAGAGAGTTTTGGAATTGATTCATACAGACGTCAGTGGTCCGATGAGTGAACCAGCACATGATGGTTCCAGATATTTTGTTGCTTTTACTGATGACTTTTCACGTGCATCAATTGTTTATTGCATAAAACAGAAAAGCGAAGTTTTTAATAAATTTCAAGAGTATATTGCTATGGCTGAGGCGCAACACGGACAAAGAATTGCAAAATTGCAATTGGATAATGGCGGAGAATATTGTTCAAAAGAATTTAAGTCTTTTTGTGTCAAAAAAGGTATACGGCTGAATTATACCGTGCCATATAATCCAGAAATGAATGCAGTATCTGAACGTTTTAATCGTACTATAGTTGAAAAGGCGAGGACTATGCTGTTGTCCAGCGGTTTAGATCGTAGATTTTGGAATGAAGCTGTTTTATACGCAAATTATGTTAGAAATCGTTCTCCTACAAGTGCTATTGGTGAACAGTTTTCAAATAAAACACCTGCAGAAATTTGGTATGGTAAAAAGCCAAATTTATCTCATCTTCGTATTTTTGGTTCGATTTGTTATAACCATGTGCCAAAAGAAAATCGTACTAAGTTGGATTCAAAATCATCAAAGTGTTACATGCTTGGATATGGTTTATCATCATATACATATCGACTATGGGACATCGAGAATGATAAGTTTATAATGGGCCGCAATGTCACATTCAATGAGAAATCAATTTTCAATCGCTTGGAATATGTTGATATTTCTGATTCAGAGGCGGTAGGTGATAAGTTTGATAATGAATGTATCCACGATGAAAGCGCGGATATTGGTAAAAACAAAAATGGTGAATCCTGTAGTGAAATTGAGGATAATTTCAACAGTGTGGGTGAGGACTTGAACTGCACTGGTAACGTCAATAACGAGAACGTCCATGGTGCATCGAGTGGCACTGGTAATAGCGAAGGATTGCGTCGTAGTGATCGAGAAAAGAAAAAACCAGATCGCTATGGATATCTAAATAATTTATGGTTTGCTGGTTTTGCACTTTCAGCAGAGGAATTTGTGCAAAATGATCCAGTTACGATTAATGAGGCAAAGAAGTGTGCTGATTGGCCAAAATGGAAAGAGGCGATCGATGACGAGTTTTCGTCGTTGCAAAAGAACGACACTATGTCTTTGTGTGAACTCCCACCTGGTCGTAAAGGTGTCTCATGCAAATGGGTTTTGAACAAGCGCTTCAATCAATATATGATTGAAATTGGTTTTAATCGCTGTGAATCGGATCATTGTCTATACATCAAGTTTGTGGGTAATATTACATGCGATATACTTTTATACGTCGACGACTTGGCGATTTTTTTAAGTAGTTTGCAAGTTATCAATGATATCAAATCGAAATTGGCAAGGGAATTCGAAATGACTGATGTTGGTGAAATTGATTCATTTCTGGGAATACATGTTGAGCGTAACCAGAAGGATAGCTCGATTGCCATGAGTCAATTTCGTTACTTGAAGAATGTTCTGAATAAATTCGTCATGAATGATTGTAAAGCGGTAGCAACACCAAAAGAAAGTGGTTTAAGTTTGAAACTTGGCGATAAGGACAAACTAACTAATCAACCATACAGAGAACTTGTAAGCTGTTTGACATATGCATTTCATCTAGCGATCAAGTTGCGGATATCATGACAAAAGGTCTCGGAAAAATTTTGTTTCAGAAGCATCGAGCTAATTTAAATTTAAATTAATTAATGTTTGCTTTTGACCTAAAATTTTGTTAATTATTTTTTTTTTTATTATTTTGAATTGAGTTTGTGTTAACGGATCAAATTAAGAGGCGGTGATGGAATACTAATTTGACAGTAACACAAAACTACTGTATATACTCAACTAGAAAAGAATCTAGCAACATACGAATTTGTATATTCAATATTCATATTCAACTTATAATTAAACTTCACTTGTAATAAAACTTTCATACGAACAACATAAATTTTCCACTGAAATAAAACTTATCTTGTTTTATTATAATTATTAAACTCAACGCAACATTCGACTGAAATTGAAGTTTTCAAACCATATTAATTTGTAAAAGCAATAAATAAATAACTTTTATCCGAATGAAAGAATATTTTTTGCTGTTGTTGCAAATTAAATGTCTAAGATAAATACGAAATTGTTTTTTTATTTGTAGGTACAGTACCAATTTTATCAGACAAATGTATGTAGATATTTTTTATCAGTGAAAACATTAATTAAGAAATGAATAAAAGTTCAGTGAGTCATTGTTTGGAACATCTGTTGTAGGTTTTTACACTTTTGAAAAACTAAAAATAACAAATATTTCACATTCAACTTGAATACCATACTGATTTTTACTATACCTAGTGAAATATGAGTCAGTAAAGTCTTCTCATACGAAGAGTTCCTTTGACTACAAATCGAAAGTACTTTTTATTTTATCTACAATTTAAACTTTTTACAGAAGATTAAGAAAAAAATTAAAAAACAATACAGAAACAGCTATTAAGTTTGAAGAACCCAAAAAGTTACTTCGAGTACTGTTCCTGATCTTGAAAATTTATATATACAGTGAGTCACAGATGTATTTTGCATACAAAAAATATTCAAAAATTTGAATTAATACTCAATTTTTAGCCGTTTCATTCTTAAAAAAGCAATATTTTTTTTATAAGCTTCGAGTCAATGGAACATTAACTTCGATACCACTTCATAAAAAAATTAAAATAATGCGTTCTAATCACTTAAAAAGCAAAGAAATGATTTATTCATCTTTTTTATAAGGTCACAGAAGTATTTTGCTTTTTAGTAAAATTTTACTTTGAGATTATTTATCAAGTAAAAGAAGCTTTTTTAATAATAACCATGGTAGCCATTATTTGAGGAGACATCATCTAAACATCTTTGCGAGGATTCTATCCCTTTTCGACATTTTCGGTCGGTGTTTTTTCCCATTTTTCTTGCAGTACTTGTTTGAGCACATTTTTTGGATAAAATATGGTATTTTTTGACCTTTCCACTAGATAAGACCAAAAAATTCTTTTGGATTTGAAAAAGAATATCGCGGTGGAGTTTTAATCTCTTTGGTGTTGTACAGAAGTGTCCCAGGATGTGTATTTAGGGTCATTGTCTTTTGAAAATAAGAAGTCATTTTGTGGTAAATCCATTTTTTTAAGTACTGGGTGCAAATTTTTTTTTGTAAAATGGAACTGATATTCATGTCTATCCATATTGCCATCGATAAGTTTAAGTTTCCCCATTCCATAAGCCGAGAACAGCCCACTACACTACATCATGTTAAATTATTGCTTTTAAGTTATAAAATTAAAGGGTTTTATTTGCCTTATGCCAGACCATGCGGCTTCCATCGGATCCGAAAATAATATTTTTGCTTTCTATTGGATCCAGTAACATAATATTTGCTTTCCGTCGGATCGATAGACGCCATCTGGTCTGGCATAAGGCAAATAAAACCCTTAACTTTTATTACTTAAACGCAACAATTTTACATGATGGTGTGTCGTGGGCTGTTCTCGGCTTATGGAATGGGGAAACTTAAACTTATCGGTGGCAATATGGATAGACATGAACATCAGTTCCATTTTCCAAAAAGATTTGCACCCAGTACTTAAAAAATGGGCTTACCACAAGATGACTTCTTATTTTCAAAAGACAATGACCCTAAATACACATCCTGGGACACTTCTCTACAACACCAAAGAGATTAAAACACCACCGCGATATTCTTTTTCAAATCCAAAAGAATTTTGTTGGTCTTATCTAGTGGAAAGGTCAAAAAATACCATATTTTATCCAAAAAATCTGCTTAAAGAAGTACTGCAAGAAAAATGTGAAAAAACACCGACCGAAAATGTCGTAAAGGGATAGAATCCTCGCAAAGATGTTTAGATGATGTCTCCTCAAATAATGGCTACCAGGTTATTATTAAAAAAGCTTCTTTTACTTGATAAATAATCTCAAAGTAAAATTTTACTAAAAAGCAAAATACTTCTGTGACCTTATAAAAAAGATGAATAAATCATTTCTTTGCTTTTTAAGTGATTAGAACGCATTATTTTAATTTTTTTATGAAGTGGTATCAAAGTTAATGTTCCATTGACTCGAAGTTTATAAAAAAAATATTGCTTTTCTAAGAATGAAACGGCTAAAAATTGAGTATTAATTCAAATTTTTGAAAATTTTTTTGTATGCAAAATACATCTGTGACTCACTGTATATATATATATTTATGTAATACTGACATTTTTGGGACTGTGTGATCTTATGAAGAAATACATTCTCCAGAAAAAAATATTGTTAATTACATTACGTTATCTATAATTTGTAATTAAAACATATGCACTATTAAAACAACAAATAGAAAATAAAGACTTAATGTGCAAATTATCTAATCAATAAAAATTAAATCATTTTAATTTAAAATTTTTGTTTGAGGACTTATTTTTATCGTATCAAATCAATACCTAGACATACGTGTACAACAACAAACACTTGCATGTCAAATTTAAAAAAAAAAAAATAAATAAAGAAAATAAAATAAATTTTTACCAAAACGAATTTAAGGGTTACACATCTAATTAGTGATGGTGATTTCACTTAAAAAAATTCTAAGTGTGATATATTTTAATATACAAGTGATTTGTTTTTTTTTAGTGAACCATTTTAATTACAACACTATTTCTATGGAAAAAGATAATACAAGCGATATCACCTGGTGATGATGGGCCGGGACTGTTGCTCAAACTATCGGTAGATGGAAGCTTTGGTAATAAAATTTGCAATGATGTTCTTCGTAATAATTTCTTCTCAACTGCAGTGCAGAAAAGTGATAAAAGTTGTGAATTAAGAATTGTTTTAGAAAATATAGAGCTTTAGGTAAGGCATTATGAAACTACACACACACAAATATAAGAGTAATAAGTACTATGTATGCAGAAAATGACATGTTAACATTGAAATAATGATATTGTAAAATAAAGTAAAGAAAATAAGAAAATACGAAAATTATAAATAGACAAATATTTATATTAAAATTGTACTTGTGATAAGACTATATTTTTGTGTGTACAGTGAATTGTTAATTGTTGTCAATCACACTGTTTGTTTGGCAAAGAAGTAAAATGTTGCATAGCTCTAAGATTCATTCTGAAACTAATTTCAGTTTGTTTTCAATCAAAGCTAATTTTCAAATGTATGGAACATATTTAAAAAACCGATTTTTTCATTTTATCGTAAATATTTCATGTAGCAAAAGGATCAGAAACTTTAGGAGTAAAAAAGTATTCGAACCTTTTTTTAAGATGAATCTTCATATTTTTAAAGCGTGGCGAAAAGTAACGTAATCACTAATACCCAACAAATAAAAACGTTTGGAAAATAACTTATTATAAGCTTATTTTAGTAAACGTTTCGTTTGTAATTTAACTTACAAAAGGATTGGAAATTGATTTTATATTGTATAATAACCGTAATTGGACCCTTAATGTAAAGCTTATGAAAAACATTTTGAAAAAGCTTATTGCAAATGTTTTTTCAAATGTTTTCAATTATTTTTAAAGTTATTGGTTATAAAAATATTTCGAAATAATAATTTTTAAATGTTATATTGCAGTGGTCGGCAATTCATAGCACAATTGTGCAGAGAAACTTCATACGCATTCTTATTCTCTTTGATTTAGTTCTCGCAAAACCATCGACAGACAAAGCAACATCGAGCGCAACCGTAGTTCTGTTGTCTTTTTATGCACATGAAAAAATTTCTTTACAGTTATGGCAAATTACGAAAAATCTGAAAATATTTTATGGTTTCAAACGCCTTTAACCACATGCAATGTTTATTATATATGGTATGTCGTTGGCATGGTTTAACAAATTTAGTACAATATGAAAAACCATTAGGTCTGTTTTTTTGTCCCGTATATACAATTAGCAAAATATTTGTATGAAGCGATAGTTGGCGATAACAAACGTCGCTTATATCATAATTAAGGATAAGAGCCAGTGCTACTTATCAAAGATGAGTATTTATTGATAAATTTCAAACAAAAATTCAAAAAAAAAAATCAAACGATACGTCAAAAGCAAGAGCAAGATAAAAGGCAATTTTTAATTTATTTAACGAAAATTAAGAATAAAATCCTAATTTTTATTTATAGCAAGCGCACGAAGTGGAGCAAGGCAGAAACTTTGATTTTTCAGTGCTGCCAAATTTTTTTCAGTGCTGCCAAACTTTCGATTGTTATATTTAATTGTAGATGCGCGTTTTTTTTTTTTCTCATACATAATGAATTATATATACGCGTCAAAAGAAACACGCCTGTTATGAGTGATTTCATATTGAATTTTATAAATTTGTTGGGGTAGACAGGGAAAACCTTTTTATCCATTTCTCACAAAATTTCAGGCAATCCATATTATGTATGACATTACTTTTGTCACTATATGCACTAACTCCAATAACTCCATTGATTTTACGAATTTCGAAAAATGAAACTAAGTTGTACAGAATAGTCGCAGAAAATTTACATTTTTCGGTGCTCTACCGATTCCCAATCACCCTGTATACAATTGTGTTAATTTTCAAATTGCGATAACTCATAAACGATAAGTCATACGATAAATAGTTCACGGATCTTTTTTATAGAGAATGACACGCTCTACAAAAAATTTAGTTTTATGTAAAAAAAAAATTTACTGTTTAGAAGTTATTTAACAAAAAATGATTTTGTGCCATTTATCGGCACTTTTTTTTGGAATAACTCATAAACGGTATTTTTTTTTTTCAAAACATGAAAATTATTTATACACCATGTGGTCCTCAACATCTGACACACAGATGGCGCCACAAATACAAAATTAATTTTTTTTTAGTAATAACAAGAGTTTTGTAAAGTGTTTTTAGGGTATTTTGGTCTCCTAAACACGAATATGCTATTCGTTCAGGACACCCCTAATGAAATTTTTTGTAGAATACTTTAACCCACTATCAGGCCTGTTCCTTAATCCGTGTGGTTTCAATAACAATATTTACGAAAAGGTAACCGTTTAGGAAATATTCGATAAAATTAAATTTTTCGACTTTTTGCATTATTTCTCGAACGGTTATTTTTTCGTAAATGCAAATCAATATTATTTGTAGAACCTGCAACTCTCCACAAAAGAGATTCTAATACTTTTTATCGTTCGACTCACCGTTTTCATCAAAAAGCCTCCTATATGAAAAGTAATTGAAACCACACGAATTTCGGAGCAGGACTGTATATTTAATTTTTTGGGAAAAGAGGTCAAGAGGACACATAAAAACAGGATATAATCGGTAAATATGTTTCTTGTGTAATTTCAGAAATAAAATTTTTCCAAAATAAAGTTTTAGAATTTTACAGCATCCAAAATCACGAACTAATACGGTTTATATTTTATTACGATCTGAAAAATGTTCCGAGTATATAACTTTGAACTTCCAGCTTATAAGTCTGCAAAACTACATTTGGATAAAACTTTTTCTTCGAAGGTCATAATAATCACGCAATAAAAATTTATAATTTTTCTAGAACTTCTTAAAAAGTTATATCCTGTTCTTATGAATCTTTTTGACCCCTTTTTCGAAAAACTGGGCTAAAATGGCACATTCATAGACGAGAAATGCTTAAAAGTTAAGAAAATGTGCTAAAAATAGAATTTTAGGCATTAAATGATTTGTTAAGCGCCATCTCGTGATATATTTTTTTTAACACTTAAGCAAAATTAACACTGTAATACCTTTCTAACGACACCATGATCGTAAAAATCGGAGCACTTTTTTAATTTACTTCTTATATCACCGGTTTTGTAATAACTTCTAAGCCTTTTGTTTTTAGTTCCATCACTTCTTTGATGAAGTGGTCTATTAAGGATGTAAAAGTAACTATTTGCAATTTACTAGTTATCATATAAAATACATGACAACAATGAAATGTGCTATACAGATATTATAAGCACGCACTCCTCCATCAATAGAAAAAAAAAGGTTTAGTATGATAAATACGAACAGTTTGTTGGAAAAACTGATGTTATTAAATCAGTTCATGACAAAGCATATATTATGTATTATGTGGGATATTCCACGAAAAATTTACATTAAAAATATAGATTTTGTTTATATAAGCTTTGTTGTTCGCGTTCAAAAAATTGTTAACAACTGTTAACAAGAAAATTTCAGAGAGTAAGTAGAATTTCCTCTCAAAAAAACAAAAAACTACAAAAGTACGAAAACGAAAAATTGTTAAAAATTGTTAGAAATTAAGGGGCTAACTGCCTTTGGAATACTCGTATATTCAATATATATTTTTTTTTTTTCTTTCTATGATAACAACATATCTGTGGCTGGAAGGAAAAACTGCTTAACCCGATTTTTGATTAGAAAACAAAGCAGTTTAAATTTTGTTTAATATGTATTGAATTTAAGTTGCTTTTTTATCGAATATTTACTTAGTTGTTTTTCCTTATTGCCACTGATATAATCGAACGAAATGTTCAAAAGGTTAATTATTAGGCCTGCTGCAGAATCCGATCGGCTTCAATAACTTTTCAATTCGAAAGTTTTTTGATGAAAACGATGAAATAGATCCGTTTGGTTCGAAACCTCATACTCCATAAATAATAACTTTATTTGTTAACCAAAAAGT
Source organism: Calliopum simillimum (assembly GCA_951812925.1). Lineage (NCBI taxonomy): Eukaryota > Metazoa > Arthropoda > Insecta > Diptera > Lauxaniidae > Calliopum > Calliopum simillimum. The sequence continues at coordinate 110,419,540 of OX638368.1, forward strand.
AACCAACTAAGAGAATTTTTTCGGTTTTGCGGATTTTTAATGATATACGTTAATTTTTCCGTACACACAAATCCATATTCTTCATAGAGCATGTAATTTAGTGATGATCAAAATTAGTCTTTGTCTTGGTCTTGATCATTTTTCGAGACCAAGACCAAGACACTAATATAATTTTAAGACCAAGATCAAGACTGCTATGGTCTCGGTCAAGACTGCTACGGTCTTGGTTTGCTCATCACTAATGTAACTAACCGTTTTCATCAAAAAAGTTTCAAAGCGAAAAGTGACTGAAATCGCAAGGATTCTGGAACACTCCTGTATCTTAAGAATCCTTTGAACGAGAGAGCTATAAACTGGAATGAAAGTGAATCGTCAGTTAAATTTTGCACAGAAGCCATTTTATATCAAAAAATCATAATATCAAACAAACCCAGATTAGTTTTTTAAGTGCCTCTCATTTAATTATATGATCATGCACCTCCTGAATTAATGCCTCTGATATTAGTTTGTGCAAATTTCAAATTAATTATTTTATGGAGGCAAAGGAGTTTCAAAAAAATATGCGCTTTCGTAAAAAATAGAAGCGGCCCAAGCAAGATAATCTCTATAAAATAATACTGAATTGGTAAAAGGACCACCGCATTTTTTGTGCATTGTTATTTTTGTGTCAGTAGTTTTAGATCTGATACAATAGTACCGATTCCTAAATCCGTTCAACCTCATCGCCAAATATAAATGCATAGCGAAAATCACAAACTCTTAATCAAAGTCTTTAATAAGGTATTACTAGGACACCATGGTAAATCCTTCCGAAATAGTTTATTACTGAAACTAGTGTTTAATTAAAGAATTTAAGCTTTCAAGTTGTGTTTAAACTATTTCTAAACACCACCACTTTGATAATTTGGTTATTTTTCCCATTCGTTTTATATTAAAATAAAAAAAATCTATGATATAACAAATAAATCCGTATAGTAAAAATAGCATTTATTTTATAATTTCCTATACCCCTTAAGACACAGAATTGCTGCGGGCCCAGAATTCTTGTTTTATTGAAACCTATTTTTTCAGCGAACCTTTGGGACAATTCGAGCAAAATGCATAACATTTGGAAGATAATTTTATTAGCTAAATATTGCTGTACTAAAGTTCCAAAACCATTCATTAGAATTTAAAATATTTCAAGTCTTCCAATTTTTCGTTAGATTTTTTGAAATATTTTTGGAACAATTTTTGCCTCATGAAATTTTGTTGTTAAAATTTGTTAAAAATTGTTTGGAGGGGAAATGGGAAGCCATATTTTTTTCGCTCTCATTTCAAAATTTTTTGTGTACAAAAACGCTTTTAAGGCAAAAATTGTTAACAATAGTTGACAATTTTTTGAACGCGAACAAAGCTATAATTTTTAATGACTCTTTTTAAAAATTATTGGTTATGTATTTTCTAATTTTTCAATTTGGACAAAATTAACAGAGATACAATTGTTTAAAGTTTCATGGTTTGGGAAAACCTTTTATTTTTTTTTGTAATGCATTTTTCAAAGAAACTATTTCTGTATAAAGATGTCAAAAATAAGTAAATCATGTTTTTAGTAATGCGAAATACTTGTGAAACACATGTTTTTACGTCACGAGTTGTACGTTCACGGAAGCGTCAATTCGACCCCTGATCTTGCCAGCATGTAGATCGCATCGAGAACAATAACCTGGATTACATAACTCATTTTTGCAAAAAATAATCGCTGTAAAAATGGTTTATAGCTAAATGAAGATAACTAATTGAAATTTTTAAAAGCGTAAAAAAAAAATTTCAAACATTGAGTTTTTCACTGACAATAGACATTCTGATGAAAATGCCCATATGTTGCAATTACTTGCAGAAAGATTGTAGTTAGATAATTAAATCTTAACGGGGCACATAATATACAATACAAACATGTAAGTACATACATACATATTTACTATAAATGTATTCTTTAAGTGCATAGTTGGGTGGTTCACCCAATAAAGTGAACAGAAAACCCAATGTTGCCAAGAATGCTGTTATTTAAAGCTACCACTTCCAAAGAGTAGTGTTATACATAAAACTGAAAGGCGCTATGGTGAATACTAATGTCGCACCATGCACTTTATAAAAGTAGCCACATCGTGTCAAGAGCAATAAAATTTCTGGCAAAGCATGTACAAGTAATGAAATTATTTTGCGTCCAGTAATAAAAAATAAAAAACCAAGTCTTAAAGTCATTCGCTATAAAAATAAAGTCTTGGAGGAATTGCGTCATCGAAGACGATTACAAAAATTCCTTAATTTGAAGTTTAAAATTGTAAAACAAAGGAGGAACAGTTCATATTTTAAGCTGTGACTTTTTTGGTGATAGTGAAATAATACTTACAGTATGAGGGTCAATTGCCAATAACAATGACATCAACACTGAACTGGAAACCAGTGATGAATTTTCTGTAAGGCTCAATTAATACAGAGAGCCGAAAGTAAAATCAAAATATTCGTCGTTGTTTCAGATGTAAAATTAACTAATAACGATGTTAACTTCGGCCCGGTCAAAACATAAATACCCTACGCTGCAGCATTTTGACCGTACACAGGAAATGGGACCTAATCTTCACAAAATCAAAAACCGATTTTTTTGCATTTTCTAAAAATACATATTTTTTTGAATAAAATGGCATTTTGATTTAGTGATGAGCAAACCAAGACCAAGACCAAGACTGCACATTGCACATTGAGTCTTGGTCTTGGTTTTGATATTGAGTCTTGGTCTTGGTCTTGATCTTGCTCATTAGGCCTTGGTCTTGGTCTTGAAAAAATTTTCAGAGATATTGAGTATTCAAAACCATATTTTTCCAAAGCAGTTGGGTTTTTAAGATGCCAAAATTAAATCGAGAGATGATTTTATCTTCAAAACGGGCGTGATACAACTTTTAACTATAAAATAGCAAGACTGAAAAGTAGTCTTGGTCTTGACAATTATCGTGAGCAAGACCAAGACCATAGCAGTCTTGGTCTTGTTCTCGCAAAATTTGCAAGACCAAGAACAAGACGCAAGACCAAGACTAATTTTGCTCATCACTACTTTGATTACTGGAAAATTTGCTGAGTTATGGCATTTTGAAATCGCAAAATGAAAAACTCAAGTTTGTAGACGTCGAAGTTCAAAGTTTACCAATTATCAATTTTTGCAGGGTAGAGGTGTGGTATGACCGTTTTTATTGCTATTTGTAATTTCATAAACGACCTCAAATCAATTGTCAAATGTACAGAACATGCCTAACCGCTGTATTCCACCTTAAACTGAAAACCGATAAGACTGACCGCAGATGAGCAGATGGTGAGCATGGATTGGTACAAAAAATTCAGAGTTGGCAAAAGAGCAATGTCAACAAGGGCTAGAAATTCCGTCACCTGGCCGGCTTAGTCTACAAAACTATTGATCTGACATTGACGCCGAAGGCAATCAAATCTGGTTTCAGGGCAACAGACATGAGGCCATTCGATTCAGACGTTTTCAGTGACGCTAATTTTGTTGAATTTGTGGGAGTCAATGTCTCCAAAATAAATTAATTTTGCTTTCTTCTCCATTTGATTGCGTTTAACTTCATATTTTCCGATCTTTAGCCGATTTTCTAAGGGTGCCCACAACCGACCCAAAATTTTTTTTTTCAAAAATGATCACTATACTATTTTTTTGATATAATTTTTCCAACTGACGAAATCATTTAACTTTTTTCACCAGTAGTTAGCTAAGGTCTCCAGCTTTTCATTGATACTTAAATGTCTGCATAAAATACATTTGGTCAAAAGTTATGAGTCCAAAATAAAAAGATGCCCACACTCGACACTATGCCCCTACTTTTCTATACCTGCCACGCCTTCTTCTCTGCGTTATAAACGGAGGGACAAAGTGAATATACCCTGGGTGTAGAGTATAAAAACTGGGATTGAGAGCGGGAGAGCAAAATATGACTTTGAGAGTCACGAGATGCTTCAGAACACGTTGACAAGTCATTAAAACACGTGAGTAGGGAAAAAAAGACCGATAATGTTGTATGACTTTTGTAAATAAGACTCTTTGAATACAGGGTGGATAGGAATCTGTAGAACACCGGAAAATGTAAGATTCCTTGTACCATTCTGACCAACTTTTCTTAGAGCCATTTTTTGAAACTAATGGCTCCAACAACTCCATTGGTTTCGCGAATTTCTAACTAGTTCCAAACTGTTTTGGAACTGTTTTCAATCATAACTGGGTATGGCAGGAATTTTTGTTATATTTTTAGATACTGAAATACAAGAAAAAGAAACTTTGCAACGCACATAAATATATAAAAGTAAATAAATTAAAAAGAATTGCAAATATAATAAAAAGGCACAGAAAGTTTTCAATGAGATGACATCAGAACTTTGATTGAAAAAAGAAGAGGCTGCAATTTAAAATATATGGTCAGCTAGGCCACAGCAACACAACAATTCGTTTAAAGTTACAAGCGTTCTATAAATAAAACTAAGTAGAATCATATATACATATGTATATGTACCAGTGTACCAGCAAAAAATTTACTAAACATTCAAATTTGAATTAATGTAATCTAAGAAAAAAGTTCTATAAGTATACGAGTATTTACAACGGAAGAGAGCTTGATTTAGATTTTTTGTGGTCGCAATTTTTGCCATTAACTTGTTGCAAATTCACTAAAACTATTTCTTGCTTTTCTTAAATTCCTATCCACATAGTATCTTAAATATAACTCTACTTAATTGTTTTCTTTAACTTTGTGTTTTATCAAAACTCTTTTGTATTAAGTTTGTTTCACCCCAGCTGTTGAAGAATTTACTTCCATTCATTAATCCCTAAATTACTGCACGTAAATCAACAATGTAAGTAGTAGAGCATTTTAATTAAGTTAATACAAGCAACACTATCGATGGTCGATGGCTTTATTAATTCCACCTATCGTGTCAGACATTTGTCGGAAAATTGAATTTCCTTCGAAGTCTGGTAAATGTTTAATGACCTTAACTAAGTTATATAAATGAAGTATTCAATTGAGTGAACAACAAATGTTGTAGAATGAAAGAATGATTGAGTAACTTTTAGAAAAAGAAGGAAATTTAAGCCAAAAAAAAATTAATCCTTAAGTGCTTTTATGAAAAATATTGGGTTTAGGTGAGAGTCTGCGAATAGTTATGTACTCGATAAAATATTCAGGCATGTTCTGAAATCCGATTTACTTCGGAATCGGAATGAAAGCAATTTTCAAGAGCTCTGCATTTGAACAAATAAGATGGAATTGGATTTGTCTTTCAACAAATAAAATTTGCTAATGTTTCTTTTTCGATTTACCGAAACATAAATCTGATTTGATGTTAATTATCGAAATGCGAAGCTCTTGAAAATTGCTTTCATTCCGATTCCGAAGTGAGTCGGATTTCAGAACATACCTGATTATATTCATCAACCAAATAAGTTTTCAAAAGTTTGTATTGGTTCTTTTGCTTAACAATCAAAACGTAATATTTATAATAAAAGAAAAATTATTTTAATACCTGGGTAACTTTAGTCACCGGGGGTGACTTTGGACCGAAAGAAAAAAGAGTAAAATCGAAATAATATCTCAAAGGCTAGGTATCAATTTGTCACAACTATCAAAAATAAGTTTCATGAAAATACCTAATTGAAACGGTTCACGGTATCTTATTACAGCTATTTTATAAATTTGTTCTAAATGAAATCCTAGCTGATCGTGTTAAAAATGAGGTCGAAAAACGGTTCATTTCAAAAAAAAAAAAAACACAACAAACCAAAACAAAAATAGTAATTTTCGATGTATTTGTCAGTATTGAATCCGAATCCAGTCTCAAAATTACTCTATTAAAATATTCTTACCTAAAAGTTCAAAAACACGATTTTTGAGGTCATAAGTATAGAGGACGTACGAAAGACTTTTGCTCCATTCTATTAAATAAATGCATCGCCTATTATTGTCTTTCGTCTTCAATTGGTCATTAATTTTTAAGGAAGAATCATACAAGACCACTTCATAGCTCAATTTGAAGAAGATAAACTGTACTAAACGATGCATTTTTGCTCAACAAATCACATATGAGTATTTCCACAGAAGAGTAAGCCGTGAGCCAAAAAATTAATCATCATATCTCTAAAAGTATTTAACGTACATGGATGAGATTTAGTGCATATGTAAAAAGCACCAAAACAAATAACGTGTACTGGGAAAAATTACGATACCATGGCCCCACAAAAATCACTTCATCATATCTCTGAAAATATTTAATGCACATGAATGAGATTCGATATATATGTACAGAGTGCCGGGACAAATAATGTTCACTGGGAAAATGGGTGATGCCACGCCCCTTAGAAAAAATTCATCACTAATGAGATCTGGTACATATGTAAAATGGATCGGGACAAATAACATCCTTTGGAAAAATTGGTGATGCCAAATCAACTTCACAAGATAAGATGAAGCAGCATACACCGAGAAGTCCTGGGTATTTGTAAGACTTTCAATTTAAAATTTATAATTGGAAATGCCCATATGGGTATTTCTACAGACTACGGACGTGACATTCGTACGCATATTTTTTAAAAATAATCTAGTCCAGAGGAAATTTTGACTTTTTATTTGGTGCATTATTTAGTATTAGGGGAGGACTATCATTCGAAAAAATCACGATATCGATCGGGCATGCAGTACCAAAATACTAGCCAATAAAAGTCCATACGGACGCGACATAAAATGGAAGTACTTTTGAGGTGCATGTATGAAAATTAAAAATCCTGCGAAATATGTGAGCAAATTTTTTTTCTAAGAATGTCAAAACTATGCTGAAACATGCTTTTTCATAATGCACTTTTTCCTAATAAAATATCTTCTTTAGTTTCTCTTACATAAGCTAAAATGCAATAACGGACGTGACATTCCGGACGCGACAAATTTTTCCTTAGCAATAATTCAGGTAGTGAAATACTTAATTTTAGTTGTTTTAATGATATTTAGATAGCTATTGATGAAAAGTGTCTAACCTCCTTTGCATGAATATAAAACCAATTACCTCCATGAGTGTTATGATTACTTAGCGCATTCGAAAAACAAAAGCATTTTGTAAAATAAATTTTTGGATTTTAAGTCGATTCTGTCAAACTTATCTTTTTTGTATGTGTCTGATTTTATCGTCCGTATCTAAGTACATGTGCGAAATTACGAAATCTAAGTAATTATAGCCAAAGTCGATTACAAATTTACCAAAATATTGAGGAAATGTAACAAATTTAGATTTTGTGGGCGTGGACACCCAAATTTTCCAGTGGATGTTATTCCTCTCAATACCCTTTACATATGTGCCAAATGCCATCCATCTGCATTAAATAGTTTTAGTCTTATGACGAATTATGTTAGGAGGAGGTCGTGACAACGCCCAATTTTTTCAACCTATGATCTAGCATTATTCAATACTAACAAAAACACTGTTAACGTTTGATGAATTCAACCGCACATTTTCTAAATCGTAAGGGATATCCAAAGATACATACAAATTTTCAGTTTTATTTATATGGATTTTTTACATATAATTGCGGACGTGACACATTTCAAACACTTATAACTTTCTAGATATACTTTGTCGAGACTTACTTATTACGTATTTTTTTAGCGTATTATGATCTTACTGAAGATATAGAGTTTCGATCAGGTGTGACCCCTAATACATTAATGGTAATTAAAAATGATGTTTTTGGACTACGGATGCGACATTAGAACTTTACTTAAGACAATCCGAAAAATTACCGTTATTTGGACTCCAGTTGCAATTTTAACATTTTATTTGTATAATTGCTATTGTTAGGCAAATTTAAAGGCAAATTAATACAAAATTAAATCTTCTTAAGCTCCTCTATCGCATAAAGAAAAAAGACTAATAAATTTGTTAAAAATTAAATTGGAGAAATTTAATTTTTGCAGCCATTTTTTGTGGACTACAATTGAGAAAAGCTATATGTATTATTTGCATATATAAATTTGAATATTTGTGCATAACTACCGGTGGTTAAATCAAACTTTAAAACATATTTAATTTTTCACACTCGGTAGACTTTTTTTAAGAAATACCCATATGCAATTAAAATAGCTATATAAAAATTGATTTAAATTGAATTTTAATCACCGTGAATATTCGGTATTTTTTTTTTAAGATGTTTTTATTCTATAACATAAAATACTGTCTAAGTACAATATAACAATTTTGCTTCGTTAAAAGTACAGCATATAATATGAAATTAAATTCTGAAACAACTTAAAAATTCTCGAGCATTTTTGCTCATGCAATGCCAAAATTTTTCTTTTGCTATACAAGATATGTAATTCAATAGGCCTTAGAGCTTTTGAAACCTGATTAAATTCTGTATATTCTTAAAATAAAAATAGTTATAACCGACTCACAGCAATCAAAGTGATGAATATTTTTTGAAGCTCGAAAACACGAAAATTCAATCATTTTTGTCAAATGGCCTACAGGTCAAAAAAGTGCGTTATCTCAAGTCAAAAATCAACACAATTGTACATAAGCGTCAAAGGTAACACCCCTCACATTAATTTAATACATGATTAATGCATTAAAATCTTTCATTCTTTTTTTTTTCAATTTTCCCATTGACTTTTTTGCTAAATGAAAATCTTGTTATTTTAATTACAATATCTTATAGATGTAATTGAAACGATGGCCTTGCCACTTTAGGATATATCTATGTAATTATTTTTAATTAGTAATGTTTTACGACTTTTAAAATGTCAATTGTATCATATTTAACACGCAAATCAAGCAAATATTGGATACGTGACTATAATATATACACCGCAACGTATTAGTTAAAGTTCAATATACGAAAGAAAATCATTGATATATAAATATCTACATATGTACGAGTATGTATGTACTATATATAAAAAATAAACAAAGCAAAAAAAATAATCCAATTGCTTATTCTGCTGGCTTCTTTGTACAATTGTTTTACCAGGTCAGGGTAGTAAACAAAACATTTTTACTTTTATTGATTACAATTTTAACGTTCTTGTGGTAGAATGCGATCACATTTAGTCGGACTATCTTTTTGATTGCTTGCGATTTGGTGATATGATATGAAGCTTTTTTTGAATTTTCTTGGCATACATTGTAATAAAAAAGTCAAAATTGCTTTTGCTATAACCTCGTAATAGTACTTTTTACAGTTATGAAATTTGAAGGGAAGATGCGTCTGGACGTAAATTATCGACGTCTATTAAAAAACGAAAATCTAAAATCTTATCTTTTAGGCGGTTAGGGCTTGATATTTACTAAACCTCATGTACGTTAAATAGTTTCAGAGTTATGATGATTTAATTTTTTGGCTCATGGTTTACATAGGATAATGATTCTGGGGCAAAGAGTTGCTTCTAGCAACAGAGAAACAAAATCAAAATACTACAAACTTTTCATAGTTATCAGTGCAAAGAGCCTGCACAACTCTTCCATCATTCACTGTTACTAACATCTATTAAATTAAAGTGATTATCAAAACTTTTGGGTTTTTCGGCATTATTCTTCAGAATCCTTTTTACATACTATTTATATGAATAACATTTTATAAAAGAAAAAAAAAATTTTTTAGCTTTTACTAAATTTCTTGCTGTTATGTAAAAAAGGTCAAATGTAAAAATACAAAATTATTATCGCATATTTTGTTCTTTTAAACATAGACACGTTAACATATGTACACAAGTATATTCTCTTAAATAGAATGCATAAAAAGATGATACATTTTGCTTTTTATAACTTTTGTGTGTCTTATATTTCCTGCCTTACGTTGGCCTCCTCAAAAGTGCAAAGTTCAAATTTCTTTTCAACATCCAGCAAACACACACTCACTCATTTATCTTCATTTTTCATTTAAAATAAATTTGTTATTTCGCAAAAATTTTATTAATTCGTTCATTTAATTTAAAAAAATTAATTATATCGTTGAAAAAATTCTACTACAAAAAGAAGGCATGGGTGTTTTTCTTTACAAAGTATGAATTTAATTTAAATAAAAAGCAACAATCATGTAGTTTGTAGATACAGCAGAGTTTTCGCATAAATTGGCTCGAGGCTCGATTTGCATGCAAATGAAAAGTTTTTTTTTTTTTGTTGAAATATTTTACATTATTCATGAAGATATTTATTTTCCATTTTCTTTTGTCTTTCGTCTACATATGTTCTGTACTATATTACGTTTTCACTTTCTCTTTTGTTTCTATTTTTAACTTATTCTTTTCTACTTACAAATCGTTGCAAAGTTTATAGGAGGAACTCCAAAAGGCCTTATATAGCCTTAAGTAAAGACAATGCATTAATCACAATCGCATAGAGTAAACCTATGTCTAATGATGTATAGGTATATAGAGTAGGTACACGTTCTTTTCACACTTAAAGTTGTTTTAAATATCGACATTATCTCGAAGAATAATTACAGGTAGTCATCTTTATTTTTATAAACCCTTCAATTGGCATTAAAATCCATTTTCCATTGCAGTCTGAGGAAAATTCCCCGGGAATATTTATTTATGATAACCCCCAATGTTTCGTCAAATTAGTAAATAGACTTAAAAAAGTAGTAAACATTATCATAAAAAAATTTTAAATATCAACAAAGTCGATGAGTAAGTACTCAAAATTTTAGAAAAGTACCGTATATTAAAGGCGAAACCTAAAAACTTTGAAAGAGCCTATGTATCGAAAATGTTCGAAAAAGTATATTAATTTTAAATAGTAACGATAAACGAGCAAATATGTGTGATAGAGTATTTAACACTTCTAAGCAGACCTTGAAAGTTTAATACTTTTATTAAAAAAATTTTACAAATGAAAGTATTTTGAAAACTTTTTTTGCATAAAAGTCTATAAAAACTTCGATCATAAAAAAATGTTTAAGCTAATTAGTTACATACGTAGGCTGCTATATATATTTCTGGCCTAGGCAACACTAAGTGTTGCATAGGCCAGAAATATATATAGCAGCCCACGAATAAGTTTTTTGAAAAAGAAAGGATACCCTAATTAGTTTAAAAAAAATCAAAAAAAAATATTCTATTCGTAAAAATATATGTGCCTAGGGCGCCAAGTTACTTAGATCTGCCACTGTATGCTGCCACTGTATCTTTGTTCAAAAATAGGCCAAAAACGGTAACATTTTATCTTCCAGCTCTATACTTTAAACTTTTATCTAAATAATTCAATAGGTAAAACAAAGTCTGATTTAACTACATATAAAAATAAATTTTTAAAAAAGGTTGTCAAAGTGATGTTGAAAAAATTTTTCTCGAAAAAACTATTGATTAAAATTTTAAAATTTCGGTACATAAATTGCAAAGAATAAACCCTCAGCCAAGGTAGGCAATTTGAATGACTATAATTTTTCGCAATTAAGTAAAAACATTGAAACCTGGCGAATGGTGTATGTTTAATATTAATTTAGAAAAAATGTCCAAACTATAACTAAGTATATCCACCCGATGCCCAACCATTTATATACATACATGCGAACGTATGTATGTACACAAATGTATTTCTATATTTTTATATTAAAGCCGTGTCATAGTATTTAAAGTCAAGTATTTGCTAAACCAAATTTTAAGCCAAAAATTTAATTTCTCATGTACGAGAAATAAATAACAGAGATTATTGATCCATTTTTGCCACAATTCTCTTTTGATAACACAAATGTTTTTATAAAACATATAATTGTTTTTGTAGTACGAGTACCCAATAGGAATTTTAATTTCAGTTTCAGAAACCTCAATTTATGAGATGTTATACATTTATTTCATGATATTTTTGTGCAATTTATGGTAGAAATGCTTTAAGTTCAAGTGTAATAATAAATTTTGTTTGGAGAATTTTTCTTTGTTTGTTTGGTCATTTTTTCGCATATTTTTTTTTCTCTAATAAATATTTAATTTTCTTAAATTACCACGTCACGTTTTCATTAAGGTCAAAGCAATTACTAACCGCACAAAGTATTGAAAACTCTACATGTGTTTGGGAAAGTAAACAAATGTTGACGTTAAAATTTCAGCCACAATTAAATTGATATTCGATATTCGTAGCGAACACCATGTTCATATTATGAAAATATATAACAAACAAAACTAATGGGAAGCCATTTTATTAAAATTTTTATTTGTTTGTAGAGTTCTTTACAACAAATTTTTAAGTTTTATTTCGGCAATTTCAAATTTGAGGTAAAATTTAAGGTTTTGGGTAGTTGAAAAAAAAAAATTTCAGTTAATATGTCATGTAAAGATCTATGCCCTACATTAACCGTGTAGACTGACAATGGAGTAATTAAATTTTTTTTAAATTATGTCAATTTTAAGGATGTGTACATCATTGTTACACTAAAACAAAACTAGTCGACTGTTTAAAGTGTATAATAACATTGAAAATATGAATTGCTTGACTTACTCCATTGTCATTCAAAGCCCCTTAAATATAAGTACATACTATTTATTGTTAGGTAGCAAATGGCAATAATGAAATTATTCTGTTTTTTGTTATTATTTTCTTTTTTATTTCAACAAATTGTTTTCGTTTTTCTAAAAACAATATGAAACAAGACTTTCTTCAAATGAAACCATTTTTACTAGAACCGCTAGAAGCATTATATACTTTAACTTAATTAGCATAACTGCCATCAAAGATACAAAGTTAAATAAGTAAAAAACTCAGCAGCTTCAATTAAGACTTTGGCATATTTGAATAGGAGACGTATGGCGCGTGACTAGTGGAAAACGGAGATGAAACATTCCGTCATTCATTGATTAGATTTTAAATTGCTTGAGTAAGAAATTTGAATTGAATTGAATTGTGTGAAGTATTTGATTGTGTGTGATATGTTTGTTTAAGAGTGGTTTAAAATCGTATGATAATACGGTAATAAAAATTAGTCAAAATTTCGCTGCTTGGGCATGAAAATACATATATTTTGAGCCCATAAGGTTCCTGAGACAAAGTTTCAACCGAATCGAACCATAGGAAAATGTGTCAAAAAGACGATTTTTCTGAATTATTGCTATTGCACAGACAAATATCAACATCGTTATGTATTCGTGTTTATAATTTTTTACGGACTCAGTATGATGGACAGAGTATCATCCCAAATTTGAGTGTTGATTCATTGATATGAATGAGAAAAATGTAAAAAAAAATATTATATTCGACCAATATGCTCTCCCGAAACCATACATAACTTTTTAACATTTTTCGGTCGCGGCACTATGCAAAATCGATATTTCAAAAGTTTTTTGTACTGTTTATACACATTTGGTGCCATAATAATCGGTTACATGACCGTTTTATTCTTTTCAAATTAATGCCATCGAATTCACATCATCAAGCAAACTAATCGTGAAAACAGAGCCTAATTTTAATCATTTCTAACAAAATGCCAACCTATTTATATTACGTTTGCCTCGTAACCCCACTTTCAAAATTAACGGCTCAAAGAACTCCGTTTGTCTTGTGATTTCCGAATATATTGGGTGTACAACTTAAAAACCGGAATTTGACGGTGGATGTCCGTACTAACAATATCGTGAAAGCTCGAACTTTATATATATGTCATTTTGAAGGTACATTTGACAGCTGTCAAAATCAGTCAACAAAACAATTTTATCTTGTGTGCTTCATTATTATTTTTCACGATGAATAACTTCGAAAATTGGAGAAAAAGACAGCATTTGCGGGAGGTTCTGTTGGGTCATTTTTTTGCAAAGAAAACTGCTGCGGAAAGTCATAGTTTGCTTGTAGAAGTTTATGGGGACTATGCTCCAGCTGAATCAAGCTGTCGTGAGTGGTTTCTACGGTTTAAAAGTGGTGATTTTGATGTCGAAGGCAAAGAACGTCCTGGTCAGCCGAAAAAGTTTGAGAATGAAGAATTGGAGGCATTACTCGATCAAGATTCATGTCAAACGCAAGAAGAACTTGCAGAACAATTGGAAGTTGATCGAGCAACAATTTCCAGATGTTTGAAATCCTTGGGAATTTTTCAAAGGATGGGAAATTGGGTGCCATACGAGTTGAAGCCAAGGGACGTCGAACGCCGATTTTTGACGTCCACAATGCTGCTTGAACGCCACAAAAGGAAGGGTTTTTTGCATCGATTTGTCACTGGCGATGAGAAGTGGATCCATTACGATAATCCCAAGCGCAAAACAGCGTATGTCAAGAAAGGTGAGGCCGGCCCATCACAGCCGAAGCCAAATATTCACGCTTCGAAGGTAATGCACTGTATTTGGTGGGACCAGCTAGGTGTGATCCATTATGAGCTGTTGCCAGGTGGCCAAACCATTAATGCTCAACTCTATCGTCAACAATTGATCCGATTGAAGCAGAAAATCCAGGCAGAGCGGCCAATGTATGCGACCAGACACGAGTCAATCATTTTCCACCACGATAACGCTCGGCCACATATTGCTGCCCCAGTCAAAAATTATCTGGAAAACAACAGATGGGAAATTATGCCTCACCCGCTTTATAGCCCAGACCTTGCACCATCTGACTACCATTTGTTTCGATCGATGCAGAATGCCCTATCAGGAATACGGTTCACTTAAGTTCAAGATATCGAAAATTGGCTCGATTCATTTATGGCCTTCAAGCCGGCGCAATTTTTTTGGGATGGAATTCATAAATTGCCTGAAAGATGGGGAAATGTTGTAGCTTCCAATGGACAATACTTTGAATAAAATATATTGTAACATTTTCCACAATAAAGCATCAAATTTCGCTAAAAAATTCCGGTTTTTAAGTTGTACACCCAATATCTTCTATGAAAACCGATATAAGTTGGGAACCCATAGATGGATAAAAATGTTGATGTTGTATCAAAGGTATTTCAACAAGTTATAAAATTTTATAATGGAGTCACCGGTTGTGGGACACCTCCGGGTACGGGACAGTAGATTTTTTCTATATTGAAAAATTAATTTTGCACATCTAACTACTGTCGAATTGTTGTCTTGATATGATCAAGTTTTAAAGCCAACACCGAAGTGAATACAGTCTGTTAAATAAGAGCGTGGTCACGATTACTCGCGATCGGTAAAGTATAATGCTGTAATTTTTTTTCTCACACAGAGGGCATTATTGTCCTTCATGCTTCGTGAAAGTGAATCAGCTGACCACTCTTTTCAATGCGTTCTCAGCATTTTTCCAAAATGAGTACCGCGTACGCGTCGCGCTTTGAAGCCGTTTTTTTGTGTTTGCACCCCAAAGGTCGTGACTTTGGATTGGCCGTCTCAGTCGCCCGATGCCAATCCAATTGAAAACGTTTGGGCGCAAATGAAGATGAAGCTTCAGAAAAACCGACCCTGCAACTTGAAACAGCTGGTTCGACGCATTCACAAAATTTGGAGGTCGTTTTCAGAAGAGTATGCGCAAAATCTTGTTCAAAGTATGTCGCGAAGATGTCAAGCTATAATTGATGCTGGGGGTGATTGGACCTGCTATTAATGTATTTGCATTGAAGTTTTCGATCAAATAAATCAATATTAAAAAGAATTTTCGCAATGGGTATTTTCATTTTCTCACAACAATGACCACGCTCTTATTTAACAGACTGTAGATCTATTGCTTATTATAGTTTTATATCTCTTGTCGTAATTCGACTGCGAATACTTTTTTATGATCTGTTTCAAAATGCTATATTTTTGGTTTGCCAATTGAAAAAGGATAGTATCATGAGTTAGCATTTTATGTCTACTTTATAATACGATATGGGTTTGAGCAAATATAAATGGTTAAAACATTCTTTTTTGCCATTGCTGAAAAAGCGTTATGTTCCGGGTATGGGACACTATTGTTTCGAACTCAAATCGAGTGCTGTGACCGTTTATTTGTTAAACCATTTGAATAAAAGTATTAAAATTTCAAGGTCTGATCTGAGATACTTCAGAAATATCTCGATTTTTGAAAATTGCAACCACACATTTTTTTTATTCATTTTTTCAAAAGAATCGTTTTTTTTTAGTTACAAAACAAAGTAACCTTATTCACTTCTTTTCATCTGATCTGCCATTTGTATCTGATTTTTTTTTAAGCTCATCATAGTAAAAAAAAAATTCCTTGAAAAAAGAAGACTGAAGTACATATAAAGAATCGCTTACTTATCTATAGAGCTGGAAAATAAAATGTGACCGTTTATTTGTTAACCATTTGAATAAAAGTATAAAAGTTTCAAGGTCTGAGATACTTCAGAAATATCTCGATTTTTGAAAATTGCAACCTCACATTTTTTTTTGTTTTTTGTTCAAAAAAATCGATTTTTAGTTACAAAACAAAGTAACCTTATTCACTTCTTTTCATCTGATATGACATTTGTATCTGATTTTTTTTTTTTTTTTTTTAGTACCTTATAGTAAAAAAAAATTCCTTGAAAAAAGACACGGTGGCTGAAGTATGTACATATAAAGAATCGCTTACTTATCTATAGAGCTGGAAAATAAAATGTGACCGGTGGGCCCAAAACGGTCACATTTTATCTTTCTGTTCTATAGATATAAACGTATTAAATTTCTTCCGACTTTTATGGATAAAAGTTTTTAAAAACTTTTAAAAAAAAATTTTATAGAAGTTTTTACTCCAAAAAATCTTTTCAAGTAAAAGTTTTTAAAAACTTAACCATCGACTTTTTTATAAAAAAAGTTTTCAAAAACTTTTATTTGTTAAACCATTTGAATAAAAGTATAAAAGTTTCAAGGTCTGATCTGAGATACTTCAGAAATATTTTTCGAAAATTGCATCTCATTTTTTTTTTTCAAAAGAATCGTTTTTTTTTTTTTTTTTTTTAGTTACAAAACAAAGTAACCTTATTCACTTCTTTTCATCTGATTTGCCATTTATCTAAACTTTTTTTTTATGTCACTCTTTTGGTTTTTGTTGCTATGATTTATTTTTAAACTAGACTTGTGCAAGAAATCTCTTCATAACGTGACGAACTCTTAAATCAAAACTCAACAATCAGAGAATCTCATCCGTATAACTACCTACACACGAGTTATGGGTTTCATTTGCGTAATGTTGATGTAGCTAATTTGTTTTTGTTGTATTTCTTATGTGGTTTGTTATTGTTATTGTCATAAATATTTATTTAAAGCAAAATATAAAATAAAAGCCTGGTTTCCATAGACAAACCAATAACGAAAATGAGAATGAAACAAAAGCGCTTAAACAACACAAAACATAAAAAATTAACACGCAAAACTTACCTGTTTGACGTAAGCCAGCACTATTAGGAGGCGTGCTACTAGAACCGCCTCCTCCTCCTCCTCCACCTCCACCTCCACCGCCACCACCACCTCCACCACCAGTTCCACTTCCACCAAGTGACAAATTAGACGCACCCATTTGTGTGCTAACAGTACTTTGCAATTGCAAGTGTCCAGGATGTTGTTGTTGAGTGCCCATATTCGAGGTTGGCACACTACTTGAATGCTGAGCACTGATTCCACCAGCAATTAAAGAGGCATCACCGCCTGCTGATTGATTATGAACGCCATGAAAGCTACCACTGCCGCTGCTGATTCGTATTGGAGTGCTACTGCTTAAATTGCCACTGGAACCGAGTCCAGTATTCGGTGTCACTGGAGTTGCTTGAGTCATTTTTATTAATTTATTTTATGTTTTCAAGCGTAATTTGTTTAAGTGGCAAGAATTGTAAGAACTTTTGATTTTACTTTACGCTAGCAAAATATCAATTTTTTTTCGTCAATTTATTGATTTTGCAAATTTTATAATTCGGAATTCTTTTTTTCTTTGTTTTTGCTTCTACAAGTTGAGGTCTGGCAGTTTTTGCTTAAATTAAATTTTTATAATTTTGCATATAGAAATACAGGTATTTTCACTTTTTTATAGCCCCTTCTATTCTTAAATTTTCTTAATTAATTTAATTAACTTTAAGTCACTTAGAACTTTACGTGTTTGGGCTCCCGTCTTTCATATGACACCAACTCCTTGAGGTTACTACACCTATTACTACACCTACCACCGCATTCAACCAAAGAAAAATTAAATGGAATGTATTTTTCCCGTCAAGCAAACTACCGCACACACAAATAAATTATCCAATATGAGATCAACGTTTTTTTTATAATTCTTCCAGTTCCAACTTGTTCGCCCACGATTTTCTTTAGAATTGTTCGCCGTTTAGTAGTTTCTCTGCCACTGAATTGTTTTAGAACTTGAAAGGGTTTTTTCACAAGTCTTTTTAACAAGTGAATTAATCATAGGATTGATTTTGATTTATAAATCATGGAATCATGATACAATTAACAAGGTCACGTCAGTAGCTGACACGTTTCTTGTTCTTCTTTCTTGGTACCAAGTTCTGTCAAAATTAACAAGCAAGACATATCAGTTTTCTGATTTTGACGTTTGTCTCTAGGCGATTTGATTGGTTGATTTCGTTCTCGGTTTCGCTCTCGTTGACAGAACTCGCTACCAATTTTGTTTCCGCTTTATTCGTTTTGACAATTCGGCGCTACCTCTATAATTGCTTGCTTTTTGGAAATCGCTTTTTTGACACATGGTAAATTGAAATTTGACGTCATGCTTGTTCTTGTTCAGGTGGAATTGTAAAATGACGTCATGCTTGTTATTGCTTTTTACTTATTTTTGACAGCTGAAACGCACAGTTGCATTTTACTTGTGGCTAATACCATGATTTTTTCCTTAAAATTACGATTTTTCTAATTCTTTATCTTATTGTTAAGATGTATACCCATGGTTGAATTACCCTGGTTGCAGCGATAACAAATGCTGCTTCTTCTTAAACTACGTAAATGTCAAAATTTTCTAGTCTTTTGACAGATAGCAAGGCAAGATCAGGGTTCCATTTTTGTTTATTTTGACAACTTGCCATAACCATTGTTATTGAATCATGATGTATACCTACTGTCTTCTCCTTAAAGGGCCGTCCACACGCACAGTTTCACCTCAAGACTTACCTGCGCAAACTGGTTTGTACAGGTAAGTCTGTACGTGTGGACGGCAAAAATCAAGTTTGCACAGTTCAAAAGTGAGGCCTGTGCTTTCTTTGACTTTCCAAAGATTTTTTTGTGCAAACTAAGCTTGCGCAAGCAAGTTGGAACGTGTGGGCGGCGTACAGGCCGCGCCTTCAATCTGTCGCTTTAATTGCAGTCTTCAAATGCATGTATATTGCATGTGATAGCTCTGTTATTAAAATTGTGCGTTTTTTCATTGATTTATTTTGGAAAATATGCAAAAGAAAAAATAATTCAAATGAAAATAAAATGTTTGCTAGACGTCATGTTTCTATGAAAATGAAGTATACTGAAAACTGCACAGACTTGCCTTTGTCGAGTGGACGCGATATAAACAGTATGCGCAAACTCTCTAGTTTGCACGAACTAGGTTTGCGCAGGTAAGACTGTACGAGTGGACAGCCCTTAAGGATTTTTAATCTTATTGGCAACATTGATAAATAGGGCTATTCTGGCTAAGACAGCAGTTAGTCTTTCGGAATACATGTCAGAATTACTTTCTAAGATTTTTTAAGACTCCCAAAGACATTCGGTATTCTGGCGCAGAAATCTTTTAGAAAAAGCTCATAAATTCACCATACAAAACTTTCGTGGTGAACTTGTCCAATTGTGCAAAATAACATGGTTGAATTGCTCTGGTTGCAGCGATAGCAAATGCTGCTTCTTCTTAAACTACGAAAATGTCAAAATTCTTTGTTTTGATTCTAGACTTTTGACAGATAGCAAGGCAAGATGCCGGGCTCCATTTTTTTATTTTGACATGGAAGATAAGTTCTTCTTGCGCGCCGCGATATAATATTGTGCAGAAATTGTTGCTATGTGTTTTTACACAAACTTTTCTTTCTTTTGTAACTATTAGAAAAAATATTGAACCAAAATAGTTATAATTTTGACTTTCCCTTTATCATTATCACTCACCCAAACAAAAATTTAATAACTACCAAATCTTTGGCAACAATTTTACTTTAAAAACTGTTGTTTTTTTATATTTTTTTTGCCCAAATAGGGCTCTCAAAATTAATTATAACAACAACAACAGAAAGTTCAAGTCAAATCTACTTTCGGAGACATAGCCATCGGAAGATCGGGATATATCTTTTATGAAAACCGGTAAAAGTTCAGAATCCCTTAATAGATTTTAATAATATTGATGTCATATGAAAGGTATTTTAACTGGCTATAAAACCAACATGCAAAAGTTTTAAATCCGAGTCATGGTTTTGGAGATATGGCGAATTTTCGAAAATTTTTACCAGTTTTTTTGTTTTTAATGCACTGTTTTTCCAAAAATGTCTTATTAACAAAAACGGCATATGAAAGGTAATTTAATAAGCTACAATACTAAAAACAAAATTTTCTAAATCTGGCTCGTAGTTTTCGAGATATTACGACTTTTCTGAAATTTGGGCCGATTTTTTTCCCCACAGTAATTTGGTATAAGAGTAGGGGTAAGTGGGCGGCTTCAGCCGCAGCTCAGGATTTAAAACTCCCAAAAATCCAATACCGGCTTCACGGCGGTCTTCGGCCGCGAATCAGTCTATAATATATCCATCACCTAATTTGCTAGCAAAATTCCAAATTTCCGTTGGAAAAATAGTGCTTTAAAAATAAAAAAACTGGTCAAAATTTTTGAAAATACGCCATATCTCGAAAATGTTGACTCTGATTTAAAATTTTTACAACATTTTTATAGTGTGTTAAAATACCTTTCATATGACACCAATATTATCAAAATCCAGCCAGGGGTTCCTAAGACCTCCTATGTATGTATGTATTCTCCTACGTAGCAGGTATTAAAAGTCGTATTCATAAAGACGGAAAAGAGCTTTCTAAATGCTACCAGAATTCTGGCGACAGTATTAGAGCTGTCAAACAGCTCACCACAGTATTCACTGCTACGAAAGTAGTAACGAAGATGTTTTGGTATTCTGGTAGCATTTCGAAAGCTCTTTTCCGTCTTTATGAATACGACTTTTAATACCTGCTACGTAGGAGGTCTTTGAGCGATCTTAAAAGTGAAGAATTAAGAAAAATTTTATTTTATTGCTTGTTTATAATTTTTTATCATAAATCAGCTTGGCTTAACGTTAGATTATCATCTGTTAATATTTTTTTTTTTAATCTTAATTTTGCTTATTAAGCTTCTAATTCTAAGAAAGAATATGTAAACAAAAATGTCTGGTCGTATTTACTTTCGGAGATAAAGCCATCGAAAGATCGGGATATAGCTTTAATAAAAACCGGTATAAGTTCGGAACCCTTAACTGGATTTTAATAGTATTGGTGTCATATGAAAGGTATTTTAACTGACTACAAAATCGTTGGATAAAAATTTGAGTCAACATTTTCGAGATATGGCGTATTTTCAAAAATTTTGACCAGTTTTTTATTTTTAAAGCACTATTTTTCCAAAAAATGTCTGTTTAACCTATAGCTTTCGTAACAAATTATGGAAGCCTAATCATTTTCATTTGATTTGATATGCAATTTATACCTCATTTCTTTCATTAGCACATTTTTTATAGGAAAACAAAAAAGTAAGCCAAAGAAATTGGGAAAAAAAATCGGCCCAAATTTCAGAAAAGTCGTAATATCTCAAAAACTACGAGCCAGAATTCAAAAATGTTGTGATCAATATTGTAGCTTATTATATTACCTTTCATATGCCGTTTTTGTTAATAAGACATTTTTCGAAAAATAGTGCTTTAAAAACAAAAAAACTGGTAAAAATTTTTGAAAATGGGCCATATCTCTAAAACCAGGACTCGGATTTAAAACTTTTTCATACCGGCTTTATAGCCGGCTAAGATACCTTTCATATAACATCAATATTATTAAAATCCATTAAGGGATTTTGAACTTATACCGGTTTTCATAAAAGCTATATCCCGATCTTCCGATGGCTATATCTCCGAAAGTAGATTCGACCAGAACTTTTTGTTGTTGTAATTAATTTTCAGAGCCCTATTTGGGCAAAAAAAATATGAAAAAAACAACAACAGTTTTTAAAGTAAAATTGTTGCCTAAGATTTAGCAGTTGTTAAATTTTTATTTGTGTGTGTGATAATGAAAAATTGAAAAACAAAATTATAATTATTTTGGTTTAATATTTGTTCTAATAGTTACAAAAGAAAAGAAAAGTTTGTGTAAAAACATGTAGCAACAATTTCTGCAAAATATTATATGGCGGCGCGCAAGAAGAACATATTTTGCATGTCAAAATTAAAAAATGGAGCCCGGCATCTTGCCTTGCTATCTGTCAAAAGTCTAGAATCAAAACAAAGAATTTTGACATTTTCGTAGTTTAAAAAGAAGCAGCATTTGTTATCGCTGCAACCAGAGCAATTCAACCATGTTATTTTGCACAATTTGACAAGTTCACCACGAAAGCTTTTGTGTGGTGAATTTATGAGCTTTTTCTAAAAGATTTCTGCGCCAGAATACCGAATGTCTTCGGGAGTCTTAAAAAATCTTAGAAAGTAATTCTGACATGTATTCCGAAAGACTAACTGCTGTCTTAGCCAGAATAGCTCTATTAGTTGACGTTTAATGCATGATGAATGAAGTGAGTTAAATCTATTTTTAAATCTATTATTTATAACCGTTGAATAGAGGCGAGTTATCTTTAACAGGTGGTACACACTAGCGAACATGTTCGTCAGTCAAATATGGCCTCTGACTGTCACTCAACCACACTATTTTATGGTTGATGAAGTTTGCGTGTGTGGCCGCTGTTTTTCGTCAGTCATCAGTCAACCACAAATTAGTTTGTGGTTGAGTGACAGTCAGCGGCCATATTTGACTGACGAACATGATCGCTTGTGTAAGCCCCGCTTTAATTAACTGCCATACCTAAATTGGAGCGTCAGGCGCTGCGTTATTTAACGTTACACAAAAGCGTCAAGCGTCATACCGAAATAAAGAGCGTTGCGTTGAAGTCATTTGTTTGTCAGAATCAAATTGTTGTTTGTTTACTTTTCTGCAGCTAACTTCACTCCATAACGCTTGGAAATTCGAATAGCTGAGCGTTGAGCGTTGGCAATTTCGGTGTGCGCCATACAAATTGTATGTACATGAGAAATTTTTGACAGTAAACGCTGACGCTCTAATTTAGGTATGACAGAAAGTACTGTGAAAAGTTAATATTTTAAAATTCGATTTTGTACTAATTGAAATATCTATATTATATTATCTACTAATATATAAAAATGAGATTTTGTTTGTTTGTTTGTTATTTATGGACTCGGAAACTAACAGACCGATTTGAATGTAATTTTTACAATACCTTAGTATCATAAAAATCTAGGTCATATGCTTAAAAAGTGGGCGGTGCCACACCCCCTTAAAAATTAATTCTAAATAGCTCTAAAACTACTTAACGCAGATAATTGAAATTTGGTACATGTAGAGAGCGAAATAGGAAAAATATTTTTTCCTGAAAAAGTGGGCGGTGTCACGCCCCTTAAAAATTAATTTGTTATAGCTCTGAAACTACTTGACGCATAGTTTTAGCAACCAATCATGGAAGCCTAATTCATTTCCTTTCATTTGCTTTGCAATTTGTACAAGATTTCTTCCGTTAGCACATTTTTTATAGGAAAACAAAAAAAAACCAAAGAAATTTTTATGAAATTTAGCAAATAAAACAACAATAACACCAATAACGACAACAAAAACTATAACTATGGGTTAATAAGACATTTTTTGAAAAAATAGTCCCAATAAAAAAAAATGGTCAAAATTTTCGAAAATTCGCAATATCTCGAAGTCTATAACTTGGATTTAAGACTTGTACTTGTGTACCTTTCATATAACGCCATGATTATTAAAATCCATTGAGGGGTTCAGAATCTGTACCGGTTTTCATAAAAGCTATATCCCGATCTTCCGATGTCTATATCTCCGAAAATAGGTCCACAACGAACTTTTTGTTGTTGTTGTAATTCATTCCTAAAGCCCTATTTTCGCCAAAAAAATAAAACATTGGGCTGTGGGTCCTACAGTTATAGCCTGTTTCCACCGGAGATTTATGAAGTGATTTGCGGCTGTATTATTTTTTGTTGCAATTTCCATCAATCGGTAGATATTCTTTTTAAATATTTAGGAAAATGTGTCAACCACCAAGAACGCAAAAAAATTCAAAGAAAATACCACACTCAAGTGACTCTAAAGAAATTATGTTTTATTTAATTAAATAATATAAAAAAATATTAATTAAAATACAAAAATTTGTCGCAGTATTAATTGTTAATTTACATTATACAAATTTAGCGAAAGTGAGAAATGGTTTAAAACTTAATCCATTATTAATGCAAAAAGTAATTTTTAAACATTGTGTATATATTCAGAATAATACTACATGTAACAAAAATAAATATCAAAAAATTATTTTTATAAAATAAGAAAGGCTGCGATTGTGAATGAATAAATATGATAGTTGCAACTTTTCAGTTACACATACATATGATGGTTGTCTTTTCAATTAGATAATACAAATTTCTACAATAAGGAATTTTGAATTTACGATTTACTATATTTTGTAAATTTTGGATAGCTGAAAATTTGTAGTTTAAACATTTGTTTTTTTTTTTAATAATCATATTTAGTGTTTTTTTTTTGTGTTTTTGCTGAATATAGCTTAGATTATTTTGTGTAATATTTTGCATAATCTCATCAATTCAAAAGAGATATATTAATTGTCTTTTGATAATATATTTACTGACATCAATCATCGAAATCTATGTCCGAATCATCGGAATCATAACCACCTCGTATAGTTTTGTTCGGGCGATTAATATAAGGCTTCTTTGTAACATCAGGTGGTGTAGTCAAATCACCCTGTTTTTTTTTTTTTTTTTTTGTACAAATAATTTGTAAGTTAAAAACAAACAAATAATCAATTAAAACACCAACTCAATTTACCTTGTAATCAATTGCGCCCGAATGTGCTATTCTCCATTCCAACACTTCTGTACTGAAATCATCGCAGTTACCCAAATCACTAAATCCGACGATGAAATCCTTCGTTTTGCTATCTTTCACCAACGCAATAGTGGGAATAACTTTGATGCGCAGTCTTTGTGTAAGGAACGGCGATTTTTCTGCATTAACTTTGCAGAATTTCGCCTCAATATGTTTAGCTGCAAGTATTTTAAGATGCATGTCTACTATACGGCAACGTTCAGCAGAATCTCTGTAAAAATGGCAAACAATGTTTGGAGACTTTTTCGAAACTTCGAAAAATTCTTTTTCGTCAGCCAGTTCAGTATAAGTGCCGTGACCCTATATTATTGAAAACAAAAAACCAATTGTTAGCATTAAGATTTAAAATTTAGTTTGGGTATTATGAAAATTAATGGTATGTATTAGTCAAGATTGGCTTTTTTTAAGATTGCGTTGATTTACTTGGTAAGTAACCCTTAATTCGAAAAGTATTTCGTCGGGTTACTACTACAACTAGATATCTATAATTTTGATATTATGGCACTGAATTAGTTTTTATTTATATTTGAGAAATTTTCATTTATATGTATTTGAGAAATTTTCCTTTATATTTCAGAAACATTCCCCGTAGCGAAAGCTGACTTCCATGGCGTTTTCATCAATGACTTGTCGGTGACTTTGAGTCTCACACACGTTTTTTAGGCGACATACAATAGACATATCGTAGACATAGTCACTGACAAGACATTGTCATGCATACGTCTCTCAACATATGACGCAAACAAGAAAATGTCATGCAATCGTCAGCCTCATACAAATCCCCTCTCATTTTTTCATTATTTTTCATTGTTTTCTTTGTCAGTCTTGCTAGTTGTTTTTCTTAAAAAAATTGATTGAAATTGATGTGAAAAATTTTATTTCAACAAACATTTATTTGTTCATCATTTTTTATCTGCTAAAAAAAGGGTCCTGGAAAATGTAAGAATTGTGGTTCCTAGATTATGTAGAGACATTAATGGCAGACTTTTTATTTAACATTTGATAGAGACATACAGAAATAGCATTTCACGAAAATTGTGGCCGAACTTCGAGCAACTATACGAAGAGAGCGTACAAATGATGGCTACAAAGAAAACGCCATAGCGACAGCATATCATTAATACATATTTATGTACATTTATTCTTTTGAAATTAATTTCTTCATTTAGTGAGTGATGTACTACATATGTACCACCTTAATATAATATAATTTGGTAAAAAAACGCAGTAATTATGTTAATTATTTTGAATTGAATAGCAAAAGTTTTGAACAAAGAAAAAGGTAATTTTTCATTCAGAAGCCGTCGATGACACATCACGTCATTGTCGTTTACCTGAGGTTGATGACATATAGACATTGTGTCACTTATGTCGACTGCATGACAATGTCATCCAGAAGGCATCATGTCCCCTGCATGACAATGTCATCCAGAAGGTATTAACGACAGATTGGTCACTTGTATGGAATTGTCATGAAAGACTTATATGGGAACGTCCCTGAATGTCATCAACGCCAAAGCACTGTCGTTAGTGACTCATAATGATTCTTTCATGACATTCGCTACGCGGTTTATTTATATTTGAGAAATTTTCATTTTAATTTCAAAAATTTTCATTTTAACTTCAGAAAAAAAATTTTATTTTAGTTTAATAAGGTTTGTAGGACAAAAACACTATGCTTATTTTAATTTTTTAAGACAGATGGTGCGTAGAGTTAACAAAAGGGCATGAATCAATATTGCCCATTGACAGTATAGTAAGTTAGGGCCCTACTCACCCAACTTAATTGAAACCATTTGGTCTAAGCTAAAGACACATGCAGGTTCCAATTGTGCACGGAGTAAGTGTTGGAGAGTAACGGCTTGTTTATTTAGAGCAGCAAACCTTATTAAACTAAAATAAAATTATTTTCTCAAATTAAATTGAAAATTTCTGAAATGCAATGGAAATATTGTGAGATATAAAAGAAAAGTTCTGAAATATAAATGAAAATTTCTGAAATTAAAATGAAAATTCCTCAAATATAAGGGGACATTCGCTTTTGTAATTGAAAAGAAAAACACTTTTTAAAAATTTTATTATGAAAAAACTATTATATTTATTTAAGAAATATGGAAAAAAAAAATTTTTTATTTTTAGTTTCCCTTAGCTGCTGTAGAGTGCGCCATCCAAAAGTTACTTTTTAAACGGTAGGAAATATTTTGGAACTCCTGTAACAGATTTTTGAAAAATTCAAAATGGATTTTATTCTTGAGACCCAAAACTATACAATAAGCCTTTAAAATTCAAACTTTTTTAGATTTTGAAGTTTTTGTATGAATATTTATGAAAAATGCGAAAAAATTGAGGGACTTAACCTCAAAAAATGCTCCGTAAAAAAAAGGGGGGCGTATTTTTTAAAATTTTCAGAGGTTTATTGCTTAATATATTTTATGAGTAATCGAATGCTTTTTGGTTTTTTAAAATCCGTCCAGTAGATTCGAAGAAAAATTTCCTACTAGTTTGAAAAGTAACTTTTGGATGACGCCCTCTACAGCAGCCAAGGGAAACTAAAAATAAAAAAATAAAATTTTTTTCATATTTCTTGGACAATACTTAACAATGTTCAAAAAAAATTTTGTCAGTAAATATAATAGTTTTTTCATAATAAAATTTTTAAAGTGTTTTTTTGTTTTCAATTACAAAAGCGAATGTCCCCATAAATGAATGTTTCTGAAATATAAATAAAAATTTCTGAAATATAAATGAAAATTTCTGAAATATAAATGAAAATTTCTCAAATATAAATGAAAACTTCTGAAATTAAAATAAAAAAGGTGTAAATATCTATAATTTTGATATTATGGCATTGAATTTGTTTAAATAAATTTGTCTTATTTATTCATTTGGGTAGCTGTTTTTGTCATCTGCTCAATTCACTCTAACCATACTATGGTTTTTTGGCCAAAAATCGATAAGTATTTTGGTATTAAGAATTTATTGATAAAACCATTAAGGCCGAAAAAATCCTATTAAAAGTTAGCGTTATTATGCAAAATAGTGCCACAAAACCCGTTTTCTTCCCCATTTTTCACAGAAGAGTTAAATTCTTACATTTTGCAGCCACTCCTGTTTCTTCCTGTTTAGATCCTTCATTTCTTTTAGCCGCTGTTCACGTATCGCACGCAGATCATCCGTGTCTAATGTCTCCAAACAGTCTAATTGTTCATCCAACTGCTTTTCAATGTGTTGTGCTGCCGCTATCAGTTGGTTTTCCAAAATATTGGCCATGTTGGTAACTTAAATCGTTCGTTTAGTTGGTTTGCCGGAAAGTGTGTAGGTGCGGCTTTGTAGTCAGTTTTCTTTTTATAACTTATTTTTTCCTCTATTTTTACCTCACCAGTTATTATTAATACTGCGTGGTTTCCAATTTTCCACGCCACCCGTTGAATTGTGAGTCAACAAATCAAATCGACAAACGCGTCACAGATGTACAATTTTTGTTGAAAAATCAATGAAAATTAATATTTTTTCTGAATAATTTCAAATGCTTGGGTTATATTTAGAAATAAACTATTGATTAAATGTCAACTTACATTTATAAAGGCTTATTTATCTATTTTTTTTAAAGAAAAGTTAATTTTATCCCGATTCTACACGGCAATCTTTGCACGAAACCAAATTAAATTCAAGTGATGCCAAGTTAGTTTACCATCACTGGTTTTATGTCAACCGGGCGGCTATTTACACGGTCAATAGGGGGTCTATCATACAATCAGTATAGCACATCGATATTACATAAGAGCTGCCAGATCGTGGGCAGTCTTACTTGCGCCAACCCAGTTCGTGCAAACATACTTTTTTTTATCACCACTCAGCACTCCCTGAGAAACTTATGCGAAAGCAACAACTAAAGTCTTGAGTAAAGCACAGATACATTTCAGTGCTAAAATTTTCAGCGCGTAGTTGTTCTGTTAATGTTAATAGGACTTTAACATAATGGTACCACATGTTTATTGAATCCCTAAGCAAGAGGAGGGAAGTGGTGCAGAAACCAAAAGCAGAATAAACTAAAACAAAGTAAGAAGAAGAAATAGCACACAAATTCTTTTTAGAAAAACTACGCTAACTACATGTTAAAACTCTGCCGTCTAAGACACAGCTATTGATGTTTAGTGTTAACAAGCTTTTAAAATTATTAAATAAAATGTCTTCGTCTGAGATTCTATTTTTAAGTTTTATTAAAAAAATGTACTGTTTATTGAATAATACAGGTCTGTTCCGTAATATGCGTGGTTTCAATTACTTTTCAGTTAGGAGGGTTTTGATGAAAATGATGAGTCACACAATAAAAAGTATTCGTAGGAGAATTACAGGTTCTACAAATAATATTGGTTTCTATTTGCGAAAAGTAACTGTTTGGGAAATATTCGATAAAGTTGAGTTTTTCGACTTTTTGCGGTTTTTTTAAAATATTTCCTAAACAGTTACATTTTCATTAATGTAAGTCAATGTAATTTGTAGAACATGGAATCCCCACAAAAAAGACCAATATCCCTGGCATTTTTTGAATTTGGAGATGCCATCTGCCGATTTTTCGAGTTAAATAATCTAATTCTTTAAAAACTAGCTAATCTTTTCCATACAAATGAAAAAGCTTTTTATATGGAAAATTATCCTAGTTAGTGCTTAATCAGCATTCATCTGGTTAACCAGGCAAGTGAATAACAATTTTTACTGCAATGTATGTGATTGTGCGATTCAAAAAGCGATTGAGGAAAACTCTTTTTCTTAAGGGGATGTCTATAAGCCTTTTGACGCTCATAGGGGGGTAGGGTGTAGGTTTCAGCAACCGTTCTTTTCAGAATATATAGATAGCATAGAATTATAAGATAGCTATAAATTTTTATTTTCTACGTATACTTCAAAAACGTAGTAGTAGATCTACTAACTTTTTACAGTAGGTAAAGTAGGAAACTAAGTACCAACATTACAATCGACACTTTTTAGGTTGGCAGCACTGGATGAAAATTTATCGGCGTTGCAGTTGAATCGGGTTGGTTCGATTTGATAGTTTGGTTTTGTTTGTGTTCTTCGCTTGTGCTTTGTTTTCGCTGTATTTGTGCGTTTGTGCATTTTTCTGTATAAATTAACTACCTAATTAATTTAAAAAGAAGCGGTGATAACGAAAATTGTTTTAATTAGAAAATACGTTAAAAGGTTTGTGTTCTAGAAAGATAAACGATTTATTTTTTTCTAAAGCGATGGCATCTTCTATCGGCAATGTTGGGGTAGGATGTGGTATAGATAAAATTCGTACTTTCTGGTGAAAATTGAGAAAAACTCTTAAAAGCCTTAATTGACGTTGTAAATAAATTATTTATTTATGTTTTGTTAAAGTATTTATACATATAAATACTGAATAAGCTAAACCCAAAAAAAAAAACCCAAACCGCCATTTTTGAAAAATTACGACTCTTCCTTTTTACAGTCGTGGTTCATTATATTAGGAACAGTTCTAAAAAAATGTATCATCAATAGTGCTGTTATTAAAATTCTTTTTACAAAATATTTTGATGTATTTAATTTTTGTATTTAAAAATAGTCGACATAATCACAAGTTATTTGCTTTTTAAACGGAGTGAAGGTTAGGCTTCTGTTGCTCTATTAGCCTCATTTAAATTCTCCTGTAATTCCTATGTGGAGCATCATTCCACTTAATGCGACACAAGAACTTATAGTTTAAACTTACTAGGATAATAATAACAAGAGTCTGTCTATACGGGGCGTTCCGCGTACGCGAAAGCTCCTCTCTCTCTCTCAATTTACTCAATTAGCGTACGCGAAATCCAGTGAAGTTTTTTCCCCCGGGACGCATTTTCGTTACAACAGTAATTTTACATAAAAGTAGGGGTAAGTGGGCGGCCTGCGGCCGCAGCTCAGGATTTAAAACTCCCAAAAATCCGACACTGGCTTCGCGGCGGCCTTCGGCCGCGGATCAGTACATAAATTAATCAAGTTCCCCGGGGGAGAAAACTTCACTGGATTTCGCGTACGCTAATTGAGTTTCGCGTACGCTAATTGAGTTTCGCGTACGCTAATTGAGTAAATTGAGAGAGAGGAGTTTTCGCGTACGCGGAACGCCCCGTATAGACATTTCCTAATAATAATAGCTCAATTGTATGTGTGGTTGGGGATATTTTTAGGTTATAAGACCTTTTGGTTGCACTTCTGTAAATATCTTAAAATTAATTATTGTATATAAACAGACTTATTCAAAAAATAAGTCCATTTGCACTTGCGTTGCTTGATCCCGTTTGCTATGGTCATCAAGTTGCATAGTTTGGTGGTCCAAACCTTCAGTACTTATGCGCCTTAAGGACTTTTGGTAAATACCTACTTACCACTTGGTCATTGGCTGCTCGGTAACTAGTTATGTTTCGCACCCATATAACAAAACTTGATTTTTCATATAAACATACGAACTTTTATTTTGTTATTATTTTTATTATTTGAATGCTATGGATTCAACCACGATCTTCTCTATCAGAATAGTTCTAGACTATTTGTGAATCTCGTCATTGCCATGCGATTATTATTATCTAAGTCATTGTGATCTTAAATCCCGGCACTTAGGTACTTAATTCTTATTGCAGCAGGCCATGCATATAACAAATGCTCTGCTGTTTCCAAGTCCTCTTTATAGACGTTTACCAAATTAAGTCTGCAAAGACCTGTCATTTAGTATAGATTTTATCTTTTCTGCTGAGGTTTAAAATAGCTTCCCTCTTAAGCCGTTTCAGATTGATTGACCTTTTCGCCTCTAACATACTCTATTGGGCTCCTCGGTAGTTGATAAGGCTATTTTCCGAATTAAGTCGTTCCAAAAAAAAAGCGAATCGTTTTTTTTTGGAATTTCTCCCGCAAACGGATCAGTAACGGATCCGTAACGGGTAAAAAAGCGAAGATATGAACCGTCTGGCACACTGGGTATGTTGTCTTTCTTTATATTACGTTACCATTTCTTGTATCTATATTTCTCCGTACGGTGTACCAAATCTTTTATTTTTGCATTAAGGTTCATCCGTAGAGCAAATTGTTCTAAGAATGGAACATGACATATGTATTTTGTTTTTGAGGAGGGGCGTGTTCACACATTAGTTGTCCACATGCTTTTTACACATGTACCAAATCTCATTTATTTGTGTTAAATAGTTTTAGAGATATGATGTAGTCATATTTTTGGGGGATTGGTGTTGCCCACCTTTTAAGCGTATAACTTCGTTTTTTTTTAATGCTATGATACTGTGCAAAGTACTTTCAAATCCGTAAGTTAGTTTCCGATTCCATAAACAACAAACAAACAAAATTTAAATTTTATATAGTAGATTAAAAGAGTCGCTCTTATCCTTTTGCAGAAGTAACTACTTTTAACTTTTATATTGGCACTGGTTATTAGACCTGACTGTAACAAATTTAAGATTTGACTGTGTGATGTTCATGTGTAAATTGTACTATCGTCAGTGTATGTATTGTAATCAATGTGCAATGCAGCGAGAAATAAAAAAACACTTGATTATACATACATACATATAAAGGGATTGGTTAAGTTCTGTGAATATGTAATTTGTATGGATTGTGGTACGTACAAATTTAAGTATAAATGTATGGCAACGAAATGAACTTGGCGGTTGGTTATGCTGTGTTTACTATTATGAAAGAGAAAATGATAGTTTTGTTTAGTTTGGATACATCACTAGATAACGCACTTAGTTCCCGTTTTCACACAGTAACATTAACAAACAAATTCCTTAGATTGCGTTTCCACATGGAATTTAAAAAAAAAAAAAAAAAATTTGGTTTTTTAGCAAGAGAGGGAAATGTAGAGGGGGGGCATCAAGAGTTGTTCAGTTTTGTGTAACTGAATTTAAGAACCTCCCCTTCACGCGTTTTCTTTTTTTTAAGATTTCAATTCGTTTGTTCTTCTATGCAAACACTTTGTCTTAAAATTTTTTTTTTGTTTTCTGGTGGCAGTTTTCTTTTAAAACATTAGTCTAATGTATTTCTTTTATACTCGTTCTTGCTATTTTTATTTGAAATTCCCTTTTGTTGTTGTCTTTCAAAACAAGTTTGTCGTCGCACATCTCTCATTTATCTGCAAAAAGTGCAAATATCTCATAAATGCATGCGGCCATTGGCACACATTGCGCTTTTTTCTGTATGTGGAAAATTAAACATTTCACCCGTTTTTTTTTACTTTATTAAATGAAAACTACTATCGAATATATTTACGTACGAATATGTGCAAGAAGGTGTATCATGTGTATTCTAAAAATAATAGTTTTAAATTTTATTACATTTTTTACGTATTATTCGTTAGTTTGAAGCATATCTTGTATTTGGTGGCCCCCTGGTGAAATTTTCCATAAAATATTTTTGTAGAATACTTTAACCCACTATAACCCAGCTTTTTTTTTAACGGGTTAAAAGTACCCTTTCAACAGGAGATAATGGGTTAAGACATTCTAATAAAATGTTCGTTGTGCGATTTCATTATGACCTTTTGACAACAAGATTTATCCGAAATTAAATTTTAGAATTTTACAGCAAGGGGCATTACGTCACACTTTTAGGGGAGTTGAGGGATTCACAAATTTTTGGCAAAGTTTGACAGTGATGTCACACAATTAAAATCGAAAAAATTTCGAAATTTTCAAGCATATTTTGTTCACAAAAAACAAACAAGACAAAATAGTTGACGTGTTGAAAATAGAATGTGTAACTGCCATACCTAAATTGGAGCGTCAGCGTTATTTTACTGTCAAAAATTTCTCATGTACATACAATTTGTATGGCGCATACCGAAATTGCCAACGCTCCACGCTGAGCTATTCGAATTTCCAATTTTGACAAAGCGTTATGGAGTGAAGTTAGCTGCAGAAAAGTAAAAAAAGAAACAACAATATGAATTTGACAAACAAATGACTTCAACGCAACGCTCTTTATTTCGGTATGGCGCTTGACGCTTTTTTGTAACGTTAAATAACGCAACACCTGACGCTCCAATTAAGGTATGACAGTAAGTAAACCTAAACTTAAAAAAAAAAATTAGTTCAATTAATTTTAAGGTATAAAAGTGTGATGTCACAAATAGGGGGGGGGGGGGGGTCAATGAAAATGTGACAGAAAATCGTGAAATTCGTGTGACGTAATTTACGAACGCCCTAAGGTAAAATTTCAAAAATTCCGATTTTTGTGGGTATTTTATTTTGATATTTTGACACCAACTTTTCAGGGGTAATCTTGGAAAAAAAAACTTTTTTTTTATTCAATCTAATGCACGTGCACATAATGTATGTACTTTTGGCCAAAATTTGATCATTTCGATATGACTAAAAATTCGACGCAGCTACAAACTTCTTCTGCAAAATTGTCTGTGCATTTTCTATTTAGGGGCATGGGACTACTAGATTAAAAACATAAATTTCGTTAAAATCGATGAAGAGGTTAAGCTGTTATAGCGTATTTTCTATTTGGGGGCGTGACACCGCCCATTTAAAAAAAGAAAATTTTTTGCACTGCTCTTTACATCCTTTTCAAGAAAAAATAATTAAAGCGAATATGATGTGATTAAGGCATATAAACAGGGACTGAAACGATTTCTTTCGCTTATTCATTGTAGGGCAAAGTGGGAAAGTTTTAAAGCATGGAGATTTGTGAAGCACAGCCATAGATGTCGCTTTGTAGTGGTTTTGATAGCTCTGACCTACTGTTAACATTTTTTCACCTAATTTGTCAGTTTTGTTCGAGCACTCGTCCCGATAGCACAATTTTTTCGTATCTTTCCACACAACGTGTCCAACATTTTGTTCGAAAAATTTTTTTTAGCATTCGTCTTTGTGACATTTTCATTTCGAAAAGGGGAGTACTCACGAAATAATCAGCAATGATTAGGCTTCCGACGTTCAAAAGGATTTATGCAAAAACATTTCGATACCTTAGAGCGCTATAGTCCTATCTCCACTTGCTTGAAATTGTGAGACATTTTAAATTATGGGCTCATGGTGGGCTTCTTAAGCGAGTACCCTACCACAATTGTTCCCCAATTTTTAGAAAATTAGTGGGAGACTGTAGAAATTAACTTTATATGTAAAAATAGCAGTCAGTTTTAAAATAATCACCGTTTGAAAATTGAATTTTGCGTTTGAAAAAAGATGAAGATAGGACTGTAGCGCTCTAAGGTATCGATTTGATGTGTTACTGACGGGGTGGTAATTTTAAAGTAGTAGACAATAGGGAGAAATGAAGCACATCAAGGGGGGAGCTGTAAAGCACGACAATTATGACAGATGTCAACCTGAAATCGTATTTTACATGCGCAACATTTCGGAGTAATCTTAGAAGACGATTTCATGAAAATTGTTCTGTATCCAATATGGCAGCATAAAAGCAAAAATTGACTTAAGCATTCTACTAGTTAGAAACAATCGGTGTCACTTCATTGCTTTAATCAATTTTGGTTTTTTATACTGGCCTACTGCATATAGAACAATTTTCATCAAATCGTCTTGTAAGATTATGACTTATTATATTGACACCAGCGCTTTTTAAGTCGTTCCAAATACTCCGAAATGTTGCGGTTCGGTTCTCCAAGGCTTTTTGCATAGTTAATCTGCCTTGTCTTATAGTGGTTTTCCGCTTTTCTCTGCAATTTGCTCGGCTGTTAGAAAAATGTATTATCTTAGTAGGTGAATTCTTATATTCCTTTGCAGTTTTGAACACTGATGCCTACATTTTTTGCTATATCTAAATAGCTTGAACCCCCATCTTTCGAAAGAGCTTCTACATGCATATATTTTTCCACCTTAATACCACTTTTAGCACCCATTTCTAAATTACAGGGTATTAGTGAGAATTTGAGAAGGTTTTGAAATCCGGTAACCATTTTAATACATTTTTTAACACGCACTTATTTTCTAATCCCCTATCCTTTGTCGCTGTGAAGAAATTTGAACTCTTATTAGCTTTTTCTTCAACAAATTGCACTAATTTTTCAAGTAATATCAAAATCTGAATAGCTGAAATTACTTCTATCGAGAGATTTTTCCCATTATTTTCACAAATGGGTGTCAGATTTGATTTTTTAAAAGCTCTCTACAGAGCTTAAATGCAGAGCAATGCAAATGACCTTAGTTTTGATTTTTTTAATGCAACACTCTGCGAGTTATACTTTATTTTACGAAAAAATGATATCGTTCGCAATTCAATGGACAGGTACTGTATTTGTTGGAAAGGTTGAAAAATAAAACTTAAACAATAATAATGTTGACTAATAAAATAGTGCAACAAATTGAGGGTAATATAATCTGAAGTAGTTAGATCTCGATAACTTTTTTTGACAAAAGTGAACTACACTACTTCATGGATGTACGCCATACGTCTGAAAATAGCGTTTTCTGCAATTTAAATCAAAGATAACTCGGATCTCAAATCTGATAGGAAAATACAGTTGCCAGGTTCAGAATCAGCGACCCTAAATTAGTCAAAAACTAATTCAGATATGTGTTGCACAGTGCATTTATTCATAATAT
The DNA here is from genome assembly GCA_951812925.1 of Calliopum simillimum. Classification (NCBI taxonomy): domain Eukaryota; kingdom Metazoa; phylum Arthropoda; class Insecta; order Diptera; family Lauxaniidae; genus Calliopum; species Calliopum simillimum. The sequence goes on from OX638368.1 coordinate 110,456,201, forward strand.
TATGCCAAAAAAATAAAAGAATGCGAATAAATAAACGAGGGACAAAAAAAAAATTAATTCGATCGCGCGAATTCAGCACAAAATGTATAAAGGAAAATGTTCTACTTTTTGTTTTTTATTTTCGCGTCTTTGGTTTATTATCGGTCTACTTGCGCCTAACCTTTGCAATTTAAGCTACAACAGGATGCAAACTGCGAGTTTTTCTTTTTTTACTTTTGCTGATGCAGTTTTTCTTGATTTCCATGTTTACAAATACAGCCACTTTTCACTTGTTTTCTACAAATATTACAATAACGATGCCAACTGATATAAAAGGTGGCTTTTAACATTGTTTAGTGAATATAGACAGACAAATAAATATACATGTATTTTTCAAGTACTTGAAATTATTTTAGATCATTTGTATTCGAATTATTGTGAAATATGTCTAGGGTAGCAATTCAAGCTGAACCATTTACCATTTATTAAAGGGCACTTTCAATATATATCGTTTATTATTATGGTATTTTATAATGTAGGATATCAATTCAGGTGTGTCCAATTTTAATGATTTTCATTTCTTTTTCATATAATATGAAGGTATATATTGTTTTACATAACTGATGGGGATAAAAAAATTTGTTTTCTTTTTTTTTTTTTTGATTTACAATCAATTTAAGTGAGAATGGAATCCAAGAAAAGTTGTGTCTTGTGTCTGCAGTTTGTGATTTCTACAAATCAATTACAATTTCGTGATAACCGTTTTTTTTATTGTAACCACAATTGTTATGTAAGCTATTAATAACATTACATGCATGCATCTCAAATTACATTTTTGTATCTTTACTTATATCAACATTAGACTGGTTTAAATTTGTATGAAAAACAAAAATTTGCTTGGAATTGCATTCCCACGGCGCCAAAATGTTCTCTTTGATGCAAAAAAGCACTACGTAAAATTTGGTTAATTTCAGAGAATATTTCATGCATCCCAAATCATTTCAAAAACCGAAAAGTTATTCTGAATATAAAAATAATTTGTTGAAAAATTTAAGTTGTTGTTGCATTTGAGGCGCTAAATTCGATTCTGCAATTTATTTCGTATCTTTATTTTCCACCTTGATTAGACAAAATGTATTTTCAAAACTACAGAAATTACAGAGAAATAAATTGCATATTCGAATTCAGCGGCTTAAAATCCATATAAAAAGTTTAACTTTTTTGTTTTAAATAAATTTAAGAATTTTTAAGTGTGTTACTTAATGACATTTATGCCCAAAATACATGCGCATTTTTCACGCGCGTGAACGCATTTTTTTTTTTTGTATGAAATTCATATAACAATGTGGGAAATTGAAACACGCATGCCTTGCGTATCACGCAAGTAGCTATGAAATTGATTTTAACGCAATGCATGAAATTTCCCAATTTTGAAATTGGGAAATTTCACTTTGACAATCATTTGTTTTGAAAAATACAAAGGCACAGTGGAAGCAACATAATTGACAGTCAATAGAATTTTTCAAAATTAACAAATTTTCGTTTAATAAAAGCGCTTGATGTTTTAAAAATGCGTTTATAAAAAAAGCAAAAACTGGAGGAATTCACCCAAAAGCTAAAAGTGCTTGGTAAAGTAACTTTTTATTATTCATAGTGCGCTTCTTATAAATTTTTTTTTTCAGCCCATAATCAAAAATCGGCATCAGATGTCAACTGAATAGATGCGCATGTATTTTAAGTGCAGAATCACGCACGTAAACGCAGGCGTGAAAAATGCCCATGTATTTTGAGCATAATATATTGAAAATTGATTTTTTAATTGAACTTTTAGTCATATATTTGCAAAGATCGATTTACATATAAATCTATCAATGCATTTTCTAACACATAATTATGACAAATCAAGGAACGGATTAAAAACACCGCTATAGTGACATATGTTTCGTCTTTCGCCACAAAGACTCATCAGACTATTTTTGTTGTAATTATAATTATATTTATTTCACTAAATTAATTATAATTGAAAAATTGTAAGTTTGAAAACTATTTGTGTTTTTGGCCTGGGCGCGAGTTGAACCAGGAACCTCCAGGTTGGTAGCAGAAGTCGTTACCACTGCACCAGCCTTGCCCGGCTGCGAAGCCGACTTTTGCCAGTTTTGTTTGTGTGTTATTACGTATTGATATATCATAATTGTTGTTTGTGTTACATATGTCACTATAGCCGTGTTTTTAATCCGTTCCTTGATTTGTCATAATTATGTGTTAGAAAATGCATTGATAGATTTATATGTAGATCGATCTTTGCAAATATATGACTAAAAGTTCAATTAAAAATCAAGTTTTAATTTTAAATAAAAGTCATATCGTTCCTTATCCATTCCATATCTCTATTCCAAATTCCATAAAAATCGATGCAGTGGCTTAGCCTTCAGAGCATTTTTATCATTAAGGGGCGTGGTACCGAAACATAAAATTCCTTTCTAATCTTTCTGATATTTTAAAATTTCGGCATAATATTGCAGATAAAGAAATAAAAGAAATTGCTGAATTTGTGTTAGATTCAAATACATAGAGCCAAATCGACCACATAAAATAGAACAAAAGTAAGAAGATATATCTATGGTTTTCATCCAAAAAGAAAGTCACATCAAAATCATAGAGAAAATCTTCTTAAAATGTATGTTGCCATTTATATGAAAATCTTGTAATATTAAGAAGAAATCTCATCGTTTTCAATACGATTTCTTCTTAATTTTATGAGAAATCTTCTGAAAAAACAAAATTTCCTCTTAATACTATAAGATTTTCATATAAATGGTAACAGAAATTTATAGTAGATTTTCTCTATGGTTTTGATGTAACTTTCTTCTTGGATGAAAACCATAGAGATATCTTCTTACTTTTGTTCCATTTTATGTTGTCATAATTCGGCTACCAGGTTTTCCATACGCGTCTATTTAACGGAAAACTGGAGCTTTTTCGATGACGACCCATCATATTTCATTCTGTAAGAATAAGTTGATGGTAAATATGATTTATATAATAAAATAAAATTACTTACATTGTATTTTCTTCAATGCCTCAGTCCTCCCGTCATTCCCCAAGCAAAATAAATAAATACATAAGAGTTCTGTCAAATCAAAACAACAAAAAAAAAACATATTATACGATTTTCTCCTTAAAACTAAAAAATAATAAGTTTTTCACGTTACTTACATCTTTCTATGTTATATTCCATATAGAAATGATGCGAAAATCCTTTTAAAATTTTAAGAAGATTTTCTTAGTAAATTCATAGAGATTTCTCTGTGGAAAATTCATATTGTTTTCTATTCTTAATAGGAATTCATAGTAAAATAGGTTAATACGACAATCTTCTTGTTTTTTGATTTTTTTTTTTTTTTTTTTTTTTCATTTACTATCCTAAACAATTCGAACCGAACCGAACTATGGTTCAGAGTCATTAAAAACCGGTTCTTGCACCGGTACAAGTTTTCGTTAAATGGTTCAAACCACTGAACCAAACCGCATCGTTTTTTGAAGCGGTTTGCAGCCCTGGTTTTCATCTTCCATTCAGGTAAAATAATGTTTGAACTGCGATCAAGATCTAACTTTCCCACTGGAAAACGACATTATCTAACACATCGGTTGATAAGTCCGTAGTCCAACACACTGATAGTGCGAAAGATACAAAACTAAATAAGTACTAACTTTCAAAAGGCAGCTGTAAAAATTTAATGATTATTCGACAATTTTATTTCAAAAGTTAACAGTATTTTAAGTGAAACAACTTCTGTTATTTTCAAATAAATGAAAAAAAAAAAAACTAATTTCATTGCTTTTTGATAGGAAAAAACACAGTTGAAACAGAAGTTTGGTTCGGGCTATGCACTAAGCAAATCGACCATTATTGACTGACATGCTAAATTTAAATGCGCCCATACAAACACTGATAATGCTAATCGCTCTATGTGCCAGAAATGGGTGCTGCGTTTACTGTTTTTCACAAGTCGATGAAAACGATGTTTAAAATGAATGAATTCCGTTTCGAATTGCTTCTCCACTTACCCTATTATATAGATTTGTCTTCCAGCAACTTTTTCCTGTTTGCAGACCTAAAAAAAATGCTCATTGGAAACAGATTTAGCTCTAAAAACGCCTGTTTTGAAGATAAATTCAAATCGTTCTACAAGAAAGCTATCGAAGTGTTAGAGAAACCTAGAATGATTGTACCTCTCTCGAATGAGCCAAAATTTATGAATAAAATCGATTTTTTTCAAAAACGTTTTTTTTTTTTTCATTAGACTGCGGACTTATCAACTACGTATAATTTCACAATGTACCTAAGTCAGTGATACTTAGTGTTACATTTTAAAAATAAATTCAATGTTTATATTTCGCTACTTTACTCCCAGTTATCAGTTGGTTTATCACATTAGATTTTCTCTTCTCATTCTTATTCTTCACGACTCAAGTGTTTATTTGTTTGGTATTTTTATGTAAACATGCATACATATTGGTGACATAAAACTGTCATGTTTATTATAAACAAAATCTTGAATAGTCAGCAATGGAATAATTCAAATATGCGTATAACACATTTTTAGATGCATCTATAAGTAACTATAGGGCTTTAATTAACATTCATTTTTCATTTCCGAAGTGCTACAACTCACCAAAAACTGTAAAAACTCACTTTAAGCAGCCTTTGAAGGCGATTAATCCTATATCCTTTGAAGGCGATTAATCCTATATCTGTCTCTCCTTGCCACATTTTGCTCAATAATTCTTTTAGATCATGTTTAAATAAAATTGTTAGAGCGAATTTTCTATTTTTTAAAAAAGTCTAACTTTGAAACTAATTTTTACAATTCGACCTCTAAATTTCGAATTCATTTTTGGGGGTATTTATATCTTTATACAATAAAACGCTATGAGGCTGGTGATTTAGCTTTGCCTCAGGCTACAAGATTAAAGTTGAAAACCCTAAACGTTAAGGAAACTTTAAAAATGTTTTAATTCAAATAGAAATAAATAACTTTTTTTATCTTATATTTTTAGACTTAAAAATCGTCATACCTTAAATTAATACGTTGCTAAAATGTCTGCAAAAACTAGCGCTCAGCCAGGTCGGCGTACGCCATTATCGTTAACTGCAGCCTCTAAACAGCAACCACAATCCCAAAAAACATCCACTGGTTCAATTGAAATTGATAATAAAGCAGTTTCATTAACTCAAAAGACTGAGAAAACGCCAACCGATATCAAGGAATCCTCGCAAAAGGATAAAAAACAACAAAACGTTGAAAAGAAATCACAACAATCTTCAAAAATACCCACAGCGTCTTTAGCCGCCGGACCGATTAAGAAACCTGACAGAAATGAGGACAAAAAAACTCAAAATGGTGTTGGAAATAGCAATGGTAATACCAAGGAGAAACAAGCATATGGTAAAGATGCAAAAATTAACACTAAAGACAGTAAGGATAAAACAGAAAATTTGGAGAAAGATAAGCCAGTCAAGATAGACAATGATAAAACAGAAACCATGGAAAAGGATAATTCTTCAAAGTCTGATAAAGTTGAAAAAACAAACGAAACGCTAGTCAAAAAGCTTGCAAAAACTGAAGAGAGAGAAAAACAAAAAGATTCCGTAAAGTTAACGACTAGAGAAAAAGATAAAGGACAAGAAAACGACAAGGAAGAAAAGAAGCAACCAGAAAGAGAGGTAAGAGCTACTCGTGGAAGCTTAGAAATTATTGAGAAGAAAAATCAAGAAAAGCAACAAGACGTTGTTGAGCAAATGGATATGAACTTGAGCGGTACATCAACCGCTGAGCCAAAGCTGACAACGCCCAAAAATCAATCTGAAAAATCACCATCTAATAAATCCACACCCTCAAAGGCAACAAAAAGTCCAGCAGCAATCACGCCTGTCAAATCGACAAGTATTATTATTGATGATGTCGAAATGGAACCAATAAGCTCTGATGAAGGCACTCCTACAAAGCTCGGAAAACCAGTTAAAGAATCTATTGTTGTAGCACCTGCAATTGCTGTAAGCCAACCAACGGCAACTTCAACACCTGGTAAGCTTTTAAGACGTAAGGAAATTCTTACTAGCATTCAGCCTAGTACTGATATAAAATCAGCACCATCATCAGTGAAAGGTTCTCTACCAGATCGCAACACTTGTCCAAGAACTTTTAATCAAATTTCTGGCCGTCGTAGTATACGCGCTGCCACTGATTACACAACTTCATATTTGCAAAACAATGCCCAATATCGCGAATCATACCGCAGAATCAATACCGAATTGGATGTTACTTCTAATACAAATACCAGTCTAAATGTAACCGTCGGCTCTGAAGTTCCCAACAATTCTTCTTTTTCGTTCTTCGGTCGTGGACGTAAACGTGATCGTACCCCACCTTATACACAATCAACCATGGATCTCCAAAGTGATCTTGAAGTATCACCTAAAAGTCCAAAACGAGCACGCATGGATGTGTATGGTTTTCTTACAGCGGTTGCCAGTCCACTGTCTTTATTGCGCTCACGTTTTTCTAAGGCTTCGATTCAAAGCAGCACTCCAGTTAAGCTACGTTCAAAATTGGCTGAAGCCGCCGAAGATGATGTTGAAGTGCAAAATGTTTCTGGTGTCTCAATAGAGGAGGAAATTCCAAACAATGAAGCTGTTGGTGACGATATAACTGCAACAGAGGAGGTAACAGTTGAAAATAGCAAGGAGGGCACTCCGGAAAAGAATACTTCAGTGCCAACTGATGTCAATAATATGGATGAAGTAGCTTTGAAGGAAGCAGTATCCAATGAGAAATGTGGCATGGAAAAACCTGTTGAAGGTATCGATGATGACTTGAATGATATTAAAGTGACGGAAACTGTGACTGCTGGTGACCCCATGGGCAAGAATAAGAGATGTAATGTGATGTAATACAGATGGAAAAAAATAATGTTTAACTTAAGATTTACTTTAAATGTGTTATCGTATGACGTATTATAAAACATGTAGGCTCTTCCATCTTTCACCTTCATTACTGTTTCTTTTTAAGATACTCGTACCATAATATTGTATGTATGTATTCTATCAGTACATAAATGTTTGTATTTAGCATAAGTTTCATTTTTTAATCTGATTTTCAAAAATTTAAATGACCATCAAATATAGGCCTCAATTTCAAAAACTACGATTAAAGTTCTTTATTTAAACACTAAACTAAAAGTGCTTACCTCAGAATAAAGCAGATGGTTTGTCCCTGTCATTTCATGTGCAAAAATAAATGCATTTTTCCACCATTGTTGGGAAGAAAAAACTTTTCTATGAAAATAGTGTTTTTTACGCACTATCTGAAAAGTTTGCAATATTCTTTTGTCACTGGTTTTACTGCTCTTAAATTTTAAGCCAATCTTAATAAAGTTAAATAACTATTTCTTATTTTGTGCTATGTATGCTTAACCGTAATACAATTTTAATTTTTAATTAAAATAGCCATAACACAGAATGACAAATAGCGTAGTCCTAAGAAGGTGGTAATTTTGCATGAGCATATAGTTTATCTTGAAAGCAATGGAACAAAAATACAGCATAGAGTCCATATTACATAAATATAATATGTAATAACATTAAAAAACGTCATAAAATATTCTACAATATTTTTATAAACTATGTATTTCTTTTTTGTGCAACTCAAGTTTTCTTTCAACACCTAATGAAGATAAAACTTTCAATGAAACGTATTAAATAAATAATTTTAATGTATTGACAGTTAAAATACATACTTAGTTTATAATACACTTATTAAAATACCCTATATATGAAATTAATGATTTTTGTAGAATTATACTTAAATTTCATATTTATATTCAAAATAAACTTGCGTTTTTAAATAGAAAAAGAGTTTTACTAGTCATTTTGTGCGAAATCAAAAATACGACACGAAAGGGTGTTGCTTGGATTTTCATACCTCCATTTTTTAATTGCAAAAGGAAAAAACGGAAATGATTTTAAAAAGCCAGAGGTCCCTATTGCGGTTATCGATTGACAATAGATGAAGGTTTTTTTTTTTCGATTAGCGATTTTCTTCTATTGCGGTCAACGATTAGTAAAATGTCGACTATAAATAGCAACGTAATCGATGGCTGTTCTATCATTTTATTTTGATAGATGAATTTATTTTTTTCTATTTTAGAACAAAATGAATCAAAGCTAAGAATTTTTGTAATAAAAATGGTTATACAGCACATAATTGTAATAACTAATGGATTCAAAGTTATTTTGCTAATTTCAGAGCAAAAGTGTTCATCAACAAAAGGCGACTTGGACGGTTGGTTCAATTGATTGAGCGAAATGTTGCTATTGCCAAAGGAAAATGCACAAAAAACGACGTTATTCCCTATCGCCCACAAAAATACAGGTAAGGGGTAAGTGGAAAGATATTGTCCAAGTTTAGAGAAATTGCTGAAGGATTGGATGAACCCCTCAGTCGGCGTCTTTTCCTGGGAAATTCCACAAAGTTTTCTTTCGTCTTTTTAATGTTATCGGACCACCAAAGCTTCAAAAAACTTATTTATTTTTTATAAATTTATCCCAAAATGTTTAAAATTTGATAAAGTTAAAACTAAATCGTTCGTAAAACATTGGAAATAAACGGCTGTCAAAATTGAAATGTTCACAAAGCTTAAAGTCGCAATAATACTTTCTGGGGGTTATCGTGAATCAAGATTCCCGGAGAATTTCCTTAAACGGCAATAGAGAATGCACGGCAGTTTGAGAAAATTCCCCGAGAATAATCAGGCCTATCACTGAAACTATCGTAGATACGAATTTCGTTAAATCTACGAAAGTGCTATCATTGAATTCGAATTGCTCCGACGTGAATTCCAAATTCGTCGATTGGGATCACTTACTCCATCCGAAACTCAAATTTTTATTAATCTCCGACGAATAGATATGACTACCGAAGAAATATCATAATTTTATTAAAGAAGTACTTCAAACTCCACGAATTACGAAGCTACGTTCGTAATATCTTGTAAGCAATAAAAGCATTTTCGTAGATCTCACGAAATTCGTATCTACGATGGATTCAATGATAGGCCTACATTATTCACGATAAGCTCCTCTATTAACCCTTTCGGAACTTTTTCTTTCCTGTTGACTTTAAAAATCGATACTGTCCATTTTCTTACTACTAAGAGCCATTTTGACAATAATTGAAAATAATTTTTAAAATTTTTTGTTTCAAAAGTGGTTTTTGGGAGTAATGCCATATGGCATGAAATTTACTCAAAGGTAATAAAAGTACCAAAATTTACATTTAAATTTTTTATATAATTCCAATGATTTTCTGCTTAAATATCATATCAAATCATATCAAATCATATCATATTAAAGATTTTCTAGTAAAATAGTTCTAGAAAGGTGTTTTGCCATATTATGGGTCGAGGCTGAATCAGAAATACCCTACACCTAATCCTAAAAGAGCAAATAATTTGGACTTTTTTGATTATTTTGAGCTTAGAGCGCTTCATAGTTTCTATATTCGTTACATATTAATCGGACTTTAAAGGGTTTTTGGAAATTATGGGTGTGCAACCTCATTTCGATCCAATAATTTATCTATTGCATCTAAATTTCCCCAAATAAATCAACCTGGGTACTTAATTCTGTGTCTCATTACTGCAAGGTACTTACTCAGCATATGCTCTGCTTCTTCCAAGTCCTCTTGACATCGTTGTTTACTGGGCCCATCTTTTTGGGTAGTACATAAGTAACTGTATAGTGTCCTGACATTTAGGGTATTCCTTAAAACATGTAAAAGCATCGAAAGCCTCGTAAACTCGTAAAACTGTCAAGTTCGTATTGATTTTGACAACTATTTCGACTTTGCGGGGTTTTCGAGGCTTAAACACGTTTTAAGGGATACCTTCATCGTTTCAGTGTAGATTTTTATATTTTTTCTAGTGATGTTTAAAATTAAATCATACTAAAGCCTTTTTGTCTGCTGCAAGCAAGACCTACTTACTTACTTGCTTACCTCTCTAGTTAATAATGCTTTTTTCCTCCCATTTCCGAATAAAGTTATTTTTAAAGGTGTTGTTCACTTCGCAGAAGGCTTCTGGAAGTATATTATGCCCCTCCTTTGGCCAAAGTAAGGTAAGGTTAGGGTGGTAGCAATAATGCCACATAAGTATATATCGCAGGGGTCCATAATGATACCACAAACTCTATTATTAAAGTCTATTCATGAACTTTGGTCTTTTCAATTGGGTGTTTGTCCAAACTGAAAAAACCTGCCAGTAAAGCAAATTTTTTTATGTCACTTAGGTGAATTTTTGTTCCTTTAAGGAACTGAAAATCGGCTGACCAATGTATTTCAGTCTAGTTCTTGCCAAAGCGGGGCAGGACCTGAGATTTCATTGCTTTCATGACCCCGTGTCTTGGTTTCCAGATTAGAGTCATATAATTTATCCTGGATATGGCTTCAAATCACTTTCAGACAAGCCTTGAATAAATTTAAAACATTATTTAAGATTTTAGAGTCGGTTACTGTCCGAGAAAATGCATGGGGGTTATCGTGAATCAAGATTCCCGGGGAATTTTCTTAAACTGCAATAGAGAACGCACGGCAGTCCGAGAAAATTCCCCGGGAATCTTGATTCACGATAACCCCCCATATGTTTATCGGAACCGAAAGTGCGCGTACATAGACAATTTCTATCGCATAACTCTACAGCGAGGACCATTGCTTAAAAAACGGAAGTTATTTCCAACATCTGGATTAGTTAACTCTTCGAAAATTGTTATTATTTGAATTAGACTCCAAATTAATGAATAAAAACACCTTCCAATAAATGCAGTTCTTCCCACCCAAATGAAATATTTTAGCACCTTTGGGTAAAATCCATGCCATATGGCACAGTGCGAAATAAAAAAAATCGTACAGCATTATTGAATTATGTTAGAGATCTAAATTGTTTTATACTTGTTAAACATACATAAAATTTTTAATTAATACTATTTGTTAAATAAAAATAATAAAAGTATGAAGTGATCTTTTTTTGCAAAATACGTCATTGGATACTGATGTTCAATCTTTTTAGTCATACAGCTTACTACGTCCACTAATCGATATAATTCTTTTTTTATCTTCTACTCAAAGCATTTGAGAATAATAAGAAAAATTAAAAAATATTAACTTTTAAGTTTTTATGACTTAAAACAGACCTTGAAAAGCGACTATGCCATATGGCATAGAATAACCGAAAGGGTTAAGTTGTGCGAACTCACACGAAGGGCACGGGCACGTCAAATTTGTAGGCAAACGGAGGGAAATGAAAGCACCACTTCCCTCCGATTGCCTAGAAATTTGACGTGCCCTACGTGCCCGTGCCCTTCGTGTTAGTTTGGTCGTTCGCAAAACCAAAATATCGTTTATCGATTTGATCGCAAGTAAATAATCGAAATGGGGTGATGAGGAAAATTCCGGCGTTAGAAAATAACGCCCAAGGAAATAACGCCAAAAAAATGAAATAACGCCCAAAAATAAATTGATGAAATAACGCCCAAAATAAAAAACGAAATAACGACCAAATTATTTTCATATAAATTTGGGCGATAATCATTTTGGAAGTAAAGCCGAAAAAATTTGGGCTTTATTTCGTTTTTTTGGGCGCTATTTCGTTTTATTTTTAAAAAATGAAATAACGCCCAAAAACGAAAAACGAAATAACGCCCAAATTATTTTCATACAAATAAATTTTAGGCGTTATTTCCAAAATAATTAACGCCCAAATTTATATAAAAATAATTTGGGCGTTATTTCGTTTTTGATTTTGGGCGTTATTTCGTTTTTTTATTTTGGGCGTTATTACGTCATTTTATTTTTTGGCCGTTATTTCGTTTTTTTTTGGGCGTTATTTCGTTTTTTTTTAAAAAAAGGAAATAACGCCCAAAAAAAACGAAATAAAGCCCAAATTTTTGGGCGTTATTTCCAAAATTATTATCGCCCAAATTTATATGAAAATAATTTGGGCGTTATTTGGTTTTTTTTTTTGGGCGTTATTTCCTTGGGCGTTATTTCCTAACGCCGAAAATTCCCTGGGATTTATATTTTCACAATAACCCTTGTGGGATTTTTGCCCATCCTTACTTTTATAATTTCTCACATATAGATGTCCCATCAGCATTGCTACCAACTTGAAGAAATTTTGGTTATTTCATTCTGCAGTTTGCCAGCACTGTTTTATCAAATGTCATTTTAGTGGTGCATTTTAATTTGTATTCAATTTTTTAACGTTTGTATTAATTTGTAAATTTGTTGTTTTCTGTATGTACTTGATTTTATTTTATTAATTTTAATATGTGAGGAGTGTATGTTTTGATTAATTGAAAGAAAATAAAAAAATAGCAGAATAAAAATAAGTTTCTAAGCTTAAATTGATCTTTTGTCAATTGTGAGAGATTTCATGAGAGATTTCACAATCGCCGCAACAAACAAAGAAAGCATGGAAATAATAAAAGATGACTTCTCGACCTTGCACAACTCGGACTGTAATAAGACTCCCAAGAAAACATCTTTTTTTATGGACGGTGAACGTTTGCTAGATAAAATCAATATTTTAACTACTAAACCAGAGAACCAGAATTTAACAAAAGTAAGTAATCAACTTGTGGCTTGCTAATTATTTAGCGCGCAAATCTGTCCAGTTAGTCTGCAAAATTTGTTAAATTAACCGTTATAGAGAGATATAAAAAATGATTTTTAAAGCTTAAAAATCACGATCATGTCATGGAATAAGTTTGGAAGTAATTCGCACTCCATCGTAATTTGTATGGTAAAATTGTATTGCAATTAGATTTAAGGAATGAACAGCGTAGTTTACGATATTTTTTTTTTATAAAATTTTGATTAATTTTTTCGCTTTAAAGACATATTCTACGTAAATGCGAACCATATTTCAAGTTGACCATCACCGATAATACTGTTGGGTTGGTGCTCTTTAATCGATTTGACCAGACCCGTATTTTTTATTTTGCTCGAAACTGTTTGTTTTCTGACCTATGGACTCGGCCAGTAAAATGTTGAGTTTTTCGTCTTGTCGAATTCAAAAATAAAAAGGCGGGAGCATGTTTCCTTTTCGAACAAATTCACCAAAAAAAGCCTATAAGGGCTTTAAAAATTAATTGCAACAACGAGTGTATATAGGATCTGGTTTCAGAGATATAGCCATCGGAAGATCCGGTTATACTTCTATGAAAACAGCTATAAGTTGAGAACCCCTAAATGGAATTAGAAAATACATATTGGTATCAAATGAAAGGTATTTTAATAGCCTAGTACCTGGAGACCGATCCCTGCTCGGTCGAAAATCTGATATGATAATTTTTTATTCATATTTTGTGAAGAAATTCGAATCTTTTCGTCTCCAATTTTCATGCTTTCAAAATGATAAATTTGCCGATTAGAACAATAGTAAGAAAAAACTCGGAAAGTAACAAATAGTATAGAAAAATATCAAAAAATTAAAAATTTTTTTCGGTGAAATAGAATGCTCTAAAATAAATAAATGGTATGTGCCACGCACCCAAAATATTTCGTCTTTTGTATGGAGGCTGAAATACCTTATCTTCAAAGGATCATAACTCGGAAAAAAAGTCTCATTGGAAAAATCCGAAAGGATATTTTAATAAGGAAGAGAGTGGCTATTTCATGCCATTGATAAAAAAGAATTTCAGCTTTTCTTGTAGCTATGCTGTAAGACTGAACACAGCGTTTTCTTCAACTTCAAACAAGGATATTTCAAAATCCTACAGGTATAATGACAGTTCTGCTGATGAAGACGGATTCAGCGTCAAAAAGTACATAAGTCTGCATATAAGAAATAAAAAGTTAATTTAATTTTTTCTTTGTTTTGTGCCTGAGTTATTAACTAAAATTTTTATTTTGGTAAAAAGTGGGAGTGGCAATTATTGAACAACGCCCACGTTTCTTTATGCTTTAGATACTCATGATCCAAATTTTATCAAAATATATTGTACCATTTCCGAGAAATAGCATTTAATTTGTTTTACTTGTATGAGAGGTTTCACGCACACCGGCGATATTTTGCCAAATTTCAGGTCGTAGGTGCCGAATAGCAAGTAGGCTCCCTACAGTTAAATTTAGAAATATTTCTTTAGTAGTTTTCTTTTTAAAGCGTTTTATATTTTTGTGGGCGGTGCCACGCCCTTTACAAGTTTTTCAAATATGACGGCATATCACATGTTAATACTTGTTTTCAGGGGTACAATCTCTTAAACTTTCATTAAAATTGTTGGAGTCGTTTTCGAGTAATATTGAATCAAAATATTCAACTGTTAAAAAGGGGGCGTGGTTCTTCTTCGATACCGCCCACTTTTCGGATATTACAAGGCATTAATAAGCAGTACCTACATACCAAATTTCATTAAAATATCTTGTACCATTTGCGAGAAATAGCATTTAACGTATTTTGCTTGTATGGGAGGTTCCACGCGCAACGGCAACATTTCGCCCACTTTCAGAACAGAGATGCCTTTTAGCAATTACGCACCTCACAGTTAATATCAGAATGTTTGCTTTATTAGTTTTCTTTTTATACCGTTTTATATTTTTGTGGGCGGTGCCACGCCCTTTACAAGTTTTTTCAAATATGACGGCATATCACATGTTAATACTTGTTTTCAGGGGTACAATCTCTTAAACTTTCATTAAAATTGTTGGAGTCGTTTTCGAGTAATATTGAATCAAAATTTTCAAGGGCTTAAAAGTGAACGTGGCACTTCTTCGATCCCGCCCACTTTTTGTCTGTTACAAGGTATTATTAATCCGTACCCGCTCACCAAATTTCATCCAAATACCTTGTATGGTTTGCGAGTAATGACTAAATCAAATTTAAAATTTAAGACTATGCCATGCCCTCTGGTGAGCATTTACAAAGTTCAAACCTAGCTCATTCTTCATTTTATGCTAATATCTAACACTATTCCAAGTTTCATTAAAATCGCTGTAGCCGTTTTCGAGAAAAAATTTTGGCACAGAAATAAGTACAAACAAAAAAACAAACATACAATTTTAGCTCGTATTAGAAGAGAAGATAAAAATGTACTGTTGTTGTTGTCTTTGGATTTGTTGTTGTACTTGTAATATTTGCCAAATTTAATGAAATTTTTGAAAAATCATTAATTCTTATCTTGAATCAAAACTACCGGGCAATTTTCTTAAACTGCAATAGAGAATGCACGGTAGTTTGAGAAAATTCTCCGGGAATATTTATTCACGATAGCCCCCAAAGTATATTTTTATAGCTTATTAAAATTAAAATACCTTTCATATGACACCTATATTCTCAAACTCCATTCAGGGTTTCCCAACTTATATCGGTTTTCATAGGAGATATATTTGGTTCTTCCGATATTGCGGGACACTTTTTGATTATGTTTTCTTTCTTAGAATGAAGAGCTTAATAAAAAAAAATTTGTTTAGAATTTGAGCGAATTTATCCGCAAACGATTCATTAATCAAATAGGCGCATCTTGTATAAATTGTTAAAATTTTGAAAAAAATTAAAAAATGAAAAAAATACCGTGTTTTCTATCTCTCAGTTTCGAAATGTTTCACAGGACAACTTTTGAAGTGTATGGAATAGGTACTAGCTAAAATTATTTAAATTAATAAAAGAGTCTGTATCGGAAAACTTTTTTTTTTTTTTTTATTGATAAGAACTCAGACAACTATACAGTTGGTATAAGAGTAATTTAAAAAAGAGAAGTTTTAAGATAATAATTCAATAAATAAATAAATAACTTATTAATAAATATCGACAATAATTTAAATTTCCAGAGTTTTTACATAGCTTTTTAAGTTTTTTTTGAAATATTCTAAATTAGTACTGTTCAAGAGATTTGATGGCAACATATTAAAGGCTTCAATTGCAGTGTTAAGTAGACCATATCTGTTTCTATTGGTCCTTGATTTAATTGTTCTGATGTTAGTGTGTCTTCTTGTGTTGTAACTGTGAAGTTGATTTCCAATTGTAATTTCTGTGTTGTTCTTGATGCAGTTATTTTTGATTTTATATATGTATTTAGCCTTTTCAATGAAAATAACTTTGTTGAGATTCAAAGCATTAGTTTTGCTGAAAACTTCAACCGTAGGAGTGCGGAAAGGTATGTGATACAGTGCCTTTAATGATCTACACATAACTCTCTGAACATTGCTGAGTAAGCCACCGGTACAATGTGAAGTTACTAAAACTCCATATGTTATTTTCGACATAACATGGGCGTTATATATTAAACTGGCGGTTTTCATATTAATGAAATCAAAGCGTCGAATTGCACCAATAAGTGGAATAATTTTATTTTTTATTTTAATCCAGTGGGAATTCCAACTCAATGCTTCATCAATAACTACTCCGAGATATGTAACTTCTGTTTTCCGCTGAACTTGCTCATCATCAATTCTTATGTTAATGTTTATTTCGGCTTTATTTTTTTGTTTGAACAGCATGTAAGAAGTTTTTCTCGTATTTAAAAATAGCTCATTTCCTTTTATCCATTTGTTTACTCTTAAAAGGTCATCATTAATAATGTTTTGTAATGCAGTATCTGATTTTGAACTATATATAAGTGCCGTATCATCAGCATAAACAGCATATTTGGCCGACAAATTTGCACATCTCAAATTGTTAACATATAATATATACAATGTTGGTCCCAATATAGAGCCTTGCGGAACTCCCATTTTTAAGTTTGACGGATCGCTTGCGTACGCTAAATCCAGAGAAGTTATTTCCCTCGGGGCAGCTTGATTGCGCATAATTAATTTAGCGTGCGCGAAAAAATGTTGCGTACGCTGCTAATTTTCTGAAATTGTTTTGTGTGCCTTGTCCCGGGAGAAATAACTTCTCTGGATTTCGCGTACGTTAATTCAGCTTTCGCTTACGCTATTTCAGCTTTCGCGTACGCTTGCCCCCCAAATAGCCAGTATCTTAATAAAATCAATAACAAAAAAAAATAAAATAAACGAGTTACATATTTCAATTTTTAAATTGTTGGTATTGTTAAGAATTTTCAATATTTGTTCTCTCCATGTGCAAAATAATAAGATAAACCTTACGGCATTGGAAAGCTGATCAAATTCTGCACACTCTAAAAAAAAGTAGGTTCTTTAAATTGGCACATAGGAACCGGAGTTATGAAAACATAAAAATCCTAACAAAGTTTAAAAATCGGTTTCGAATCTAGTAAAATAAATAATGTCTAGTCAATTAAAAGAAATAGACCCTAAAGTTTCACCGCGATCTGTGATGGTCAAACTGAACTATCAGTAGGTAGAATCTAAGAATGTAAGTTTCATCTTATGCATTATATTGTATGGATATAAAGCTATAAATCAACATATATAAATATGTAATTTTAATCCGTTCTGCATATCATTTACACTTACAGCTTCCAACTATTAAGGACTTCGTCATAATTAAACCCATTAGTCGTGGTGCATTTGGCAAAGTTTTTCTTGGCTACAAGCATAATGATCCCAACAAATTATTTGCTATTAAAGTGATGCGTAAATCCGAGATGATTAATAAAAACATGGTTTCACAAGTGATTACCGAACGCAATGCGTTGGCTCTATCACGCAGTCCGTTCTGCGTCAGTCTCTTCTACTCATTGCAGTCCATTTCTTACGTATATTTGGTAATGGAATATATGGTGGGTGGCGACTTAAAGTCTCTGCTTGCTATGTATGGTTATTTTGATGAAACTGCAGCACGTTTTTATGTCGCCGAGATAACATTAGCTTTGCAATATTTACATGAACATGGTATTGTACATCGGGATATCAAACCTGATAATATGCTGCTTTCATCTACAGGTCATGTAAAATTGACTGATTTTGGTTTAAGTAAAATTGAATTAAGAAGAGGTATAAAAGTATTTGTAATAGCAAGTTGCTAACAAGGTTTTTTTTTACCAAATTTGTTTTATTCTATTACAGATTTAGAAATTTCAGATCTGATTAATTGTTCGCCAAACTTAAATGCACGTACCCCGGGACAGTTACTATCTTTAACGTCGCATTTATCTTTCGGTTCTGAGAAGAAAATAGAGTGCACAACGCATTTGATAAACATCCTTAATAAACAAAGTATGTACAGTTATAAAGAGGGTATTCCTTAAAACGTGCAAATGCCTCCAAAACCTTGTAAACTCGTAATAATTGTCAAAATCAATACGAAATTTGACAGTTTTAAGAGTTTACGAAGTTTTCAAGGCTTTACACGTCTTAAGGAATACCGTAAATAATTTGATAATCAACTATAGTAAATTGAGAGGGTTATACGTATATCTGTATAAGCAAAGGGATGTAAGTGAAACAGTTTATGCTTTGTATTGAATATAACATGAATGTATGTTTATTCCAAAGCTATTGAAAAGTAATACTATATGTAGGCGGTCATAGGTTAGGTTAGGTTGCGAGGGCATCGAAGGCATATATGCACGCCAACTTCCACTTAGACCATTCTGCTGGTCCATTGTGATCCCTCTTCAAATACGGTACATAGTTCTAAGATACACACAATTAATTAAATTTAATTCAGTATATTTGATATAGCTATCAATCTTGTTGAAGCTTATTCACTGGTTGTTGGCTACTATTCGTGTTCTCTGTTCCCATTTTAATGCCTTGATGTATTTCAGGAACTTAGCGGGGTCTATCTCCATAAGTTCTTGCATATCCTGAAAAAAGAAGTATCCAAATATTTTAAATCTTGTTTTTGCAAGTGCAGGGCACGGGCAAAGATAATGTTGACTATCCTCTTCCACGTTGCTGTCTCCACACCATCTACAAAGATCGTCAGTCTCAAACCTCATCTGTCTCAAGTGCTTGCATAACGTATTATGCCCTGTAACTACTGCTATAAATGACTTTAGATCACTTTTGCTGCACTTTAAAAGCAATTTAGTAAACCTTATCTTAGGTGTGTTATAAATAGTTTTGGTCGTTTGATAATGGGTCGAGTTGTCCCATCTACTCACCATCTCCAAAACCATTTTATCTGAAATTATCTTGCAATCGTGTGACATTGGTGGTTTAACGATATTAATATTCTCTGTAGGCAATAATGAGCCCATCCTAGCTAACTCATCTGCCTTTTCATTTCCTTGAATATTTTTATGACCGGGTACCCAGCACTGTTCTAAATTGTGTTGTTCGTTAAGAACCTGAAGCTCTCTGCGACAACGGCTGACTGCCTCAGATCTTATATTCCTATTTTGCAGAGCTTTAATGGCTGCTTGACTATCGATGTAAATGGTTATATCGGTAGGTGATATATTCCTCATCGAAATCAACCTTGCCGCCTCCTCTATCGCAAATATTTCCGCTTGAAATACTGAACAATTGTCAGATATTTTTACCGACTCTGAGAGATTAATTGGTTGACTGAAGATCCCGCAACCAGTTCCTATGTCCATTTTAGAACCATCCGTATATACTTCTAAAGTGGTATCATTAAGGACATTATTGTTCTCCCATTGTTCAAGTGTGGGATATTGGACTTTTATGCATTTACTAAAATCTGTGAAAGCTTTAATGTAATCTGTCTGACTTATTTCTGGCAAAATGGTTGTGTGCCCATAGCTTAATCTATTGAATTTATTGGTCTGATTTAGTCTAACAGATGTTATGGCAGCCTTTTCTCTAATATGGAGATCTATTGGCAGGACATTCAATATAACTTCCGAAGCTTTTGTTGGAGTAGTTCTCATAGCTCCAGTTATTCTTAAAAGGGCCAATATTTTTTTTTTTTCTAATTCTTTTACATTATTTTGTATTTCGGTCATAAGAATGCAAGAATCTCATAAGGAATCAGTAAATCATGAGATTTAAGCCAAATAATTGCCTGTAAGTATGTATATGCCTTTTAGTGTCGAGTTGGAGTTTGGAGAAAAAAACATAAAACTTGTCGAAAAAATACGACAAATATGTATATCGTCGGGTTAAAACTACAACTAGACATCTACATATATTGATGTTTTGAGTTTAGTATACAGAAACATGCAGAAAGAACGGTTCTATGCTCCAGTCGGTTTTTTGAAATGTAGTACCCATCCAATTTTATATAAAGAATAAAAAGCAAAAAGCTGCAAAATCCCATACAAAAAATTAATTTCAAAAATCTTTAAACGCTTTTTTCTCAAATCATGAAAAATGTAGATGTCTAGTTATAGTTTTAACCCGACGATATGTATGTATATGGTATGATTTATCTCAATTAAAAAATAAGTGGTCACTTACATCTTCTGGCTTTATACCTTCTCAACTATAAATGTAAATCCCTTTAAATGACCCTCAGTCATGTCTAGATTGAGAAATTGATATTCTATTTGTTGACTTTAATAATAACGTCAATTAGAATTGTTATATTGTATTTTATTACATTTTTTAAGGCATGATAATGGAATCGTCAGACAGTGAAGCTGATACATCGCTAAACGATGCAGAAAAAAATAACCATAGTAAAATTTCTGGTGTTTCACCTTTTTATTCTGCTGAAGAAATAAATGTTTCTATTGCACATACGTGTACAAATAATGTAAGTGTTAATTAATATTAAGTATTTATTGAAACATAACTATCACTATCACTATTCGCTTTTTGCTGCATTACAACAGTTAGATAGTTCTTCATCTTATCATACATGCACATCCGGTGAATCAAGTAAAAGTTCACCACCTGTTGATGGTGAGGAATTCACTACTCCCGTGACTGCAATATCAACAAAGCCTAATGCAAATCGCCAGGTTGATTTTAGTGAAAACAATAATCGAATCAATGGAAATTACAATTGTAACGTGAGTCTTTAACTTTTTGGAAATTATGTAGTTAGTACGTTTCTTTCTATGAATCTTATTGTAACATCTAATGTTGTTCTTTAAACACCAATATTTTAATTCTCAATTCAATTGCAACAATTTCTATAAAAAAATTCATAACTTAACAGGTTTTATGCATGGAAGACGAACGAATAAACAATATGATTGATTTTCAACTGCTTACATCTTAAAAGTTAGGACAAGAATTGAAATTTTTGTTTATAAACTTTGTTCTATGAGCTAAAATTAATGCTTAAGTCGAAGCAAGTTCTTTATGAATAGTTTCAATCGGCTGATATTAACAATTGACTTTCATTCACTCGATTCATTTCGTTTTCCATGCTAAGGCTACATATGAGGAGTAATTTTTCAAAAGGGCTTATAACCAAAACGAGGCAAAAGTAATGTTATAATATTAATTGCCTGATACTTTGTTATAAATTAATGAAATTGGGATCTGTTTTCACAAAAAGTTTGATGGCGTGGAATTAATGCTATTTATTTAGTTAAAAAAAAATCATATTTATCCAATAAGCGATTATTATGCAAATAATGTGTATGACATTACTTTTGCCTCGTTTTGATTATAAGCCCTTTTGAAAAATTACTCCTCATATTTCAATAAATTTGGAAAAATCTATTCATACATTTTTTTTTTATATTGATAATAAAGGTAGCAACACTTATTTAAAGCACAATACGTACGTAAATTACAATACGTACGTAAATTACAATTTTTTTAAAAATTTTATGTGATCATAAGTAAATGGGCGATTCCAGAAAAAAAAACCGAATTTTTGAATGTATAAAATTATCAAATTTTACTTATAAATGGAAAATTCATTACTTTCTTACGTTTTCTATTACTATTTAAATAAGTCTGCGTTATTAGAAACTTCAATAGGAAAAATATTTGTCCTCAAGTTTTAATCAGTTTGGCTCTAATTTGACTTACATGCCCTTGGATCACAGTTATCAAAACTAAACAATAAAATGAACAACTGACTCGTATTCCTGAATATTCAACACAAAAAATTTCATAAGATTTGATTGCACAAACAAGTATGGCTTTACCGTGGTATAAAATCCCTCTTCTGTTTATGATCCAAACATATAAATTTTTGTTACAAAAATTTGTCTTTCACACCTATACACTTAAAATTTAATTTTGAAGCTTTTACGATCATATAAATACAAAAAAGCTTTACCGTATTATATCTTTACCACGGAATATTTTGGAGTATTTTTAAATTCACTATGGAATATTACATGGAAAACAAAAATATAATTTCCAGATAATTTATAATTTTTTATTATGGGAAATATTTGCGGCCTCGGAAAAAGATTTTTTTTTTCTCTTTTAGTCAAAAATGCGGTTTTTTTTTCTTTAATCGCCAAAATAACTATCAATGAATTGCCTTCAGCAATAAAAACAGAAAATAACTGAGGAAGATTTAAAAGGCTGCTTATTATTCATCTCAAAGATATTAGCCGTGTTTTCTTTGACGCGTATATACAATTGTGGATATTTTTAAATTGCGATAACTCATGAGCAGTGAGTCGCACAATAAAACTCTAAGGAACTTTTTTATGGAGAACCACGTAAAACTTTTCCTTTTAGATTTCAAAAAATTTATATTTTAGGAGTTATTCTATAAAAACTGGTTAAGCGCCGATAAACGGCAAAAAATCACTTTTTAAATAACTTCTAAATAATTATTTTTTTTTACAAAACATTAAAATTATTTGTAGAGCATGTGGTTCTCAATGAAAAAGATCCTTGGACTTTCTATCATACGACTCACCGTTCATAAGTTATCGCAAATTGAAAATAACCACAATTGTATATACGCGTCAAAATAAAAACGGTTAATATTATATAATTATTTTGTTATTTATTTTCTAAATAGTCTTAATTAAATATTATGTAATTTATAAATTTGTAGCAGAATTTAAAAGTTATATTAACTAAATAAATAAATACATACGTATTTACATATAGGAGTTTGCGGTATTTTGAAGATTTTTGTTTCACATTTGGCTGTGTTCCTTGAGTTTCATTAAAAATTTTGATTCTAAGGACTCTTATTATAATTCGTCGGATTCATCCTACAACTAGACAAGAAAGCAGAAAACTTCAAAATCCCATGCAAAAAACGCTTTTTTCCCAAAGCATGGAATATGTAGATGTCTAGTTACAGTACTAACCCAACGACTTACATGTTGATTTGAAAATAATTTTATTAATTTTTAAAAGGGTTGCAAGTACGATAACAACTATGCTAAAGTGCACAATAAAGAGAACATAACAAGCACTAAAATTTTAACTATTGCGGAAAACGCTGATAATATATCTTTGGAGTTTTCCATGGTACGTCGACGTTCATCTGATGAGGTAGGTTTGTTTATGCATTAAAGCAAAAACTTTTTTATTTAGTAAATGCTTTAACTTTAAGTATTTGATCAAAGATGTATATTTTTGCTTTAATTTACTGAGTTTGTAATTATGGAGCGAACCTAGTTGAATATAAAATCAAATTAATTAAAATTGTAAATATTTAAACTTTTTTAAACTCCTTGAATGTATGTATTTTGGAATATGTAACATCAATTTATTTATGATGTGGTCAGAATTTGTGAAAAAAATTTTTTTTTTTTAAAAATACATATGTGGTTAAACAATTATGGTAGTTTACACTATAAAATTTTATTGAAAAAATTCGTTGAGTTTTAAGGCAAGCGGAGGGAAAGAAGAGCAAAGCTTTTGTTAAAATATAAAAATGTTCTCCTCGTATTATCAATATGTGCTACGAAAAGGAAAGTTTTTCAAAATTGATTGATTTTTTTATTTATGTTTCACAAACACTGGCCTGTAATGATTTTTTTATAGCTATGTTAAGAACCATTTGTGCTTTCAATCTAGCGTACACGCTCATCGAAATGTCCAGAAGATTCTGGAGTTTCTAGTCGTAAGAGTTATGGTTCAAATTCAAATGCAAATAACGAGACTACTACATCATCAATTGATAAAGCTGATAATTTTTGTAACTCCAAGGATGATTTAAGCTGTTCCGATTATTCAAGAAGGTAAATAACGTCTACATTTGCTTAGTTTATATTACGAGTGAATACTTTCAGTTTACTTAAGGGTAATTTATAAAAACCAGCTTTAATTAAAAAATAGGCTCTCCAAAATCATCACCAGCCCACAAAAAAAATAAATTTTCATTCGTTTGTCAGAATAAACATTGTAATTGTAATGAAATTAATATTCTCTATTTTAAAATTTTAACTATAGTTATAATGGCAGCACTGCAAATGATAACAGCGGATTACGCCATCATTCGCCATTTCGGAATATTTCCAAAAATTTTAAACGTCCAGAACATTTAAGGTTCTTAATATGCATTTTAACGAAAAACTTTTTATTTTAAAGTTTCTATTTCAGAGGTTTAAAACGGAAAATAAATGTTATTAATCGTTCTGAATATATCTCTGGCTTGGATACAGATGCATCTGGCACCGCAAGTACTGGATTAACACAAGAAATTGGTATTTTAGATATTGGGAGTAGCACTCCTAAGAAGCGAAAATCAAAGTCACCAATTCGTGGTGTTCTGAAGGTGCGTTCTCTTTCCGACGACGAAACGCCACCAATGATCAATGATCATAATATTGTTGCCAATGTTGTGTTCTCAACGCCAGTTTCATCGCAAAAGTTACCACGTCATGATAGTGGCGGTTTGCTTGGTAAACTAAAGGCGACTCGTTTTGCTTTGCCATCTTCACTTGATATGAAAAAGCAACCTGAACAACATGTGGAAAAAATTTCTGGTGTGCACTATTTAAAAATTGCGGATGATATAACTATGTCTCCGATTAATTTGGCCAATATTTTGCCGAAAACACCGAAAAATATTAATACACCTTTTCGAACACCAAAATCAGTACGTCGTGGTGGTGGGCGTGTTTCAAATGAGCGTATTTTAGGTACACCTGATTATTTGGCGCCTGAACTCCTAACAAGGTATATTTGCTGTAGTAATGAAATTTTCGCTTCTAATCTTAAGGCAAAACATTAGAATTAAAATAATTTTTTATACTTTCCTTCTTCTTCCAAAGAAACGGACATGGAGCAGCCGTTGATTGGTGGGCACTTGGTGTTTGCTTTTACGAATTTATGACAGGCATTCCACCTTTCAATGACGAAACACCACAAAAAGTGTTTGAAAATATTCTGCATAGGAGTAAGTAACATTAGTGATAAAATGGAAATTGAAAATTAACAAATTTTTAAAATTTTAAACTCCTGTATATACTGGTCTTATTGGGGGTTATCGTGAATCAAGATTCCCGGGGAATTTTTTCTAATTGCAATAGAGAATGCACGGCAGTTTGAGAAAATTCCCCGGGAATATTTATTCACGATAATGTATGTATTCTCCTTTAACTCCTAGGAGGAGCATAGGGCCAATATGAAATCTCTCCATTTGTCACGATAACCCCCATTATAAACTTATCTATTACAAATTCTCTTGGAAAATATATTCCCTTCTCGTGACGGAACATTTGCAATCGTAAATATTATGAGCATAAAAATCCTTTTCCAACAGAAATATTTTTTTCTTCCATTTTTTTTTAAATTTTTCTCAAAATACTATGTAGCCCTGGTTTTCCATTTGATTTTGACATCTAAAGTTTTAATTCTAACAAAGAATATGTAATCAAAAAGTGTCGTAAGGATCTAGTTTCGGCGACATAGCCATGTTAAAATACAGAAAATTAAAACGAAATAACGCCCAAAAAATATGAAATAACGCCCAAAAAAATATGAAATAACGCCCAAAAACCTAAACGAATTTATCAAGTTTTTGTTTTAAATATTTGAATCATATCTTCATAGATATTGAATGGCCAGAAGGTGATGAAGCTTTGTCAGCAGATGCAGTTACAGCTGTTGAATTGCTACTCACAATGGATCCACTTGAAAGGCCTACAGCTAAGGAAGTACAAAAGATGCGATTTTTTATATCAATTGATTGGAATAACATTGTAAATGAGACGGCACCCTTTGTACCATCACCTAACAATCCAACAGATACAGCATATTTTGAAGCACGCAATAATTTGCAACACTTAAAGTTATCAAATTTTAAAAGTGATGATTAGTACGATAATTTAACATTGTGATAAGTTAAATTTACAAAAAAAAAAATATTTTAAAAATCTTAACCCCACCGCATACCGGAGCCAGGCTGCATCCCTAAATACACTTTTATTCTCATTATTGAATTATTTTTGTTTGAATTTATTTTTTATTTTCTTTATTTTAATGTAATGTATTTAATTTGTTTAATGTTTTCTGGCATAAAATAATAAAAATTCAGTTTTTATTTATTATTAACAATTTATTGAGCAATACTTACAGGATAATGTAAAAAATATATATTCCTGTTTATGTTTAAACTTTAAAATTTAATAACATACTCGTAAAATATGCAAAACGAGTACATACCTTAACATATATTATAAAAACCAATTTTTATTCTTAATATTTAATATTCTACTATTTGTAGTATGTTGAAGTTATTCTATAATTTTTATCGAAAATGTAAAAAACAAAAGTTTGTTTTGATGTAATTTAAAAATATAAATACCTATGCATGCCAATTTATTCAATAAAGTAATAATTAAATATATTCAAGAACTTTATTTACAAAGTGTTAACGAAGCGTTAAAGACAAGAATCCATTAAATCTTAATAATAATTTTTTTTACTCCACCCACATTTAAGCCTGAAATTTAAAGAAAGAAACAAACAATACAATAAAATTTCTCTTCAAATTGCTGTTAGTTGCAGACTAGTGCGCACTACTTGAAGTTCTTTTCGGATATACGTTTTCCTATGTCTTCTTTAAATTTTCGCCCTAAAATAGTTAACATCAAATCAACTTCAAGTGCAGTTTGGTGGATAAAAAATCCGTTTACTAAGGCTACACTCAGAAAACAAAGGGAACAATCAGTTGGAAAAACCTTTTGCACGGATGTTGCTGATTTATTTCGAAACCTATCTATACATGGTTACAGCAAGTTGTTTCTTCGTGATTTTTGTATATGGGAAAAGTAAGATAGAATTACTTATTTACTGAAGAACCGTTGTAAATTAATATTATTTGCATTTAATGCAGACTTATTTGGCTGGTCGTTCATACTATCACTTTGTTTGCATTACTCACGGTGCTGTCGCTAACATGGGAGCAATTTGTTGCTCAGTACTTTGCTATTAGTTTACATGATCCACTTTATCCAGTCGAGAATGTACCGCTTCCGGCTGTATCAATTTGTTCCAATAATCGAATTTCCCGACAGGCTGCACTACAATACGCGAATGATTTGTAAGTTAAAAGTGTTCCTTGTTTTTATAAAAATTACTGGTTTAATACACTCAATATACATTATCATTGTGTATACATGTGGGTTATTGTGAATAAATATTCCAAGGGAATTTTTCTTAGAATGCAGTGAAAAATGGGGGATATCACGAATTTGTTTGGAAATTCCCTCTCGAGAATATATTCTTTTCTCCCTCTCGAAAATATATTTCAAAAATAGAAATTCCGTTTCGAGCAGGGAGAAAACTTCTATAAATATAATGGGCCTTATCATTAATTTGCCTGGAAAATCCCTCTCGAGAATATATTACTTTCTCCAAATCGAGAATATATCCCATTCTTGAGAGGGTGCATTTGCAATCGTAAATATTTCGATAGTGGAAATTCCATTTCCAGCAGGGATGCTTTTTTTCCGAATTTTTTTTTTTCAATTTTCTTCCAGTTTTCGCCGAAAAACTAATATGCAACCCTGGTATTTTCCATTTGATTTTACAGCTAAAGTTAAAAAAAATGTACAAACAAAATATAAACATGTAAATTTAATTAAAACTAAACCTTCACACTTTGCGAGAAGCTGACGGAGTCAAATGAAATGATAAATTTTAGCCAAGTTAACTTAAGTGACTCCTGATATTTATTTTTTTAAATCAGTTTATTTTATTACACTTTTATTGCAAAGGAAGAATGGCGGTTATCGTGAATCAATATTCCCGGGGAATTTAACTCAAACTGCTATAGAGAATGCATGGCTTGAAATGAAATTTAGTGCACCACCAAGAGCTTTAAAGACATCTATTTGGCTTTACTGTATCTAAATTAATCTTCCCAGTGCATTGATAATGAAGCTATTTAAAATGTTAGACAATTACTTTTTTAAATACTTGCTGATGTTCTGTATGTGATTCGTTAGAAAAAGCAAACATCCAAGAGATCTTCCCATTGAATTCTTTTTGGAACGCATAAAAGGCTTTACGAATATGTATTACAAATATTTTATTCAAAGTATTGTCCATTGGAAGCTACAACATTTCCCCATCTTTCAGGCAATTTATGAATTCCATCCCAAAAAAATTGCGCCGGCTTGGCGGCCAAAAATGAATCGAGCCAATTTTCGATACCTTGAACTTAAGTGAACCGTATTCCTGATAGGCCATTCTGCATTGATCGGAACAAATGGTAGTCTGATGGTGCAAGGTCTGGGCTATAAGGCGGGTGAGGCAAAATTTGTATAGATTTCACATCCGTTGTTTTCCAGGTAATTTTTGACTGGGGCAGCAATATGTGGCCGAGCGTTATCGTGGTGGAAAATGATTGACTCATGTCTGGTCGCATACGTTGGCCGCTCTGCCTGGATTTTCTGCTTCAATTGGATCAATTGTTGACGATAGAATTGAGCATTAATGGTTTGGCCACCTGGCAACAGCTCATAATGGATCACACCTAGCTGGTCCTGACCAAGACGTTCTTTGTCTTCGACATCAAAATAACCACTCACGACAGCTTGATTCAGCTGGAGCATAGTCCCCATAAACTTCTACAAGAATGCGACGACTTTCGGCAGCTGTTTTCTTTGCAAAAAAATGACCCAACAGAACCTCCCGCAAATGCTGTCTTTTTCTCCAATTTTCGAAGTTATTCATCGTGAAAAATAATAATGATGCACACAAGATAAAATTGTTTTGTTGACTGATTTTGACAGCTGTCAAATGTACCTTCAAAATGACATATATATAAAGTTCGAGCTTTCACGATATTTGTTAGTACGGACATCCACCGTCAAATTCCGGTTTTCAAGTTGTACACCCAATAATTTTCAAACATTCTTGGATACATATGATACATGGGATAACGAAACATTTTTCAACACGAAAAGAGCAGTGACACGGTGCTCTTGAACAGTCGATAGGTTTTTTGGCTATGTGGAGAAAATCTGTGAATGGGGTTTCATTTGTATTAGCTTAGTGGTCTGGAAAATGCAAACCCCGAAATCGTAGCTGATCGTCCCCGCGAAATATCGCAAAAATACATATCCCATATAAAAAAAAAAAAAATCTGTAAAAAACGCAACAAACAAATATAAAAATAGTTATATTTAATGTATTTTGCAATGTTAAATCTGAATCCGGCCTTAAAATTGCTATATCTCATACGGTTTTTGAGGTATCTTAGCCTAAACAAGGAAAAAAGACCGTTTTTGGTATATTTTGAAACTATATAACTAGAATATAGAACATTCATACGCAAAATTTGATACATTATCTGAAAGTTCCAATCTTTTTCTTTAAAACCGCATTTAAATTATGTCAATAGCTTAATTTTTCTCTGAAATATCGTAGACTGTAATAATGACAAAACACGTTTTTGCGCTTTTTTAACTTTTTAGGTTAGGATATCTCCGAGAATAATAAAGATATCGACATTATATGAATTAGGTTTAAAAGATTGATTAAAGCTCTCCATTCTGCATCAGAATTTACGGATATACGTCCTGTTATATAGCTCCAAAATACAACAATAAAACATAGCGTCGGCTTTTTTTCCTTGTTTAGGCTAAGATATCTCAAAAACCGTATAAGATACAGCAATTCTAAGGTCGGATTCGGATTCAACATTGCAAAATACATTAAAAATAACTATTTTTATATTTGTTTGTTGCGTTTTTTTTTTGAATTTTTTTTATTTTATATGGGATATGTATTTTTGCGATATTTCGCGGGGATGATCAGCTACGATTTCGGGGTTTGCATTTTTCAGACCACTAAACTAATGCAAATGAAACCCCAGTCACAGATTTTCTCCACATATTCAAAAAACCTATCGACTGCTCAAGAGCACCGTGGTGGGACAGGTAAGCATTTTTTTTGGTTTTTTTTGTGTGGAAATTCTAAATATCAATTTTCTATTGGATGTAACATTCCATAAATAAACTGACACCAAAGTGTGAGGAATTTCTTTTAAAATGTAGCCTCGCTGGTGTAGATATTGATTGCATAAGCAAAACTGCTTTTCAGGATAGTATGACTGCCTTTGGACCTTGTTGTACATTTAATTGGGATGACATGTAAGTTTTTGAATGCATTTGCAAATTATAAAACTTCTGCCCATATAGACTTTTGGTCATACTAGAATCGTATAAAGTTGAATTTAATCAAGATTCCTTATAGACACACAAGTCGGAGCTAAATAATGTAGAGATTTTTATTTTTTTAGTTATAGTCAGCGTAAACGTTAAAATAGTTTTGTCGTTCCTGATATGGGTCTTAGTGTTACACTTAACACAAGTCAGAGTGATAATTTTAGTCCAATCTTAAATATCTACAGTAGCATGGTTATTATACATGCACCCGGTGAGTTTGCTGACGTTGCATCTGGTGGTTCCCGCGTTGTTTTTCCAGCTTATGGTGAAGAGTCATTTATACCGCTAAGAGCTCGCATTGTCGACACAGTGGAAGAGATGAGAGCATTCTCACCTAAAACTGTAAGCAATTATGTACATTAAATGTTATAATCTACTAATTTTTTTTTTTGCAATGTTTATTGTAGAGAAATTGCTATTTAGACAATGAAGTTATCAAATCAGATATATTGCTGAGAAGTTCTTATAGCTTTACAAATTGCATTACACGTTGCCGAATCAGTAGCATGTTGGCTCTGTGCAGATGTTTACCCTTCTATATGCCTCTCGATTTAGTGGATCGTTTAGATGGCGTTATATACTGCACATTACAACATATACCCTGTTTGCAACGCTATACCTGTGAGTACACTTTTACTTAAATTCTACCTTGTAATGTGAGGATAGAATTTGATTTAACTCTTTATTCTACCTGTGAAGCTATTCTTAAATAAGACTTACTGATATAGACAAATGATGTTACGGAGCTTTGATTTTCTCTTCCGAAACGTCGAAACTTCTGATTGATTTTGACCTCAAACTCCAACTTCGGTTTCGAAAGTTTTGAAGCGGAAGTTATAACGAAGATTGATTAAAAATTCGCATTCTTAAATTGTTGAAATTAAAAGAAAAAATAAAAGCACTGAAAATAAATAACTAGAAAGAATGAATTGATTGTTCTATGTTCCTGTAATGTATCTTTAATCTCCGACTCAGGTTTCGACTTCGGTTCAGACTACCCAAAATAAAATTTAAAATACTCGGTTTCACCTCCGTAATATCCCTCATATAAGCTTCAGATCAGGATGATATATGTCAATTTTCATTTAAAAATTAATATACAAGCCAAATTTTCAAAATACTGCAGTGTACGGTATTTATTGTTTGGCCAGGCCATGACATACAACATATCGTATGTGTAACATTTAATTAACAAGCCCTCTTTGGCTCTTTATGTTTAACTTGGTTACCGAACATAATCCCCACTTCGTAAATGGTCATAATTCCCGAAAATTTTTCGGTCATAATTCCCGAAAATTTTTCGGTCATAATCCCCATTTTGGTATTGGGGGTTAAGATTGAACAAAATTTTTGCAAAAACCCAGGACCCCATGAGCAATGTCAGAAAAAAATGTTTCCGTTTCGAGCACAGAGTAAGTAATTAAACAAAATTTGCTTTAGTTAAATGGAACAATGTACTCACTCAACGGTCAAGGGTGCAAGGACTAGAACGTGAAATGGAAGATGCGCTTTACTGCTCCGAGTGCTTGCCTTCATGTGACGATGTTCAATATCATGCATCGCTGACGTCATTACCCGTAGACTGCTTTCGCTTAACTATAAATTTAGAGTAAGTATTATCGCATGGGGTACCTAGTAATGTTATTTTGGGGTGATTTCTCTGGTTCTTCCGACGGGCCTGGGATAAGGAGTATTATATTGTGTAGTATTGTGTATATAATATGTTATTGCGATGGGTATTCGCGAGAATAATTTTATTTATTTCTGAAAGGAATGCAGCCAATATTGGAAAGGACGATATATCTTTGGTGCGGGTTCATTTTGAAGATCTACATATGCAATATTTTCGAAGAGTAGTTGTTAATGCATGGTTTGAAGCATTAAGTTGGTAGATATTTGCTTTTTTGTTTTTTTATAATTTATTATTCTTTAAACAGGTACTGTTGGCAATATTTGTGGTATTTTCATTGGTGGCGATAGGCGAGATTTTATTTTACTTGTCCAAGTATTTTATTATGGCTTTAAAAGCATTTGTGCAACAGCAGCGTAATAATCCAAGTAAAAAGAAACTAAAAGGTGCAAAGTTAGACACGCTGGATAAAAATGAACTTTACATTTGCCCATAATAACAAGTTGTTTTTCTTTTTTTTATTAAATTATATGCCTTTATTTTGAAAAGAAAAATTGAATACAGTCTATTATAAAACGTTTAGGATAAATTAACTCAATTAGCTTTTTGTGAAAATATATGCACTTATTTTTACAAAATAATTAAATTGCAATACATATAAATACGATGCTTACATAATTTACAAACAGAATTTTATTAATTTTTTTTATTTTGTTTTAATTAAGAACTTTTAATATATATATGTATAAATAAAGCTTGCAAAAAACTTTTATTAGTTATACAGTAGGACCGATTTTTCACATGAATTATTTAGAAAACTAAAATAATATACATAAATTTATGCTTAAATATAATGCAAACCTAAAACATATAAAAATGTAAAATACAAAAAATATATGTGTAATTTTTGTTAATGTTATGCTAGATGAAGCTTGGTAGTTTTTTTTTATTTAATTTTTTTTGTCTAAATGTGTTGAACACGAGTTTTTATCAAAGTGAACTTTAATAATAATTTTACTACATATGAATGTATACCTTAAATATCGTGTTATTATTGTTTGTTATTTTTGGAGAAATTATGTGAGGCCCAGTTTAAAGATGTTTTCCACGAGTTTGCCAAAGCTTCGCTAAATTTTGAACGGAAATGCTCACGAGCTTTTTCTTCAGTATATTCAAGGACCTAAAGAAGATATTAATTATTTATAATTTGCATATCTCAATACCTTAAGACTTAAGAAAAAGCTTATAAATTGACATTATAAAAATTTTCTCAAATATTTCATTTTCCATTGAAGTATTTATAAAAAAACTGCTCACCAGGGTTTCTTTTAAGTAATTTAAATCTTTTTCCGAAGATAATTCTGGCAGTCCGGTTGATATCATCATTGAAAATAATGATAAAATAAGGCAGCCATGTTTGCGTAAAACTAAAAATGCCTATAAACAAATTTAAATTGTATAAATATAATTAGATATGGCTAAAACTATAAAACTGAATAACTTACCCGTTCGCACATATTTTGAAAATAACGAAATTCATCCGCTTCTCTGTCTGCGCGACCCTTGTTTATGACGTAAACGAAATCATGCGTAAGAACAAAAGGAACTCTTTCACGGCGTACTCCAAACTTTTCTTTGAAATGTCCAAGAATATGGCCAAAATCAATGTGAAAAAGCTATAATTTGAAATTAAATTAATATCAGATGCTATAAAAATACAATTTTTGCGTCAACTAAGTAACGCGTAGTTCACATACCTGCCCGTTTTTCTTCACCATTATATTATCTGAGTGTCGATCAGCTACTCCTAGCACGTAAGTAGCCACACAGTAACCAGCGCAGCTAAGTGTAAATTCATTAATCGCCTTATTCATATCATCATCGGACTTATTGTGTTCCTTAAGCCAGCTATAAAGTGATCCCTTTTTGAAAGGTGATGTGGCGGAAAACATACCCTTTTCTTTTTGTATGTTGGCAATAGTTTCCGCGTTAAGTACTACTTCAATCATTCCCAGACGGCGTTCCATGCTTATACAGTTATAGATATTCATGCGAAAATCCATGCTAAAAGTTTATAAAAATGTTGATATTTATTATTAAAAAATCTTCTGAATTTCAGTCTCACCCTTCATTTTTCCATAACTGATCCATTACTCGTAACATCTGCAGTGTAAGCATGTCTTGCCGTAAATCATCGCCATTCTTAAATATGATATAAATATCATTACAGTTGTTATCAGCATTTTCAAACACTATCCACAACGGGCGCATTTTCGAGTCCATAACTTTGCACTTGTCGGGCTTAACACCGTTGCAACGAAAACTTGGATTCAATGGACTCTGTATACTTTGGAACACGCCGCTATTCTGTTGATTCGATAAAAAATCATGCAATAAAATTCGCACCTTTTCTTTGCTACCCTTTTTTGCAAGTTCTGAACTGAGTTTTAATTTCTCGAGGCATTGTAATTGCTTACGCAACAGTGGCACATGTGGTTTACAACCTTTGAGATAAGCTTCTAGCAATAACCCGAAACGCGTCTGCATCGAAGGGGTTTGCATTTCGGAGCGCAAATGCCAGAAAAAGTAATGGCCAATGCGTTGATTGCGTAAGGCGCGTTCGAGAACAAATGAAACCAAATCGCAATCAAGATACGATTCGTGCTTAATAGCTTGCACTAATTGGAGCAAATAGAGTAGGAGTTCCTCATCTCTAAAGAAAAGAACAAATAAAAATAAAGTTTTTGTTTAGTTTTCTAAAATTTGGAAAAACAAAGTTTTGGCGCTAATATAATGTAAACTTACTTAAGCAAACGTAAGCATCGAATAGCGAAATTTCGAACTGCCGGATCAGGATAAGCATAATCAAGTAGTTCCAGCGATCGCTCCACAGACACTGTTGGCCATTGCTTTAATAAATTCCACATTTCAGCAACTTCATCACGCTCATTCCAATTTACGCAATGCAGCAGCAATGACAATTCTTCGGGTGCTTCATTTTTGACATCCAATCTAATGAATAAACCAAATAGAAGTGTGTAGTTTTATTATTCAACTTTGATAATGCTTTATTTACCTTTTCGACCATATGGCATTACGATCCTGGTCATGCATTTCATATAGTTTATCACTGCGCAAATATTGTGACAGCACTTTGTTGACAGTCTTTGAGGCATCTTGGGATTTTCCGCGACTCAAAGTTTCACAGCTTGACGTATTTACTGCGTATTGTATTACCGATTCCTCAGTAGGGTACATAATATTATCGCAACCATAACTGCAAAAAAAAAAAAAAAAAAATATTACGCTCAAATCAACAATGACATCTAATCCATGCTTATTGGTAGCAAATAATGTAAATCATTATCTGTTTCAAAAAAAAAAAAATTAAGAACTATAAAATTTCAAACAGATTTGCAAGAGAATTATAATATCAACTAGTTACAACAGCAGGGTGATGATGCATAACGAGGGAAAAACAAAAAAATCAGAATATTTTACTCGTGCTGCATTTACTTTTTGCTGTGATTCTCAACAAATCTATGCTAAAGGTTAAATATAGTATGCTTGTAAGTTCTTCTAGATGTCGGCAAATTCGTGTGATGATATGTTTGTGGTGATCATTGAAACGTAATGAAAACCAGCTTTCCAATAAATTTGCTTGCTATCCTTCATACATTTTGCCTTGTTTTTGTAATTTTGTTGGTGTTTTTTTTCACCAACCAAACCAACAATGTCATCTGATCCATGCTTGTTGGTAGCAAATTACGAAACATCTCAAAACAAAATAATTTCAAAAAAACACACACATACCTGTGGAATGTTACTTGCACAACCGCACATTCATCCTTGCGTGGATTTGGTTCGATTGTACCCAACGGATGGAAGATCTCATCTGATTGTATATCATCGGCATATGTCCAAGTGTAAAGCGGCATGCAACCGCTACGTAGTTGATGCTTATAATCGAAGACAGTTGTATTCACCCAGGCCAAAGGATTTATAGTCACATTCATATTTGCATCCTTGTAGATGTTGGTGTCTTTGTCCTTGCTGGTGTTTGAAGATTTCTTTGTGCGGGAACCCTTGGTTGTAACTTCATAGATGACAATACACAGGCGCGTCATACGCGGTAAATTCTGCATTTGAATATCAAATGAGATATCCCGCTCAAATGTGATTGTGCGATTGTTACTAATCGATAGATCAGTCGAGTGTTGAGCGCACAATTTCCTCTCGCCATGGTAAAGTCCAAGATGAACACGTACTTTGATGGCACGTTCAAGATCGCAATTAACATTGGCTACGGTGTGCAATGTGAGGCGAAATGGCTCTTTTATATCCCAGGAAGAGGAACTGATTTTCTGTTTAAGCAAGGAATTGTGTCGTAGGTTTTCTGGTTTTGGCGGGCGCTTGGGTGCAGCGAGTATTTCTGACTTGTGATTTTTATATGCCTCTAGAGTATGTATGGGCTTCAGCACGACATTCGGTACCTCAGAACTGGAAACACTCTCCTGTATTACGATAAATTAGTTATAATCATATGCTTACATATCGAATTTTAAATTGTTTTAAAGATAGCTTAAAAACAGCATAGAAGTCAATTGCTATTGAAGTTTAAAAGAATAATTTTCTTCTAACTATTTTATAAACGCCGATTGTGTTACTTCAACATAATTGACTTCAAAGTTATTTTTTAGCTTTCCTGAAAACTGCAAAAAATAGTTTCCAAGTACCATTTCTACGTATTAACATAAATAACTTCATAGACTTAAATAGATAAACTCACCTGTATGTATATGAACTGTATTAATGGAAAGTCACCAAAAAGATATTCATCCCGTCCACGTACTTTTAAAATAAAATCTGATGAACGTTCACTGACCTTAATGTAACGCGTTATTTTCGCTAATGCTGAATCAATTAGTGTTTTTGCGGTATCATGTTCATTTGCCGAAAATGTAAATGATGTCTCATCGTTCTCCAATTTGACAACAATTAAGAAATTTGAATTCCGTAAGCGATTTTTTATAATCTCAGGCATTACTGGTGTTGTGGCTAAACGCAACGGATGCTGATAGAGCAACTTTTCCGACCATGTAAATTTTGAACGTTCCAATTCGATTTCTTCGCATAGTAGTGACATTTTCAGGCGAAAGTCATCGATTTCCGGACAACGTACAGCGCTATATTCCTCAAAGGATTTTCCAATCATATTGCTCACCAGCTTTGATAGCTCATAATCACTGGAAATTGCAGTTGACTCACTGCGTTCACCGAGACGCAAAATGCAAAAATATGGCTGCAAGTCGGATAAAAGCTTAGTTTCGTTAAACGGTTCAACATTAGCGAAGGCAGATATGCCACTTATTTCATAGTCACATGCATCTTTAATTAGATGATTAAGAGGATAGTTTTTTGCTTGTTCGATCATTTCCTGGAATATAAGAAAATTTGATAGAATAATATATATATCTACTAAAAAACTATCGACTTTTATAAGCTCCGTGAGCGTAGACTATAAAAGCGGTTCATTTTTGTTGAAGTTAAACTTTGTAAACCAAATAGTAACTCTACAATTTTATACTTGAGAATTTGAATTTAAGTTTTCCTTTATGTATCCTTTTAAATATTTTTGATGTAGAAAAATATTTTTCATTCGTTTTAATAAATCAATCACAATAATTTTCATTTCATTGTCACACTTGGCACTGTGATGCCGAAACGAAAGGAACCCTGCAACAATAACAACAAAGAGCAAGTGCAAAATTTTGTCATCAAGAAGGCACTCTATTCAACATGTAAAAATGTGGACGTATTCAATAAGATTCAACGCGATGTTGCCGAAATGTCAGCGCTCTTTGTCGAAGTTTCAAGGTGAAATTGATTTTATTTTTTTGTTGTCGAAATGGCATTTATTGATTTTACTGTACATACATTTGTAGGTACATTCATTTTACTTTGATGAAAAAATGGACTGTTGGTGACTTTTCTGAAATCAAATTTGCCGATTACTACTATCATCTCATGCAAAAAAAGAAGCCCAAATACGTTGTAGACGCTACATATGCATCATTGAGGCAACATTTGCCACTCTACGACAGCTCATATAGATCGAATCTCTTCATAGATTCCGCTAACCAGTACAGTACACTATTTCACAACAACATATGGATGCACGCGTATTCAAGGCTGCGTAGATTTTTCAGCAAATTCACACAAGACCACTCAAAAATATACAATACTCTTCGTTATTTATTCAGCGAGGACAACGAGTTGGACCAAAAGTCACGAGATCCCGATTTGGATTTGCTGCTTCACATGACCGAGGAATTGCAATGGCGTGGCGAAAAATTTGCAAAGTTGCAAAATAAAAAAAATTACTGGGCTTCGATAAAAATATTTTTCAATCTCCAACGCTTCAACGAGCGCAACAATTACAAAAACTTTTCAATGATACCCATTTTCAAACACGGCGCACACCATATTCGCTATGATTCTTTTGCTTATTTCAATTTACTTTGTTCTTTAAAATTATTCAAGGGCGCATGGAAGGATTTCAACCGTGAGGAATATTGGTGTAAATACTTTAAACTACCGAAAAGCCAATTTGCTTTTTCACTGCAGACCGATGGTGTATCAGTTTCATTCCTGATGCAAAAGCCCAATTCTAAAACAATGGTAAAGACAAAGTGTGTGTTAAAGAAAAAGAAGGAAAAAAACAAAATGACAAGTTGCAAACAAACGGATTATTTTTCAGCGACAAAATTGGAGAAAATTAGATGCACCAAATATATAAACAAAATTGGTCTAGATCCGGGGCTTCGGTTGCTCTACGGTGGTGTGCGTAATGGGAAACCGATAAAATTGAAAAGTTCGACATATCATCACATGAGCGGGTTTTATTCACGTAAATACAAACTTTCAAAAATTACTTCAAAATGTCCGCCAAATACAAAATTTTCTTCCAATTCAATCAACGATCTTGACGAATATATTCGGTACGAGTTGGAAATTTTTCAAGAGAAACAAAAAATTTTTAGTCAACGAAAAGTCACGCGATTAAAATTACAAAAGTTCATACAAGTTGAAAAAACCTGTCAGCGGTTAACAAATGAACTTGCGGGAGATGTAGCAGAACAAACTTTAATTTGCATTGGGTCTACGGAAATATCATCAAATTCACCAATTCGCGGTTACATACGAACACCACATCGTAAATTCATACAAGCACTAAAAGAGCGAAGAAATGTCGATATCATATTCATCAATGAATTCAGGACAACAAAGTTGTGCGCAAATTGCAAATCACCCGAAAATAAAACATCTCAGTCCCCACACAGGTATCAATTTTGTCCAAATTGCAATACTTGTTGGAACCGAGATGTTAATGCCGGTGTAAATATATTGTACCTGGGCGACTGCATAATTAGTGGGACACAAAAACACGAAAATTTCCAAAAATACAAAAGTAACACTATTGCTCCTACCGAGGAAAATGTGTCTACTTGACCGTTTCTCTTTTTGATCAAAAGGAAAAATGGTTTAACTCTGCTCGGATTCAGATAACACAACTGTGTATGACGGGTCTGAAAGGGTTATAAGCTCCCAATAAAATTTTTATTAAAAAGTAAGTAAATAATGCCATAGATTCAGTAAAATACAATAAAATACAATTTCGCAAAAATAAAATCTTCTCAAAATTTCAAAGGTTGCGTTAACCATTTAAATGTTACAAGGGTATTTTTTTAATAGGAGTCGTAACCTTTTTAGTTTGACAAATGGTGATTTCCTTCACAGCTGATAAGCACTATATTTGTTTTATTTTATTATTTTCTTCACCAACTAAGAACAGAAATTGATGTTGAAATTATTGATGCCTCTGAATGTTACTTCTGCAATACCTTTGCTAAGTGTAAAGGTGAACCGAAACGAATTTGACTTGAAATTGCCGCGGATGAAATAAAAACTATTGTTTCAACTAATTTAGGTATCGACAAATATAAAGATAATAAAAATAGTTCTTGTTTTGAATTAAGGCTATGAGCGCAATAGTGGCCTAACACTCACTTCGTTAAAAAATCAAAAGCAAATAACTTGTGCTTTTATTGACTCAGGTTATACGCTTTTGCTTTATCAACGAAGTAAAGGTTAGGCCACTGTTGCGCTCATAGCCTCAATTATATGTAGACTTTGTAAGCAAAATGCATATTTTTAAAAATCTAATTATTTGGCACCCCAGTTTGGAATTTCCTACATTAGACACCAAATGGGCCAAAAAAAAGTTGCAAAAGACTTTATTTTTATACATAAGACCCGCGAAAAAGGCAGCCATAGTTCAGCGGGCAGCTCTGTGTTCTAACGATTCTACCGTATTATTTTTCCACGATAAGAAAGCGTTAAGGAATAACGCAAAAAAACTAAATAACGCCCAAAAAAAAAAGCGTATTAACGCCAAAAACAAAAACGTAATCATTTTTAGAAACAAGGCCCAAAATTTGGGCTTTATTTCGTTTTTTTTTTTGTTTTGGGCGTAACTTCATTAAAAAAAAAGACGAAATATTATTTTCATGTAAAAAAATTTAAGCGTTGCCGTTCGGCCCTGACGCTTCATAGGTATTTAGGTTTGTAAGGACCGTCCTCGCCCTAGTTCGAAAGTTGATCCTCGGCATAACTAGTCGAGGAATTTTTTTCGATGTTAAGCGGTGGATGATTGCTGGGGAAATCGAACCAGAAAGGAAGTCCACTTTATTATTATTTTTCCACGATAAGAAAGCGTTAAGGAATAACGCAAAAAAACTAAATAACGCCCAAAAAAAAAGCGTATTAACGCCAAAAACAAAAACGTAATCATTTTGGAAACAAGGCCCAAAATTTGGGCTTTATTTCGTTTTGGGCGTAACTTCATTAAAAAAAAAGACGAAATATTATTTTCATGTAAAAAAATTTAAGCGTTGCCGTTCGGCCCTGACGCTTCATAGGCATTTAGGTTTGTAAGGACCGTCCTCGCCCTAGTTCGAAAGTTGATCCTCGGCATAACTAGTCGAGGAATTTTTTTCGATGTTAAGCGGTGGATGATTGCTGGGGAAATCGAATCAGAAAGGAAGTCCACTTTATAGAAAGTGGGATTTCTTCCTAAATTCGGGGTTCTATAAATGAAGGATGTGCGACTGGACTTTCAATTTAACCCACATGGAGCTAAATTTGGCATCCGTCGATGCGAATGTATTTGGGTAAGGAAACTTAATGTTTTTTAAAAAAATGAACTGTCACGGCTTTTCATCAAATTCGTTACAGAGATAGACTGAACCTGTAATAAAGATATTAAAACCTTTGCTTTTTGTGAGAGGTACCATCACGGTTGTCTTGAAGATTCGATAGATGTGATAAAAATGTGGAAAAAATCGTCTTTTAGGGTTTTATTTCAACTAGGTTTATGGTCAAAAAAAGGCAAACCCCGAAATCGGAGCTTCGTGAAATATCTCATATTTACAATTTAAAAAGAGATGGATGGGGAAACTAATTGTCCGATTTGAATGAAATCTTAGTATTAGAAAAAGCTAAGTTATTGGCTCAAAAATGGACGGTGGCGCGCCCGCCTAAAAATTAATTCATAATATCCCTCAAAATACTTGACGCAAATAATTAAAGTGCATAAGTGACAAAAAAAAATTTAAGAAAAAGTGGGCTGTGCCACGCCCCCAAAAAAAATAATTCATCATATTTTTTAAACTTTTTAATGCACATGGATAAGATTTGGTATTTGTATAAAGAGCACTTGGCCAAATAATCTTTACTGGAAAAATGTATGGTGCAACGGAGATATCCCTGACTTAGCGCAATATCTTCTCTAGGAGCACGAACGCATAGGATCAGCGTTGCCAGTTGGTTACATTTTATACATTTTTCGTAACTTTTTGCCCTCTCACGTAACTTGTAAGTAAAATTTGTATTTTGGCCATTTTTCGTAACTTTTTAGGTTTTTCACATTACTCAATTTATATTAACGTTTTTTTTCTTAAAATTTTGTTGCACTGAAAAAACGAAATTTCGGTATGGCACTGCCTTAAACTATACAATAAAAAAACATTAGTAAAACATAATGTGGCAGTGATTACGATCTCCCTTAGCATTTGGCCATTTAAACCTTGTACCAGGCACCGAATCGTGTGAGCTTTATACCAAGTTTTCGCCGGAAATTTAGCTGTGACGTGATTTATAAATCTAGTCGTTAAGTCCTATCCGTTTCCAACGACCGAAAGAGATTTAATATTGTTCATGTATTGATATGTATGAATGTTGGTTTTCCTTTTCTTCTTAATACTTATCTTCGATTTGTTTTGTTTTTAATCACATTTATGCCAATTGTCCAAGTAAATGGGTGCGATTTCGTCGAAAATCGCAAAAATTTGTAGCCCGAACTTATACGCAGATTTAAAATAAATCACGATGGAAATAGATTTAATTTTTGTATGGTAGATCACGTTATAAACTAAATCTCGAAACAGCCGTTAATCACCTCTTAAAATTGCGGTAAAAACGTAGTATTATTTTATTGAAATTTCTCATGACCAATGAAATATATTTCAGTAGGTTAAGGTGATAAGCTCATATGGAAGCTCAGCTATGCATTGGATTTATTTGGAATTGTTGTTATGGACTTTTTAAAAGTCACTGCATAATAAAATATATCATGAACAAATTTCGGCGTAATTTTTTGTAATACAAAAGCTATGCAATTGAAAATTGTGCCATTTATTTGGAAAAAATTAATCAAAATGTAACTTTTTATCAAAAAATGTATCTTTTTAGCAGCAAAAATGTAACTTTCTCAAAAAAGCCCTGGCAACGCTGCATAGGATATTTTAAAGGAAATGTCTCTATCTATACGGGAGGACTCGCGTACGCGAAAACTCTCAATTAGCTCTCTCATTCTCTCAATTTACTCAATTAGCGTACGCGCAATCCAGTGAAGTTTTTTCCCCCGGGGAACTTGATTAATTTATGTACTGATCCGCGGCCGAAGGCCGCCGCGAAGCCGGTGTTGGATGTCTGACGGGTTTAAATCCTGAGCTGCGGCCGCAGGCCGCCCACTTACCCCTACTTTTATGTAAAATTACTGTTGTAACGAAGCTGCGTCCCGGGGGAAAAAACTTCACTGGATTTTCGCGTACGCTATTTTAAATTAAATAATAATAACAATAATAATCTTAAGATTTATGCTATTGAAGCGGTATTGAAATTTTTAATATAAATAAGCAGAAAGAAGAATTAAAGATATTGTGCGTAAGTAAATGGCGCGGTATATAATGTATTTGATCTATTAAGTTGTTGGTTTGAGGTAAAAATGAAAACAACACATTTCAGTTTTCTTCAACTAAGAGCTCAACATTTTTTTGCAAAGCGGGAGTTTAATGTGCATTATTTTTGGCGCCTTTTTTTCTATTCATATTCGTAACACAAATAAATAAGGGTATCTAAAAACACCAAATCCACAAATCCACAAAAAAAGAAGAGAGAAAACAAAACTTCTTTGAGCCACGCCCCAAAATGCACACAACTCCCGTTATTACTCACTTTTTTTATTTCACTTATTGTAGACGTTGGAGGCATCACTAACGGTAGCAAAATTCCATTTGGCATCAGACAGGTCAATTCCACAAAATCCGGTGGATCATTTTTCCAAAAATCAATGGAAAATCCCGAACACGCTGATGGAGCCATTATTGTTGTTTATTTTTGTTAAGTTGTAGTTATTGTTGTTGTTTTTGTTGTTGATGATGTTGTTTTTCTTGGGGGTTTTTCTCTTCACTTTACTAGACGTTCGAATGCTGATATGCTGACTCGTTGTTTGTGTAAAATTCGCGTAGAATTTCGCAATTTTTTTTTGCACTGAACTCTGCTCTTTTCTTTTGGGTGGAAACCTAATCACATGTAAATAACACAATTAAATGTTGCAATTTTACTTGGACGATTTATTTACTTGCAATTTTTCCTATAATTTTCAATTTGTTTTTATTTTAAAGTTCACATTTTACAACATTGTTTTTAATAGACCCAGGCCCAGGCCCACGAAGTCATTTCTTTGGCACAGTCACAGCTTTCCAAGAATTTTATCACTTTTCACTTTCAAGTTTTTTACACGTTTTGCACAGTTTTAGGAAACTTTATTTATTCAAAATGTTTTTACGTGTTTTTACTTGATTTATGAGGGCTTTTCGTTAATTTTAACTTTTATTTAATTACCACAAAAAATAAAAATAAATCGCGCAGATTTTCTGCTTACAATTTTCTTTATACTTATTTTTATTGGGTTCTCCTTTATTGCTGTCAAAAGGCGATTTTCATTGTATATTGTGAATGCTTACATAGCATCTTAACTTTTTGAAATAATATTGTGAATCTATTTCACAATAGAGATTCTTTGTTTGAAGCCGAATAGTGAATAAGGTGACGCCAAGTTTTTACCCGAATACAAATTTCTCGTT
This sequence comes from Calliopum simillimum, assembly GCA_951812925.1. Classification (NCBI taxonomy): domain Eukaryota; kingdom Metazoa; phylum Arthropoda; class Insecta; order Diptera; family Lauxaniidae; genus Calliopum; species Calliopum simillimum. The sequence goes on from OX638368.1 coordinate 110,500,752, forward strand.
AGTCGTTTTCGTTCGGCAAAAACGAAGGTCGTTCGGCAAAAAACGAAGGCAAAAAGAACAACTCACTCAGATATCCCAGCGAGAAAATTTATCATCAAAAAAAGAACAACTCACATATGTCAGCGAGAAAGTCAATTATTGGTGACTAAATCCTCAGAAAATTGGCCATTCGTCAAATATGGCTATAATTAGAGTAAATTGAAAACATCTTTGCAATTCAATAGCTTTTAAAACTATTAATTCGTTATCAAGTTAAATTTTTTAAGGCGTTGGCAAAAACTTATTTTATGCGAAATTGTTAGAAAAATGAAAATTTTTTTTATACATAATTCTAAACGAATATTTTCCAATACCTTTTTTTACTGTAAGGTCACTAGCTGTTATTAAAATTGAAGCAGGATGATTTTGTTAACTAGTTTTTGATTTAAGAAATTCAGTTCTTTCCATAGAAAAAGTAACTTATTTCGAAGAAGTGCTTTTGTCAAACTATTTATTGCCATTTAACCTGTATCTTATCTTGACTTCAGATGTTTTGTGAAGAAAAAACCATTTTCTTATGTCGATTTAAGTTGTTTTGTAAAAAGCATTTATAAAAGTTTTTTGTTGTTGCAAATGCTCGAATTTTTTAGCCTATTTGAAATAAGATGTTTTGTCAAATGCAATTCGTAATAAAACATCGATATAGGTTGACTTTCGATTCGATTGACAATTACACCAAAATGATTAAAATCCTGGAAAATTGTTTTATATCGAGTTAGATTGATTACAATTTAAGAAATAAAATCAGGTTGCATCCTGTTTTCGAACTATTCTTACTAACACAAAAACGCAAAAAAACCGACTTTTTTCTTGTCATCGGAAAAAATATTTTTTTAGTTAGAGTTTTTTATCTTAGCAATATTTATGAAATTATATTTGCAATATAAATTAGAATTACTCGATAAAAAAGAGAAGAACCCTAGCAACGCAGCGCGAAGTAAATAATCTGATTAAAATAAACATTATTAAAATAATATTAACCGTATTCACGATCTTGTTGCATCGTAGCAAATGCAAAATTATTTTAAATTACAAAAACAAATTCTATTGATTTTTGAAAAGCAAGAGTCTTGTAAGCAAGACCAAATTTGCAACACAAAAACCTATTGCACGATTGATTTCCAATAGTCTATTGTGACTGATTTTATTTTTTTCATTTGTGATTGGCACAATTGCTTAGTGACTTTTATGTTTTTGACAACCGTATTTGTCACAAATTGAAATTAAAATGTAAACAAATACAATTAAATTTCAATTACAGTCGACGTCCAGTAATACGAATGCTCCGTATTACGAATGTCCAATGATACGAATGCAATATTTCTTCCACACGTGATTCTATAATACGAACAGCGGTAAATTTTACGGTTCGATAATACGAAAGAGAATTTTTTCTTAGTAGGCTTTGCTCTTTTGCTAAGCATTAAATGCTTAGAATGTATGAAAGAATACGTGGGAAATTTTTCAGAATTTTTAAAATGTATTGAAATGCTTTTTTCCGTAAAATCTGAAAAAAAATTTTGAGTTTTTGAAGTCTTTCTTAGAAATTTACAAAAACCACCAAAATCAATTTCGCGACCCTGTTTATTGACAAGAAATACCAGAGCAAAATCCTCGCGCATCGGTTATACAACAATGTTAAATTTTAGCCAAATCGGTCAAATCATGCTTTTTTAACTGGTACAATTGGCGTGTTTTACTTTAAATTTCTTCTTTTAGTGGCAAAACTCATAAAATATTTTTTTTGGAAATTGAGATTAACAGTGTAGTATGTTTAGCTCAATTCCCATACTTTGTCCATCAAATATTTTTTTGTTTTTATCAAAACATTGAGGGTATTCTTTAAAATGTGCAAATGCCTCGAAAATCACGTAAACTCGCAATAGTTGCCAAAATTTATACGAACTTTGTCAGTTTTACGAGCTTTCGAGGCTTTTACACGTTTTAAGATACACCCTAATTGTGTTTTCCGTTTACATATCATATTACTCAAAAAAAAAATTCATAAATATCCTATTTTTCATAAAATTTTTTCGTAAACTGATGTTTTTCTCTCAAAGCAAATATTCGGGTTAGTGAATTTTGTCTCTAAACCGACGATATGTCTCAATATAGAAGAAAAAAGGACCAAAATTTCGTTGCGATAATACGAATTTTTCGATTTTACGAATAGGGCTGACATTATATAATTCGTATTATTGGACGTCGACTGTATTTCGTTTTGGTTTAATTAAAAAAGATTTCTTCGTAATGTTTGAATTAAGCACATTGTATGTAGTTAATAAAATTGTGATTTTTTTTCTAAATAACACACAATTATTCAGTAAAATTTCATTTAAATCAAAATAAGATATCAAATAAATTTTAAATTCAAAAAATATTTGACAGCAAAACAAAAAACAGCTGTTCTAAAACGTTTGCAATATCAATTTACAACAGTGTGTGCTCACAATTATTTACTCTTGCAAATTTGCATTTGCTACGATGCAACAAGATCGTGAATACGGCTATTATTAAAATTAAAATAAATAAGGTTGCCAGACTTATGAATAGTCTAAAATGTAAATTTTTCAAATGATCTTTATTTGAAATCTTTCGCATTATGTCGAGTATAAAGAAAAAAAAAATCGCATTCGTATTATTATTAAACGAATCGACTGTAATTTTTTTTTTTCTGAAAAAGGGCAAATAAAGATTTTTTGAAAAATTTACATTTTAGACTATTCTTTAGTCTGGCAACCTTATTTATTTTAATTTTAATAATATGATTTACGAATAAAATAACGTTTGATTTTTAATTATAATTGCGTACTTTTATAGGCAATTTACTCTGTTCGCTGGAAAATAATTAAGCAGGCAGAAAAAGTTTTTCGAAACAAAATTAAACAGTTAAAGGGTTAAAGAATATTATAATATTTTCTGTGATTCTAATACAAAAAAAAAAAAAGCATAAGAAAGTAATAAGCAATGACCCTGCAGGAAATATGAAGTTCTTTTTTGACAGAAAGTATATAGAAATTAGTATATAACAGATTTAGAAGTTTTGATTTGACGTTTGACAATTGAATTGAATGTAATCAAAAATATCAAACAGACCAATTTAATTTAAAAAAAAAGAAAAAACATTTTGCAAGTGCTAATTGTTATGAAGAATAATTTAAAAAGTGCATTTTTCGATAAAAACGATAGATATTTATTGAAAAAGTATAGGAACTAGGAACAATACAATAGCCGAAAAAAGCAATTAACTCAATTTTAAATAATAGCTTGGAATAATAGTCAGCTACTAACGGGACTTTTTTTCTTCCTTGTTTTTTCCATCTGTTTTTACATGGTGGAGAATTTAAAACCAGAAGAGGTCACTGTGTAAAAAGAATGTCATTGCACCCTGCAATCCCTATTATTCCCTACTAAAAAGTTGGGAAGTGGAAGTCATCGAAATTTGAGTACCGCAAAATCGATGGTATTCAAGAAAAATCGTAGACAATTGCATCATCTGGGATCTGGGATGACTATGCAAAATGCAATATGCAAAGAAATAACTACGAAGAACACTACTTGATCTGGCGCATAATCCTATAATCCTAGGAGCGCCAAAACGTATCAAATATAAAATCGATGAAGAGCATGCTGAACAAAGCGAAGCGAACTATTGGAAAAACGTACTCAATGAGGACTTTATACCTTTGGAGAGTGTTATACAGACTCAGATTTGAGTGCTAATGAAAATTTCATTAAATTTGTAATGTCGACTATGTAAAGTTTAAATTAAATATGCCCATATACATTTTGAATAGGTCTGATAGCGACAGCAAATATAAAACCACCAGAGAAACATAAACAATATAAACTATTTGATTCAAAATGGTCAACCGAATATTTACTGGCGCAAATTTTGCTAATGTTTATAATGATTTCCTTAATTAACAATCAAATAATTTACTACGCTTCCCAGAACTTTCAACCGCTACAGAGTTTTGTTTGGTGCGAGAAATTTTATCCAGTAAATATCAAATTTTTCAGCCTTGATATCGTGATAATGTCACGAATCCTAGTGTTACTGTGGTAAGGTTTTAATTTAATGCAAAAGTTATCATATTATATCAAAGGAGGTCAACAAGCTTGTAAACAAAACATACATTTATTTATCCTTTTCTTATTTTTAGGGGCTTGCACCAGTAATACAACCACATCCTAAATATTACTTGAGAAGCGATACACAAGAAAAGACTAATTTCTCCAGGTTGGAGGCAAAAAAGGACGTTCCCATTGCTATTAATGTAAGTACAACAAGTAAGAAAACACGTTCACAGTACATTCCATACAGGAACATCTTCGGAGGAACACATTTCTCTAGTTGAAGAACCTAGCGAAAAGTTTTCATACTGTATAAGCAGTAACAAATACAGTTCTAAAGGGTGGCATTTTAATGCTCATAGAGGAACACCTTAACTGCAGTCTTTTATATGAATTTATAAGAATTCCGGAAAAATATACCTCGTCCAATGAATGTAAGTATTTTTTTACACAAATTTAAATATTTCTATAAGTTAAAAATATAAAACATATATCCTGTCCTTTATATCCTCTCGAAGCATAACGTAACGTAAGCGAAGCTCTTTATTAGTTTCACTTTCAGGTGCCCAAACGAATGATGTTGCACACCTCTAGTTCGCCGTCATAAACTACAGTGGATTTGATGACATCGGTCATCTCCAGTGCTATTCTTGTATGTATTCTCCTTTAACTCCTAGGAGGAGCATAGGGCCAATTCAGTGCTATTCTTAAGCTTCCTTAATATGTTTCTGAAACTATGAGCCAATGATACAATTTTTTGTCAGAAATAATGGTTTCAAAAATATCTACCAATTTAGAGAACTGGATCGGTAAAAGAGTAAAAGATTTTTAAAATACAGTTTGTCAAGTAGTTCTTTGCAAAATGCAAATAGCTATACAAATTCAACTTTAAAATTAAATTTTATTGAGACAAGCACTACTTTAAAAAAAAATTGTTTTGGAACTATTCCAAGATATGTATTACCTATTAATATAACAAAAAAAAAATGACAAAAATCAAAACAAAAACATAAGAAAAACGAATAGAACCAAAAGGCAACAAATATGATGCTGTCAATAAATTCTTTGCAAAATGCAAACACAAGTCGAGAAGTGACTCGAAGCTAACTAACGGTACATCAAATTGGAATTCGAATGAACACGTGTTGCTTTGCTTGCATTGCCCTTTTACATTAGTTCTCATTTTTGCTTCGAACTGCGCACATCTTATTTAAAATAGCGTGTTTTTGCAATGCCTGGAAAGCGAGTTGACGAAAGTGTAATCCAATTGGTTTATTTCAACTATTACAAAGGGAAAACAGTACAAGAGTTGTCTGAAATGTTTAATAAAGCTAAGGACAACATATAATATTATTCAGCGTGCAGAAAAAGAAAATAGACTGGAATTGAACACTCAAAAATTTTAAAACAAATTAGTGACAACCCACAAACAAGCCTTAGAGAGTTGGCAAACATTATAAAAAGTTATTGCAACAAGACTGTGAGCCATGAAACCGTGCGAAAAGTGCTAAAGCTCCACCAGTACTCGTCGCATACAGCCAGGAAAAAGCCAATGCTGTCTGCTTTTAATATTGAAAAGTGCTTGAACTTTGCCATTTCTAACAGAAATAGGCCAGCGGAGTACTGGAATGACGTCATTTTTTGCGACAAGACGAAGATAATGATGTATTATCACGATGGACCCAGCAAAGCTTGGCGGAAACCAAAAACAGCTCTTCAACAGCAAAATATTATACCAACAGTTAAGTTTGGCAAGCTTTCAGTGATGGTGTGGGGCTGTATTTCATCCAAAGGCGTTGGAGAATTGCGCATATTCACTGATATAATGACAAAAGAGTTTTATTTAGACATTCTTAAAAACGAGTTGACAAGAAGCGCCCGAAAATTTGGCTTTGTTGTTCGTGAAAACCCGAACAAATTAAAATACAAGTTGTATCAGGACAACGATCCAAAGCACAAATCGCTACTGTGTCGGACCTGGTTGCTGTACAATTGCAGCAAAGTCCGGATCTTAATCCCATTGAAAATTTGTGGGCATTTTTAAAAAAAAGAGTGGGAAAGCGGAACCCAACTAACAGAAACGGTTTAATAACGGCCATCAACGAGGAGTGGGTAAAAATACCTGAATTGTATGATGCAAATGGACCTGTACAATCAATGTCACGGCGTCTGTCATGGAAGCTGATGGGAAGCACACAAAATATTAGTGCAGTCCTTTATATTTTATATCCTTTTTGCAATATGTGTTTGCATTTTGCAAACAATTAATTGACACCTTTAATTTTGTAGTTTTATTTTGTTTATGGCTTATCTTATGTTTTTGGTTTTGTTTTTGTTATTTTTCTTAACTATAATGAAAGGGTATACAATTCCTAACAATACTGTAAAAAAAAAAATTTTAAAAAGCGCCTTATTTAATAAAATTATATGTTAAAGTTGAATTTGTGTGGCTATTTGCATTTTGCAAAGAATTACTTGACAAACTGTATCTTTCTTTTGACCCTAACAACTTTGAAACTATTTAAAGGACTTCTTCACTTTTAGCTAAATCCGGATCTTTTGACGCTATCTCTCCGAAACTGGATCCGAGCGAAAAATTTTGTTATTGTTATTGTAATTAAATCTTGATCCTCTTTTACTTGCATGTTTCTTTGTCAATTCAATAGATAAAACACAATTCACCTACATACAGCAACTGATTTTTTTTATAAATTATTATTTGGCAACAAAATAAAATGATTTGTTTATTGTTCTCTTTGCACCACTACAAGCTATTGTTTATGTAGTCGGCACCTTTGGCTGTAATGATTTTACAGTTTTAATGATTTAATACTAACAATTCGATTGTTTCTATTGTTACCTGGGAATTGCTTAAGCACAGCTTGTGAGTGAATATCATATATACATTCTAGCATGGAAAATGCATATTTTAATATGTAGTGTAGCTGCAATAAAGTGTTGATTTCAAAATCATGTTGTTCTATCAAATCAGATTCAAACTGAAGAATTTTTTGCCAAGCTGGATCTAATTGTGCGTAGGTTTGCTGCGTAGCACTCTATCGTTTTTGGCGCGTTATGTCTGATTTGGATATTGAATTCAAGAATGAGCGCAGCTTAGACATTATACGTATGTAAGGCAGGATATGTTGGTTTAAATAGTTCGATAGACCATACTGTCAAAAATTAATCATCCGTTAATTGTTACATGAGAAATGAATAAAAAAAAGAAGAGATCGCTTATTTTAGTGCGTGAAATAAAGGGCCATTGGTGGATCATTTACTGTCAAATTCTACTGAATTTACTTCTATCTCGGAAAAGTTAGGAGAAAAAAAAAAACAAAGAAAACAAAGCGCATATCAGCGAGTCCAACTAGTCATAACTTAGGCCGCAGTTGGACCATCTTATATCCGGTTTATATCTTCAATGCCCAAGAACCATTTCGAATTTTTTATAAACTCTAAAATAGTTTGGGGCTCTTTTGAGCGAAATCTGCAAAGGAAATAAAGAATGGACTCTTCGACGTCAGTATCTTCACAAATTCTACAAAGATGTCTTACGTCAGTGAGCTCGAATCTTGAGGTGTGCCTGCGTATAAAAAAGTGCCCTCTAATGACCCAAAATAAAATTCAGAGGCATCTCCTTTCCAATGAGATAATTCTTCTTGTTCTACTAGCGTCATAATGTGGCCATATCGCCTTCGACGTAGAACATGTTGCCAAATCATACCATCTAAGAATAGCCCACAAAATAAATTTTAAGTCACTGAATGTGGTTTCATAACATTTGTTTTAGAAAGTGTGTCAGTTGGAGACCCTTTCCTAGCAAGTCATTCTGCATCAATAATAAAACAGCAGAGGGTCATATCTGAAGTAATTTTCTTCATAGAATTCTCATTCTCTATCACGCCAAGATTCTTAAAAATTATAGCCTAATCGCAATTTATACATTTTTTTTTTTAGTGTACATATTTTACGAATGGGTGACGCAAATCGACTTTCTCAGTCGACTGCTCGATTCATACTGAATGAAAATATTTATATTTTTTGACAAAGAAATAAAATTAGAATGGAGAAGCTTACTGCTAATAGAATAGAGTTGCCAATCTTATTTAGTTATAAAAATTGCATAAATTTTAAAATGACCTAAACTTTTAAAACTTAAAACTTTTTTCATAATTTTATTTGCTGCTCTTTTTTATGAAATTATTGTATCATGAATTTTGCGCTAAATTTACCTTGAAATCATTAAATAATTTTTAAAAATTTATTTTCATCAATTCGGTAACATTGTTCTTCTGTCAAAAAGCATGCAGCAAGCGACAAAGTTGAAAAGTTCGAACTTTGTACTACGCCGCAAGCTTCAGCTACAGCGTTAACTTCACATTGTGTTGACTGTTGACGACAGTTCGTCGCTTACTTCGTACTTCAAGCTTCAGCTACACATTCTGTTTCAGCAGTTAAGCCCAAACTCCAATAGCGCGTCGGCAGTTGCAGTGGCAGTTTTCGAAGCAGTATTTTACTGCCAGTATTTGCTCTCACTGCCGATGTATCCACAATAGCGCGTCGGCAGTGGCACTGGCAGAGTTCGAATTAAAACAGTTTTCGCGAACCAACTCATTATATTATCTTTTAATTTTATCACACAACTCACAATATTAATTTTAAAATTTCACAAACTTAAAAATTTTAACAAATGACATGTTTTTTTCTCTAAATTTTGAAGTTCGAAAAATTCTAAAGTATTCAAATGAGAGGCAGTGGCAGTGAATTTAGAAATAGAGAAAAATTGCACAGCGCTGTGTACTGCCGCTGCTGTATTGTAGTTACTTTCATATAAAGTAGTGCGTTCTAAAATGACAACTGTTTTCGAACACTGCCACTGCCACTGCCGACGCGCTATTGGAGTTTGGGCTTTAAGCGTTGAACAGAATGATGAAGCTGTAGTATGCCGCTGTAGTACAAAATGTAGTGTAGCAGACGATGAAGCGCTTCGAGAATTTTATGAACAGAATGGAAAAGTTTGCTGCTTATGGCATAGAGTTACCAATCTTATTTCGTTATAAAAATTGCATAAATTTTAAAATTACCTAAACTTTTAAAACTTAAAATTATTTTCATTATAATGAATTAAGCGCTAAATAACCCTTTAAATCATTAAATAATTTTTACAAATTTATTTTCATCTATTCGGTAACTTTGTTCTTCTGTCAAAAAGCATGCAGCAAGCGAAAAAGTTGAAAAGTTCGAACTTTGTACTACGCCCCAAGCTTCAGCTACAGCGTTAACTTCACATTGTGTTGACTGTTGACGACAGTTCGTCGCTTACTTCGTACTTCAAGCTTCAGCTACACATTCTGTTTCAGCAGTTATGCTCTAGGGGTACCCCTTGCCGACCTTTGAATACAACGCATATTTTAAGTTTCTATTGGAACTCTCTTTAGAAGATGCACACTGAATTTATTATATGCAATTAATCGTATTGGTGATTTGAGAAATGCTTGCAAAGCTATCGAAGGCAAACTTTACAATCAGTTTATTGACGATGTTCTTATATAAAAAACTACAATCTGAAATTATAACCGACTAGCCTTCTTTGCCCGCTTCGCTAGGCATGTTTGTTTTGTTTTTTTTCCAATAGCTTAGAAAGTATACAGGGATAAAATTTTGATTTACGCCACTGCCACGTCACCAATAAAAATTGAGGTATTTTGAGAAAGTTAATTTCATTTCAAACCATCTTAAAAATTGGCAATGGCATAGCTGGAGTGTCCCAAAAACCTTCAATTAAGGCTTGTTGATAGTTTGCCTTAGGTGTTTTTCCTGTAGTACATCTAGATATTCTTCGTTTTGACTATGAAGCCTTCGGGTGACCTTCGGGAAGCATCGGGTATTCCAAAAAACTATCAGTTAAAGTTTGTTGATAGTTCACCGTAGATTTTTTCCCTCTCGTGTACCAAGATATTCTTCGTTTTGATTATGAAGCCTTCGGGTGACCTTCGGGAACCATCGGGTGTTCCATAAAACTATCAATTGAAGTTTAATGATGGTTCACCATAGATTTTTTTCCTTTCGTATACCTAGATATTCTTCGTTTTGACTATGAAGCCTTCGGGTAACCTTCGGCAAACTTTCGGTGTTACAAAAAACTATCAGTTAAAACTTGTTGAAAGCTTGCCATAGATGTTTTTCCTCTAGTGTACCTAGATATTCTTCGTTTTGACTACTAAGCCTTCGGGTGGTCTTCGGAAACCTTCGGGTGACCTTGGGACACCTTCGGGTGTCACAAAAAACTATCACTTAAAGCTTGTTGACAGTTCGCCATAGATTTTTTCCCTCTCGTCTATCTAGATATTCTTCGTTTTGACTATGAACAAACATTTTTTTTTTTTTTTTTTTTTTTCGATGTAAAAGAGAACTAAACTCTTCAAATATATTTTGAATTTTTATTTAATTTATATTTTTTAATATTAAATTCATCGAATAGTACTCCAGATTTGATTTTTATTTCTCGGTAACGCGAATTAATCATGGAAAAAAAAAAAAAAGAAAATCTCAATTGGTGAGTTTCATGACATATATAGACACTTGTTTACTACCGGTAGAGTTTAGCAAAGTGGTTGAGAATGACTTCACGACCAGTAGAGAATTTCTCAACTGAGTTACATAGGCAAAACTTACACGAAGGGCACGTCAAATTTGTAGGCAAACGGAGGGAAATGAAAGCACCACTTCCCTCCGCTTGCCTAGAAATTTGACGTGCCCGTCGTGTGAGTTCGGATATAAACGCATCACTGATTGTACTCGACGTACTCACGCTCTGTTCAGAGCTTTACTTTTAAGTCATGATTCAATAATTCAACCATGCTTTTAAGTTAAAAGTTTTAACAAAAATATAGTCGTACAATATTATTTTTCATCCCTGATTTTATTGCGTAGAGCTAGTCTCTACAAAAGCTTCCTTGTTTTGACAGTCGACAGATGACATATTAAAGGGGAAAAAGTTTATTTACATTTATTTACAGTGATTTTTTCTTTGCTGCTTTAAATATGAAAGTGATGTAAAAAATGCTTATTTCTTGAATTTTGAATTAATATCAAATGTAAAAAAGGAGTGTCTACGAAATTCAGTGCTTAACTTACTCTAGTCAACTTAATTTTACTATTAAATGAGCGACACAATGAGTGAGAGTGATTCTGATGAAGGTACGTCGAAGTATTGGGCCTTAATTATACATCTAATTACTAAATACAAATTTTATAATAAATTAAGTTTTCGAAGAATTCTTAACAAAATTAAATAAATAATTAAATGACTACGCCAAATTAAATAAGTCTTTATAACTTCATTAATTATTGAATTGCAATATTGCAATTGCTATAAAATCCAAATGTGTGTGGGTGAGTTTTTAGTGGTGCCACTTTTTTTTTATTTTGCTAACGCAATTGGGATTACAGTCTTACGGAGTTTAACCCGTTAGGCAGTAACTGACTACTTACGCAATAGCCAGATTTTTTTTCGTAACGCTTTTTCCAAATTAATTTTTTTAAAAATTTAACCCTCTACATTCCCCATATGTGGGTAATTTTTACTCATTTTTTTAAAAGATACAAACATGACCCAATAAAAAAAACAGGTTAATGTTAAATGTACCACAGAAATATTTTCTATAAAATTTCATGGAACAATTTACTTTACCGACTGTTGTTGTTTTTTTTTTTTTATTTTTCCTCAAATAGGACTCTAGGAATTAATTACAACAACAAAAATAACAACTGCCGCTCGAACCTACTTTTGTAGATATAGCCATCGGAAGATCGGGATATATCTTTTATAAAAATCGGTATAAGTTGAGAACCCCTGGATGCATTTTAAAAATATTGATATTCAATTTGAGTGATAGTTTTCGAGATATGACAATTTTTCAAAAATTCACCCCATTTTTTTCCCGAAAAACCGTTATTTTTTCCCAAAAATGTATTATTAACCTATAATTTTTATAACTAAATTAGGAAGCCCAATTTATTTTCTTTCATTTGATATGCGACATGTATCTGAAATTGCATCATTAATAAATTTTTATAGAAAAAAACAAAAAGACCAAATTAATTTTCTTGAAATTAGGAACTTTAAACAACAACAATGCCAGAACAGACAATAACAACAACAACGACAACTTTGCTACTACTACAACAACAGTAATTTTACACAAAAGCAGGGGTAAGTGGGCGGCCTGTGGCCGCAGCTCAGGATTTAAAACTCCCAAAAATCCAACATCGGCTTCGCGGCGGCCTTCAGCCGCGTATCAGTCTATAATATTTCCAACACATAGTTTGCTAGCCAAATCGCGCGCGCAATTTTTAATAAAAATTTTTAATTTTTTTAAAATAAGTAGCTGCTGCGCTTGCACAGTAAAATTGTTGTTGTCTGTTCTGGCATTGTTGTTGTTAAAAGTTCCTTATTTCAAGGAAATTGATTTGGTCTATTTTTGTTTTTTCTATAGAAATTTATTATTGATGCCATTTCAGATGCATGTTGCATATCAAATGAAAGGAAATAAATTAGGCTTCCTAATTTAGTTATTAAATTTACAGGTTAATAATACATTTTTTGGAAAAAATATGGGTTTTTTGGGGAAAAAATGGGGTGAATTTTTGAAAAATTGTCATATCTCGAAAACTATTACTCAAATTGAAAAATTTTGTGCAGCAATTATATAGTCCGGTAAAATACCTTTCATATGACATCAATATTTTTAAAATCCATCCAGAGGTTCTCAACTTATACCCGATATTCCAATGGCTATATCTCCGAAAGTAGGTTCGAGCGGCAGTTGTTTTTGTTGTCCTTGGACTTTATTCCCAGAGTCGGTAAAGTAACATTAAGCCAATTTCATAACTAGTCGCTAAACACCAAAATGTCGAAATTTCATCTCGAAAGGAAAAAAATCGTCAAAACCAAAATCTACCGTATGGATTAATCCAATTAAATTTTAGTTAATACCTGGGATATTGTGTATGGAAATTCATAATATAACACAAACTTTTGGAAGTTCCACTATCTATTACCCCCGAAAATATGAAGATTGAGAACGGCCGTTTTATATACGGATTTGTATCATTTTTATGTATACCATTTGTTTTGGAAAACCTAAGTCGTTATGAAATTTCGTATATGGATGAATATTGTATCTATTAAACACCTTTAAAAATGTGGAGATTGTTGGCCAAGCGATTTGGGATAAAGCTTAATTTAATTTGGAAAAGTGATAGGTTAATTTGATTTGAAAAAAATATGATGTGGAAAAGTTTAACTTAAAGTGGAAAACCTATAACACTTCTTTTTGGAGAAGCAAATGCAAACACCGTATTACATAAAGCTGATGCGTAGACACTCTATATAGAGAGTTGCGAGAATCATCGAAAGAAGTTCCAACTAATGTGCACATGTTAAATATATAAAAAGTCGTTAGAGAGACGAGATTAAAGCTCAGGTTTCATAAAGATTAAGTGTATACTTAAAGTACTCAAAGTGTTTACTTTGCAAGAACATTGTGTGACTGATGTAAAGCAAATGTAATTACATAATTGCAATATTGAAGTTTAAATAAAGTAAATCAAAACCAAGACATCATAAAGGTATGTATTATTTTATGAGTGGATTGCATCATAATGCAGTGATAAAGACTTTCGTAACACCTAATATCGATGAGGAGCAAACTTAACAAAAGTATCAACCGCAATCATAATAAACCATTTCATACCATACGTTCATTCATATGTAGCATTCAGTAACGTATATCATTGTTTTGTTATGCATCAGTACTTTGTTTGCTGCAACGTACTTACTTATCATACTCCGGCATTTCAGTTTAGTTAAACTTCTTCTTAAGTAAGTGAGAAGTGAGTCTTCTCACGTTGTCTCTAACGCATCACCTACATTTGAACTTTATTGATACCTGTCACACCAAAGTGTTTTACAACAACAAGTGCCTGATAGTGTGCCTAATAATAACATTGGCACGTGTCTTCGTATTTTTGCGTGACTTGCGCATGATGATACTCCAAAGTGAATGAACCATACAACCAAGAACAAAAGAGTCAAAGGATATAAAATTTTCCAAATGCTAAAGTTATCGATTTTCCACATTTTTTTCAATTCCTTTGCTGCCATTTTTATTCGTTGCAACGATTTGTCAGTGTTAAATTTTCTTCAGCCAATAACGCTTCAATGTTCGATTTGACGCATATCAAATTTGCATTTAATTAGCCTAGAAAGAATAAAAAAGAATTTATCTATAAGACTTGTAATAATCAAAGGCGTCTGCACATATTTACATAACGTCGTTACATTAATTTAATTATCCTCAGCTCATGTAAAACAAAAGAAACGCAGTCAAATTGCATATATCACTTGTCTAGTTACATATATATCTGCTGGCAATATGGAATGGAATTTTGGTGAGAAACCAAAGTCGGGCACTGAAACCGCTTTGGATGCATGTGATTATTTCGTAGATGAGGTCATCGAAGTGACAAGAAATTTAGGTAGCTCAAAATTGGGGATTGGATGTGATGAGAAAACTTTTTCAAATAATTAACAGTTCACAATGTTTAATGTTAATTTGTAATACAAGAAAAATACTGCCATAAAACTTTGTAAAAGTTTGAAACTGAACATTGTGAAACCAGCGTTTCTTTGTTTAATATTTGAGTTATATTTAGCTTGTTTCTTTTTAGATGCTCGCGAGCAAGTACGTCTCATTAAACATCGAGAGCTACGCCAGGCTGTCGTTGCTGGAGATGAACGCACTGTTTGTGTTTTGCTCGAAGCTTTGGGTACTGAAAGACAAATAATTGTTAATATGGCACCAGCTGGAGCAAATACCCTACTATTTTTGTAAGTAAAAATAAAGTATCATTTAATTTAGTTAGAAACGAAATAAAAAAAGAATGATGAGGTGAGCAGGATTATTAGAAAAAGAAGATTGTCTTAAAACATTTTTTTCAAATTTTGAATGAAAATTGTTTTGAAATAAATCGAAATCAAAATAATTAAGTAAGAATTATTTGAAAAACAACTATCGTGGAGAAAATTTTGTGTTGATTGTTTTCGACCTTTCCTATTTTTTTTTTATGTAAATGGATCCAGACCGGAGACACTTCTGTTTGTTTCCAAACTATATTTTCGACCTTTCCCTATCGATTCGTATAATACTTTTTTTTTACCACAATGAACCAAAAAAACGGTCACTTAGAGATACCTTTCCTCAATCAAAAAGAAGTTGCATGAAAATGCCTAATAAAACGGTTCACTACATCTTGCTTCAGCTATTTCAAAAGATCAAAATCTGTTCCGAATGAAATCCTAGCTGATCGTTTTTTTGAAATGTGGTCGAAAAACTGTACATTTCGAAAAAACATAACAAACCAAAATCCGCTGAATCCGAATCCAGTCTCGGAATTGCTCCATCCCGTATGGTTTTTGAGATATTCTAAGCTTAAAAGTTCGAATACACAAGGACGAAAGATCATGAAAATCCATATTTCATGCGTCATTTCAAAGTGGTCATAACTTTTTAAAAAAAATTCATACAAGCCCAATTCAAAGCTTACCCTATAGGAAATTCAACTGGTTTAAAAGCGGTTTAAAACTCCTTTTTTTTCAACCACAACCGGTTGAAATTCTGACTTTTTTCCTTGCAAGAGACTGGTTTATTTAACATGGCGATGTCATAGGGGCAGGGCAATTGTCCTACTCTGCATATATTTTCAACTGGTTTTAAACCGGTTTATTTTAAATCGGTAAATAGTTAATTGCCCTACACTGCATATATTTTCAACTGGTTTAAAGTTGATCTTTTTTTAATTGGTAAATAGTCAATTGACCAAATCTGGTTTAAAAACTAGCTAAGCAGTTGCAATTCCACTACAAGAACTTCAATAATGCATATGTTTTCAATTTAATTGAAACATTCATTGTGGATTCATATGGGAACTCAAGTTTCAAAGACAAATATTAAACTGTTAATAATATTAAATAATAAAAAATAACTTAGAATTAGTATTATTAAAATTAAATAGGAGCTTAAAGAAAAAAATATTGTGAAAATGAATTTGACAATCTCAGCAAGGAAAATAATAAAATTAGAAAAAAATTTGAGATTAAATTTTAAAAATTAAAGTCAAAGTGGTTTTTGCTGCATATAATTTAAACCAGTTTCAAACCGGTTGCTTTTTAACTACGGTTCCAACCGGTTTTTTTTGTAACCGGTTTATGTTCTTCCGACAGGGTATTTAAAGACGAAAAATAGTAATAAACAATGCATTTAGCAAAAAAGAGCAAACCAATACAATAACCTCAAAAATCGTTTTTTTTAACTTTTAGCTTAGAATAACTCAAAAACCATTCGTGATAGAGCAATTCCGAGACCTAGATTCGAATTATGCACCGATAAATTCATAGAAAATTATTATTTTGGTATTGTTTTGTTGTGTTTTTTTCATATGTTGGTACCGTTTTTCGATCTCATTTTCAAAACAGATTAGCTAGGATTTCATTCGGAACTGGTTTCGAAACTATGAAATAGCTAGAATAAGATGCCGCGAACCTTTTCATTAGGCATTTTCATGAAACTTATTTTTTATTGGGGATAAAGAGCCAGGAGGCACATTTGGTCAGGTTCAACATTTATTTTCGACCATTCTTCTAATCATGGCTAATCGCTTCATCGAAATTTAAAAGTTGATTGCATTCATTTTTTGGTCAGTATTTGGTTTTCATGTAAGGCATCTAACTACCAAATTTCATCAAAATACATATATTGTATGGGTTGCGGGTTATAATGTCTTAATTGCTCCGTTTCCACCGGAGATTTATGAAGCTGTTTCGAGATTTAGCTCTAAATCTGGGCGTAAATCAATATATTTACCATACATAAATAAATCGATTTTTAACGAGATTTATTTTAAAACTGCTATTGATTTTGACTTCTTTCGACCAAGTGGCGTCTCTTAACTTTGACAATAGGCATTAAATGCCATTAAAAACAAAGCAAATGGAAGATAAATATTAAGAAGAAAAGGAAAAACAACTTTTATTTTTTCGCTTATGACATTTAATGTCAAAAATAAATCTCTTTCAGCCGGTGGAAACGGGTAAAACTTGATGACCAGATTTATGTTATGACTTAAGTTTTTTTTAGGTTTTTTAAACATTTAGGAATAAAAGTTCAAAAAACTATTGTATGATAAGCTTCAAAATCCCATACAGAAAACGAATTTCAAAAAACTTGAAACCCTTTTTCTCATAACATGTTAAATGTATATGTCTAGCTGTAATAACCCATCAATATGTAAAAGGGAATCGTGAAAAAAAAACAATTAATTCAAAAAATTTTTGATTCATTCAATTGTTAATAATACGAGGGCTGCTAGATATATTTCTGGCCTAATAATGAAAATGCGAATATTTATCGTCAAAAATGGTTTTATTGTGTTTCAAAGTATTCTCCAGCATGATTTATACACTTTTGCATGCGCTCAAACCAATTTTCGAAGCACTTTTCCCACTCCGATTGAGACACCTCCTAAACATGGTTTTTGAACGCTTCATCAGCATCTTCTGGCGACGAAAATCATTGACCACGCATTTTTTTCTTGATGTGCGGGAATAGAATGAAGTCATTGGGTGCCAAGTCAGGGCTGTACGGCGGATGATCCATCAATTCGACGTTTTGGCCGGTCAAAAAGGCGCTGGTTTGAGCCGATGTGCGAGAAATCACATTGTCATGATGAACAATGTTTCGTTTTCTCTTGTTCGTTTTTCGAATTTCTCCGAAGACTTCAGGCAAACAAATTGTGGTGTACTACTCAGAATTGACCGTCCTACGTTGCTCAAGCAGAACAGTCGCCACATGACCAGTTTTGCCGAAGATACAGTCGACCATTTGCTTCGAAATGCTTCTTCCACAAACAACTTTCGTTGGATTTGGCTCGTCTTCGATGACACACACGGTCGATTGCTGTTTTGTTTCGGGCTCATACGCATAGATCCATGATTCGTCACCTGAGACGATCTTAAAAACGTCTTTTGAAGCACCGCGATCGTATTTTTTCAACATTTCTTTGCACCAATCGACACGAGCCTTTTTTTGAGCGATTGTCAAATTGTGCGGGATCCAACGAGAAAAAACCATTTTTACGGCCAGGTGTTCATGCAATATCGAATGTATTGGAGTGGAACTAATGCCCAAAGATGCTTCTATCTCACGGTGTGTCACATGATGATCTTGCATTATCAGTTCACGCACGGCATCAATGTTCTCAGGCACAACGGCCGTTTTTGGACGACCTTCACGGAATTCGTCTTTGAGCGAGCGTCGGCCACGATTGAATTCATTAAACCAGTGTTTCGCAGTGCTATAGGATAGTGCTTCATCGTCATATAAAGATTTAAGTTCATTGATGCACTCTTGTCGTGATAATCCACGTCGAAAATTGTAAAAAATGATCGCACGAAAATGTTTACGAGTTAATTCCATTTTTTTGCCAAATTGATTTTTTCAAGTCACTGTAAACAACACAAATGATGGTCGTACGTTAAAACGTTCTGAGTACGTTTATGCTAAAAATGTCAAACTTTCCAATGGCAATGTCAGATTGCACCTAGCAACACTTAGTGTTGCCTAGGCCAGAAATATATCTAGCAGCCTACGTAAGGTTATTAACTTTTTTTTTTAATTTTCAATAGAGCATCTCAATCAGGATTTGAACAAATCACACGAAGACTACTTGACGCCAATACTGATGGACGTTCACACGCTGTCACAAAATACTCACCTCTCTACGCTGCTGTACATCATGGCCATTACAATATAGCAAAATTAATGCTAGAAAAATTTCCTGAACTCATACAAGTAAGAAACATATATAAGAAATATGTATATATAAATGTATTTCTTAACAATATTCTTAATTTTAAAGCAACCAACAGTTGAACGTTGGTTACCATTACATGCTGCCTGTATAAACGGACATATCAATTTATTGGAACTTCTTATAAACTATTCGTATCCTGAGTTTCTTTATTCAACCTATCGCGATGAAGATGGTGTCTGGGAATGGCGTTTGCCTTTCGATCCCAATCAACAGGATGTAACGGGACAATCTAGTTTATATATTGCAAGTATATTGGGCAATAAATCGCTTGTCAACATGCTGCTGCGGTGGAAGGTTAAATGTCATAAAACAATAGAGCATGGCAGTCCGCAGAGTACACCTATAACTCCTACACGAAAACGTATTTCGTTTGGCATACAGGCAATTATGTCAAAATTAAATATTTCTGCTGAGGGAGAAAACTTAGTGAAGGTAACAATTCATACATTTTGTAGTAGGTACAAGTAATGAAAATAATAATTTGTTTTTATTTTTTATGCTTTTTCAACAATAAGGAGGATACTGAATGTGAAAAATGTCCAATCAATTTAAATTTACTCTGTGGTGCTGCAAGAGAAACTGCACTGTTGGCTGCAGTACGTGGTGGTTTCTTAGATGTAGTAACATCACTGCTACAGAATGGTGCAAATCCAAATATAATAGCTAAGCCTGTTGAAGATCAAAATGATCCAAAATGCAGTGAAGAAATTTATGGCTTAAGTAATGTACCCATAGCTGAAGCTTGTAAACAGCGTTCTTTAGCAATGGTCGAGTTATTATTAAAGTACGATATTTTATTGTGAAGGCTTTAAAAATCTAAGCTTATTATGTATTATACTCTTTATTTTAGATATGGTGCAAGAGATGACAATGGTACAGCATTGGGTGTCGCTGTAGGTACAGAAGATGAGGCAATATTAAATCGCTTACTTGCTAAGCGTGTGCATCCTGATTCAGATTATAAAATAAATAAAAAGAGTCTACCGACACCAGTTGAAGCTAAAGTATTTTTTCCATCACCGACAAACATTTCCTATAGTGCAATGTTTCCCAACGTACCAACAATTATAGATTGGCACAATAACACAAATGTGCAATTACCATTTATACGGTAAGCCATCACGATACAATTTTATCTCTTTTGATTGCTAATTTAATGTGCCATTCATTGATTTCAGCGTTAATTGGATGGTTAATGGTGTTCTTCAATTAAATCCTAAACTGCAAGGGCATCCAAAGATAACTGAAGTGGCATTGACTGCTATAACACGTATTGATTTTTCGCATAATAATTTAACAAATTTACCAATTGAAATATTCAATTTAGTCAGTTTAAGGTGGGTAAAGGGACTCCTTTTGCTTTATCATTTTTCATATTAATTTGGTTTTCTAGATATCTAAACGTTGCGCAAAATAAGATAGCCATCCTACCAGCACCCGCCGTATTGACGCCTAACAGTAAACCTGCATATAATTGTCCTGTTTTGGATGAACTTTTCATACAGGATAATCGTTTGGTAGCCATTCCAGCTGAAATCTTTCACCTTCCTTCACTTACTATTCTAGATGTTTCGAACAATAAGTTACAGGAAGTACCATTTGACATGTGGAAAGCACCCAAATTGCGAGAATTAAATATTGCGTTTAACTTACTTAAAGACTTGCCGGTGCCGCCAATGCAAACGTCAGCTTCACAACTAAGCTTGGACAAAATTGATCTGGAGCCATTTTCAAATTTGGAATCTTCTGATTATGGCAAAAGTAAAGCAGGTAATTTGAAATTTCATCAATTGGTGCATCGCAACATATGGACCAGTTCATTGGAGATAACTGACAATGATTTAAAATGGAATGAATCAAAAAAGGAAGATGGCGTTTCACAGCTGAATAGTTTGAATATCGCTAACAATCTTTTTACGAGTATACCTGCAGCATTACCATGTTTGGCATTTAATTTGACACGTTTAAACATGTCATACAATAGTTTAAGGTAGGAGATCATCGCAAAATTCTTGATTTTATTTTCCTTCCATTTTTGTATTAATTTTTTTATCTACAGATCTATGGGCCATGTGACAAGTTATCCTTCAACACTCAAACAGCTAGATCTCAGTCATAACGAAATATCATGTTGGCCTAGTTTACCACGCATTACCGAGTCAGATCCGCACTTGCTTTGCTATAGTTTCGTTGAACGTTCGAATATTGATACAGCGACGGGTGATTTTGAACAAGCTTCCTTTTCGAAACCTTCATCTAACAGCAGCAACAAGTCAACTTCATTTCGTAACACAGTGCTAAAAAGTGTTTGTCGGCATCGGCGACATTTACGTTTAGAATCACTGCGTACATTGATATTGGCTGATAACTGCCTGACACGCATTCAGCTTTCAACTGATGATGTGACAACCTTTAATGAGTCTGATGATTCCGATTGGAGTGTGGTTGGACTAACAAAGTCAAAACTAATATTTCCAAATTTGTCCATGCTAGATATTAGCAATAATTATCTTAAGGTAATGTAGTAATCTGGTTGAAAAACATAATGAAATGTAAAGAATATTAACATTTCAGGATATTCCTGAATCTTTGCATGAGCTGAGCAGCCTTAGTGTTTTAAACATTAGTGGAAATGTGCAAGTAACCGACTTACCATCGCATTTGGGCTTGCTTTCAAGATTATGGAATTTAAATACTAGAGGCTGTTTATTGCAAGATCCATTAAAGTCTATGATTGATAGCAAAAAGTACAAAACAATGGATATTATTGGTTATTTAAAATCCATTTACGAGGATGCACAACCTTATGCACGTATGAAGCTTATGGTTGTGGGTGTGCAGGGAATTGGCAAGACAACATTATTAGATTTGCTAAGACAAGGCGCAGGTTCTCAGAAAGCGCGCTCCAATGAAAATCATTGGGCCAAACGTATGGGACAAACGAAAAACTTGACAAAATCAAATCGTGGTGGTAATATATCAACTGTAGGTGTAGATATTGGAACGTGGATTTGTGAGAAGCGTAAAAAAGCTCCGGGATCTTATGGTCCAGTAATATTTCGCACATGGGATTTTGGCGGACAAAAAGAGTGAGTACTGGAGTATTGAAAATATGAAAGTAATTTTAAATTTTTTTAATTAAATACTAAGGTATTATGCAACGCATCAGTATTTTCTTTCAAAGCGTAGTTTATATTTAGTTTTATGGAAAATTGCGGATGGACACAAAGGTTTAGCAGAAATTTTACAGTGGTTAGGAAACATACAGGTAAGTCACAGTTATTTCGTATTGTTTTTATACCCTACACCCAGGGTATATTCACTTTGTCCTTCCGTTTGTAACGCAGAGAAGGAGGCGTGGCAGGTATAGAAAAGAATATATATTCTTGATCAGCGTCACCTCCTGAGTCGATATAGCCATGTCCGTCTGTCTGGCTGGGTGGCTGGCTGGGTGGCTGGCTGTGTGTTGAAATACACTTTTTGGGAAAACTGAGCAAGATAATTCAATGAAATTTGGTACACTGCCTCCGTCGTCAAAGTTAGCTCGGGGGATTGAAAATGAGCAAAATCGGTCAACGGACACGCCTACCGCCCATACAAAAATTATATTCAAAATGCAATTTTAGGAGTATTTTTCACGACAATGCAACCACAATACATTAAGTACTACGAATTGTAAGCGCAAGCTCTGATAAAAATTTGAGCGAATTCGGACAAGAGGGCGTGGCACCTCCCATATAAGCAAAAGCTTTAAAACGCTATACTGAAAGCGTTTTTTGAGATATTCGAACCAAATTTGACTCAGACACTAAAAACTATAAATGCAAGCTCTGAACAAAAACTGGGTGTACTCGGACAAGAGGGCGTGGCACCTCCCATATAAGCAAACTTTTCAAAATACTGCAGTGTAGGGTATTTATTTTTTGGCCAGGCCAAAATTTACACCTTTACTAGTTTTGTTTGAATTTTTCTTTTCTTCTTTTTCAGGCAAGAGCACCAAACTCTCCTGTAATCATAGTCGGCACGCATTTTGATGCTGTGGGCGAAACCTTTTCGGCACAAAAAGCTGAAGAATTGCAACAAATAATTCGCGAAAAATTTATAGCTATACCAGATGCGGAAAAAATTGGTTTACCACGTGTTATTGATTCAATTGAAATTAGTTGCCGGTAAGTGTCTTTCATTGCGTTTGTCTGAAAGAATTAAAAATAAAGTAGAAAGTGAAGTTCTATCATCTTGGTTCAGCTAATATACAGCGTTTCAAAATAACACCCAAATAAAAAAATAAAGAAACGAAATAACACCCAAAAACAAAAACGAAATAACTATATGGCACTAAAAAATAACCTCCAATAAAATAACGCCCAAAAACAAAAACGAAATGACGCCCAAATTATTTTCATTTCTCAATTTGGGTGATAATCATCATTGAAATAACGCCAAAAACTTTTTTATATGAAAATAATTTGGGCGCTATTTCGTTTTTGTTTTAGGCGTTATTCATACATTTGGCCGTTATTTCGTTTTTATTTTGGGCGTTATTTTATTTTTTGGGCGTGTTTTGTTTTATTTTGGGCGTTATTTCCTAAAGCCAACTTTTTTCAAATAACGCCCAAAACTCGGGTTTTATTTCGTTTTTTGGGCGCTATTTAATTAAAAAAAAAATAACAAATAACGACCAATTTATCTTCATATAAATAAATTTTGGGCGTTATTTCAAAATGATTATCGTCCAAATTTATATGAAAATAATTTGGGTATTATTTCGTTTTGTTTTTTGGGCGTTATTTCATATATTGTGGGCGTTATTTCATATATTGTGGGCGTTATTTCATATATTGTGGGCGTTATTTCGTTTTTATTTTGAGCATTATATTTTTTTAATTTTTGGGGATTAATTTGGTTTTTTGGGTATTATTTCGTTTCTTTTAACCAAAAAAAATCACATAAAGCATCCAAAATGATTATAGCCGAAATTTATAAGAAAATAATTTGGGCGTTATTTCGTTATTGCTTTTTGGGCGTTATTTCCTAACGCCCTAATATATGTACATATGTGTATTAAGTAATTTCTTGTTTGTTTTTCCAACTTAGGACAATGCACAATATACGACTATTGGCCAACATTATTTACGATACGGCTTTTATGTTACGTTCACCAGGCTCAAAAGAATCACTACTACTACAAAAAATACCTGCAAGCTATATTGCTTTAGAAGATATTGTTAACGTTATTGCTTGTAATTTACGTGCTGCTGGAATGGATCCTGTTTTAGAAGCAGAACGTTATAAACGCATGGTAACCGAAGAAATGCGTCTGCATAACTACAAGAGTTTTCGTGATGCTGCAGAGCTTAATCAAGCAACAATGTTCTTACATGATAACGGAGTTATATTGCATTACGATGATGCGACTTTGCGTGATTTTTATTTTCTGGATCCACAATGGTTGTGCGATATGTTGGCACATGTGGTGACTGTACGTGAAATAAATCCTTTTGCTCGTACTGGTGTTATGAAACTGGATGATTTAAATTTGCTTTTTCGTAAGACAACTTCTCAAGGGAATTGTAATCGCAGGTATGCAATATAATGTTGGGAAAAAAAAAAAAATAGTTTTCAATTTTCTTTGTTTTCGATGCAGTTACATAGTCAGTCTGCTTAACAAATTTGAAGTAGCTTTGACTTGGGATTCACGCACTTTGTTAATACCATCATTGTTGCCACAAAATGAGGATGTTACACCAAATGGCGGCACAACTGTAAAGGTATTTATTGTGAAATTTACTTGTTTATGAAATTTACTGAGTTATGTACTTATCATATGTAGATTTCACAACGTATTAGAGGACGCGGCTTTAATCTTGGTTGCTCTGTCTCAAATGAAATAAACTTAAATAATTTAATTTATGAATGTTTACCAACAACACGGAGTGGAACTAGCGATACAAATGATATGGGACTAAGGCGCATTTTATTGATGACATATTTTCCGTCCGGATTTTGGTCGCGGCTTATAACAAGACTGCTAGCTGATGAACAAATAACTGAAGCTATCAAGAATTCCTATATCACAAGCAATGATGTAATGTATTATTTTAAAATTTTATATATCAATTCATTCACATTATCGATAGTCATAGTTAAAGGAAGAAATTGGAAGGAAATTTTAAGCAAAATTGTGGGACATTAATTTAAAAAAAAAAAAATTGGTTTTGAGGTGCTCAAAGTTTGAATCATGTTAAAGACCTCTAATATCTTTTTGGGCGCCATATCCACCATTTTAGAATGAACTCTATATACCAAACATCATTTCTGATATTTTCTAATTTCAAATATTTTTTTGCAGAAATTCTTTGATTTTGATTTGCGCTCTTGCCTTGAACATGAAACTCAGTGGAAACTTTGGCAGACTGGTGCATCACTATATTTTGGTAACGTTTTGTTATTTAAAATATGGGAGGTACCGTTTACGGCTGTACCAGCAACTCAGCCTTTCCGCAATACCACAAATCGTTACAAATTGAAACTTGATGGGACTTGGAGTGATGTGAATTTGACAAATTCTAGTATTTTAGAGATTTATTTTCCACTTTTTAATGTAAATATAAGTCAGGAAGTTGATGACAATGATAGTCAATTACTGGCACAAGTCGAGCCTAATATGCCAATTATAGCCAAACTGCTTGCTTTGTCTGTTGATCATATTGATTTATTATTGGAGGATTGGTATCCATCGCTAGGTACTCGTTTTGTACACACATCCGAAGGACGTTTTCTTATAACACGTCTAGTTCTTTGCCCAAAGTGTTTGCGTAAGTTGGTGAACAACAACAATGGAGATAATGGTACGGACGCTAAAAACAATGTAATGAGTGGTGCCATTGGATATACTAAAAATCGTAACTGTTTGAAACGCAGTCTTATACATTTGGATGCTTGTGACGATAATTCTTTAAATGTTTTCTCGGCATATTTAAATGCAACAAGAAGAGAGAGGCGTTCAGAGGTTTGTAAATATGATTTTGTAAAGAATTTATTAAAACTACTTCCTTTGTTTGCAGGATTCGCTTTGCCTTTCGGATGCTGATTCCGGTGTTGGCCCCGATTCTGCTGGATCATCACGTAATACTTCTGTGGATGGTCATCCTGTATACAATTTACCAGATACATCGAATATTTGCTACACTTGGATGATTGAGGAATGCATTCTTTCAGTCTATAATCAAACGAAAATTTCTTGCCCACTACATTTAGAGATGAATATGTTAAAGTTAGCACCAGACGCTGTATTTGCGGATATACCAGATAAATACACTATAGCTTCAGAGAGTATAATAAAAGGTTCAATGTTGGGGCGCGGTGCATTTGGTTTTGTTTTTAAGGCAACATGTAAAATTAAGGGTTCACGTTCATTTAAAGCGGTTGCAATGAAAATGTTACAACCAGTACCGCCAGGACCTAGGGCAAAAGATGTGAGTATTTACAATAAAACAAGATATTGAAAACATTTATAAACATTTATTACTATTATAGAGCGCTTTGATGGCTTATAAAGTAGCCTTAGGCAAATGGGATCGTGATCCGCTGCAACACTCTTGCAAAGCATATTGCACTGCTAGGCAAGAACTAGCCGTCCTGCTTACTTTGAAACATCCAAATATTGTGCCTTTGGTGGGCATTTGCATTAAACCACTAGCCTTAGTTTTAGAACTAGCCCCTATGGGTGGGCTTGACTCCATACTACGACAATATCGACGTAGTGGAGCACATATAGGACCGCACACTTTTCAAATATTAGTTCTGCAGGCAGCGCGTGCGATCGAATATTTACATCGTCGAAGAATTATTTATCGTGATTTAAAATCGGAGAATGTTCTCGTGTGGGATTTTCCGCAAGCGCATGCGTAAGTAACAAAACGTTTAAGTAAAAACACCAACCAAACTACAAACAAAAGGCTCCAAATTCAACACAATCATATCGAGCCCTAACCGCAACAGTAGCGTATGCGACATTTTTTCGAAATTTTTTTTTTGATGCATATATGTTCTAAAATGTCATTCACAGCTATATGCCAAATATTAAAACTGAATTTTGTGTATTAACAAAGATATCGCACTTTCAATTATGTCGTAAGAGCAACACATGTTTTTTTGTTGACCGCAAAAAGAACGTAAGCACCTCAAAAACCAGAGAATTAGGCGCGGCAGGTATGGAAAAGTGTATATATTCCTCGTCAGAATCACCTTTTAAGTCGGTATAGCCATGTCCGTCTGTTTGGATGGATGTTTGTGTGTCCGTGGAAATATTCACGGGAAATTCGGCGAAATTTTGTAAAGACGGTTCGTTGTAAAAGTTAGCTCGAAGGATTGAAAATGGAGCTTGAAGCCCCAGTCTTTTACTTTGAAAATCAGTTTGAATTATATCGATATCTTTTTTTGTCTTCGAAATATCGTAAGCTGAAATATCAAAAAAACGTGGATTTTTCCTTTTTTCACCGTTTCAGGTTAGAATAATTCGAAGAAGAAAAAATATATCGATATAATTTAAGCTGGGATTTGAAGTAAAATAATAGGGCTTCAAGGTGTTTTTTAATGTTTTATGGCTAAAGATTTCCTTGTTCTACTATATAGCCTCAAAAGAATAAAAAATTTTATTTTAACTTTTCACAAAATGGATGGAAAATTAGTCTTTAGGCTAGGTTTTTTCTCAAACCATTTTAGATATATCAATTCTAAAACCAGATTCGGATTTAACATCAAAATTTAAATTGAAAATGATTTTTTTTTGTTTTCGTCCGTTGCTAATTTTCTAAAAAAACGCGAAAGTTCATTTTTTTTTAACAAAAAATTTTAAAAAAAAGTTGTTAAAAATACAATATCTCGTTAACGCGATCAGTTAAAACTTTTAAAAACAATATTTTTGAATCTACAAATAAACAGAAAATTAACTGCACACCCAGTTTTTAGTTAGTTTTTGTCAAACTTTTTTCTTTAATGCAGAAACAATGTAAAGACCATTTGGTAACCTGAATTCGACTCGGAAAATCGATTAGCTCGGTGACCGATTTTAAAAAAAAAAAATTTTCTGTATATTTGGACCTCTATGAACAACTTTCCAAAAAAAGACCTGGAGTGGGATTACATAGGAGTAAAACCAAGTTCAAACGACGTGTGTGTGTGATATTTTGTAAGTTTTCAATACTAAATAGTACTGTAAAATAACAATATTACAGTCAATCTGACCGTTTTTGTTGGTTGGTACAATTTCAACCGTTCAAATTGTTACAAATTTCTTTCTGTGTATTAAATAAATGTTATAAATGTATTCTTCAAAGGCAAAACCATGTAATTTCAAAAAACGTATGCGCCACATTTTAATTTCAATCTTCGCGAAGAGTGACTGCGAAAATGTCGTATGAGCCATAAATGAGTGAAATATGCACAAAATCAATTTAAAAACGCGTCTATTATTTATATGAGGTCTAATATAGACTACATTTAACGTTTTAAAATAATCCGCCATGCCTCTTCGAAAAAAAATGAAAAAAACTCTCTCCTGTAAAATTTGCTTTTTGTCGCATACGCTACTATTGCGGTTAGGGCTCGATATCATCAGACGAATTTGCCGATATCCAGATGTACTTGAAAAGCATACTATATTTCACCTTTTGTATAGACTTGTTGAGTATCACAGCAAAAAGCACATGCAAAAGCTATATTTTTTTTTATTATTCCTTTGTTATGTGATTCTCAACAAATCTTTTCAAATTCTTTTGGATGTCCGAAAATTCGACTGATGATATGATTGTGAAAACCAGCCTTCCAATAAAAATTGTTTTGTTTTTCCTTTATGCATTTTGCCTTGTTTTTTTAATTGATTGGTATTTTTACTAAAAAACATTGCAAAGTAAGTCAAACCATTAATGTCATCTGATCCATGCTTTTTTGGTAGCTAATAATGTTAATCATTATATGTTTAACTTTTTTTTGCAAACATTAAAAAGACACACATTTCCAATATTGTACCAATAAATTACAAAAAATATAGTGATATATTTATTGTTTTAATACTTACAGCGAGGATAGTCCACGCAATTTAGTGCATATTAAAATTGCTGACTATGGCATAAGCCGTATGACTGCACCCAATGGTTCTAAAGGTTTTGGTGGCACTGAAGGATTTATGGCACCAGAGATAATACGTTACAATGGCGAAGAAGAATACACAGAAAAGGTATTTAAGCGTTATTTAGATTCAAATTTAAAATTGCATTCCTTTGAGACTTATTCCATCGTATCCTTGTGTATTCATTGCTAAATTTGTTTGTCATGTGTATTGCATGTTGTGTATTAAACAGGTGGATTGCTTTTCATTCGGAATGTTTTTATATGAAAATATAAGCTTAAGACAACCATATGAAGGTCACGAATCAATTAAAGAGTGCATTCTTGAAGGAAGCAGACCACCGCTTACTCAGCGTGAAACACAATTTCCAACTTATTGTTTGGATTTAATGGTGCTTTGTTGGGATGAATTGCCTAAAAAACGTCCCTCAGCTAGTCAAATAGTTTCAATACTTACCGCACCTGAATGCATACATCTAATCGATTGCATTGCAATGCCGCACAGTGAAAAAGTCGTTTGTGGTATTTTCAATACTTTAACAACACCAGAAGGTAATTTATTACTTACATGAGTTTAGAGTAACATTGTTCACTTATTTTCTATTACTTTAATTAGATGAAACTAATGGATTTGAGCTCTGGCTTCCAGCTTATAACTCAAGAATTGATATACTCGATGTTACAGCCTTTGGAAATTTTTTACAATGCAGCAGTATTTTATGTGAAAATAAGCTGCAACAATTAGAGCACACGTCTCGTATCGAAACTGGAAATAGTGGAAATGGTGGACGTTCACGTTCTGCTAGTCGTGCACCTAAACTAAACATGCTCTGTTGTTGTACAATTGAAAATGTTATCTGGATGGGAGACTCTATTGGAAATTTGCATTGTTACAGGTGCTTATTGAAATATAAAGATTATTATTGTATGTTTTTAATTTAAATATATTAAATTTTAGTACGACAAACTATACGCATATTTTCACATACATGTTGGATCCTGCAATTAAATCACCTGTGATAAGTCTAATCTATTTTCGTACCATTGAACGTGTTGCCGTCGGCTTGCATAATGGGCGTGTCTTCCTTTTGGATTCTACCAAAGTGCCCAGTAATTGTGCTTTTGCTGAGGGTTCATTTGTCTTAACAGAAATTTGTTCTGGTTTAATTTTACATAGTGCATGCGGAGCTAATGTTGAAAAGTAAGTTGAATGCATATGCTTTCGGAAAGGGCAATACGAAGTTAATGTCCATGGAGGAAGATAGATAAAGCTTTATTTTGAAACTTTTTCTTCCTTTTCCTGAATCAAATTTGATATTCGCTTCTTACGCTTCTTTTCAATACAGTAAATTTTTCAAATTTTGCATATTAAATATTTTAAAATTTTCAATGTTCATAGCACCTACGAACTATGGTGTGGTGAAACTGCAGGAAAGATCAATGTTTTTCCACTAAGCAAGTCTGGTGTTTGTGGCCATCAAGCTTTATGTCACAGTGATGAACCAAACACAATTGAGGATATCATTGTAGCACGTATGACATCAAATGATAAGTATGTTTTTACCTGTCTTTATCCGGGTTTTATGGTTTATCAATGGAATGCATCCAGTAAAAAAATTGAAAATAAATTGGATTGTTCGAAATTGTTGCCATGTTCGGAATCATTAAAAAGCATCGCAATTGATGAACATTTAAGTTTGATTAAGTGTCAGATATCAGCGCTAACAGCACACGGCAATGAACTTTATATTGGAACAACATGGGGTTGTTTAATAATTGCTGAAGCAAATGCACTACGGCCAATAACAGTTTTTCGTCCCTATGAAAATGAGGTAAGCATTATCAACTGCATACTAATCGTTATAATTATTTCATTATAATTTTAGATTAAAACTATAATAGCAGTTCCTAATCAAAACACTCCACTCATTGCTACGATTGGTCGTCGTTATAGATCTTTAATATCACGCTATATGGACACACCGGAAAATGCATCACCGCGCCATGCTGCTGGAACACCAACACATTTAGAGCAATTTAAGTCAGCGAAAACAATGCCACCAGTAGATGTTGAAAATAATATACAATGTTTACTTTGGCGTGGCAAAAATTGGACCTAAGGGGACTGCGGCTGAATTTTGTAAAGTTGATGTTATAAACTTTTTAAGGCTACACAATTAAACTAGAGTGGTTCAACTTCAAAACTTGCTCCGATTTTTGTAACCTTGAGCCCATAAGGCTCTCGATCCGAAATTTCACCAGAATTGGTTCAAGGTTTCGATTTATTTACGGGTTTCTTGATACTGTGAGATTGATTATTGTTGTGAATAAGATTATCATCAGTTTCACGCTGTCGACAAAGTTTTTGTTTTAATTTACATTAATTTTTCGCTTGCGAAATAACACATTTTTGTTGCGGAATCAATCATTGAAATATATTTTTCAATAGACGTTTAATTCCGTGCAGAATCAATGACAACACCTAAGCGTTTGTTTTTGAATAAGAAGCTTTTATTTATGACCATTTAAAATAACT
The DNA here is from genome assembly GCA_951812925.1 of Calliopum simillimum. NCBI lineage: Eukaryota > Metazoa > Arthropoda > Insecta > Diptera > Lauxaniidae > Calliopum > Calliopum simillimum. Next base: position 110,532,469 of record OX638368.1, read on the forward strand.
AACAATAAAATGAACACATAACTTATACTCAAAACTCTTTTTGAAACTCTAATCAAAGGATTATTGCTGAAATGATATGAACAACATTTGAAATTATATTTATATTAAATTATAAATCTCATATTTATATATAAGTTAACACATTCCTATCTTTAAAAGCTGTTTTAATTCTGATGATAACAAATAAAACAAAGTTTTATGAGTTATGTGTGTTAATGCTATTTGTATCGGGGTCAATTGATTCAACAGATTTGGATGAATGAATGCTAGAAGTTGGAGTTTTTAGCTCACGAACATGTAAGGAGCAATCCAATGTTATTTTAGCCTCGTCAATTAAAGCAGCGCGCAAAGGTAACTACAATAATGAAAGTTATATGTAAATGGAATGATTAAATTTAACAAGATTTTTCTTTGTCTATAGAACTCACGCGATATTGCTTAGCTTTTTTAAGAACATATAAGAACCAAGACAAAATGCCGTAAAATAATGCCAAGAAGCTACCAACAATCAAAACGTAGTAAACGCCTTTTAAATTATCCATATTTAAGGGCTTAGCATCAGAATCACCTTCTTCGCTCTACGCAAAAAAAGTATATTATGTATCTATATGGTAAGCAATGTGAATACGCTAAGTAGGCAATTAAGCCAAAATTTAGTTTGTACTTACTGCGCAAGAAGCACCCTCGCCAACTTCCTCCCACCATCTTCTTTTTAATGATGCTAAAGTGCCCTGTTCTTGCAAGAACAAAATTGCTTCATTAAATTTGTCACGATATGGCCAATCTGCAATAAAAAACCATTCATTGGAAAGCATTCACTAGTAGCAGTTAGTATGTATTACCTTTTGGCATTCCAATTGCATATACTTTTTCGTCTAATTGTGTGCCAATCATTGTAACGTTACAATTAAGTTTCATAGTGTATTCAATTGAGGTTGATTCCATAAGGAATGCATACGATGGTGTTACCTTAGCAACACCCTGTTCATTGTTATCGACCAAAAGATCTTCATGCTCTTTTAAGTATTTGTTCATTCTTTTATATCGGTCCTCATTGTTTTCCTATAAAGGTATACATAGTCTATTAATATATGAAAAAATGTGCAATGAACTTTCCACCTACGGCAAAAAAATCACGAGTGCTTCCTTTTTTCTTGCAACCATATTGTACACCATATTTATTCTCGGACAATTCATCAATGTTATTTATTAAATTGGTTGGAATTTGAACTGTGAGAGAAGCTGCTAAATTGGCTGTATAAGAAGAAACCATAAGCAATGTAAAAAACATCCATATCGAAGCCACAATACGCGTTGATACTGCCCTAAAATATAGTATGATAAAAATATATATTTTGTAAAAACCTTCCTGATCTATCTAGGGGGTAACTTAGAACAGGTCTGAGATCACCGCGAATGGGGTGTCTTATCAGTTTTTTTGGAGTGAGTTTGATATGCCCAAAAGCCTGTTAAAATCAATTCCTTTATTCTTGATGGCTTCGAAAAACTTTGGCACATTTAACCATGACTTCCCGTTATTGCCTTTTTGGTGTTTCCCCCTTATGGCTTATAAAATGTCCCAAAAAGGTAATAAGGGGGAAATTATTAGAGCAAAAAAAATTTGTTAGTTCATTGCGCTCAACTTTAGTATGTAAAAATTATTGAATTTAATATATGTTAAGATTTTTTCGATCTCACTCCTTACTTTTTGGCATATCAATTTCATTGCGAAAAGGGCTTATAAATACTTCAAAAAGCGGCTTATAAATCCCCCAAAAAGGCGCTTGCGGGGAGTCAGGGGTAATTGGTACTTGAGAAAAAAAATTTTTTGTTTTAATGTGCCCAACTTCCCCTAAGCCATCAAGAACGTAGGAATTAATTTTAATAGACTTTGGACATATCAAATTCCCTCTAGAAAAAGGGGTAAGACACCCCATTTGCGGCGATCTAAGGCGTGATCGGAAAAACAGTTGACAGATTCGGATTCGGCGACCCTAAATTACTTAAAAATTTTATCGAGATCAAATTCTGATTATATTACTCTCAATTTGTTGTACTGTGTAATTATGTAAACTTAAAACTAAACGGTTCTATACCGTCGAACTGAATGATTCATAATTCGAGATCGCATAGACTTTATAAAATATTACTTGAATATGAGAAAAACGCGTTTGCTTGGCGACATTATATTGGAATCCTATGTATGAACATTGAACATGTATGCATTTTTGCAAAGAAAAATCACATCTATATTTATTCACTGACTCCATCAAACTGACTTCATACTAGTGTACATAATTTAAATTTGATAACTCAACGTATATACTTACCTTGGTGCAATATCTGAGCCTTGTTGCAAAAGCGCACCTGTTGAAAACCACATTGAGTTACCAATAGAAAATTGATTTTCTAATTCTGTAGGATTCTCTTGACAAGGTACTGGATTATCCCATTCGGTGGGTGAAATTCGGCCCAATATAAATAAGCTTAACGAGACGCCAAGGAAAGCAAGACCTAAATAAATCCAAACTTCCATACCGAAAGGATCCATGAAAGAGAATAGAGAAGGCGCTTCCTCTTGTGATTTAACATAAAGAATGGCGATGCCTGTGCGATGAGAAAAAGTAAGTTTTGTGCAATCATATAAGAAAATAAAAATATTTACCTAAATTCATAAATGGTATGGAGAAGTCTATAGCGGCTTGCCTCTCTGCAGTTATAGTAAGATCGGTAATAATTAATTCGGCTTTCTAATTGTGATATATACGAGTAATATAAATAATTGAAATAGCGTGCAGCATGAAAACTTACTTTATTCTGGATCATTTTTATCATACCCGTTGATTGATTACTACTTTTGTTGAAGGTCCCATAATCTGTGCCACCATCTTGAAACGTATAGTTGAAGCCTAATTGTTCTCTTAGTGCATTAATCAAATCAACTGCGTATCCTTCATATTGTTCATTGCCTTCTAGTGGTGTAGCACTCTTTTTAATGCTAGAATAGGGCTTGTTCTAGTTTTATATAAATATTTATTTATTATATCTATCGTTTATTTTTAATAAAGTACAACATACTTACATTCACTGAAAGTAGAACTGTAAATGTTTTATTAATCAATGAAAAATCATCTTTGTCGAATAAAGATTTTGTTGGTGGTATCTTTTGAATTGTAAAATTATTCACTTCATCCCAGCTGCCGATTTTCATTATACCTGATGGTTGAAGCTCAATCACATCGAAAGTGAAACCCTTGCGTACATTACCCTCAAAAGATAGGCCACCAGTGATAGTATTTTTTTGCAAGTCTTTCTAGAATAATTCTTTTTTTTTTTTACTTTTGTTACAGAGTATTCCGTCCGTCGGCTTACAAGTGAAACACACTAAGTCAAGTTATCAGATATTTGATGGTTTTAAAAATAGATGTTTTACTTTTGTTAAATAGAAGCCCACACAAGACATCTTGAAATATAGTGTACGTTCTTTTACTCGCATATTTTACCCTGAACTGAATTATTTGATACAAAAAATTAACGATTCAAATCTTCACTCTACACTGATTTCATTTTGACAATGAAGTACAGTTTTGTTTTATCAGTGTCAAAAAAACAAGAAAAAAAACCTGATTCTAACAAATACTTCAGTGTACTGTATTTCATACAAGGATATACTTCAGGTCAGTGTAAAACGTGCGAATAGAAAAACTACAGTAAAATTTATGATACGGTAACACTTGCAAGTTGCAAAGCATTGGTAACCCTGGATTGTAGTAGCTTTCATACATTTTCGCGAGAGAGAGATAGTAAACAAAAAAGAGGCACAAGAAGAGAGCAGTATCTCGCTTTTGTCAACAAAGTAGCATTTTATAGAGTACACTACAACTAGAGTATATGCACCGAACTGAAGTAAATCAAACAAGCCAGGTCTGTGCAGTACTGGTTTTTTCTTCTTTCAAGTACGGTCAAGACATTTGCATGCTACACTGAACTGAAGTATTTGATAAATAAAAAGCGGGTGCAAGACATAACGTGCCTCGAAACGAAATGTTTTAAAACTCCATCGAGACGTTTTGTGCAGAGGCTTATTTTTAAACAGGTTTTTAAGATTTTAATGAATTCTTCGGAGTTTCAGCTTTTCGTTTTGATTTTTTATACTGAAATGTAATTAAAAACACGTTAAATTAATGATATTTTAAGTGAATTTGACCGGCTGCCGTAGGGAGTTAATATTTTGGAAAGGCTTAAATAGGAAAACCACATATCAAATAATTCAAAACTAGAAAAACTTGACCTGGTCACCCCTATTGGAATTGTTTACCTCATGCGAAATGGAGTTACATATTTCGCAGCGATGACTTTCTGCCGGAAACCATAATAGGAATAAGTGTGTTTTACAAGTAAACCAAGTATAAATTCAATTATCTAATATTAAAAGTGTAACTTACACTACGCATGTAATTTTTAAATGTAGAACCATCACTACGCACATTTTCTTCAGTCTCGTTTGAACAATCAATTCTTGCTGGCTTAAAAGATAAATCTTTTGTTGTCTCTGCAAACAGTTGTACCGCATCATATGTTAGGGCCATTTCCAATGTTAAGGGACACGAGCCTATTTTAATGATAAATATGCTTTCGTTTTATAAATAACTGACTCATTTTTAATAAAGTTTTGTATATTATTATTTTAACATGACCTGTACAATCATTGAAACTATTATGTTCCCTACTGTTCTGAAATCAGATTTCGATAGAAATTGTTGTTGAATCTGATTTAAAGTGTCCCGTATTTTGATCATTAGGTACATAGTATCTCCAAATCAATATTACGTTTCAGCAAATCAGATTGAAATCGATAATAAATTTTATTAATTGAAATATAACTCCGATCCCGATGAGAATTGGATTTCAGAACACGAATGCTTGCCATTCAAAAACAAATTTAATTTTAAATTTTTTACATAATACTTAGATAATTTTTAAATATATTCGTGTACATAATAAGTATGTATTTACTAACCATTTCTTGCGTCATTCTCTGAATAAGTATACCCTAATGCCTCCAATAAACCTATTACCTCTGGCTTTTCTGGTGAAAACATTCGAATACTAGTGATATTAGCTTCGCTATGTTTGTATTTCTCCAAATCGAAGGAATGAAAATCCAAATTTCCAATTATATATTTGTATGCATTAGTTATGATACCAACTTGTTGTGCCTGTTTGTATATTGAATTTTTACTTTAATTATATCATTATTTGTATATCATTAATATGTTTTTTTTATACTTGTCTCAGAAATTCTGGCATTGTATCTGAGGAACCCACAACAACAATTTGATTATCTGTTGCTTTCCTTACACGTTTCAGTGCCTCTATATAATTACCATTCAGATGGTTATCATAACGTAAAACTAAGATCGTACGTTCATCGGTGCCAAATAATGATAGAAGTCCATTTAAAATTTGTAAATACTCGGCTAAATTTAATTAAAAACAAAAATTTTAAATTCATTATAATTCTTATCAAGCACGAATAACTAAGTAGTGGCTCACCTGATTCGTAAAGGAATATAAAACGTGACCAATTGTAGGTTTTTAAAATTGAATGTATAGCACGTGCTATATCCAATGGATGTGGTTGTAAATTAAAACCTTCAGAATTTTCACTCAGTTGTGAGTAAACATATGGTATGTCTTTTGAGTCACAAACTGTCATTAGATGTGCAGCGGTACGTTTTGACGATGGTCCAAATACACCACTTACGCTATGTTCCTAAATACTCGTAAATATTGAAATATTTACTAATTTATGAAAGATGTTAATAATATGATATATCTCTACTAAAACGACAGATTTTGTTTGATTTTTTCCATCAAATTAAAGTTTAAATATTGTTTCATTAAAATGGTTATAATGTTTTGCCATCTTTGCACTGATATGTAATTTCAAGTGGGTCGACCACCATACATAAAAAAAAATTCATTTCTGTTAACCACTAAAGTAAGTTCCTTGGCTTATTGTTAGACTTTTCACAAAAAATTTAAGCAGTGGTGAAAATTTAAACAAGGCTAGAATTTTTTTTTGGGTCAAAAACACAATATTTGTGTGGAAAAAAAGAAAAATTCAGAAAAATAAATAGTGCGTAAAGTTTTCAACAGAGTCAAAACATTTTGTGAAAAGTCTAACAATAAGCCAAGGAACTTACTTTAGTGGTTAACAGGTAACAATTTTCTTTTTGTATGTTGGTCGACCCACATTAATATACATTTGGGTGGTTGTTAAATATCCTTTTGCCAAATTTCAATCATAAATGGTGGAAAATCGGCTTCATATGTGGAAAAAAATCATCATCAGAGCTCAATATAAACATCTGAAATAATAAGGAAAATATTTAACGACATTTGGAGCCGATTGCCGACCATCCATCATAACTTTGCATATACAGGTCACCCTAATATTGATATGCATATATATATGTACATATTTTATATTTACTTTGAACATTTGACACAATGTGATATACCCTTGAAAAGAGTCACCATATTGGACCTCATTTTTAACAGCTCTAAGTTTTATATCGAGATCATTGTTAGCCATTTCGACAGCATAGTCAAAAACTGTACCCATTTCCTCGTGATTCCGATCAGTAATTAGACCTTAAAGTAAAAAAAAATTCATGAAATGGTTAAATAATTGAGTGACAGCAGAATTTTGAAGTTAATCGTGCACCATTTATTGCTTTTTTTGAGTTAATTGTTATTTTGACACTTAGATCTTTTACGTGTTGAAAGAAGAATTTATTAAACATTTCAGTTTGTAACAAAAATTACTAGGATCATGGAGAAAATTCTTATGCTAAAATGTATTACTTTGTATAGTTCGCCGGTGCTTACGAAGACTATCTTCTTTCAATGCGGACAAGAAAATCCTTTTTTTCAAACTGCGGCGAAGAAAATCTTTTTTGTGCAAATGCGGACAAGAAAATCACTTTTTACAAAATGCGGCGAAGAAAATCACTTTTTACAAAATGCGGCGAAGAAAATCTCTCTTTTAAAAATGCAGCGTAAAAAATCACTCTTTCGATTAGTAATGCAAATTTTTTCTAAAAAGGAATAGGAAAAATTTCTCTGAAAAAATTATTTTTTCAAAATAATTTCATTTTGTAAAAAGTGATTTTCTTCGGCGCATTTTATAAAAAGTGATATTCTTGTCCGCATATTACAAAAAAGATTTTTTTCGCCGCAATTTCAAAAAAAAAAAAGATTTTCTTCGCCGCTTAAATGAAATGAAATGTAACTGAATCGCCGGTAAGGAGAATAAAGATTTTTCATGAAAATTCTAATATCACAAACAGTCACTTTATAAGCTGCAGCATAACACTTCAATGTTTGTTTGATTATAGCGTTAGGTATAAAACTTCAAAGCCGCGAAGTCATTTTTCCGACATTTTCGTTACATCCAATTATGTCTCACAAACCATAGAAGCTATTTCGTAGGTGTAGAATACCCATTTATTGATAGTTTTCTAGAGAATCCGAAGGTTCCCAAAGGTCAATCCAAAGCTTCATTGTCAAAACAAAGAATATCTAAATATACAAGTGGGAAAATATCTATGGCGGACTATCAACAAGCTTAAATTGATTTATATCCTGGGACAGCCGAAGGCTTCATAGTCAAACCGAGGAATATCTAGGTATACGGATACTTGAGGAAAAACATTTATGGCGGACTATTAACAAGCTTTAACTGTTTCATTTCCTGAGACACCGGAAGATTTCCAAAGGTCACCTGAATGCTTCATAGTAAAACGAAGAATATCCAGACAAACAAAAGGGAAAATATCTATGGCGGACTATCAACAAGCTTTAATTGATTCATTTCCTGGGAAACCCAAAGATTTCCGAAGGTCACCTATAGGCTTCATATACAAAACGAAGAATATCTAGATATTCAATTGTTGCTACGCCTACTTTTCAAATATGTATACATAAGTTTCACTTCCTTCACGTGTGCTTAGTTGCGCACTTATTTTTTTTTTGCTGTGCCGGTTTGTTTACTTTCACTCAGAAAGATCTGCAGAGTCATGCTATTGGGAAATCCCATAAAATACAACAACATAGAAAATAAGATTATTGCTAGACAGCGATGACAGACAACTCATAATACATAATAGTGGCGAACAACGATGTTTTCTCTTTAGCACAACATTTAAAAATAAATCCAAACATTCCACAAATTCGTACATAAGCAAATAGTATCTAATATATCTATGTAAACACGCGATAGAAACGATGAAGAACTTTTTCATTCTTCGTCTTACCAATTGGTATAGCTGAATCATCTACATTATCAGTGCGATACGGTGGATATCCATATTGTGCCAATGTTGCAAATATTTGAACTGATAGAAGAATAACGATTTTTAAATCAATTAACTGCATTTTGTAGCTACAAAATTAACATTATATTTAATGTATATTCTTTGATATTTGTTATGTCACTTTATTTAAGAAATAAAAAATAACACGGGCGCTACTCTTGTGTGGTGTTTTTAAGAAGAACCTATGCCGTCGACTGTTTTGAAAATATTCCAAAATGCTCTTTCTTATAAGTATGCTCAACAAACTGTGTGATTGGAATATGTGAGATAATTTCTCTAAAAATGAAAATCAAAAAAGCTTTTCTTTTCCAGAAAATATTCCAAATATCTGCAGAGAATGTAGAAATTTTCATAAATAAATAATAATCTTGCACATTATATAATGGTAATGAAATTAAATTGTTGCAAATTTTTGGAATAGTCAAATTTAAAATTTATTACATATTTATAGTTATTATTGTTTTCTTCAACTTCAGTTCAGAAAAATTTTTATACAAAAGGTTATAATTGAGTTAAAGACATATCTCAATATGAGCATGGCAATGTGCCATCTGCAGATTTTAGAAATGAAATCCTCTTCATTGATCTTATAATCTTTGGCAAAATAGTTATTTCAACCTCAAAAATAGTCAAGTTTGGCCGACTTTCTTTCATGAAAATCTTCTAATTAGCTTTTCTGATGCTTTTAGAATTTTTTGGACCCTGAATTGGAAAATTTTCTTTTAGTCAATGTCTATGAAATATGTATTCAAAAAATGCCTAATGCAGGTCTGTTTATGTTTTTTAATGTAACGTGTATAAGTTTTATGAGTGATGCCACGCCCTTCATCGAGTTTTGCCAATATAATGATATACCACATATAAATTCTGGCTATTAGATTTAATACCTCCTGGGCGTACCTAGAATTTGATCGAATTTCAACCATCCTATGGTGCCAAAGACACATCATAAAATTGAAGACTGTAGAAAACCATAAAATTTATCTCTACAAAGTTTCCTCAAAAAAAAAATTTTATGAATACTAGTACAGTCATTTGGTAGTTTTACCTGGAAAGTTTTGCGGGATTTCTGCTAATGGGTTATTTTATAGATTTCGATGTGCTCTTTCAGATTTTCAACTTTGCAACCTCGAATCGAGTTCGCTCGCGCCACCATATTGGAAAAATGGCGCCCAAAATCAGCTTTTTACAAACATCTCTCTAACGGTTACATTTGGAGAAAAATATTGTGGAGCAATATTGTAGCTTATAAAAATGACCTTTCGATTGTTTTCGTACGACTTATAACTCAGGAGATATCCTTAATCAAAATTTGAAAAAAATTTGTAAATTGTGCATGCCGCTTATGAGTAGGCACAGTTATGTGTTGAGTTTAAAATTACGATAACTCATGAACGATGAATCACACGATTAAAGTAAAAATATTTATTTATAGGAAATTACTTGTACTACAAGCTACATATGTTTTTTTTTCCGTATGACTTATAATTAAGGAGATATTTTTTGAATAAACCAGAAATTTAGAAAAAAACCGTTTTTTCAAAATAGCTCCAAAACAGTTCGTCCTAGAAAAAAAATTGTTCATGCGTTTTGTAGAACGTTCAATTTCCTATAAAGATCTCTTCGAAGTGTTTTTTCGTCAGACTTACTCTTCATGAGATATCGCGACTTGAAAATCATTCAAAACTGAACATAGTACTGCGCATAGTACAATGTTCAATTTTGAATGATTTTCAAGACGCGATATCTTATGAACGGTAAGTCGGACGAAAAAACACTTCGGAGAAACCTTTATAGGAAATTGAACGTTCTACAAAACGCAATGAACAATTTTTTTTCTAGGACGAACTGTTTTGGAGCTATTTTGAAAAAACGTTTTTTTTCTAAATTTCTGGTCTATTCAAAAAATATCTCCTTAACTATAGGTCATATGGAAAAAAAACTATATGTAGCTTGTAGTACAAGTGATTTCCTATAAATAAATATTTTTACTTTAATCGTGTGATTCACCGTTCATGAGTTATCGTAATTTTAAGCTCAACACATAACTGTGCCTACTCATAAGCGGCATGCACAACTTACAAATTTTTTTCAAATTTTGATTAAGGATATCTCCTGAGTTATAAGTTGTACGAAAACAATTGAAAGGTCATTTTTATAGAAAATTTTATAAGCTACAATATTGTTCCACAATATTTTTCTCCAAATGTAACCGTTAGAGAGATGTTTGTAAAAAACTGATTTTGGGCGCCATTTTTCCAATATGGCGGCGCGAGCGAACACGATTCGAGGTAGCAAAGTTGAAATTCTGAAAGAGCACATCGAAATCTATAAAATAACCCATTTGCAGAAATCCCGCAAAACTTTCCAGGTAACATCATTTTATTCTCCCAAATGATTGTACTATACTTTTAATAAAATAAAATAACATTGTATGTATGTAATTAAACGATCATACATTATTTAATATGGCAGAATTCAATTAAAACAAAAGATTCTCAGATAAATGACCTCATCTACAACGATATACTGTACTTGATGATTGAAAATTTTTATTTTTTTTCTTTAAAAATGTTTTCAGAAAAGTTTACAAAATGGTCGGTTTAAACTGAGCTTTTTTTTGTATTGGATGGAAATAAGGCCGGGTCAGTCTCCATACAAAAAACAAGTTTGGAAAAACCGCCCCTTATTTGCAAGCTTACCTAGAGAGTTTACAGTAAAATAAATTTCTTTTCGACCACTCTTTTTCTTCTACCCGGCCTAATGGATATTTAATCTTCTCTTCTTATACGAGATAAAATTGTGTGTACTTATGTACTTATGTATGTACTTATGTATGTACTTATGTATGTTTGTTTGGAACGGGCAAAACTTTTTCTCGAAAACGGGTACAGCGATTTTAATGAAACTTGGAACAGTGTTAGATATTAGCATACAATGAAGAATGAGTTAGGTTTGAACTTTGTTAACGCTCACCAGGGGGCGTGGCACCGCCCTAAATTTTAAATTTGATTTGGTCATAGCTCGCAAACCATACAAGGTATTTGAATGAAATTTGCTAAGCGAGTACGGCTTAATAACACCTTGTGACAGACAAAAAGTGGGCGGGATCGAAGAAGTGCCACGCCCACTTTTTAACGCTTGAAAATTTTGATTCAATATTACTCAAAAACGACTCCAACGATTTTAATGAAAATTTAGGAGGTTTTACCTCTGTACACAAGAATTAATATGTGATATGCCATTATATTGAGAAAACTCGTTGATGGGCGTGGTACCGCCCACAAAAATATAATACGGTATAAAAAGAGAACTAATAAAGTAATCATTCTAAAATTAACTGTGGGGAGCATACTTGCTATTAGGCATCTCTGATCTGAAGGCGGGCAAAATATCGCCGTTACGCGTGGAACCTCCCATACAAGCAAAATACGTTAAATGCTATTTCTCGCAAATGTTACAAGGTATTTGAATGAAATTTGGTATGTAGGTACTGCTTAATAATATCTTGTAACAAACGAAAAGTGGGCGGGATCGAATAAGTGCCACGCCCACTTTTTAACCCTTGAAAATTTTGATTCAATATTACTCGAAAACGACTCCGACAATTTTAATGAAAATTTAGGATCTGTTACCTCTTCAAACAAGTATTAATATGTCATATGCCATTATATTGGGAAAACTCGTTAAAGGGCGTGGCACCGTCCACAAAAATATAATGCGCTATAAAAAGAAAACTACTAAAGCAATCTTTCTGAATTTAACTGTAGGGAGTTTACTTGCTATTAGGCACCTACGACCTGAAAGTATGCAAAATATCTAAAGTGCGCGTGGAACCTCCCATACATGTAAAACACATTAAATGCTGTTTCTCGCAAATGATACAACATATTTTGATGAAATTTGGTATGCGAATCTGGATCAGGAGTATCTAAAGCATAACAAAAAGAAGGCTTTGTTTAATAATTGCCACGCCCACTTTTTATCAAAATAAAAATTTTTGTTAATAACTCAGGCACAAAACAAAAATGGAATGAACTGTTTAATTCTTATATGCAGTCTTATGTACTTTTTGACGCTAAATCCGTCTTCTTCAGCAGAACTGTCATTATACCTACAGGATTTTGAAATATCCTTGCTTGAAGTTAAAGAAAACGCTGTGTTCAGTCTTACAGCGTAGCTAGAAGAAAAGGTGAAATTCTTTTTTATTAATAGCATCGGATAGTTACACTCTTCTTTATCCAAATATTCATTTATTTATTTATTTTATTTATTTAATGTTAGTATAAAAAGACTGATGTCTTATGAAGGCTATACTCACAACATGGCTGAATATTACATATGTTTATTTGGTGTAAAAATTAATTTAAAAAAACTATTAAGAAATATAAAAAAAGAAAATCTACTTAACAAATCTAATTTGCGGTATTAACATTAGTTATTTAAGAAATTTAAAAAAATATTATTAAATTGAATGCTAATATAAATATTTATTAAAAAAAAAAAAATAAAAATAACTAAACCTAAAAATAATTAATTAAAACTAAAGCAAAATGGTGTGAACAATTTTAAATTAGAAAAGAATTTTTCCAATAGGATTCTTATTTTCCGAGTAGTGATCCTTTGAAGATAAGATATTTCAGCCGCCATACAAAAGACAAAATATTTTGGGTGCGTGGCATATCCCATTTATTTATTGTAGGGCATTCTATTTCGCCAAAAAAAAATTTGAATTTTTGATATTTTTCTATACTTTCCTAGTTTTTTCTTATTATTATTCTCATCGGTTTATTTATCATTTTGAAAGCATGACCGTTAGAAGTGAAAAAATACATACAAAAAAAAGCTATGAATGATAAGATTAGATTGTTGACCGAGCAGGGATCGGTCTCCAGGTACTATATATAATAAAGAACTATGAAAATACACATCTTAAAACAAAGCATAGCTAAAATTGTTGCATACATTATTAAATGAAAATAGCAGGCAGTTCTAAATAACCATTGTTTGAAATCTTCTTTTTGCATTTGTCAAAATTTGATAAATTGAAAATAGTTATCGATATAATCTATAAAATGTATTTATTTAAAAAATTCAATTCAATAATGTACTCGAACAATGCACTTTTTTTTAATTTTCTACAGTCGCATCAGAATCTGTTTCAATGGAATCAATTGATTGTGATGAATTTCTACTGCGTGAATAAACTGAAGCAGCGCTTTTTAGCACGCGTTCCCAATTGTTAAAGTTCGCAACGAATTTTACCTCTTCAACAAATGCAACGCAAAATGGTACCTGTGCATAGAAAAGAAAAAAAGTGTTAGGTTAATGATTAAATTAAAAAAACTATTTAGATATCAACCTCAAAATGCTTAGCTTTTCTATAGGTATACCAACACCATGCTATTATACCATATATAAATGATATGCTGCTGCCAACACCGAGCACCAAGTAAACACCACCCAAATTGCCGAGACCTAGTGGTGAAACTGCACCTGAAGAATCTTTTTTCTTCTATAGAGTTATTTTGAAAATTTAAAGTATTATAACATTCTGAATAAACAGTGACTTAGATTATAATGCATACGTTACAAACACCAGCACCGATTTCCTTCCACCATTTATTTTTCAACTTTGCAAGTTCACCCTGTTCCTGCAGTTCTAAAAGCACTTTATTGAATTCATCACGATGTTTCCATTCTGGAATTATACTCCTTTCATTAGTTTCTATACATAAATGTTAAGGACAATTTAGTCCGCTTACCTTTCCTCATTGCAATACCATAACCCTTTTCATCTAAAAGCTCTCCAACTTTTTCCAGTTCACATACGCGTTCCGTATAGTATTCGATGGTGGTGGATTCCATTAAAAATGCAAAATTTTTGGTTTTTTGTACATACTCAACACCATGTGAATTTTCGGCAAATAGAAAATTTTTATTATTCCCCAAATATTCATTCATTTTTACGTAGCGTGGCTCATCAGATGTCTGAAGAAAAAAAATTGTAAGACTGAAAACAAAAACAACACCATTCATGCCACATGTATTCGCTTACCGCAAAAAAACTGCGTGTACTACCTGAAATTCGACAACCATAACTTACACCATCTTTTTCATTGACCAAGTCATCTACATTCTCAATGACACGTACTGGATTTTCAACTGTTAGGAAAGCGGCCAAATTGGCAGTGTATGAGGATACGATGATCAATGTGAAAAACCACCAAATCGCCGAAAGGGTACGTGTTGATAAAGCTCTACCGAAAATTTATATTAAAATATTATGTACATATGTATATATGTATATGATCTAATGATATACGGGGTATGCTGTGAATTTAGTACTTATCAAACATTAGAATATTAGCATGGGGGACCTTAGTCTTTTTTGCGAAATATGTCAATTTATGTAACTTAAGTCAGATATATCACACTAATAACCTATAATAAACTACAAATGGGACCGATTTCAAAAAAAAATTTTTTTTTTTTCTAATCAGTCTAACGTATATCTAAAGACCAACTGTGTAGTGAAGAAAACCTACTTCGGTGCAATTTCCGAACCTTGCTGCAATACGGCACCCGTTGCGAACCATAATGAATTTCCTATTGTAAACTGATTTTCCAAATACTCGGGTTCTTCTATGCATGGATACGGATTATCCCACTCGGTTGGTGATAGTCTGCCCAAGATAAAGAAGCACACTGAAATGCCCACAAATGCTAAGCCTAAGTACAACCAGACATCTGGTGAAAATGGATCCATGAAAGAGAATAACTTTGGCTCTTGTTTTGTTGGTTTCTGGTATAAGATAGCAATGCCTAAAAATGAAAAAACAGAAATACAACTTTTCTAAATTATTTTATATAAAAAAGTAAAAACTTTTACCTAAATTCATGAAAGGTATTGAAAAATCAACAACTTGTTCACGTTCTGAAGTCATTGTTAAGTCAGTTATAGCAAGATCTGCCTCCTAATGGAGAATTGAAAGATTTCATTAAATTAATTATTACAATATAATTTCCATATATGTTTACAAAATTGAACTTACTTTATCCACTATTTTTTTCATCATACCATCTGTAAGGTTTGAGGTTTTATTATAAGACCCGTAATTTTTGCCACCATTCTCAAGCAAGTAATGAAAACCCAAGCGATCGGCGAGTGCCTTTATTAAATCTACAGCATAACCTTGATATTGATCATTACCATTAAGTGTTTTAGCATTTTCGACTAAATTAGCATATGGTGGATTCTGTCATAAAAAGGCACAATTATTTAAAAGCTTTTTATCAATATTGTGAGAATTTACTCGAATCGTGGAGATACAGTCATCCAATGCTCTAGCGCAAGGGTGTCAGCGTTTTCAAATCACTGAGCCAAGCGCATGCAGCGCAGTCAGCGCAAAACTTTCGCTTTTACAACAATTTCAAAACAATCACAAAAACAATTTTTTGTTGTTTTTTCATGCCTCGTTTAAAACAACAATAATATTTCAACAATTTTCAAAATTTCTGAGAACTAGGACACACACAAAAAGTAGGGGTATTCACGCGTTGATGCGCAATGATCTTGCGTCGTTGCGTAGGTGCGGTTTGCGAAAGTTTGGCATTTGTAAAACAACAAACACATTGCCGAAAATTTCGTACTACTTCTGCAATTTCTCAAGATGGAAATATTCACATTTAACGTTGAGGCGTTAGTGCGTAAAAGACTTGCATTTTCGCAACTGCGCATCAACGCATTTATACCCATATTGTTCGTTGTTTTTGTTTTTGATGCGACGTAGTCGTTCACGGTGTGCCTTAACCCGTTCTAAATCTAAATCTTCATGCTTCTAAGAGATATCGTAGACCGAAATATTGTCAAAACGGGTTTTTTGCACTTTTGTGTCTTTTTAGGTTAGGATATCTTTGAGGGAAAAAAAGATATCAACATAATTTAAATAAGGTTTTAAAGGCAAAGATTAGGACTTTAAAGTTGTTTACCAGATTTAACGAAATTTAAATTTCTTTCACATTTTAAACATGTTCAACGAACCGACTACTTCTAAATGCAGCCGTTTGACACCCCGAGTGTTGTTGTTACGTGTATGGCATACGGCTGATCGGTTCGTTGAACACGTTTAAAATGTGAAAGAAATTTTAATTTCGTTAAGTCTGGTAAACATCTTTAAAGTCTTAATCTTTGCCTTTAAAACCTTATTTAAATTATGTTGATATCTTTTTTTTCCTCGAAGATATCATAACCTAAATAGACACAAAAGTGCAAAAAACCCGTTTTGACAATATTTCGGCCTACGATATCTCTTAGAAGCTTGAAGATATAAATATAATTTAAAATAGGTTTTAAATAAAAAGATTGGGGCTTTTACGTGTTTAAGCCATATTTGACGAATAAATGATATGTTTCATAGTTATATAGCTTCAAAAAATGGCAAAAAACGACTTTTTTTGGTCTTTAGGTTACAATATCTCATAAACTATACACGATAGAGCAATTCTGAGATTGGATTCGCGCTTAGCATTGCAAAACACATCGATTGTGATTATTTTAATTTTTGTTTAATGTAGTTAAAAAATTTTTTTTTTCTTTTTGTATGGGAAAATGCCCCAATTGGAAAAGCGATTTTCTTAAAATTTAGTCGAGGAGTCACGAGTGAAAATTTTTTTATACATCATTTGAACGATAAGTAAACAGAATCTGGAAAAAAATTAGATGTGCTACGACGTCCGGTTTAGAACGGGTTAAGGCACACCGTGCGTTGTTGTTGTTTTATGTTGGTTCGAGATCGATTTTGTGTGTACGCAAAGAAAGCAACAAAAACGCGAAATTTTGATGAACGTGAAAAAAAAAAAACAACAAAAATTATTTCTATGATTTTACAGAAATATTGATGTTCTTGGTCGAGCCAAAATTGGCTCACTTTTGTTCTACGCTGACACCCTTGCTCTAGCGATAATTTAAATACTAAATTTCTTAGGTACATTTTTTTTTTCATTTTACTTACCGGTACACTTATCAGAACTACAAATTTTTCATTTGCCAAGGGTCTTTCATCATCTGAAATAATTTCAGGCGGTCTGTCTATGGTTAAGTTTTTAAGTTCATTCCATGTGCCAATTTGAACAAGGCCATCTGGTTGTAGTTCAATGATCTCTAATGTGTATCCTTTTCGCACATTACCACCAAAGAAGATTGGGCCAGTGATCGTATTGTGGTCTATTTCGAACTGAGTTTAGAAATTAAAAAGCAAAAAACCAAATGTCAACTAATTTTGCTACATACGGGGTGGGGTGTAAACGTTAAGGTAGCAAAGCTTCTGGGACCAACAAAAAATTTTATGTGAGGGAAGGGGGGGGGGGGGGTGGTGGTGGTGTTAAAAAGTATCCCTAAGGAGTTATAAGTAAAAAAATGATTTTCTGGCTTGTTTTACAAAAAAAAAAAAAAAAATATTCTTGGGTCACCCTAATGTTATAGAGAACATTTTTTTTTATGGCAAACTCGTTGCTAACTATATGAGCCTATTAAGAGTGTATTTGCTTCATAGGATTTAAAAGAATTTCACAAAATTCTTGACCTTTAAAGTTTATATTTTGAATATTTTTTCCTACTTTTCAACTTTGGAGGCCATTTTAGTATGAAAAAGGTCTAATTAACATACTCTTTTATATTTTTTTTGGAATAATCGTTTCATTTCTTTTAATTCGATAGTACATTTGTTATATCAATTGGTTGATTTGAGTTCAGAAAAATGCTTGTATGTAATAATACAAGCGTTACTCGTATGCGTTGCGCTACATATGATACGCACGCTGCCCTTTATCTACCGGAACCTTCAAACGGATTGTTCTTGAAAAGTATTTTTTCTGTCCTCAAATCAAAAAAATGGTATGATAAATTTACTACCGAATTAATGGAAATTTAACGAGAATTCTAAAAACAATTATCAAAAGGTATGCTAAAAGTAACTTTTTCATACTAAAATGGCCATCAAAGTCAAAAAGTAGGAAACAATATTTAAAACATCAACTTTAAAGGTGCAGAACTTTGCAAAATCCTTTTGAACTCTATAAACCAAATACACTTTTAGAAAGCTCATATAATAAGCTAAAAGTTTTTCGTTAACAAAATTTCTCTAATTTCTCTAAAACGTTAGGGTGACCCAAGAAATTTTTTTTTTGTAAAACAAGTCAGAAAATCAGTTTTATCCAATAACACCTCAGAGTGCATTTTAAACGCTCATCGCATGCACAATTTCTTGTTAGTCTCGGCCTTCTCTATCACCTCTCAGAAACGTATAGTACATAATTCCTACCGAGCTCATATAATTACGAAATGTTGAACCACCATCCTGTACATTATCGCTTTTGTCTGAACAATTTAACTGTTGAGGATGATAAAGTAAATGTTTAGTTGTTTCCGCAAAAACTTGTACAGCATCATAAGTTAAAGCCATATCCAATGTTATAGGACAGAAACCTATAATTAATATAAAAAAAAGTAAGTACTGTTAGAAAAAATCTTGAAAACTTGTTAACAATGCTGTATACCGTATCGCCTTACAGACAAAAAAAAAAGTTCGCCGTACCGCCTCTAGAACGATGCATTTTTGCAAAAAAATTCGTAAAAAAAATTTTTTTTTTGACCGAACGTAGGGGTAGCTTATTAACGTTTTTCATCTTATCTATGGCATTTAAAGTCCGATTTAAAAGTGTGATACA
Organism: Calliopum simillimum; assembly: GCA_951812925.1. Classification (NCBI taxonomy): domain Eukaryota; kingdom Metazoa; phylum Arthropoda; class Insecta; order Diptera; family Lauxaniidae; genus Calliopum; species Calliopum simillimum. The sequence continues at coordinate 110,551,581 of OX638368.1, forward strand.
TCAATACTTATGCCTCAAGAGGCCAATATTTTTGCTCTACAGACCATTGATATCAAGTGACATCAAGTACATTAGAGTGGCACATTAAGATGGTAAGAACTGAGATCCGGTGGGTAAGTACTTGACCGGGGTTCTCAATGTCAATGACCACTTGAGCAAATAGAGGTCTCTTTGAGGCATAAATATTGATATATCACACTTTAAAATTGGACCGTAAGTACATAAAAAAACGTTAATAGGCGACCCTTACATTCGGTCAAAAAAAAAAAAACATTTTTTTTCTAATTTTGTTGCAAATCTACTGTTGACGTCAAGACACTTATGTTCGGCAAAAAAAAAAAAATTAAAAACATTTTTTAAAATATTTCTGTAGGAGTAATCGAAATATTTCGTTCGCAAAGGCTTAATGATTTTTTGCGAGCTTTAGTTTTCTGACATTAGGGTGGCACATAAAGATGGTAGGAACTGAGATCCAGTGTGTAAGTACTTGAATGGGGTACTGGATGTCAATGACCTCTTGAGCAAAAAAGAGGTCTCTTTGAGCCATAAATAATATGTATCATACTTTAAGCTCGGCCTGTAAATGCCTGAAAAATGTTAATTGGCGACCCCTACGTTCGGACAAAAAAAATAAAAAAACTTTCCGAATTTTTTTGCAAAAATACATCGTTTTAGAGGCGATACGGCGAACGTTTTTTTTGTGATACGGTCAACTGTATATGTAAAGTACCACTTTGTTCATCCTCATCATGTCCAATTTCATTCATAAGGTTTCTAACAATCGCCTGTTCTGCTGAAAACATTCGAAATCCTGTAATGTTCACATCACTGTGCTTGTAGTCCTCCAAATCAAAAGTATGCAAGTCCAAATTACCAATTATATAAGTATATTCATCATTTATGATGCCAACTTGTAGAGCCTATGTAAAATTTCCAATGTAAGTATTATTTATTATTGAATTCATCCAATATCCAGTAACCATCATAAAATACCTGTTTCAAAAGCTCCGAAACTGATTCTTTTGAACCAACAACTACAATTTCTGTATTTTTCGAAGTGCGTACACGTCGCAAAACTGCTTTATAGTTACCATTTAAATTAAGATCATAACGTAGTACCGATATGTAAGGACCGTTTTCAGGATAAAATGATGTCAAGCCATCCAAAATGCTTAAGTAATGCGCTGCATTAAGAGTAAAGAAAATCAAAAAATTTAATAAAATTTTTCTTCTACAAAATCAACCGCTCACAGCATTCATAGAGAAATACAAAGCTTGTCCATTCAAATTCACTAATGAGGGCATATAAAGCCTTAGCAATATCCAATGGGCTTGGATGCAAATTGAAACCCTCCAAATGTTCATTCATATGTGGATAAATATATGGTACTTCTTTGGCGTCGCAAATGTTCATCAGATGCACACTGGTTTGTTTTGCTGCCGGTCCAAAAATGGCACCAACGCCTTGCTGTAACAAAATATTTGCAATATTAATTTGTATATTTTCTTGAAAGAAATAAAAAACAAAATTATTTCATCTTACCTCCATTAAACCACATAGTTTTTTAAATCCATCTATAGAGTTACCATATTCAATTTCTTCCTTCAAACTATCGAGCGGTATACTTAAATTAGCATTGGCCTTTGCGATTGCAACATCGAAGGTTAGGCTTAAGAGCTCGTTTTTTTGATCAGTAATGAGACCTTTTGTACAAAAGAAAATAATATAGACAATAATACCCTATTTCCACTTGCTTGGTTAATGCACATTTGTTGGTTTATGATTGGTCATACACTTGCGAATCACAGTGCAATATGCAAGAAGATGAAGGAAAAAGAAGAATAAAGAGCTTTCCGATTTTTATGAAATCCCAGAAAAAACCCATTCTCACTTATTCGGTTAAAGCGATTTGGTTAAATTAAGCTTAGTAATGCGCGAACCAAGTTAGTTTGTCATATAGAGAGCTTTTCGATTTTTTTTGAAAGACTATATACTTAGTTAACAAAATAAATTGTTATAATGGAAAAGCTTATTTCAACTATTTGAAACCCAGAATTTGAGATGCTTTATGGGAAAGCTTGTTTGTGAAATACGTCAAAATTATAATAAAAGAAAACAAACAAATTAACGCTCAATTTATTATTTAAGTTTAATTAATCAACATGGCAACACTATTTTAGCCACTGGAATTCGATGAGGAAAATTTTGAAAAAGTTTTTTTTCTTAGCATAAGTACAGGGAGTATAAACTTGTTCCATTTTATCAATATCGGGATTTTGGGATCAAAGGAACCAACCCTGGGATCCCGGGATCCCGGGACTAACAAATTACATGGTTCATGAAAATAGATGACTTGGAATATAAAAATTAAAAATTGTTTAAAATCTATACATTAATACGCAAGGCAAATATTTGTCCTACCTTTTTTACTATGTTAGAAATGGTGCACGACTGTGAATTACACAAAAAGTTAAAATTATTTTAATATATTGCCATCAAGCCAGGTAAAATTAAATGCAAATTTTTTAATATTAACAACGACAAAAAATGGGGTCACACTGAGCTGAAAAAGGATACAGTACAGAGAGAAAAACAAAATGCTGACTGCCACTGATTTCATGTGTTTTGTTTTCTTTTCGTTTCACATTTGTCATTGTAACAGGGATGATAAATGAGGTATTCTATTTTGTACCAAATAGCAAAAAAAATACTAAAACTGTCCAAAAAGTACCAAAATTATTTAGTACATTTGTGGTAAAATTTTGACCATTGGGCGATTCTAGTTTATATAAATTTTGGTTCAAATCTGTTACGAGTCACCTTGCAAAAAACAGTTTTTCGCAAACTTTGACCGTGAATAACTTCTTATGTGAACACAATTCCGCCATGGACTTTTTTCATACCGAATATTACGATAAAAAAAAAAATTTGCTTGAAATTATTTCAAAGGAAATTCCTTATTTTCCTAGAATTAATAAGCATCCATAATAGGTGAAAGTCTATTTTGTAAATTCCGGAGATGTAAACTGTACTAAAAATACATGCTTTCTTCGTCAAAGTTTCTCCAAATCATCCTAAATGTACGTTTTTCACTGAGCGAAGCCGGTTAAAACATTTGACCCATCCTAATTTGTGACGCGTCGTGACAAAAGCGATTTTATTTTGCCAGAGGTCAAATTAAAATTTTTAAGGATAGAATTTTGAAGATAACGCAGAAAAAACCGCTCAAAAATGTTTGAAATTGGTGTGGTTATGGTGTTTTGAATTTGATATTTTAAAAATTATAGTTTTGAGATAATTGAGGTTAAAGTTTGGTAATATTAGAGTTATGTAGAGGTAGAGGTTTGAAAAAAAATGGATTTTTATGCAATATAGCGGCTAAAATTTAAAATTATTTCTTCTGTTAATTGAACTAGAGATATGTATGTAGGTAGGGCTTGGTATCAAAAACTCATAACATGAAATTTTGTTCAAATCTCATGTTTTGTCCTGTACTTAAAATTTTACTCTGGCAAGAAAAGGTCCCTTTCTTCACGACGCGTCACATATAGATGCATTCTGATGACATCATTAGAAAGATCATGTTTCAATACATATAAAATCAGTCTTAAGTCAAAAAGTGTCGATTTTTTTAACTTTTCTCTTAGGAATTTTGTAAAGTCTTAAGACATTCAAAGCAAACTTTATGAAAAATGGTCATGAAAAATTTCAATAAAAAGAGTGCGTAATAACTAGCAATGCCGTGAAGGCCATTAATCCAATATGCTATTCCAAAAGAATAACGCCATAATGTTTAGTTTCACAAATCAATAAAAAATTTTAAACTTTTAATTAAAAACTTTTTTTATCAAAATTACTTCTTGCGTGACTTTTGAGACGCCATTTAGGTACTGCAAAAAAGGGTGAAAACATACAGTCGGGTGTATGTTTAGTAAGTTGACACAAATTTTGAAGTGTATTACGGGCTTCTCAAAAAAAAAAAAAAAATAAAATTTAATTTAAAATTTATGCAACCACATTTTCAGAAAAAAAAAAAACTAAAATATATAAATAGCCTTTTACCAATTGGAATTTTCGTTAAAGGCTCAGCTCCATTAAAGTTGTCTATTTGATATGCTGCAGAAAATAACAAGCTTGAAAAACTTGTAACAATAATTAATTTTATCACACAATATTTCCAAAAAATCATTTTCGAAATGTTTTCATTATTATTCACGCAAAACAAACATCACTCACGAAATTTATAAAAAAATATTTTTTTTTTGTAAATGTCTTTATACATATATACTATATATATAACAACAAGAAAAATAATGCCGATTTGTACTGAAACGTCCAGAGAACAACAGCAACTGAATGAAAAGATTTCAAATTTATTTCAATTTGGTACGTTCCAGAGCTAGATGCTTAAAGTTTTGGAATACTGAGAAATTTTTGGAAGTGTTTGCGGAAAGCTCTTTTTTTAAGTTGGAGAGTATAGCAAACAGTTCTTTCTTTTAAATTTGAATATGAATTTTGAAAAAATACATACGCATGCATATGTCGGTTTTTAAATTTAAAAAATCATTAAACTTTTCAATGTTTGGTTTTTACCACACCTTGATATTATATGCTTTAACTTTAATTAAAAAAAGAAAGTTAACGAATGATTTTAAAAATTAGTTTATAAAATATTTTCTTTATTTCGGTGTTTAACATAAAATTAAAAGTATCACAAATATACATTGTATTTATTATTAACATTAATATTATTAATAACATTACTTGGCACATGAATATTCCTAAATAAAATTATAAATATAAGTATACATAATATATATATTAATATAATACTAGTGCTTATAAATTCGTACAATACAAATATAAATAAACAAGGATGATGAAACAGTTGACCCAGGAATATCTGTAATATAGAAAATATATAAGATTATCATCCAGAATTATAAATAAAAAACATTTCCGAAATTCTCTATCAATTGCTCTGCAAAATTTAATAAAAACGGTATGGAAGAGAACTCAACTACATATAATGAATGTGATTTAGGTATCATTTCAAACCCAAAACACTAGACTGATTCAATGAATCATGAACAAATACTTTCGTTAATCCAGAGATTACGCTTAAAATAGGATATTAAATATTATATGCTCACGATACTGTAAAATTTAAATTATGCCAATTATGATAATGTCCGATAAAAAACGTTTTTTGAAAATTCCACGATTACCCCTAAAAATCTAAAAGGTGTCGAAAAGTGAGCTGAGAGTTTTTTCAAATTTTTTTAAATATGTCAAGATCGCTCACAGCTGTTTTATGCAAAATTACGGATAAACATGGTTTTTATCTTATAACGATCTCAAAAATAGTCTTGCTCACGAAGATCATCAAGACCAAGACTCCTTTTTTAGTCTTGCGAATTTATAGTTAATAGGTGTGTCACGCCCCTTTCAATCATAAAATCATATCTCAATTTGAAATTTGGTATCTTAAAAACCCAACTGCTTTGTAAAAATAACGTTTGGAAATTTTTTTTTTTATACTCAACAATCTTTCGAAATTTTTTCAAGACCAAGTCCAAGACCGAGGCCAAGACTTTATGACCAAGAACAAGACCAAGACCAAGACTCAATATCAAAAGCAAGACCAAGACTTAATGTGCAAGAACAAGACCAAGACCAAGACTGCTATGGTCTTGATCTTGGTTTGCTCATCACTACTTTGTGCCGGAATAACTTTTTGTACGACAGTGAAATCGGTCTCGAATTTTTGTGCATACTTTGGAACTACAAAATAAACCGACTTAAAGAAAAAAAAAAAAAAAAATGATGGATTTTATATGTTGGATCGGAAAGTCCAATTTCACTGGACCATATCTCCTAAGCTATAGGTCGTGGGAAAAAATTGTGCACCATTTTTCGATGTAAAATTTGCTGAGCTATAAAATTGTGGAACCAAATTTTTTTGTAGATATAAAGGTTAGCGAGATATTTGGAAAAATATATCAGGAAGGCACCACCTCTCAGGATTTCACTAGAACAAAAGTTCATACCTACTATTGGAAGAACATCCACAAAAAAATTCAGCTTTGATACTATAAGGAGGGTCAGCCAAGCACTGGCTCTTAGTCTATTAAGCTTATCATTAAAAATTTATTTTTTTTTTATCTAAATTCTCCAAAATAAAGTATTTTCGAAGCTTTATACCACTTTGGCCCTATGCTCCTCCTAGGAGTTAAAGGAGAATACATACATACATACATACCACTGTAAATTTCTAAAACTATGTTTGAATAAATCTTTTGTCGGAAAGTCATAAAAAACGGAAAATTTTTTTAGCAAATCCATTCAGGCCTATCACTGAATCCATTGTTGATACGAATTTCGTGAGATCTACGAAAGTGCTATCATTGAATTCGAATTGCTACGACGTGAATTCAAAATTCGTAGATTGGGATCACTTATTCCATCCGAAACTCAATTTTTTTTTTAATTTTCGACGAATACCGAAGAAATATTAGAAGATACGTTTGGAACTTGTTGAAATCAATAATAGCATTTTCGTAGATCTCACAAAATTCGTATCTATGATGGATTCAATGATAGGCCTGTATATCTCCTGTTTTTATGGGTATGTACTTTTGAACCATTTTCCAAAATCAGGGTTACAATGTTATAAAATTTTCTACTCAAAAATTTCACTAGAAGTCACCAACAACAAGAAATGCTTGAAACTTAAAAATAATGCGTAAAAAATGTAATAAAATGATTTTTAAATCGTAAACTCAATTTTTCGACATCATCTTTCAGATTTTCATGAGTAATGGTTGGATTTTTAAGACACATTTCTTTGAATCAGTCTACTATACAAAGTAAGCTCAATATTCTTTAGTCTTCAGAAAACATTATTACCATGATTTAATAAAAAGGTATGTTATTGCACGAGAAAATAATTTTTATTGTTATTCTGTATTGTTTTGACATTAGCCGATGCCACACGCTTGGAAATTTGGCAGTATTAGTTACCTTCTTGGAGTAAACGAACAGCCTGCTTCTTTTTGCATCACGATGACTGCACAAAAAGAGTCATTAATATGAGCATTTTAGAAATTTGCAAAAAAGAATGACTTAAAAACCAGCAAACTTTGTGCATAAATACGAGTGCTTTCTGAGCAATCATTAAATCCTTTGCTAAAATAAGTCTTTCCCAATAATTTCAAAAGACTTTAGGAAAAAATCTAAAATCATCATAAATATGAGCATAAATGCTATAAATGACTTCGTGTTGTACAAAAATTAGAGACATCATGTAAGCTCCATTTGTGTATTGTATGAACAATTAAAAAAAAAATGTTGTCTCCAAAGCATCATAAATATGAACATTTTCGGAGCGTTCATTAAAATAATTCAGAAAAGAATTTATATACACATGAACCTTATGAATCATAAACAACATATATTGTACAAAATATTTCTTGAGTTTTACTCCACTTGATATGCCAAAATAGTACACTTTTTCATACACCCTAATATAAGCTTGGATAAATAGCATGAGAGATACTGCGCACGCACTTAGCATCAATTTTAAGTGATCTTAATTAATGTCATTAAAATATGCGCAATTGAATTGAATTTGTGTATAACCCTGAGTACATATAGGCAGAAAACAAGTCCCTATGCATATGTTACAGTAGAGTCTAAGCTACCCCAGTACGAGTACTTACCCCTTTATCAAAATAACAATAAAATTGGCGACGACAACAACGATGAATTGTATGACAACGACGGCTCGTGTTATTTGTTAATGATGGCGTTATGGAAATTGCTGTGTTTTTACAGCTACAATTATGATGCTGCTACTTGGAAATTCTAGTGAATTCTTCAAAATGTATTCCCTTAATTTTCCATTCGATGGCATTTGCATATTATCACCACACGCTACATTTATGCTCTGGATTCATTGGTGAGTTTGGAGGACACTTGAATTCACGTGCAAAATCCTTTGAATTGGATAGTGTGCCAATAACACGAAATCGCCCCGGACTATGTATAGCTGTATTTAACTTATTGCGTACAGCTTCGGGGCGCATAGCGCCACACCAAACTTGTCCAAAATTGAGAAAAAATAATTGTTCTCCGGTCATATTAATACCGGGTAGACGCTCATCGGCAGCACTTTTTGGATTATCCCGAAGCCAATTCTTGTAAGCATGAAATGCTTGACGTATACCACCATTGTCAGCGATGTTTTCACCTGTAAAGACGAAGCGAATTGAAACTTTGTACTTTCATTTAATAAAATTTGACAAATAAAATTTTTTTAAAACTTATTTTGCATAAAAGTTTATATTTAAACTTTTATTTAAGAAAGTTCAACAAAAAACTTAAGAACAAAAAACTCTTGAAGAGATTTTTTTTAGAATAAAAATAATGAAAAACTTTTGCTAAAACTTTCATTTTAAAAAGTCTTTTTTTAAGTTTTTCTCTGACTTTTATTCTTAAAAATTCTTTGAAAAAGTATTTTTCAACTCTTATTTTTGAAGAAAACTTTTATGTGACAATTTTTGTTAAGAAAAAAAAATTGAAAAATTATTTAAAATAAAAGTCGGAAAAAACTTTTTCAGGGAACTGAATCTGAAAAACCAAAAAAAAAAAAAACAACTTATAAAATTCAAACTCATATTTTCTAAGGAAAAGGTTTTGAGCCAATACTTTTATTTCAAAAACCTTAAAGTTAAATTTTTATTTAAAGGATTTAAAAGTTTAAAGTCTGAGTTTTTAAAAAGTTTTTTCAAGGTCAAGTGATGTTGGTTCTAGAATTTTCGAAAACCGAAATTTTTTTTTAAAAGTTCTGAGTCCGCTCGAAATACTTAGTTTCGGAGTTCTTTCACAAAGTTCGAAATAGTTCTGCGAAAAATCGGAGTTTGCCGTTTTATGCTCAGCGTCGCTTTTTCACGTAGAGGAGTTCTGGTAACATTTTTGCGCTCAAAATAAAGAGTTCTGGAGTTCCAACGTAAAAGCTGATAACTCAAGTTACAACTTTCTTACGGAACAGTGTTTTTCACTTAAATATACTTAGTTTTTAACTTAAAAATTTCTAGCTAGAGATACAACAATTTGACACAAGATGTGGACTAATAAGCAGACTTTAAAAAACGCTGTCCCATATAAAAGTTGTATGAATGTATTGATATCTTTTTTGGACAAAAAGTTACTAAGATTTTCTTTAGAACTCTTCGAGCGCTATTCAGCTCTAATCAGAACTCCTCTCAAATAAACTTTATTTTCCTGAGTGACCGATGAAACCTCATTTAGCGATTAACATAAAAAATACAAATAATTCGGAAACGTGTTACTAGGATTTTTTGTAGAACTATTCAAGCGGTATCCAGAACTTTAATCAGAACTCTTTTTTTACATTAAACTTTTTTATAAAAAAATTTTTGATAAAATATTTCTTCACCTAAAAAAAAAAAAATTAAGAAAATATAGAAAATTCCAGAACTCTTTCTTGTGAGCTCAAAAATGTTTTCTGAACCCTTCTACGTGAAAAAGTTTTGCTGAACAAGAAACAGCATGCCTCCGATATTTGGTCTAATTGCGAAGAACTATCATACATATTTCGAATTTTGTGTAAGAACTCCAGAACTATTCCCAACGGACTCACAACTCTAAAAAAGGTGTTCGGTTTTTGAAAATTCTGGAGCCAACTTCACATGAGTAAAAACTTTTATGTAAAATAGAAAAACTAAAAAAAAAAATTTTAAAATAATCTTTGAAAAAAAATCTTTTTGAAAAAACTTTTTCAGCAAACTCCAAGCACATTGAGTGCTATGGTGCCCTATAATTCACGCTAGATTTGAATTTGCCGCCATTTGTGCGTTAAAGTATTGCCAGCCAGCTTGTAAAAATAGAACACTATTTTCATCATGCAGAGCATGATCACCAAATCAACCCGGCACTCAAAGTGTTAGGAATCAAAATAAATAAAATTAAAAAATTTAAAAAAACTCAAAAAAAAGTTTTTCCAAAAGTTTTTTTCACATTGACGGTATTCCTTGAAGACCTCGTAAGCTCGTAATACTGAGTTGTGAAAATCAATACGAATTTTGACAGTTTTACGAGTTCATGAGGTCAAAATTCGTATTGATTTTGGCAACTACTTATTATGATTATACGAGGCTTAAGTTTCCGTTTTATCCTAATTATTTTTTAAAGGTTTTTAAACTTTTTGAAATAATAATATGAAAAACATCAAACTTTTATTTTCTAAAGAAAAAGTTCTCAATCAACTTTAAAACTTTTATTTAATGGATTTAGAAGTTTAAAGTCTCACTTAATCTAAAAAAAAAACACTGCATGAAATAAAATAAAAAATAATCAAAGTATTCCTCAATACATGTAAATGCCTCGAAAACCTCGCAAACTCGTAATAGTTGTCAAAACCCATACGAATTTTGACAGTTTTACGATTTACGAGGTTTTCGAGGTACTTACAGGTTTGAAGAAATACCCTCATTATTCTTAAAATCTTCAATGGATACTAACCTTGCGTACTCTCACCATTCAAGGCGATACCAACTTCCCCAACTGTGTAATTGCTGTACTGCGCAATAATGCAGCGTGCTCGTTCGTCGAACCCCCGTATCGCAGCATCTGTCCACCATTTGTGTATGCTGCCATTGCGATCGAATAGCCGACCCTTGTCATCGAATCCATGCGTCAACTCATGTCCGATTACTACGCCGATACCACCAAAATTTAATGAACGTGGAAAGTGCCGATGATAAAAAGGTGGCTGCAATATGCCAGCCGGAAACATTATCTGATTCTTATTCCGGCTATAATAGGCATTGACTATTGCTGGTGCCGTTTGCCAGGCAGTCTTGTTGACCGGTTCATGCAGCTTGCTCTGTTCCGTTCGCGACGTGTGCAGCAGAACATTAAGCGTATTCTCAAAGTATTGATCTGGATGTATTGCAATGCCAGCATATTTCTCATTTAACTCAGCCGGGTTTAATATAAAGTCTGGATAACCAATTTTCAAAGACATAGCATTCACCTTTAGCTCCGCCAAATGTTTCGTGCTATCATCAAGCCAATCGGTAGTCTTCAAGATCTCACGAAATGCCTGCTGCAGCTCATGTGTCATACGCAAAGTGTCACGCTTGCTATTCTCATCGAAATATTTTGAGACGAACATCGAACCCAAAGCCATGCCCATATTTGTATTGACTTGCGCAATGCAGACCTTCCAACGTGATGGACTCTCTTCGCGTCCAAAAAGCGCATGATAGAAGTTCTGCTTGCTGTCCTCGAAACGATCATCGACATTGTTGATGCGATGCCGCACAAAACGCCAAAGCAAATAATTGGAGACAATATGTCGTTTTGTTTCGCCAAGCAAACCGACCAGATCACGCATGTAATCGATGGCATAGATGACAACCTGTTCGGAATCCTGCACATTACGCTCCTGTAGTATGGACAGATAGCGTTGCCAGTTGATTTGTGGCACAGACTGTTGGAGTTGTCGCAGCGTCATGCGCTTGTACAGTTTCGTCACATTCAGACGTTGCTCAGCGGGCGATGTTATTGACGCCAGCTGTGTCTCAAAGTCAATTAGTTCGGCCGATGTTTTTGATGCCAACTCAGCGGGCGCACCTAGCTTTTGCATCACTTCAGACATGAAACGCTGATAGGCATGCAAATATTTGGAGTTGATATCCTGCAGATAGTACTCGCGTGTAGGTAAACCCAGACTTGTCTGATCGAATTGTATCACATTCTCATCGGAGTTCTTAATGTCGGGACCGACCCATTGTACAATAAGTATGTCATTGTTGTAGCGTCGCAGCTGTGCTGTTAAATTCAACCAATCGAATTGGTCCTCGTTCCAATGCGGATTGAGTACTGGCCAACCACCAAGATCATCGATCAAACGCAATAGTGGTTGAATACCGCGTTGCTCAAGCAGCGCACTATTCACACAAGATTGATAGAGATGTTTCGCTTTACGTTGTGCTGAAGCGGGTGGCATTGGTTTTGTGTGCACCTGAAGTGTAGGACTTTGCTGTGACTGTGTCTGAACAGCAGGAGGATTCCTCCTTGTGTTTGCCGTCGCTCTTTGGTAACGTTGCAGTATGCGACCGAGCACAGCACGACGTCGTACAATGTGCTTGCGTATGCGTCGTGCCGCTTTAATGTTTTCATCGATTTGTGCTGCTGCTGCTGCTGTTACAGCTTTTGGTTTGCCACCACCGTGTTCCATCCGGCTACCGCTAATATGCACTATCTTACTTGCTTGCTGTGGGTGCAGATTATCTGCCAAACGATCGGTCGGCGCTCTATTGTCCAACTCATAGCTGTTGCCGTCAACGTGTGTTATGCGGTCTTTTTGCAGTTCATCATTCTCATCCTTGGCTTCAAGCAATTGCTTGAGGACCGCATCAAGATTTTCGCGCAACATTTCGAAGGTATCGAAACCGGCCTTATCACGTGGTATCGGATGTAGTTTCTCCCAATTACCGCAGGCATACTTGTAGAAATCATTGCAGGGATTGACTGCTGGATCCATGTATTTCAGCATTGTTTTAGCTTGCGCTTGTCGTATCGTTTCACGTGTACCCTGCTCATTCCAGAACGACTGCAGTCCCGCGACACCCTCAATCAGTTCAGCCTCATTATCTGAAATATCAGTTGCGATGATGGGACTTTCATAATGCTCTGCCGCCACCGTATCATCTGAAAATTGTTGTCCAAGTGCTGCTGCCGACTCTTCGGTTGCATTTGCGCCGCTTTCATAATACGCATTTCTTTGTGATGGCGTACGTCGCAAGCGTCTTGGTATTTCATCATCATCATCTTCATCATCATCATCATCAAAGATGCCTAAATGACTGCCCGCAATATTGAGTTTCTCTAGACATTCACGCGGTATGACTGTCGTGTCCTGCGGCAAAAATGCAGTTCTTGCATCCTTCATGATATCACGCTCCTCAACATCGATGGTTTCACTGAGACCATATCTGAAATTGATGCAGCGTCTAATGCGTTCTGCTTCGCTTGGATCACGTATATTCAGCGGCAACAGCAGTTGTTCACTAACAATGTCATCCATGGCATCGTTACCGCCACCACCGCCATAATCTTCAGTGTAGGTGGCTGGTGACTGTTGATCCAATTGCTCTGATTGTTGTTGTTGTTGCTGCTGCAGCTGCTGTTGTAGACGCAGCGCCATTAACATGCCGTCCATGCGCATCAGCAATATCAGCATTAAGGTCAGGGGCAGCATAACAACTGGAAGTAAAATGAGAAATTTACAACACGTGAAACCGGGGCACCACTGTAAGCGTCCGGTTTTCACATTGACACCAAGTCCGAGCTTACAGCGATGCCGTGTAGCGTTGTTGTTAATGCTGCTGCGGACATTTTGGTTAATCAGTGGATTGTTATTGTTATAGTAATGTACCCGCGGCGACACCGGGAGTTGCAACGTGCAGTCGCGCGGCGAATTTAAATTTGAATTTGTGCTTGAAATTTGATCCATAATTGCGTTCAAATATACGCGGAATATTTTAGTAAGTCTTTATATCAGTCTATGCTAAAATTTAGTTTTTTGTGAAATTTTTGTAGTTTTTCGACTTAAGCCAATTAACAATCATTTACTATGAACGTTTTTAAAGTGAAAAATGTAAATTTGTTGCCGTTTGCAGCTTTACGGCTGCATTAGTCGCGCGCGCATTTCTGACTGAATTTCGTTTGATACAAACGACATGGAGATTCTTCTGTTCTGCACGATAGTCGCCGCTGAAATCACTGCGCAATCCATTGAATTGAGCGGCGACAAAACGACAAATAGACAATTGGTCAAACGTTCTAATTGAGCAAAGGGTGGTTTCAAAAAACCAAAGATTTGAATTTTAACTCAATGAATTGATTTTGAGCCAAATAACTACTTATTTGAAATACTGTGAGCGTGGCAACGCCCAATGAAGTTCTTATTATTTTTCCTCTTTACAGAACTATAAGCTTGCTTTCGTAGTTGTCTAAGCTATTTGAGAAGTTACTGCTTTTGAAACTTACTCCGCATCTTATTGTGAAAAACATTATACCATGCAAACAGTTCGGCTTTCGTAAAACCATGAAACGATAGAACAGATGAATAGTTTATTTAATGTGATAAGGAAGGCTTTTGAGCTTAAAGAGTAATTGTCTGCCATCTTTCTTGATATTGACAAAGTGTGACACGAAGGTATTTTGTTTGAGTTAAAGAGCTAACTTCCTTTTAGTTTTCATAAGATATTGGAATTTTATCTCAAAAATCCTTTATTTCAAGTGAGATATAAAGAGTTAACTTCAAAAGACTACCCAATCGAAGCAGGAGTTCCTCAAGGAAGTGTCATTGGCCCTACTTTGTACGTGATATATAGTTCAGACATTCCAACGAGCCCCAATCTAATGACATCAACGTTCGCTGACTATACTGCTATCCTCAGTAGCATCCCAAACAGAGCATCTAAAATCTTAGAGGAACACTTAAAACTTGTACCACGATGGTTGTCCGACTGTTGTATAAAAGTTAACAAATAAAACTCTAAACATGCTACATCTAACCTCAGAGCGGGTACATACTCCACAGTTACACTCAATAATGCTCTTATTCCTCAGCCAAATCAAGTTATCTATCTTGGTATTCATCTGGATAGATGTCTGACGTGGAGAAGACACATAGAGGCTAAGAGGGCACACCTTAAGCTAAAAGCATAATGGCTTATTAATCATCGTTCTCCGCTAAGCTTGGCATTCAAAAACCAATATGGACATATGGTGTACAACTATGGTGTATTGCACGTAAAACCAATATTGAACATATACAGAGGGCCCAATCGAAAATTCTCAGAACTATTACCAGAGCACCATGGTACTTAAATAATAAAAATATTCATAGGAATCTTAGTAAATATTTATACCTATGGTCAAACATGAAGCCTCATGTATAAGACAGATTTACCTTGAAAAACTCCGAACCCACCGCAACCAACTGGCACGTACTTTAATTAACACTGCTGCTACATCTCGCTTGCGAAGGCGTGACCTACCAGCCATATGATAAGCTACAGGATCGTGCAAATAGTTTTTAAGATTCTATAACTTATTGTTAGTCTCATGAAGAGAAGATTCAATAAAGTAAAGAATTGAAAAAAAAAAAAATCTTTCATTAAACCGAATTTCATCAAAATTAATGTAGCGGCTTAGCTGTGAGAGTGTATTTTCCCTTTATAGGCGTGGCACCGCCTCTCGGAGGACCAGTTTTTTTGGCCCACCCTAATGATCACCGACAATAGTGCTATGTGCACTACATACGCACTTATGTTCCAGTGTCTGTTTTCATTGTAATCGTCGTTCATTTGTCTGTTAGAATTTCATAAAAATAAATACATTTTTTGTGTTTAAAATTTAAAAAAAATACAAATTGTCAATACGCCGTACACTCCTTCCATAATCTCACTGTACTCTGTTGCGTGTCGGGGTTTCGTTTATTTATTAAAACATTTCTGATGTGTTATCTCTTTGTTAGGAATTGTCGTTTGTAGTGATGTTGCTGCTGTTCTGTTTGTTGTCGAAGGCTCATAATCATTAATAATCTCATCATTAGAATTGTCTGTGTGATTAATAGAGCTCTCGAGAATTACTTTTTGTGAGAGATGAGAAAAGTTTTATCTTTTTCGTTTTTATAATTTTCCTTTTTTTGAAATTGAAATGTCCGATGCTGTCAAGTAAAAATTATCTATATTTTGTGTGTTGTCTTATCTCGGCGCAAAATTAACACTTTCTAAACAAAAATCCTAAGTCAAACAAAATCAAACCTATAATATTTTTTTAAATCAAATTTTTATTGTTTTTAAATCTTTTGTCATCTATTTGAAATTGTTCGGTTTTTGCTACTGACTTATTTCGACTCATAATTTTTAACTTTTTCTTCAACAACAATGCCAATATTCTTAAATTTTTTCCAAACTTATCTAACAATGTATTCACGCAACATTTGTTATTTTATTGACTTTTTTAATATTCATTTACTCTTTTCGATCTTCCAATATGTTTTTGATTTTTCTACTTTTTCAACATTATCTAAATATATTAACTCTTTAGACCAGTCAAATTAGATTTGAGTCTTGTACTAATTCCAAACTTCATAAAACCTTTATTAATCGATAGAGAAATTAGTCCTGAACAACATATCAAAATGGGTCCTCCCAATTTTTCCGGGAAATTATGTAAATTGGGGTTTCCCCCCCGCGAAGTACCAGGTTAAAAATTTTGATGTTCCCGATTATAGTATGTCCTCGATCCAGATACAAAATATTTTTAAAATATAAAGTTTAGTTATCAAGCTAAGTAGAGAGCTTTAATAATTTAAATAATCGGCAGGAATGCGTAAAAATATTTTGCTTAAATTCTTTACAAAACTATTCCAACACTATATATCGTCATATTCTATTTCAAAAATTGCAATTTCAAATTTCTTGTTTTATGGCATTAATCAAAGCAGAATCTTGTGACGAAACTTCACGGACCTAGCCTTATTCTATCTACAAAGTATTTGAAAATTTTCATTGTAAACTATCCTATGTTGAGATTGGATTGTCAAGAGTTTTGCTTCCACTCGTAAAAGAAAAAGTTATTACACAAGTCGACACGAAAAGGTTGAAGAGAAATTTTTTAAACTGTCAGGGGTGTCCCGGAGACCTTTTAGACGTTTTGGGTTGGTTTAAAAAAAAAAATTTTTGAATTTTTTGGCTTGTTCAATAATTTTCAGCACAAAATCGGTCATCAACATTTGTATTTTCTTGGAATATTTTCCGACTTTTTTCAACACTTATCGATGTTTAAAATTTTTATTACATATCGTCGACTTTCTAAAAATATTTTTGCTCTTACAGAATTTTTCTATCGTAGGTTTTTCGGCTACATCAATAATTTTTGATTTTTCCAAATTTGTCAAAATTTCAAGGCATGTAAAATTTTAAATATTTTTATTTTTTAGTCTCTTCGCAATTTTTCAACGTTTTTCAATACATTCAATATTTTTTACCCCTTGCAAAGTTAATTAACTTCATCAAATTGTTTCGGCTTTCTCAAAATCAGTAATTTTTTAGGATTTCCCAACATTATTTTGAGTTTTTCAATTTATAACAATTTTATTGACTTTTTAAACTTTTTTCGACTCATGAAAAATTATCAACTATATCAATGCTTTTAAATTTTTCGACGTTTTCAACGTATTTTATAGTTTTTTTAGTTTTATTTTCCACATTTTTCAACCGTTTTTGACTTTTTTAACACGTTTCAATATTTTTAGATAATTTTCAGTTTAGAATTAAATTTTCGAGAATTTTTTTGATGCATTTATATCGCCGGTGCTTACGAAGACTATCTCTTCTTTAAATGCGGACAAGAAAATCCTTTTTTTCAAGCTGCAGCGAAAAAGATCTTTTTTGTGCGTATGTGGACAAGAAAATCACTTTTTACAAAATGCGGAGAAGAAAATACCCAATGGGGAATGGAGCGCATCAATAGCGCTTCTGAAGCGCTCTAAAGCAGCAGTGAAGCGCATCTCTCTCGTTGCCAAAAGCGCTGAAATTAACATTGGCATGTCATTGGAACGAAGCGCTTCGCTCTCGCATCCAGAAATGCTGTTTGGATGCGCATCGCTCTCGCTACCAGAAATGCTCTTTGGAAGTGCATCGCTCTCGCATTAAGAAATGCTCTTTGGATGACAATAAAAATATTTAAAAAAAGAATTTTTTATTGAAATTTTACGTCTTTCGTCACAAAGACACATCAGACTATTATTTTTTTTTTTGATGTAATTACAATTATTTTTATTTTACTAAATTAATTCTAATTGAAAAATTGCAAGTTGAAAACTTTTGTGTTAGGTCTGGGCCGGAGTTGAACCGAGGACCTCACGGTTGCTACAACTCTCAATCGCAGTGCCAGTCGCTAGACCACTGCTCTATTATCGCGCTCTTACGAAGACGACTTATTGATTTATTTTGTTTTATACGTTAATACGTGACCGAAAGCGCATCGTTCTCGCTACCAGAAATGCTCTTTGGATGCGCTTCGCTCTCGCTACCTATAGCGCAGAAAATATGCGCATACAAATCAGCTCTTTGGATGCGAGAAGGACGCGCCTCGCTATTGCATCTTGGGGATGCGCATCGAAATTTTCTGTTGGTTAACTTATTACAAAATGCGGCGAAGAAAATCTCTTTTTTAAAAATGCAGCGTAAAAAATCAGTCTTTCGATTAGTAATGCAAATTTTTTCGAAAAAAGGAATAGGAAAAATTTCTCTGAAAAAATTATTTTTTCAAAATAATTTCATAATAAAAAGTGATTTTCCTCGCCGCATTTTGTAAAAAAGTGATTTTGTTGTCCGCATATTACAAAAAAAAATTTTTTCGCCGCAATTTCAAAAAAAAAAAAAGATTTTCTTCGCCGCAACTTTCGGTTGGAAGATTTTCTTCGTAAGCACCGGCGATTTGAACTTCTATCTTTTTTATCAACGACTACGGTAGACTATTTCAGCTAAAAATTTTTGAACAAACGGGCTGGTTAATTTTACGAAAAACTTCCCATATGTATTATTTTTTATTTTCGAAACGGTATTCTAATGCTTCTATGTATGTACGAGAACTTTTTCAAAATATTTGCATATGAATGCAGTAACCTCATTATAAAATCTCGTTTCTTTTTTAAAGGTCATGCGTTCAATTAAATAATTGTTTGCCTCATCTCAACATCCCCCCATCAGATTTGTGTACCTACTAAATGTACTCTATCGTAAAACCTTAGTAAGGCATGCATTTTAAACTACGCAATCTTGTAATACTACTAACCTAAACATCTAATTTAAAGAGCGGCAGATGGCACCGGCAAATTGTGACATTAAATTCATTGCTATTTTTATATCCAATGTGATAGTGATGATTTACGAATTGCGAGCATAAATAATCACAGTGATACTCACAAGAAAAAACAACACACCATCAATTACTGTACTCGTGGCATACATAGATAGATGCTATCATATCCCTTAGCATACTTGTGCAAAATGCGATACGTATTAATAGAAAACGACTATGAGATAATCCTACAGATGATAGGAGACACGCGAGCCTGAGTATCATTGCAAATGAAAGTAAAATTTTTCACAGAAGTTATAGAAAATTAGACTTAACACATTTTATTTTTAACTCGTCTTAAGTCGAATTTAGCTGTTATGCCTTATTGTCAAAGGTTTGTATTTTTTGACTTAGCTTGTTTTTCAAATCCTCGGTTTCAACACATTAGTAAACAAAATTTTGCATAATTTTAGGAGCATGGTTTACTAATGTACATTAGGGTGATGCAAAATCCAAAAGTTATTCAGATTTTTAGTGCTCAACCCTCAAAATATACCTTGAGGCCAAAAACCTCTGTAGCCAAAATTTCATCCGAATCGGACCATGGGAAAGCATGTCAGTATGTCGATTAATAAGATTTTTCTGCATTTTGTATGCAATTTTATAGCATTATTGCTATTGCTTGTAAAATTATAAACATCGTGGTTTATTCATGGTTTTCATTTTTTACGGACTCAGTATGATGTAAAGTATCAGAATCAGAAAATCATCTCAAATTTGAGTGCTGATTCATTGAAATGAATGTGAAAAAAGTAAAAAATCTGACATTCGTCCACTTTGTCCTGCCGAAACTATATCTATTTTCAATTTTTCGGCCGCGGCACTACGCGCAATTGATCGGGCAACCTGTTTTACATCGAAAAATATATGTCAAAAGGTTCAATCGGTTAAGAAATGTCTAAGTTAGAAATAATTTTGTGAGTCAGTCTTTGCCGATTTTCATACCCTATACCCAGGGTATATTCACTTTGTCCTTCCGTTTGTAACACAGGGAAAAAGGCGTGGCATGTATAGAAAAGTATATTTATTCCTCATCAGCGTAATCCCCTGAGTCGATATAGCTATGTCCATCTGTCTGTATGGCTGGGTGTCTGTCTGTGCCTGAAAATATGTTTTACGGGAAATCTGGGCAAGATAATTCAATGAAATTTGGTACACTGCCTTTGTCGTAAAAGTTAGTTCGTGGAATTGGAAACGAGCGAAATCGTTCGACGGACACGCCTACCGCCCATACAAAAAATATATTCAAAACGTAATTTTAAGAGCATTATTCACGATAACGCAACCAAAATAGACTTAAATACTATGAATTGTAAGCGCAAGCTCTGAGAAAAAATTTGGCGAATTCGGACAAGAGAGCGTGGAACCTCCGATATAAGCAAAAGCTTGAAAACGCTATACTGAAAGCGTTTTTTGAGATAGTCGAATTAGCTTCTACTCATACATTAAGAATTATAAATGCAAGTTCTCAACAAAAACTGGGTGAATTCGGACAAGAGGGTGGGTCACCTCCCTTATAAGCAAAGTTTTCGAAATACTGCAGTGTAGTGTATTTAATGTTTGGCCAGGCCAAAGGTTACACTCTTACTGGTTTTACTTTCCCTAGAAAATCTATGAAAACTATCTATTTATTAGTCTAGTTTGCCCAATAAAAATCGAAGCGCCAAAATTTCGATTTAAAAAAGCATATAATTTTACTCAGGAAACTTAGGACTATTGATTTCAGTAAAAAAAGGGTACATTACGTCGTCTCATTAAGATATTTTGTTTGAACACCATGTCCCCTGTTAAGTGGTAATACTTTTTTAAGGAAAGGGTAAAAATAACCCGTATATTGGAGATGTACAGTGCAAAATTTGGAAAAAGTTAATAACACTTTATCCGGGATGTGCGCCAAATGTCTGAAATGTTGGACTTTTAAGCGAATATATCTCTAATAACAGACATGTCGAAGAAATCAGAATTCAGAATCTGTGATCGCGAATCATCCAAAAAAAGGTGAAAAGATTTAATGAAAAATGTTGTCCTCTCCATTTTTTGTTTGGCGAAAATGCATAATTTTTTTTAAATGAAGCTTCTTTTATAGAAATATCAAAACATTTTAAATTACTACGAAATTTTAATATTTCACCGAATTTTTAAAAAATTTAGATTAAAACAAATCATGAATGCTAATCTCAAAAGTTTCAAAAAAAATTCAAAATGATGTACAACTTAGCGTGGAATGCCCCCCTACACATAAAGCAATTTATACGAAGCTCTTTTTTAATTTTTACTACAAATATAAAATGCATTTATTGATAACCCTTGGGTCAATTGCTAATCTTTCTACGATTCTCTGAATTGCTATTTTTTTTTTGCACATGAAACTTAGTTTGGTATCTATTGTAGTATTCATTAAATCAAAACAAAGATGGAACTGAAATTAAATACAATTTACAGCACTCGTATTATACGAGTTCATTTGCCTCAGTCTGCGAAAAATGTTGAGAATACGAGTATATAGGGTATACGGTTGTTGACTGTCTCAATTGAGCACAAACGTAAATCAATTGGAGAATGAATGAATAATTGAATGAATGAACGCCAGTGTAGAATGCGATACACTATGGCGCTGTTGCAATTTATCATAAGCGAATTGAATATTCATATGCACATACAAACATACGTATATATGTATACAACAACAAACACAACAATACAGCACAATTAACCAAAAATATAAGTCCAATATTGCAGCGGCGAAAGCATTTCTCTATCAAAAATATTGTAAATTTACATTATTTGTTATCAAGAACAATGGTTTCATGCGTTGTTTCTCAATAGTCAACTTTATTGCAGTTTCGTTGATGATTACCGATTTAATGTTGTACCTTCGTTCCTTTATGATTAAATATTGTTTTTTTTTTTTTTTTTTTATTTATTCACTTTTGTTTTTCTATGTTCTTTTCGAACTTTACACCGTGCCACACCGATTTCCCTCGAAAACTTGTTGCAAACATCCATCAACGTTCCCAATATCACAATGATATTCTTCTCGATTGATGATTTTCCCAGTTGAATGTCGCCTCGCGCGTTCACTGACCGACTGATCGATGAATAGTTTAGAAAAAGGCAAGAAATTACTTATGCAGTTAATATTGTGTTGTATATACTTTTTTTAAATTATTTTTTTTTTTTCGATTTTAATCACAACCACTAATTATAAAAAACACCAACAACAGGAACTATACATTTTTATATATTTGCAATTTTTTTTTTTCTTCATAAAAAAATCACATTCAAATGAATTATAAAAATAAAGAAAAAACACACAAATTCGCGTTGGGGAAATATAATAAGCGAAGATCGTAAATTGCTATCTTTTGCACAGAGAAAAATTACAATTTCTCAATGAGTAAAATTCTACAATGTCACTCTGAATTTTGTTTTTATTTTAATTTAAATCTGCGTCAAAATTATTTTTTTTTCTTCTGTTGTTTATCAATAAATAAAGCTTTGTTTATTTTGCTTTTTCAAATATTTGAATGTATAGTAGGGTAAATTCTACAGAAGTTGGGCTTTAATAGACTAAGAGCCAGCGCTTGGTTGACTCTCCTTATAGTATCAAGGCTGAATTTTTTTGTGAGTGTTCTTCCAATAGTAGGTATGAACTATTGTTCTAGTAAAATCCTGAGAGGTGGTACCTTCTTGAGTTATCGGGTTCAATAGGTCGAAAAAACAGCTTTTTGCACATATCTCGCTAACGGCTATATCTAAAAAAAATTTAGTTCCACAAGTTTGTAGCCCAGCAATTTCGTATCGAAAAATGGTGCAAATTGTTTTCAAACAACCTATAGTTTAAGAGATATGGTCCAGTGAAATTGGAACTTCCGATCCGACATATAAAATCCATAATTTTTTTTTTATTCGGTTTATTTTGTATTTTCAAAGTATGGACTTAAATTCGAGACCGATTTCACTGTCGTACAAAAATTTATTCAGGCACAAAGGTCGAGAAAATTAGGATCTCGCTCACTCTTATTTCTACAAAAAAATAGTGCTCCACAATTTTGTAGCTCAGAAAATTTCATATTGAAAAGTGGTGCAAATTGTTTTCGTGCGACCCACAGCTTAGGAGATATCCTATCTTAAGGTATTTTCCGCATACAAGTGTTCATAGTGATATAAATGTTGGTTTTCAAATTACTATAAATACGCCAACGTCATAGTATCATGGCTGAATTTTTTTATGGGTATTTTTCTAATAGGGACTACTAAGTTTTTTCTTAGTCAAACCTCAAGAGGTGGTGTCTTCGTGAGATATCAGGTGTAAAAGGTCGAGAAAAACAGTTTTTTGAATGTTAATTTTGAAATTACTATAACTAGCTATAGTCATAGTATCATGGCTGAAGGTGGTGCCTTCGCAAGATATCGGGTGCGAAAGGTCGAGAAAATCAGTTTTTTGAACTACGTATATCCAGTTACTATGCACCTTTCGAACCCAATATCTAGCAAAGGCACCACCTCTCACGGTTTGACTAAAACAAAAGTTAGTACCCACTATTAGGAAAACACTCACAAAAAAATTCAGCCATGATACTATGACGTAGGCATAGTTACATCAATTTCAAAATCAACATTCAAAAAAACAGTTTTTCTCGACCTTTCGCACCTGATATCTCACGAAGAAACCACCTCTTACGGTTTGACTAAGGCAAAAATTAGTAGTCCTTATTAAAAGAATACCCATAAAAAAATTCAGCCATGATACTATGACGTATGCGTAATTATAGTTACTTGAAAAACTATGAACACTTGTATGCAGAAAATACCGTAAGATAGGATATATTCTAAACAGTGGGTCGCACGAAAAGAATTTTGGCCACTTTTCGATATGAAATTTGCTGAGCTACAAAATTGTGGAGCACTATTTTTTTGTATTGTAGATACAACCGTTAGCGAGATATTTGCACAAAACTGTTTTTCTCGACCTTTTGCACCCGATACCTTACGAAGGCACCACCTCTTAGGATTTCACTGGAACAAAAAGTTCATACCTTCTATTGAAAGAACACCCACAAAAAAATTCAGCTTTGATACTATAAGGAGGGTCAGCCAAGCGCTGGCTCTCCGTCTATAAGTTTTTAGAACAGAAATAAAATTTTACCAAATTTCGATCGCCTGATGTTTTGTATGGAGTTTTGGAATATTGCTGTGAAATTTAGTATGTAAAGTTTCGTTATTAGTTTTTAAGTGTTTAGCAACTGAATTGTGATACAATACTACCAAATTAAAAAAAATTTGACGGGATTTCCAAAAAAAAATAATAAAAGGGTATGTTAATAGGACCTTTTTTGTACTAAAATGGCTGCCAAAGTAAAAAAAAAAAAAAATTAAATATCAATTTTAAAAGTTCACAACTTTGCGTAATCCTTTTAACCCCTATATACCAAGTACAAAATTAGAAAGTTCATACAAATGGCTAAAAGTATTCCATAAAAAAGTTTTCTCTAAATCGCTGGGGTGACCCAAGAAAACTTTTTTCTACCTCAAGTCAGAAAATCAGTTTTAACCCTGCAAATCCTCAGGGGTACATTTAAGACCACCCTCAGGTGCGAATTTTTGTTAGTCTACACCGAAAAAGCAGTATGATTACATTCATCAAAATTTGGTAATAATAAACAAATAATATATTTGATAAAGGTGAATCGAATATTTGATATTATTTAATGAGTGGCATATTTCAGAAATTTTTTGGTTCAATCGTGTATTTGCTAATAATTACCAAATATATGTTTGAATCTAAAGACCTTTATTATTATACCCTAGACCCAGGGTATATTCACTTTGTCCTTCCGTTCGTAACAAAGAGAAGGGACGTGGCAGGTATGGAAAAGTGTATATATTCTTGATCAGCGTCGCCTCCTGAGTCGATATAACCATGTCCGTCTGTCTGGCTGGGTGTGCGTGGAAATATATTTTTTGGGAAAACTGAACAACATATTTTAATAAAATTTGCTATTCTGCCTTAGTCGTTAAAGTTAGCTTGGGGGATTGAAAATGAGCGAAATCGGTCAATGAACACGCCTACCGCCCATACAAAAAATATATTTAAAATGCAATAATAAGACCATTATTTGCAATAACAGAAGCAAAATACACATAAATACTAAAGATAGTAAGTACAAGCTCTGAGCAAAAATTAGGTGAATTCAGACTAGAGGGCGTGGCACCTCCCATATAAACAACAGTTTTAAAATGTTACCTATACTGAAAGCGTTTTTTGAGATAACCCAACCAAATTGCACTTAAATCAATAAATGCAAGCTCGGAATAAAAATTATTTTATAACTAAAGATGTTCTATATATACAAATTAAAATACGAAAGAGTTATAATGAATCACAAAGTCTATTAAAGTAAATCTAATAAAATAATTAATTAACAAAACTTTGTTTTCTGTGATTCGAACATACTCCTCCAAGTTATCAAACGTCTCACACATTCAGCTAAACACGGGTGTTCAAAACATTTTTTAACCCTCAAGTTGCATCACTCGGAAAGTTTTTATATTTTGTTGTTCAGGGTGCTTTCCTTATCATATTAAGAAAAATTAAGAAAATCCGTCGGGCGCTTTTTTTTAAATCGAATTTTCCGTTTTTGGCAAAGTTGAGTTAAGTCAAAAATAACATGCGAAAACTAAAATCAATAAAAAGGAACACGAATAGTCATTTCTAACTAACTTTTGATTGCTAAATTCAAATCCGTCAACAAAATTGATCTATCGCTACAGAATTTTGAGATATCCTAACCCCAAAACTACCAAAATATAAAATTTTTCGTGAATTTTTCCTACTTTTAAGATTATGTAACACGACGGTTTAAAACTTTGTCATAAAACCTGTTATATTAGTCAAAAGCACATATCTTTGCGTACAAAACTCTTTTTAAATTATATCAATATCTTTTTTTTCCTTAGAGTTATCCTAACCTAAAAATTTAAAAAGAAACAAAAACAAGATTTTCGACTACGTTGGAGGCTACAAAGTGAACGCACGAAATTTTTTTGGGTCTTTTATACAAACTGTATCACTTATAATCATTTATTGTCTTCAAAATGAGCCATCAAATAGTCATCTACGATTTTTCTATACAAAGTTATGAGCCCTTTAATATGACATCAAGAAACACAAGAAGTAATAAACTGAAGCTAAAAAGTTAGTTTGCTTAAAATTGTTGTGTCGAAGAAGGGAAAATTCGTAGGTGACCACTCGATCGCTGATTTTGAAGACGAGGGATTGTAGTAAGTAATTCAGTTAGTATTAAAGAGCAGAAAAATTTCGTGCGTTCTCTATGTAGCCTTCAACATAGTCAAAAATCTTGTTTTTGTTTTTTAGGTTAGGATAACTCTTAGAAAAAAAAGGATATTGATATAATTTAAAAAAAATTTTGTAGACAAAGATATATACTTTTAACTAACATAACATGTTTTATGACAAAGTATTACACTGTCTTGTTACATAACCTCAAAAGTGGGAAAAAATCACGAAAAATCTTATATTTTGGTAGTTTTTGGGTTAGGATATCTCAAAATTCTGTAGCGATGGAACGATTTTGTAAACGGATTTGAATTAAGCACTATTCGTGTGCCTTTTTATTGATTTTGGTTTTTGCATGTTATTTTTGACTTAGCTTTGCCAAAAAACGGAAAATTCGATTTTAAAAAAAAATGCGCCCGATGGATTTTCTTAATTTTTTTTTGATATGATAAGGGATGTACCCTGAACAAGAAAATATAAACACTTTTCGAGTGCTGCAACTTGACGGTTAAAAAATGTTTTGAACACCCGTGTTAATCTGATATTTTTATATGATATTATATTCAAAAAATATGAAATTTTTACAGTGTATTTAGAAAAAAGGTTTTGCGAAAAAGCACCAAAAATATATTAAAAGAAAATATTGTATATTTAAAAATATGTACTTTATTTTAGATAACATATAATTTTACAATAAAATAAAATTTATATTTTTCAATTAATTAAGTTTAATGACTATATAGAGGATTCATTAACTATCAAACAATTTTTATTAATAATTTTATTGCTGCAGCTTAAACAAAGCTTTATATAATACATTGTATGTATATTTTTTATTATAAAAAGTCAATTCATGAATGTTTTTCATATAAGTGTAGTTTATACTTACTTTGGGATTAGCTAAAGATGTGGTTTTAATGAAACTTTTTTTTTTGGTTTTCCCATAAGCTTGCTAATTGGATTAAGTCATATCATTCTAATAGACTTAATCTGTTAATTTTAATTTATCCAGAGATATTGTTGGTACTTCCAACATTCTGCATTGCTATCGCGTTATTTTTGTAGTGAACCTTGATCTTAAATAACTTAACACGACGACACGATATTATTTCTGTAGACTTTTGACAAAACAACCTAACTCGAAATTGGCAACTTTTCAGGAGAGCCTAAAAACTTATAAACTACTTTTCAATAATGTGGCTCAATTTCATTGATGCAGCATTGAATCTCCACTTTCCATACATTTTTACTAATATTAAAATGTCAGCTGTCAAATTATTTGCTTCTTTTGATTAGCAACACATCACCGCATGAATGGCGCCAATTTCAAATCTTGCGTGAGTTATGAGTCACCCTTATATCTCGGGAACTGTTAACCATGGAGATATGATGATTGTACCAAAATTAGCGTATTTAAATTTTATATTTATGCCTTAGATCCTGGAGAATTGTCTTATCTCGAGTAAGGTTGTTTTGTCAAATGTCCACAGATACATATTTAGGTGACGTTATACCAACAAAAATTTTCGCAAAAATTCAGCTTTCATATTTAGCTGGGAAGTTGTATTATTATTCGACTAATCAAATTTACAGAATTTATGATTTGAATTTCAGTTATTCATAACAAACTACTCTCTGGCTGTGGAACTTATTGAATGCAATAAAAATTAAAAAAAAAAAAATAAATAAATATTTTATAACAATAAATTTTATTACATCAAATGCAAAAGTGCATACATTAATAATTGCAATTTAAACATATTTATATGCATAATGAAACAATTAATAAAACAATGAATTTATGCAACAATTTCAAAGCAAAGCACATTACATTGTTGCAGCGATAAAAAATTGCTTAGCCATAAATTTGTAACATCCCGATGGGAAATTTTCCAAGCGCTTCTTAAACAAACACTTAAGAAGCTTTGTACCCATAGGACGACTTTTTTGAGTATCAAATTCTGTTTGGGGAGACGTTTTTGTGTCAATAATTGAGTAATTTTTTTTATTATCAAGAGTGAAGAAGAGAAAGAGCACCGAATTGAAAAAAGAAAAATATTTGTTTAATATTAAAATGTCATGCATCTGCATAGGAAAACACAATAGCTCATAGTGCTAAGAATCTATCTCAGAACAAAGTAGCACGAGTTTGAATCCCGGTACGTGTGGTTTGTTCTTATTTGATTTTAATTACGAGAGCACTTTGCACTGCATTACAAATAAGTGTTCTATGGAAAGCTTCAGCATGTTTACATCATAGGACATGCAATGTTAAAAAGAAGGAATGATACTTATTGTTTACACAGGAATACGCATAAACTCCCGAAAACCGGATTTCATTTCCCGCGATTGGCAACGCGAATCGTACTCATTGAAAATTCTTCATTTCATACCGCCATCACCCTCACTCTCATGCGTATGCGTTGTTTACGTCAAACTCATGATTTTTGGTCATTCGTTTTTTCATCGTGCTAAGCAGCGGCCGCCGAAATTTTCAATTATAGTTCTTTTCAATATTAAATTTGTTTAAAACTTAAAATAACTTAAATACTCAAAACTAAATTAAAAACGTTCAATAAATTCACGGAGAGAAAAAATTGTACTAAAATCAAACCCAAATTGTTCTTAAATAAAATTTTGAGAATTAAGCTCAATATAGCACAAAACAATCCCAAAATAAGCACATCACGTTCTTATTTTATGCCCAAAATTGGGCTTGATAAAATTTTTGATAAACAAGTCAAATTGGGCTTAATAAATGAATTTTTGGGATTGTTTATAAAATTTTCGAATTTTCAGCTACAAAATACTTGTTAAAAAAAAATTATCTGCGTCTTAAATGTCAATTAAATTTCTACGTAATTGAAAACGTTTTAATTGAAACAATTAAATTTTGTGTTTGTGCTAATTTATAAATAAAAAACAATGGAAGACGTCAGCTCCCTTCTCAACGAATGGAAATTATCAAGTTTGGAGAACAAACTTCACTGTAAGTATATGCATAGTTATTAGTTGTGTATACATATTATCTTGGACGATTTTTTCCAAGTTTGGTTTGGTTAGGTTAGAGTGGCAGTTTGGCATATGACGTATGCATGTTATGCCTTATGTGAGCATGCACTGCATGCGTGTGCTTTTTGTCGCTGGTAAATGATTTTAAAAAAGGTATTACGAAAACGTTCATACTGAACATTGGTCACATCGCGACAAAAAGCACACGCATGCAGTGCATGCTCACATAAGGCATAACATGAATACGTCATCCCTGTTAACCAACACCGGGGCTCGGTTTTGGTTTATTTTTACTTGATTTGGAAACTGCGCCAGAAAGAGCATTTTGCAAAACTTAACAGCAGAACTATTTTTGATATTATACCTTAAATTCGCATTAAATTTTTATTGGATTAACTTAAAAACAAGTGTTTCCGAAGTGTTAATAATGCGCGCAGATTCTAGTCTTCAAGCTGCTTATTGTAGTATGTATTTGTTCATAAAAAATGATTTTGTTTTTTAGTTTGAAAATTTTAAATTATGCAGCAGCCTGCGAACAAGTTTTACTTTAACGCCCAAAGTGCAATCCTTTTTTTTTTTTTGAAAAATAGGGCTTCAGGAACAACTCAAACTAAATTCGGCCTTGGGCACTAAAGTAAACTTAAGCCGAAAAAGATTTGGACGGAATGTTTGAAGAAAGCGAGCTTGCAAAAAAGGTCGAGTTTCGTTATAAACTAAAAAATTGGCTTCAGCAGCATGTAAGTCTTACTGACAACTATCAATATTGCTTTTGAAACATTGTAAGAAAGGGACAACTAAAATTCAAATTTCTGTAATAAATCTTAATAATCTTTGTTCAAACTTATTTAAAAATTAGACTTTTTTTCATATTTACCGCGAATATTTATGTAACAATTTTCAATTGCTGGTGTGTTACAATTTTTAATTTCCTATAACATGTAACATGTTCTATTTTTAGAATAAAGAATATAATGATGAAACATTTTCAAGAAATTTGCTTATAGAAATTCATTCAGCTATTTCTGGAAAACTCCTACCAAAAACACCACTTTCAATCAATGAATACGTAAGTTAATTCAAAAATTTTTATATGAATGAATGGTTTTACTGAACAAGTTGATTTACAGGACTTAAATTTGTACATAAACAGTTTGCCACCTGTTGTCTACAAATCATATTTATCCACAAAAGATCCTACAATCCTATCGCAAAAAGGCAGAACGCTAATTGTCCAAAACGCAGTGGACTTTTACTTATAATATAAATGAATTGTTTTCTGATGCAAGTTCTGTAATATATGGTGAGGCAATTGAAATTAAAAATACTGTATACAAAATCGGTTATCTTTTATTTGTAAACGAAAAGCTATACGAAATTGTTGATTTTGTTATGTATTTAAATAACGTTTACTTAATATTATTACAGTACGAATTTTCAGAATTTGACAACCATTTTATGTGTTATTAGCCGTGTTCACGATCCGGAGCATTTAGACTTGCAAAGTAGCAAAATAGCAATAATTTCCTCTTGATTGTGAGCAATATTAAAAGTATAAACATTGCAAGCTACGAAAAAATTTATTTCTCTGAGAAAATCGTATGAGCAAAGAGAACGAGAGCATAAACAAAAAATTTTCATTTGAAAAATGACATGATATTTTTATGCTATAGGTTTTTAGTATAGAAAATGTAAATGCAAATGTAAATTCAATCCTATATATTTTGTTGTTGTATAGCAAAATTTTTCAACACTCATTTACAAATGCTATGATGCAAGACCTTTTGCACCGGGTCGTGAACATGGCTATTATATTATAAAAAAAACAAATATGTTTATAAAAATTGTTAGTCATAGCATTTCATCAAAACCCATAGAGAAACACTTTGTAAACCGAAAATATGTATTTAAACCAAGCTTATTATAAGCAAAATAATAAAAATTTTGTATAATTGTAATTTTGAGTGCACTTTTTTAATTTAGGAAAGCAATCCCAATATGGGCATATTCTTTTTTTGGTAAACAATCCCAATATGTCGTACATTGAGTACAAATGGGCATATTCTTTTTTTGATATACAATCCCAAAGTGTCGTAAATTGAGTACAAGTGGGCGCAATAATTTTTTGATAAACAATCCCAAAATTTCTTAGATTGCGCACAAATGAGCATATTAATTTTTTGATGAACAATCCAATAATGAAGTACATTGAGAACAATTGGGCTTGTTTACTTTTTTGATAAACAATCACATTTGGGCTTGATATCAAGAAAATTATGGCGAAGCTGAAAGTCACTCCCAAAATTAATTGATTTGGGATTGTTTTAAGCCCAAAATTCTCTCCGTGTTATAGCGTAAAAGTAAACTCAAAAGTTAGTTTTTTTCTTTGGAAAGAAGATGCCTTGTTGGGGGATTTTTTCCTGCGTTTTACTTTTGGGAATATCATAGCCAACGAGCGTTTATGATCAACGCTGATATCAGCAGCATCCGGCGGTCATCCGTCGTCATAGCCCTCATCATCAAAAGCAGCAGTTTACGTGGCTGCTGTCCTCAGTCGACGTCGGCAGCAGCAACTTTACACAGCAAACAAACTAGAAAAAGGTATTCCTTTTAAATCAATTAATTTCGGCGCCCGCTCCATATTCAAAAAAAAAAAAAAAAAAAAAAAAAAATAGAGTTCAGTCCACGGCTGAACACTTACGTTATTTAACTGCCTATTTCTGAAGAAGAAGCGCTTCAGAACGCATTTAAAAGCGATTTTTTCGCATTGGGAATCTACATAAACATTTGCGAGTAAATATGGAACTATACGCTCACTTTTAAACAGATTAAACCAGTTACATGCTTTTACTTTGTAACGAACTCCGGTTTCCCCGGTTTTATAGCTGGGATATCCTCAGCCTTTCCAAGATTCAAGGTTCGTTTCAAGATAGAAGAGAGTGAGTTTCGAGTTTTAATTATTATATTTTTTTATTGGTTGGTTTTGATTAGGTTTACAATTCAAGTTTTGGTTACAATCTTAGTCTTCTTACTTTACGTTTTATACAGTTCAATTTTGTTCTTAACAATGTATAAAATAACTTAATTATTTAATTATTCAATTTTTATTTTAAAAAAATTATAAATTTCGTTTATAATTTGCAATTTATTCTCTTAATAATTCAATTCAATCTTAAAAATGTGATAATCCAGGCTTAGGTTCTTCTGGCGGGATGATTTACGAGTTGTCTGATTCCCAGGGGCGATCCGGGACAGGAGAGCGAGAGGTAGAATTTGGTTTTAGTGTCAGCCGTTAAAGTGTGCTGAGAACATAGACAAGCTTGTTGAATAGTTTCGTTAAAGAGATATTATATTATAGAATGTCCGAGTTGGGACACGGAGTATTAAACTGTCGACCAACAAGTCTGAGGTCTAATACGAAGGCTAGGGCGATTTGGGACGGAAGAAATCAAGTGAAGTAAAACGTCCGAGGTTGGACACGAGATTATTAAACTGGTCGACTAAAAGGTCTGAGGTTTAATAAAAGTCGAGGGCGATCTGGGACAAGCGAAATCAAGCGAAGTAAAACGTCCGAGTTTGAACACGAGATTATTAAACTGGTCGACTAAAAAGTCTGAGGTCTAATAAAAGCTGAGGGCGATCTGGGACAAGAGAAATCAAGCGAAGTAAAACGTCCGAGTTTGGACACGAGATTATTAAACTTGTCGACTAAAAAGTCTGAGGTTTAATAAAAGCCGAGGGCGATCTGGGACAAGCGAAATCAAGCGAAGTAAAACGTCCGAGTTTGGACACGAGATTATTAAACTGGTCGACTAAAAAGTCTGAGGTTTAATAAAAGCCGAGGGCGATCTGGGACAAGAGAAATCAAGTGAAGTAAAACGTCCGAGTTTGGACACGAGATTATTAAACTTGTCGACTAAAAAGTCTGAGGTTTAATAAAAGCCGAGGGCGATCTGGGACAAGAGAAATCAAGCGAAGTAAAACGTCCGAGTTTGGACACGAGATTATTAAACTTGTCGACTAAAAAGTCTGAGGTTTAATAAAAGCTGAGGGCGATCTGGGACAAGAGAAATCAAGCGAAGTAAAACGTCTGAGTTTGGACACGAGATTATTAAACTTGTCGACTAAAAAGTCTGAGGTTTAATAAAAGCCGAGGGCGATCTGGGACAAGAGAAATCAAGCGAAGTAAAACGTCCGAGTTTGGACACGAGATTATTAAACTTGTCGACTAAAAAGTCTGAGGTTTAATAAAAGCCGAGGGCGATCTGGGACAAGAGAAATCAAGCGAAGTAAAACGTCCGAGTTTGGACACGAGATTATTAAACTTGTCGACTAAAAAGTCTGAGGTTTAATAAAAGCCGAGGGCGATCTGGGACAAGCGAAATCAAGCGAAAGTTGATCGACGAAATTGTCTGAACAACGAACGAGGGTCCAGCGTGTAGCTATGAGGAGCGGTTAGTCGATCGACGAAAATGTCTGAACACTAACGAAAATGCAAGGTAGGCTGTGATGTCACTGCCAGAGCTCTTGCTTCTGTGGCTGCTCAAGCCAGAATGATCTTGTATGGCCAGCAAACTGCTATTTATATCAAAAAAATGTATAGCGGCTACCAACAATTTCATTTCTGGCACGTGTTGTATGCATGATCTGCATTCTGATGTTTTGTTGTTGCTTGTTGTTTTCCAAAATTCTACACATGGTTAGCGGTGGCTGCTGCAGCATTGTTGTTGGTTGTTTATCCAATTCTCGTACACGTGGCTGCCGTAGAGTTGTTGCTGGCTTTCTTCTGATTTTTTACATGTGATGCTGGCATGATCGCGTGATTGCTTTGCTGTTGGTTTCTATGAATATGTTTTATTATTATATGTAAATATGAATATGAAAAAAATGTTAGGATTAATATTTTTTTTTGAGGAAAATATTGATCCTTACATCCCCCTCCTACTTAGGGGAATGAAACTGCACGGTTACTTCCGATATGCAGATTCGTGATATGGCTTTACCTCACCGATATAGACTGTCCGGACGTGAGAGTCACCTTCTTTCCGTACCTGGAGAATTACGGGGGAAGCATAGGCTACAACTTGATATGGCCCGTCGAACTTTGGTGCTAATTTTGCTGCAAAATTATCAGCTGCCTTGGAGAGATGATGCTGCTTCAGCCATACCTTTTCGCCTATTTTTGGGGACCACGCCCTCTTCCTCAAGTTATAGTGTTTTGCCTGATCTTGCGCTGCTTTTTCCATATTTCTCTTGACCATGAGGAAAACATCTTTTAAGGTGGTTTCTTTTTCTTGCAGTGTTTGTGATGGTCTGCCGGTTCCGAGTGTTACTTCGTCAAAGAGAGTACCGGGGAGTCTTGGTTCCCTTCCTTGTATAAGAAACGCCGGGCTGAAGCCAGTAGAGGCAGCGATTGACGTGTTGAAGGCAAGGGATATCTCCGGGAGATGTTCGTCCCAGGATTTTTGTGATGGTCCCGTATACTGCGCTATCATAGTTTTTATGGTCCTGTTGACTCTTTCTGTTGGGTTTTCTTGGGGTGTATAGGGTGCGGTGAATTGTTGCCGTACTCCTAAGGTGGATAAATATTTCCGGAACTCTTTACTTGTGAATTGAACGCCGTTGTCAGTCACCAGGACTTTCGGTACGCCAAATCGTGCTATGATACGTTCCCTGAATGCCTTTTTAAGGCTGGCGCTGGTTGCTTTACGCAATGGCACGATTTCTGTCCACTTGGAAAATTTATCGAAAAACACCAGTAACATACTGTTGCCATGTGATGAGCGTGGAAGGGGTCCAATAAAATCCGCGCAGAGAATTGCCCAGGGCTCCTCTGCGATCTGGGATAACATTTTCCCGGCTGCCTTCTGCTGGCTTACTTTAAATTGTTGGCAATTTAAACATCCTCTCACGTAGCGTTTCACATCCCTAAACATGCCTGGCCAGTAGTACTTATTTGCCACTCTAGCGAGGGTTTTATGGGTTCCCATGTGACCTGCTCCTGGCTGGTCATGATTTTCTTTTAGTACTCTATCCCTCAGATAGGATGGGACACACAGTTTCCAGGATATGCAGCCTTCATCTTCAGTGGGGTGTGAAATGTGGCGATATAGTTGATCATTTTCGATGGTGTATTCTGGGAACTTGCTTGGTTCTGTTCTCACGTCGTTGAGTTTTTTCTTCCACCATGAGCATTGTGGGGTCGCTTGTTGGTTTGTCGTGATTTGTCCTAGAGTTTCGACTGGTTCTCGGGATAAGGCGTCGGCTAGAACGTTGAGTTTTCCCTTGCGATATTGTACTTCAAAGTTGAACTGCTGCAGCTCAAGGGCCCATCGTGCAATCCTTCCAGACGGACTTTCTATTGAATTCAGCCATTTTAAAGACAGGTGATCAGTGATTACGATGAATTTATATCCTTCTAAATAAGGGCGCATTTTACGAATGCCCCATATTATGGCCAGACATTCTTTTTCCGTGGCTGAATAATTGGCTTCGGCTCCGTTGAGGCGTCTGCTTGCATAGGCTATGACTCGTTCTATACCGCCGATTTGCTGCGTTAATACGGCACCTAGCCCATAATCGCTAGCATCAGTCTGTAGTACAAATGTCTTCGTGAAATCTGGGCAGGCTAAAACCGGGGCTTCTGTTAACTTTTGTTTTAGTTCCTTGAAGGCTTCCTCTTGTTCGGTACCCCACGTCCATCGTTTCCCTTTCTTAAGCAGTGACGTTAAGGGTAGTACCACTTTTGCGAATTCAGGAACAAATCGCCTGTACCACGATGCTATTCCTAGGCAACGGCGCAACTCACGCAAATTGGTAGGTGACTTTAGCTGCTGTATAGCGGAAATCTTTTCGGGATCGGTGTGGATGCCGTGATTGGTAACCAGGTGGCCAAGGTATTTTATTTCCTTCTTAAAGAAATCACATTTCTCGGTGTTAATTTTAAGATTCGCCGCCCTTAAACGTGAGAGTACTTTTCGTAGGTTTATTTTGTGTTCTTCGAGTGTTCTTCCTGTAACAATGATGTCGTCCAGGTATGCAAAAGCATATGGTTCCATATCTGGCCCTATCACTTGGTCTAGGGCTCGTTGAAAAGTTGCTGGGGCTGAATGTAGCCCAAATGGCATGACTCGCCACTGGAAAAGTCCTCGTCCAGGAACAGTGAAAGCGGTATACTGTTTACTTTCCGGGCTCATAGGAATTTGCCAATAGCCATTTTTCAAATCTATGCTGCTGATGTATTCTGCGTCTCGAAGACGATCCAGAATATGACCTATGCGGGGTAGTGGATATGCATCTGGGACAGATTTAGCATTGAGTTGCCGATAGTCCACGCAAAGTCTCCATTTTCCATTTTTCTTTTTGACAAGCACTATGGGCGCACTGTGAGGGCTGTGGGATGGTTCGATGTTACCCTGGCTTAGTAATTCATCGATTTCCTTATCGATTATTTCTTGCATTGCAGGATTTCTGGGGAAGTATCTTTGTTTTATTGGTTGTTCGTCACGCATTATAATTTTGTGTGCTGTGATGTTTGACGTTCCGTGTATACTTTCGAATTTTGGCAGTTCTTCTCTCAGAAACTGATCTATCTCTTCTTCTTCGGTGGGCTTATTTACACGCATGGTTGTTATAAGCGGTGGTTGCGTTGTGGTGTTGCCTGAGTTCCACAGGGAGATTTGTTTATTGCCAATCGTGATCGTGGTGTTCATTCGCGTTAAATAATCCATTCCAAGGATTAAGTCATCTATGGCGTCTGTCAGTATGAGGAGTTTTAATCTGCATGTGTTGTTGCCTAATGCAATATTTGTTTCTAGTGTTTGTTGAATTATTTTTGTGGTTCCATCGGCGAGTTGTATAGTGATGTCAGTGCTGGCAATGTTTTCCCTGGTTGCTAATTTTCTTGCCAGGCTTATTTTAATAAAACTCCTAGTGGCTCCTGTGTCGATAGTTGCCATTACAGGTGCATTCTCAAGGATGACAGGCGCTAGGATGTGGTTGTCTTTAATGACTAATGACGCTGCATTGGACGAGGGAAAGCTGGTTCGATTGGCCCCGACTGCCCTCGGTCTTGGCGGCGGCCTGCGTCGTTTCCCGAATTTTGTCTGCAGCATTCGTATGTCCTGAGACCTCTGCGTCCGCACTCCCAGCAGAACAATATTTGTGGATTTCGGCACTCTCGAGATAGGTGCCCCTGCTGTCCACAACGTCTACAGGCGCCGCGGGGGTTGATCGGCTCATCATTGACTTCGTTAGCAGCTCGGTGTCGTTCCATTCTTGGTGTTTGTCTAGCAGTGTGCTGGTTTCTTCGAGATTGAATATCTTCAAAATCTCCGCTGAGTTTTATTAGTTCGTCCAAGGTTTCAAAGTCCCTTCGCCTAATGTAGATCTGATAATCCTCATGACAATTGCGATAAATTCGTTCTAGCTTTTGTTTTGGTGTAAGTTGTGAGTGTCGCATCAAGCTTTGTAATTGTATTACATAGTCCTTAAATTTTTCGCTGCTTCGCTGCGTCCGCTGGCGTATCTCATCCTCTAAATTTTCGAAGAATCGCGGTGGCAGGAAAAATGTAAGGAAATCAGCTCTGAAGTCCTCCCATTCGCTCCACTGTTTATTGTTGTTGCGAAACCATATCAATGCTTTGTCCTTCAGCAATTCAGGCATAGTTCTTGGTAGCAAATCCCTGTTGAGACCATAGGTGTCAGTGAGTTCTTCCACTCTTTCGATGAAGCTCATTGGATCCCTACCACCATCGTATTTTAGGGACCATTTGCGCACCTGGTCAATCATTGTAGGATAATTGGCTTGGAGAAACGTTGGCGTATTCTGGTGCGAACTAAGGGAAGGAGCTGTTGGCACTGTTAACGATGGCTGAGATGTGATAGCCGGGGCTGTGTCTAGTGTTTGTGGCTTTTGCTGCTGTGGAGTGGGTGTGGTACTGCGTGCGTGTTTAATTTCTAATTCTTGAAGTCGTTCAATGTGTTCTTGAGTGTGTTCTTCTTCTGAAATGAAGGCTGCCAAGCGTTTCCTTAGTTCATCGACGGTACCGGTGCTGGTGAGTCCAAATTCGGTCGAGTATGTTTCTAGGTCTTCCTTCCGCAAGGAATAAACCCATGTGCAGCGTAATGTTGCTTTAATTTTTGTCATCGTGGTGATTTTATATTATTTTTTTTTTTATTTTACTCTCTTCTATATTTGTTTGTTTGAACCACTAGGGTCCCTGCTCGGGCGCCACTTGTAACGAACTCCGGTTTCCCCGGTTTTATAGCTGGGATATCCTCAGCCTTTCCAAGATTCAAGGTTCGTTTCAAGATAGAAGAGAGTGAGTTTCGAGTTTTAATTATTATATTTTTTTATTGGTTGGTTTTGATTAGGTTTACAATTCAAGTTTTGGTTACAATCTTAGTCTTCTTACTTTACGTTTTATACAGTTCAATTTTGTTCTTAACAATGTATAAAATAACTTAATTATTTAATTATTCAATTTTTATTTTAAAAAAATTATAAATTTCGTTTATAATTTGCAATTTATTCTCTTAATAATTCAATTCAATCTTAAAAATGTGATAATCCAGGCTTAGGTTCTTCTGGCGGGATGATTTACGAGTTGTCTGATTCCCAGGGGCGATCCGGGACAGGAGAGCGAGAGGTAGAATTTGGTTTTAGTGTCAGCCGTTAAAGTGTGCTGAGAACATAGACAAGCTTGTTGAATAGTTTCGTTAAAGAGATATTATATTATAGAATGTCCGAGTTGGGACACGGAGTATTAAACTGTCGACCAACAAGTCTGAGGTCTAATACGAAGGCTAGGGCGATTTGGGACGGAAGAAATCAAGTGAAGTAAAACGTCCGAGGTTGGACACGAGATTATTAAACTGGTCGACTAAAAGGTCTGAGGTTTAATAAAAGTCGAGGGCGATCTGGGACAAGCGAAATCAAGCGAAGTAAAACGTCCGAGTTTGAACACGAGATTATTAAACTGGTCGACTAAAAAGTCTGAGGTCTAATAAAAGCTGAGGGCGATCTGGGACAAGAGAAATCAAGCGAAGTAAAACGTCCGAGTTTGGACACGAGATTATTAAACTTGTCGACTAAAAAGTCTGAGGTTTAATAAAAGCCGAGGGCGATCTGGGACAAGCGAAATCAAGCGAAGTAAAACGTCCGAGTTTGGACACGAGATTATTAAACTGGTCGACTAAAAAGTCTGAGGTTTAATAAAAGCCGAGGGCGATCTGGGACAAGAGAAATCAAGTGAAGTAAAACGTCCGAGTTTGGACACGAGATTATTAAACTTGTCGACTAAAAAGTCTGAGGTTTAATAAAAGCCGAGGGCGATCTGGGACAAGAGAAATCAAGCGAAGTAAAACGTCCGAGTTTGGACACGAGATTATTAAACTTGTCGACTAAAAAGTCTGAGGTTTAATAAAAGCTGAGGGCGATCTGGGACAAGAGAAATCAAGCGAAGTAAAACGTCTGAGTTTGGACACGAGATTATTAAACTTGTCGACTAAAAAGTCTGAGGTTTAATAAAAGCCGAGGGCGATCTGGGACAAGAGAAATCAAGCGAAGTAAAACGTCCGAGTTTGGACACGAGATTATTAAACTTGTCGACTAAAAAGTCTGAGGTTTAATAAAAGCCGAGGGCGATCTGGGACAAGAGAAATCAAGCGAAGTAAAACGTCCGAGTTTGGACACGAGATTATTAAACTTGTCGACTAAAAAGTCTGAGGTTTAATAAAAGCCGAGGGCGATCTGGGACAAGCGAAATCAAGCGAAAGTTGATCGACGAAATTGTCTGAACAACGAACGAGGGTCCAGCGTGTAGCTATGAGGAGCGGTTAGTCGATCGACGAAAATGTCTGAACACTAACGAAAATGCAAGGTAGGCTGTGATGTCACTGCCAGAGCTCTTGCTTCTGTGGCTGCTCAAGCCAGAATGATCTTGTATGGCCAGCAAACTGCTATTTATATCAAAAAAATGTATAGCGGCTACCAACAATTTCATTTCTGGCACGTGTTGTATGCATGATCTGCATTCTGATGTTTTGTTGTTGCTTGTTGTTTTCCAAAATTCTACACATGGTTAGCGGTGGCTGCTGCAGCATTGTTGTTGGTTGTTTATCCAATTCTCGTACACGTGGCTGCCGTAGAGTTGTTGCTGGCTTTCTTCTGATTTTTTACATGTGATGCTGGCATGATCGCGTGATTGCTTTGCTGTTGGTTTCTATGAATATGTTTTATTATTATATGTAAATATGAATATGAAAAAAATGTTAGGATTAATATTTTTTTTTGAGGAAAATATTGATCCTTACAACTTACAAATTAACGCTTTATCTGAATATCTGACAAACTTTTTTTTTTTGTGAAGGCGAAACCATTATTATGTGCAATTAATTGCTCAAAATATTGCGTGGATTGTTTGATTGCTATTCAAATTATATTTTATCTGATTTTATATCTGTGAAATTAATGTCTTCGTTCAAATGTCCATATACTATACACCACTGGATTGCAAGATTAATTATCCCTGTTATGCAATAGATACACAGATGCGTGTTTTATATCTTTATATGTTCATACATACGTGCTATAAAATTAAATAGAAAAGTACGCAATTATAGTCAATTACGAATATGAAAAATTTGCTTGGTTTAAAATATTTAAAGCAGTAAAGTATGAAAATTGTCAAAACTAGTGATTTATAGAAGTTTTATTTCACTGTTATGGAATAACATATCAGCCTCAAATGTTAGCTATGTTCACGATCCAATCCATGCAATCATACATTTGCAAACGTTTTCATTTGAATCATAAAGAAGATATTGAAGAGATTTTGAGAATTCAGAGTGTGATGTCACAAATAGGGGGGTGTCTATGAAAATGTGACGGAGTGTGACATGGGGAGGGGGGTCCAAAAATCTTTAAATTCGTTTGACGTAATTTATGGACAGCTCCCTGCCGTGGATGCAGTTAATTCCGAATACAGAATCAAGTTTTTTGAAAACAAAATGGCGGGCAATTTTCCTAATAAAATTATAATACAATAACAACATTTCTACGGGGGTTTTTGACACCGCTGATTCGAAATTCGACATGGCGGATCCAAAATAGCGAATAATTTTCTCAAAAATGCTATAAATAAATGTTATATATTGTAAGAATATGTAATTATATGAATTATGCCATGACCCTGTAAATAATACTGTATATTAGAATCACACGATTATTGTTAATGCTTCTCTTTGACTTTGGTATACAGTTAGGCCTTTGTACTAAACATATATATTAGCTATGCTGTTCAATAAAGAAGACAGTCAATAACTCAATCTAGTCTTTTAAATTTACATATATAATACATATATATTTCTGGCCTCGGCAACAATAAGTGTTGCCAGGTACAATCTAACATTTCCATTGGAAAGTTTGACATTTTTTAGCATAAACGTACTCAGAACGTTTTGACGTAAGACCATCATTTGTGTTGTTTACAGTGACTTGAAAAAATCAATTTGGCAAAAAAATGGAATTAACTCGTGAACATTTTCGTGCGATCATTTTCCAAAACTTTCGACGTGGATTATCACAACAAGAGTGCATCGATGAACTTAAATCTTTGTATGGCGATGAAGCACCATCTTATAGCACTGTGAAAAACTGGTTTAATGAATTCAATCGTGGCCGACGCTCGCTCAAAGGCGAATTTCGTGAAGGTCGTCCAAAAACGGCCGTTGTGCCAGAGAACATTGATGCCGTGCGTGAACTGATAAAGCAAGATCATCATGTGACATACCGTGAGATAGAAGCATCTTTGGGCATTTCTCCCACTAGCATACATTCGATATTGCTGGATGAACACCTGTCTGTAAAAAAAGTTTGTTCTCGTTGGATCCTGCACAATTTGACAATCGCTCAAAAAAAGGCTCGTGTCGATTGGTGCAAAGAAATGTTGAAAAAATACGATCGCGGTGCTTCAAAAGACGTTTATAAGATCGTCTCAGGTGACGAATCATGGATCTATGCGTATGAGCCCGAAACAAAACAGCAATCGACCGTGTGGGTCTTCGAAGACGAGCCAAATCCAACGAAAGTTGTTTGTGGAAGAAGCATTTCGAAGCAAATGGTCGACTGTATCTTCGGCAAAACTGGTCATGTGGCGACTGTTCCGCTTGAGCAACGTAGGACGGTCAATTCTGAGCAGTACACCACAATTTGTTTGCCTGAAGTCTTCGGAGAAATTCGAAAAACGAACAAGAGAAGAAGAATCATTGTTCACCATGACAATGAGAGCTCTCACACATCGGCTCAAACCAGCGCCTTTTTGACCAGCCAAAACGTCGAATTGATAACTTGGCACCCAATGACTTCTTTTTATTCCCGCACATCAAGAAAAAAATGCGTGGTGAACGATTTTCATCGCCAG
Source organism: Calliopum simillimum (assembly GCA_951812925.1). NCBI lineage: Eukaryota > Metazoa > Arthropoda > Insecta > Diptera > Lauxaniidae > Calliopum > Calliopum simillimum. The sequence continues at coordinate 110,594,287 of OX638368.1, forward strand.
AAGATGCTGTTGAAGCGTTCAAAAACCATGTTTTGGAGGTGTCTCAATCGAAGTGGAAAAAGTGCTTCGACAATTGGTTTGAGCGCATGCAAAAGTGTATAAATCATGCTGGAGAATACTTTGAAAAACAATAAAACCATTTTTGATGATAAATATTCGCACCTTAATTATTAGGCCAGAAATATATATAGCAGCCCACGTATTCCATAAGTTATCGCGATTTAAAATTTCGGGCTTCATGGGAAGTAGGCGTGTGCTTGACCCGACCAAGTTAATTTTTAAGTACTGGTTTGATGCTTCCAATACTATCTTAGATATCGAGTTTTATTCGTCTACATAAAACAGTTTGGCTATCATTAGTTTTACGAAACTGGAGCGTTGCAAGAATACAGAAAAGTTACCAAGGAAAAACTCACCGTAGTCCAAAATGCGGTGTGAACAGGGTGGCTAATCATTGCACAAAACCTTGAGAGAACCTTATATTACACATTTAAATAATCGAGCCGTTGCAACTCCATAAAACTTTTAAGTTATAATCCACAGAGTATAAGATTCGTAAATTTGGAAAATAAAATGAGAGATACTTTTGATGATCCGGATGTGCTTTCTACTTAAAAAAATTTAATATCTAAGTATGCAAAGCTTCAGAAAATAGACTAAGGTATACGTACTATTTATAAGTTTCAGGAGGTTAAACTATTTAGCTTAAAAGATACACTTGTTTTGACATTGACATTTTTTAATAGATTTTCGGAAGAAATTTACATTTTTCGAATTCATCAAGTTCAAGACGTAAATTTTCAGAGATGGTTTTATTTCCTGGTATTTTGATACTTGAAATACGTTAACTAGATATTTTACTTTAAATTTGTGTATTAATATTATTACTTTGGACACATAAATTTTCAAACTTATGACCGTCTAGAACTATCTTATAGACCACTGTGCGGTGGTCAATATTCAACGCTGTACAAATGCTTCTTCAAATCCGTGATGAATGTAGCTTACCCCAGTTATGGCTCATTAAAACTCTGATAAAAATTTATAAAATATTATGTATTGCTGTGCCTCTGTCGCAATATGCTAAGAAAAACATTTTTTCACTAGGGGAAAAAAAACTGGGCACTTATTCGAAAACAATTCTTCGTAGTACCTTGGGACATAAATGAATGGTGGCAAACTTCGCGGATACATACCATTTTTTGATAGAACTGGAATTTGCTCTAGACAGAGTTCTTCACATCATGACATTTAATGTATCTAGTAGACTTTGCGAATGCATAAGGCTCTGGCATGCAGAAAAAATTTACAGATAGAGAACACATAAAAAAGTACGATAAAAAACTTGCTAAAAATTGTAAGAATTTGTTTGGTACTTACAACAAGTATATTGCATATTTGTTTGTATATACTTACATACTATACTTATGAATATACACAATGAGCTTTGCTTCTTTACTTATCGTTACATCTCGTTCTCTCGCATGCGCACAGTATGTAACGAAATGTGTGGCGACCTTGAAAATCTACTGCAACCAAAGAAGTTCGTCTCAATACCTTTTTGTAGATATCTTTATTACACACACAATTTAATGGTTTTTTGTAATTATAAGCAATTTAATTAAGTTTCAGTAGCTATTTTATCTGAATAAACAGATCAAATGTTGTAGAGGTGTCGCATTGTTATCTAAGTACAGGTATGTGTATGTTAATTGCGGCAACGCATTTAAAACCTTTGACGCCAACTTTAAGTCAAATCTTGCTAACGCTCTCTAATGGTATGGTATGTCAAATTGACATGTTAATCACACCTTGAGATTGAACCAATTATTTAAAGCAACGTCAATCTAAATCCGCATTTAAAACACTACCACCGACAATAATAAATATTTAAATAACCAATTCAAAATTAATTATAATTTTAATGGTTTATGGCTGCTGCTGCTGCAAAACAAAAGTGCGATTATGCGAGAAAGTGATATAACAGAATGCTACACAGGTGTATGATGTATTACCGATATTACTGATCTACATACTTATGCACAAAATTATATATAAATAGTGATATCTATCGCTGTAAGAGATCAATAATTTTGATGTTGCGTGTAAGGAAATTAAATTTATTTAACCTCTATTTGGCAAATTCTGTGCTTGATGTCCAGCACTCTGGTGTATCTAATGGTCAGCAACATTGTTGACAAGTTATCGCCCTTGTTAACATAACATTAACGCTCTAATGGACATAAAGTAAATTATAATACACTGAGAAAAGCGTATGTTTTCGTTAAACAAATGTTATGGAAAGTATTTATTATACAAATAGTCTATTGATTAGGTCATAAAAAACATGCTAAAAAGTAAGTAAGTATATTTCGGTTAATTTTTGACATACAAAATTTTTAAACAAACCATTTTGAAAGAAATTTTATCTACTTTTGTTATACTCATCGTTTGCTTACTACTAACCAATTCTTTCTCTGTCTACAGCAAAATATAAATAATTGTTTCAGCCAAATAATGATTTCATAACTATTAAGAAATATATGATTGATCTGATAAATTGTTTAAATATGCCATATATGTACCACTTTTTAATTATTACCAAGTTTTAGAGAGTAATTATTTTTTTTGAGTAGAAACAACGCATAAGACGATTGTTATGACAATCTTATTTTGTAGTTTTTTAAATGACCAACAAAAAAAATGTTTATAAAAAAATTGTGTTGTAAATTTTATGTCTATCAATTACACAATTACACAATAACACCGTTCACTTTTATGAGTAATGCAAATTATATTTCCAAAACAAAAAGTTACATGTTTGAATTTAATAACTTTGACTTGAACTACGATATTCATATATAATATGAGCCAAACATAAAAGACTTAGATACCATTAGCAGAGCTTAATATTTTGTATTATTTGGTCATAGCATACACGGTACTTTATACATAAATTACACTAATTACTATACACCCACAACAATGTTACCAAAATAATTGCGATCGCTTAGAAAATTTAAGAGCACTCAACATTCTTTGTGCCAACATCAGTAACTTAAACTGTGATATGTTATTGGAAAAAAATAAATATTGTTTTGTTATATCAATTCCAACAACAGCGTTATTGTTATGCTGGCTACAAAAACATTATATCTGTCATTGCTTTAAATTTGCAATATATCAAATTAAAAAAAAAATAAAAAAATTAAAAAAGGCCACAAAAAACAAAAATAAAATACATTAAAAACTATTAAACAAAGTCACCTAAAAAAAGTAGTTGGAGAGGAAAATCCAGAAATCAAGAAACTCGCAAAGGTAAATAAAAGTCATGACAAAAGATTGCACTAGAGGAAGATTTTTCATTTTAGCCCAATGCTACTGTTTACCCAAGAACTCACATAATCTCCCAAAAACCGGATTTAATTTCCTGTGGTTGGCATCGCATTCTTCAATTCATACCGCCTGCTCCCTCACTCTCATGAGCATACGTCAAACTCATGATTTTTGGTCATTTGTTTTTGCATCGTGCTTAGTAGCGGCCGCCGAAATTTTATTTCATAATTCTTTTTATTATTAAATTCGTTTAAAACTTAAAATAACTCACTTCAAACAAAATTAAAATCGTTCAATAAATTATAACGTAAAAGTAAACTCAAAAGTTAGTTTTGTTCTTTGGTACGAATACACCTGGTGGGACATTTTTTTTTCCTGCAATTTACTTTTGGCAACATCAAAGCCCAAGAGTATTTTTGATCATCGAAGACAGCAGCAGCATCACCTTGGTGGTAATCAGCATCGCTGCAGCGGTCATCGATCATCTTCTCAAGCAGCAGTTCCAGTGGCAGCCGTCCGCAGTTTATGTCGGCAGCGGTAACTTTGCACAAATCAATTAAATTCGGCGTCCAATCCATATTCATAAAAAAAGAGTTCAGTCCCCGGCTGAACAGCTACGCTTAATATTTACATAGTTACAAAAGAAAACTTATTACCATGCTCGAAATAGGAATCGAGCTCGAAAATTGTATGGTTTAGGCATAGAAGACTATCATTACATAGGGCAAGGGTGTCAGCGTAGAACAAAAGTGAGCCAATTTTGGCTCGCCTACAAAAACAAGAAAATTGCAATAATTTTTTAAATTTCTGAGAACTACAACACACACGAAAAATGTTTGTTGTTTTTTTTTGAGCTCGTCAAAATTCGCGGAATTAAAATATTTATGAAAAAATGTTTTTGTTGTTTCGCATAAAAAAAAGCAACAAACATTTTTCGTGTGTGTTGTACTGCGCTTGGCTCAGTGCTTTGAAAACGCTGACACCCTTGACATAGGGCTCCATCCTCTGCTCTCCAAAATCGGAAGTGATAAGCGTTTGCCAGAAGATTGGCTACATGGTATGCAAAAACCTTAGCGAGTGCCGAAATTATAGAGGCATAACTTTGCTCTTAGTACCATCAAAAGTGCTTTCAAACAGTCTAAGCGAAAAACTTGATTTGAAATGAAGGCCTATAGTCTATTGATTAGTTCGTAAAAAACATGCTAAAAAGGAAGTAAGACGTTCACGGAGTGCTATTGAATTAAAGTGTGGAAATCGGAGAGCAGGGGAAAAAATGCTCCCTTTACAATTTTTGCAAAATATCTAGCGAACGAAGCAAAATTTTGATATTTTTTTTAAGAAATTTTTTTTGTAGTGAATGAAATTTGCCATCGAAATAGCTTATTCAAAAAATTAAAAAAAATTTCTTATAACGAAAATTTTGAAACAAGAAAGCAAACAAAAAAAAATTCTTGTGTTTTTTTACTGTTTTGTCTATAACTTTGTTTGAGTAAGAGATAGGTAGGTACAAGCATTGCTTCATATAAAAAAAGGAAATAAAATTTACTTAAAAATTTCTTATATCATACACTAGGTGTTTTACCCGGCGTTGCACGGGTTTTAATAAAAAGCCAGATTGACCTAAAAAGCTAATAACGAAAACTTTTTTTTATTTTTTAAAACAATGTGCCACAAACGGATGCTCCGATATATTTATTTTGTCAGTAAAATTCCAAAAGTATCGCAAAATATTAAAATATACATTGAAGAAATCAGTAAGAGTCCAAGTTTATGGAAAAACGTTCAAAAGTATCGAAATACACCGAAGAAATCGGTAAAAGCCCAAATGTATCGAAAAACATCTAAAAACATCTAAAATATCGGCAAAAGTCTAAAAGTATAGAAGAACATCTAAAGTATAGGTAAAAGTCCAAATATAACGAAAAATATCCAAAATATCGGTAAAGGTCCAAAAATGTCGAAAAACATCCTAAAATCGGTAAAAGTCCAAAAGTATTGGAAAACATCGAAGAAATAATAATAATAATACTTGATTGTTATTATTATGAATAAGTGGCATGTTAAAGACTAAGTTCTTCTATGCGAACGATTCAAATCAATAAATAAATAAATAAAAATAAAAAACTTTTCACATTTTTTATAAAAATTTTCTTAAAAAAAGTAAAACTAAAAAATGATTTGGCTGATTACACTAGTTTACAAATGATTAAAATTTTTTTTCCCAGCGAATGCCGTTAATCATTTTATATGGAAAATGGGCTGCTGATTCCGAAAATCGCATTTTTTTTTTTTATTTCGTGTCGTTTTTGAGATATCGGTCATTTTCGGTTTTTGGACCAAAAAGAAAAGATAGTTCCACTTAAATACAAATATCTCAAGAACTAATGTTTGTATTCAAACAAATAATATGTCATATTAAAGGTAATTAAATTACCTACAAATGATACTCACGTCACTTTTTGGCTGGTTTGTTAGTTTCGATGAAATAAATTGATTTCTGAAAAAAAAGAGTATATTTTTCCGAAAAAATTACAAAAATGTCTAAATCAACTGCAGATTTTTACAAGAAAAAAAAATTTTAAAAATCATTTTGTATTTTTATATTATAGTCTATAAATTTGTTAGGCAAATAAAATACTATTTAAGAAAATCGATGGAAAAATGCAAAAGTTGTGTACAATTCATTGATAAGTTACCAAAATGCGTTTTCCCCTATTTTTCCGTTTTTTTGTAATAAACTGTTCGAAAATTTTAAACTTTTTGTAAAAGAAATTAGAAAATCCAAAAAATTCTTAAAGAAGGCATTAAAAGGAAACACCCGTGCCTCGCCGTTTTTCTCTAGCACGTCAGATTTTTTTTTAATCGATTTTTGAAGTTTTTTAATCCACTGTACATGAAAAAACAGAAATAACGCATTCTTGTGTTAAATCGATGAATTTAACTATATGATCCTTACATCTGAGGTGTATCATGTCTTCAGCAAACTTATGCAGGATACTACGCGGAATATTTTTGTAGACAATTTTAACCCTCTCAAACCCCCACATGTAGGTCAAAATGACCTTCATGTGGGGGTCAAAATGACCCACATGTGAGGGTTTTAGAGGGTTAAAATTTTCGATTAAAAAAAAATCTGACGTGCTAGAGAAAAACGGCGAGGCACGGGTGTTTCCTTTTAATGCCTTCTTTAAGAATTTTTTGGATTTTCTAATTTCTTTTACAAAAAGTTTCAAATTTTCGAACAGTTTATTACAAAAAACGGAAAAATAGGGAAAAACGCATTTTGGTAACTTATCAATGAATTGTATACAACTTTTGCATTTTTCCATCGATTTTCTTAAATGATATCTTATTTTCTTCACAAATATATAGTCTATGATACAAAAAAAAAATATTACAAAAAAGTTATGTCTTCTTGAATAAATTTGAAGTTGAATTTGATTTTTTCTTAATTTTTTCGAAAAAAAAAATTTTTTTTTTAGAAATCAATTTATTTCATCGAAACTAACGAACCAACCAAAAAGTGATGTGGATATCATTTGTAGGTAATTTAATTACCTTTAATATGACATATTATTTGTTAAAATACAAACATTGGTTCTTGAGATATTTGTATTTTAATGGAACTATCTTTTTTTTTTGGTCCAAAAACCGAAAATGACCGATATCTCGAAAACGACACGAAATAAAAAAAAAAAAAATGCGATTTTCGGAATCAGCAGCCCATTTTCCACATAAAATGAGTAACGGCATTCGCTGGGAATTTTGGCTGTAAACTAGTGTTATTGACGGAGTTATGATCATTTTAAAAAACTAATTTATGTCGTTTTTGAACCTTTTTCAGTTTTAAAAAAATTTATACCTCTGAAACGGATAAATAAAAAAAAAAACTTAAAAAATCATAGGTAATGGTCTCAACTAGTTCTATAAGACAAAGAAGTTTCAAAAAAATCGGTGATGCAAAAGCCAAATGCTATCTGGTTACGTATGTAATGCCCCATATTTTGGGCATATTTTTCGTTTTTTTTCTTTTCGCGTTTCCAAAAGCAATTAATTTATCATGATTCCGAAAATATTTGGCGGATGAGTTTCGGTACGTACATATCTGTGGCCGCGCGGAAAAATCAGGTAACTCCATTTTTCAAAAACAGGAGAAAAACGCGTTTATCTTTTTTGATGAATTTAGCATGTTTTTTAATTTTTATTTGCTTTCTGTCATAAAATAACGTGGAGAAACTCTATTTTGAATGAGAATGAAGACTTTTTGAGGCAGTTCACTAAATTTAAGGCAAAAATACAGCAAAAAACGGTCAGTTACCTGGTTTTTCCGCAAAAATGGAGTTACCTGGTTTTTCCAAAAAGATGTTCTATTTTCAATGTATGAGAATGTCACAACAAATCGAAACGCTTCGAGCCAATGACCTGGCTATGTTAATTTCTGCGCTATTGGATAAGACAGAGATGCGCTTCAATGCTGCATTACAGCGTTTCGGAAGCACTATTGATGCGCTCTGCTCTCCATTGTTAATCATCGATCGAATGATAAAAGTTTAATTGTGAGGAAATCGGCAAGATTGCAGCAGAAAAAAAAGTAGTTGTATTTCATTAAAGCAACCATTTGAAATTAATCAAACATGAAATTTTTTATTTCCATGATATGAATGTGCAATTTCGAAAAGGTCACATATCCAAAACGAGGCAAAAATAATATTAATTGGCTTACATTTTGTTAGGAATGATTAAAATTGATCTCTGTTTTAACGATTAATTTACTTGATGATGTAGAATTAAGTTACAAAAATACTTTTGCCTCGTTTTGGAGATGTGACCTTTTCGAAATAACACATTCATATATTCAGTTTACTATTTGTCAATATAATGATATACGTATATTATGATATATGTATGTATTTATGCATAAATTGTATTTGGATTTTTGCTGAATTTTCTATTTTCTAGCTTTTATGGGAGGAGCCACGCCCTCTTGTCCGATTTTATCCAGTTTTTGCTTAAAGCTGCATTTATAGTTTTTAGTGTCTGAGTCAAATTTAGTTCGATTGTCTCTAAAAACGCTTTCAGTACAGCATTTTGAAGCTTTTGCTTATATGAGAGGTGCCACGCCCTCTTGTCCGAATTCGACCAGTTTTTGCTCAGAGCTTGCGCTGACATTTCGTAGGATTTATGTGTATTTTGGTTGCATTGTTGTGAAAAATACTCCAAAATTTGCATTTTGAAGATATTTTTTGTATGGGCGGTAGGCGTGTCCGTTGACCGATTTTGCTCATTTTCAATCCCACGAGCTATCTTTGACGACGGAGGCAGTGTTCCAAATTTCATTGAATTATTTTTCTTAGTTTTCACAAAAAATTTTCCACACACAGCCAGCCACCCAGCCAGCCATCCAGACAGACGGACATGGCTATATCGACTCAGGAAGTGACGCTGATCAAGAATATATATACTTTTCCATATCTGCCACGCCTCCTTCTCTGCGTTGCAAACGGAAAGACAAAGTGAACATACCCTGGGTGTAGGGTATAAAATCATTCCATTCTTCATGGTTTTTACATTTTCCAAAAAAATGGAATTGCCTGGTTTTTCCGCGCAGCCACAGATATATAAATTACATTCTTTTGTTTAATTTAATTGGAGATGCCCCCGTCCTCTGTATAGGAAAAGGTGTAGCAACGCACTCTGGGAATCGCTAGTAGATAATAAAATAAATAAATGTTTTACAACATTTGACTTACTTGAATAACTTTCCCTGGATAATTTTTCATTGTGTTAAACAAAATTCGACCTATTGAACAGTCATCATGATAGTATGGTGCTTCTTTGGCACCGCTCCAAATTTTGTTACGCTCATCGTAATAGGAAGGTATTAGATTCATCATCTTTGTAAAAAAAAAATTTGATCCTTGCTGTGCTGTGCTATCCTATTCAGGTAATTCAGTAACAATTTCACAGGTATGAGACTATTTAGACGGAGTTCCTACTTAGTTCAATGAAACTTTGAGACTTAATAGTATTAATACTTATATTCGCAATTCAGTTACGCAATTTTAGTGACATGTGCGTGAATTGTTATCTGTAAAATGCGAACGATAAACGTGTGTGATGATAAGGTTTGTTTAATGAGAGTTTAATTATGGTCACATTTCTAAGATTAAACGAATTTTATTTTTAATCTACTTACTCTGTAATACTTTCACGTCTATATTATTTGTTTTTAGTATCACCAGTTTCCTTATCACTCCTAGGTGGGTTAACAGAAAACCTGACTTGACGCAATAAAACGAATAGCGTGTTAAAGTGTTAGGTGGATCAAAATACACTAAATACTATCTTTCGAAATATACATGTGTAGAATAAGATAATTGAATAAAAATTCATATGAAGTTAGCAGACCACTCTATACCTCAGAAACTATGAGAGCGGTAAATTTTTCTTTTCACGGTTAATTATCGGTTAATTTACGGAAAATTCCCTCATTAAAATTTTTTCAAAATTTTGAAGTTGGTCTGCTAACTTCGGATACTTGTATTATTTGCGTAAACAACCATTTCCTAATTAAGCAAATTTTGTTAAAAATAACTAAATTGTTCTTAAAAAGTCTCTGAAGATAAAAAGTACACTGTTATTTTGTATACAGTTGAATTCTTATTACTCTTTGTTATATGTTCAAATACAGATGTTAACAGTCAGCACTTGACCTTGCTGAAATAAACTGTGCCTTTGCTTCCTTCTTCAGGATCTTGCCATTCTGATTATACGGTAGTTTTTCCACGAACAGTATACCACCATTCAGCTGTTTATGCGGCACTACTAACTCCTTCTGCACATGATTTTTTATTTTTTCTGTACTAAGAGAGCTTCCTTCCGCTTTGACGACAAGAGCACCCGCTAAATCACCATAAGCCTCATCATAAACACCAATTACACAGGCTTCCACAACATCTGGTAGATCTGTGATGCATTTTTCAATTTCTGTGGGCCAATAATGCATACCCTGAAACTTCAGTATTTCCTTTTGGCGGTTTACGACATAAAGAAAATGTTCATCATCAAAATAGCCGACATCACCTGTGTGATACCAGCCATGCAAATCTAAGGCCGCTTGTGTCCCCTTCGGATTGCCATAATAACCATTCCATTGCTTTGGCTGGTGTGTGTAAATTTCACCAACTTCATTGGATCCCAAATTCTTACCATCGTCATCGACTATGCGAACCTCTACACCTGGTCCAAGCTTACCACTGGAGGTTGGCTTTTCTAGACCAAGATTTGCGCTAACTATACCGAATTCACTCATACCATATGTAAAACTAATTATTGCTTTCGGAGCGATACGTTGTAGTTCCTGTAAAGAAGTGATTGCTATGGTAGCCCCACCTACATGGATTAGACATATAGACGCCAGATTTGCCGGTGTAGCTGTTGGACAGTTAATGAGTGAACTGGTATGAGAAGGAAGCAAATATGTATAAGTTATTTTGTTCTCCTTAACCAGACGAACAAACTCATCTGCAGAAAATATTTGATCACTAATAATGCGAGTACAACCGGTCGTGCAGGAATTAATCAACGCAATAAGACCGGTACCCCAATCGAGCCCACTTGAAGTATAAATTACATCATTGCTGTTAAAGGACGAACTACGAGTAGCAGAGAAATAATAGCAATATTTAAGTGTGAAAATACACATGTTTGATTGTTTTTACACTGCAAAAGACTGCAATTTATGGTTTGATATGCAAACACCTTTTGGCAATCCAGTCGTACCAGACGAACAGAGTATTGCCACTGTTTGATCGCCACCATGTAGTAATGCTTCCGGTCTAGTTGATGAAATAAAATTTTTAATGATCGCTGATTTAGGCAGTTAGCTATTTTGAAAGGCACTTACTTGTAGAAATGTTCTGTTTTTGTTGGTGCCAAAAAGTCTTGTACCTTGGGAACATTATCGATGTGTTCGGTTATGGTATATATTTGTGGTTTAAACGTTTCTGTTGCCAGACGCACTTTATCGTAATCTTGACCATCGCAAAAAATCAATTTAGGTTTTGTTATTTCGAACACTTGCGACATTGCTTCTGAAAGAGTTTAAGAAAATAATCTCAAAATCAACTTTTAATTTTTTTTTGACTATTTATTCATATGTTTTGTGACATCAGAGTCCATCGATTCAAAATAACAAAACATATAAATTAACTTACTTTCGTCTAATGTTGGATGAATTCCATGATATGGTGTACAATTCAGAAAAGATGCCACTACGAGAGGCATTACGTACGTTGAATTTCTAGCCACAATACCAATAATGTCGTCCTGACTTAAGGTCATGGTTTTGAAATGTTGTGCGATGCGTATGGCCGCAGTGATAGCTTCACCATTGGTCATTGTAACGCCATCTTTATCAAAGATCTATAACGAAAATATTAAAAAATTTTACAAAAATAAATTATTGCCTCCAACTTTTTCTATGTGAGCGTTTAATCGGAGGGGGAGGGGTCAGAAAAGAGGGCTAAGTACAACTGCTTTCTTAATTATAATCTATATACATATATTAAAACGCAAGACAGAAATTTGTCCTACACGATTTTGAATTATATACCATTAGAAAGGTATTTGTGTGTAAATGTGCTCAAAGTAAAAATTATTTTAATATTTTGCCTTAAGCCAGGTAAAATTATATGCAAATTTTTGCAATATCAACAACGACAAAATACGCATTCACACAGGACAGAAAGGAGGAAACAGCACAAAGAGAAAGACAAAAAGCTGACTGACCTCATGTTTTTTTGTTTTCTTTTCGTTTCTCATTTATCGTTGTACATTGTATTTAATACATTTGTAGTCAAATTTTATACAAAAGCGCTCGTAGTATAGGAAAATTAGGTTTTTGCATATAATTTTGTTGAGCAAGCACAGATTTTGATCAGACATAACTCATTTTGTTCGTAATTTACCAAATGTTGACGTCGGCGATACCATCTTTGCGAGGCCTCTTTCATTTCCCAGAAAGTAAACGATAAATAAATTGAGACTTATGTATGTACACAAGATTTATTGTTAATCAAATGTTACCAAAAATTACAAAGCCGATCACAACTTAAGATAAAGGAATTTTTCGATTTTTAGCCTCACTAAGTTTTTTCAAGATTATGTCGTAGTTAACACCAGCCGCTATTTCTACTTCAATTGACAAAACTGATAACGCAGATAGTCTCTCTTGCCTCATCGTAATCATCAAGTAGGGCTTAATCAGTTAAAGCTTCGAAAAACTTCTCTCAGCAGTGGCTGTAACGACTGGAACTGTAAGCATTATCCTGATTGTTATATATAAGCATTCGGATATACTTCTTTCAAATTATTTTCTAAAATATACTGGAGAAGTTGCTTTTAAAATCAGGAGTTCTTCATACAGTTCATGACTAACAACAAAAATATTTGAAAAATAACTTATTATATGCTTATTAAAGCAAATATTTCTTTTGGAAATTAACTTGATAAATGTTTGGAAATTCTTGAATTTTAATTATTTAATAATCGAAACTGCACCCTTTATAGCAAGATTGTGAAAATCATTTGGAGCAAGCTTATTATAAATGTTTTCATACAATATTTTCTAAATTTTTTTATCCAATATTTTTAAATTGTTTTTTTTTAACTTTTCAATTAACATTTTGTTAGTATTTATTAAGTTCATTAATCAACATTTTCCAAACATTTTTATATTTAATGAAAAATAAAAAAAATTTATGTTTACTGAGAATCGAACTTATGACTTCCAAATTATGAGTCGACAATAGCTCCGTTCCAGAACGAAACAAAAGTTAACTTTTGTTACCTTAAGTTGACTAAATCTTGTTCCCTTATACAAAATTTAGTCAAATGAGAGCGAAAAAAACATGGCTGATCATTTCCCTTCCAAACAAAAATAACCAAATTTTACCTAAAAAATTTCTTTAGGCAAAATTTGTTAAGTTTCAAAAAAGTCACAGTTGACAAAAAGTTTACAGTACGCGGTCGGTACGGGTAATAAAAAAAAAAATTTCAAAATAAATCAAACGCCAAAAAAAATAAATTAGTAAAAAAATAAACGAAAAAGCAAATAAAACCCCAAATATGAGCAGCATCTATCTAAAATGTAGATTTTCATTTAAACCCTCACCAGCAAAACCATCACCTTAGATACCTCCGATACAAATGAAAATGTTATGGCAAAAATTCAAGATGAAGAAGGTATCCCTCCAGATTAATAATGTTTAAATTTCGCTGGTAAGCAATTGGAAGATGGACACACTCTACGATTAAAACATTCAAAAGAAATCGACTTCGCACATGGTGCTTTGTCTGCGTGGTGGTATCATTTTGCCACAAAAAACAATTATGACGAAATGCTGCCGTAAATGCTATGCCCGTTTGCATCCAAAAACTACCAATAGCCGCAAGAAAAAGTGTAGACACATCAACAACTTGCGTCCAAAGAAGTTGACGTAGACGACTGGATGTTTCTGGGAGTTTGCTAGGAGACAGTTTTTTTTCTTTATTTGTATGTGTAAAATGTTGTTTTTGTTTGGAATGCAGAGGACATGAAAATAAAACAGTTGTATTGAAAAATTCATTTATTTTTTTCTAACTTTGCTTTGGGCTTTTGCTAGAAATAAAAATACATTCATAATAGGCGAGGAGCCGGCAATACTAAAAGTGCCGTCATCGCGGATTCTGAAATTTTTAATGCAAAATGGTAGTTTACACTAAGGCGAATAAGAAAAGCTTGGTCAGCATGGTCATTGCCTGGCAGAAATATTTTTTAATGATTTTTGAATTATTAAATTTTCGGAATGTTTTGCCATCATCGCGGATTTTGATCAATCTTAATATTAATCGATGATAAATTTCATAACCATTCAGAAAAACTCTGGCCGACCAAATTTTTTTTGCCGGAAATGACCGGCAGACCTATTTTAATGGTGTGACAGTGGGTACTTCCGGCAGTTTCTAAACTCGCATACCAAGATATTTTTAAATTTGACATTAAAAAAACACGTAAATTTAAAAAAAAAAAAACTAATTTCCGTGATAACAGAGAAATTGTACTCACTGTAGCACCATTAAAATAGGTAATTTTCGGTAAAAAAAAGGTCGGCCGGATTTTTTCTGAATGGTTATGAAATTTATCATCGATTAATATTAAGATTGATCAAAATCCGCGATGACGGCAAAACATTCCGAAAATTTAATAATTCAAAAATCATTAAAAAATATTTCTGCCAGGCAATGACCATGCTGACCAAGCTTTTCTTATTCGTCTTAGTGTAAACTTAGTGTAAGTATTTTCATAATACAAAATTATTTCATTTATTTATTTGTTTATGTTTTTTAATTTGTGACAGCAAACACTTTAGCCAAATTTTTGACCAAATCTTGTTCCAGTAAATTTTGTAGTTAAATCTCTTGCTGAGAGCAATTTTGCTGTTGCTCTCCTATATTATTTAACTAAAGATTTAACTCAAAATTTAACTAAAAAACTTCTGGAACGGAGCTAGTCTTATCAACTGACCTAATGTGCCTGTTATGATTCAAATGCCTTGTGTTATAATAAGCTCAATAAGTCATTGAAAAAATAAAATGAAAATTTTTTCGAATGTTTGGAAAACGATTATTGAAAATTTTGGAAATAAACATTTTTCCAATTGTTGATTTTAACCTCGCAAATCAATTTTAAAAATAATAAAAAAATAATATTTTCCAAACGTTTGAAAATTGGTTATGAAAACATTTGAAAATTGACTTTGCTCAAAAAATTTCTTAATTCCCGACACCGCCGCACTACAAGGACACATTTTCTTTAAAAAAATTAAACGCGACATTAAAGGTTATACCTACATTCACCTATCTGAAAAGATGCCCGCTTTTTCCAGCATCTGACCCACAATATAGTGACACGGGTCGAAATCTCTTGAATTTTGAAAAAATCGATTTTTCTGTTTAAAAATGTTAGTCACATTAAACGCAGGAATGATATATAAATAAATTTATGCGCATTCAATCAAATCAAGTAAAATAAAATCAACTCAAAGTGAAAATGGGCGGTGCCACGCCCCAAAAATAAATTCATCATATTCGTCATGTCTCCGAAACTATTAGATGCAGATAGATAAGATTTGGTATGTTTGTAACAAAAACAGAGAGAAATAACATCCACTGAAAAAATGGGCGGTGCCACGCCCTACAAATGTAAAACTTATCATATCTCCGAAACTATTTGAGCTATAGGGATGAATTTTGGTATATACGTAAAAGGTGGTGAATCAAATATTATTTGCTGAAAAAAAGGGCGGTACCACACCCAACAATGAACATATCTTTTTTAATTGCAACTCTGTTATATAGGAAACAAGTTCAGTCATGTAGCTCTGCCTGTGGGTGTGGTACCACATATTTTTTCAGCAGACATTATTTGTTTTGATGATTTTTGTATATAAACCGAATTTCATCCACATAGGTCAAATATTTACGGAGATATGATGTGTTTTATATTTTTAGGGCGTGGCACCGCCCACTTTTATAGCAAATATTATTTATCTCTGTGCCTATTACAAACATACTGAATCTTATCTATCTGCATCTAATAGTTTCGGAGATATGACGAATTTGTTTTTGGGGCGTGGCACCGCCCATTTTCACTTTGAGTTCATTTCATCTTAATTGATTTGATTGAATGCACATAAATTTATTCATATATAACTCCTTCGTTAAATGTATCTAACATTTTTAAACAGAAAAATCGATTTTTTCAAAATTCAAGAGATTTCGACCCGTGTCACTAATTTATGGATCAGATGCTGGAAAAAGCGTGCATCTTTTCAGACAGTTGAATGTACAGTCTGTTAAATAAGAGCGTGGTCACGATTACTCGCGATCGGTAAAGTATAATGCTGTAATTTTTTTTTCTCACACAGAGGGCAGTATTGTCCTTCATGCTTCGTGAAAGTGAATCAGCTGACCACTCTTTTCAATGCGTTCTCAGCATTTTTCCAAAATGAGTACCGCGTACGCGTCGCGCTTTGAAGCCGTTTTTTTGTGTTTGCACCCCAAAGGTCCCAAAATGACCCAAGCGGCGGCTGCGAAGTATATGCAAAAGTCGAAACAGTTTGTGAGTAAGTGGGTGAATCGCTTCAAAGAAGAAAAAAATGTCGATGACTTTCCAAATCGCGGGTCTGTCGGTGTAGTGACGGAAAAACAGGAAAAACTGATCTGTGCTCTATTTTCGAAAAATCCAACATTAACTTTGCGTGAAGGTGCTTCGAAATTGTCCCAAAAAGGTTTGAATATCTCCCACGGAACTATTCGTAATAATTTGATTGCAAATAGTGTGAAATACCGAAGTACTTTGCAAAAACCGATGCTCAGTGAAAAACATGTCCAAAAACGTCTTGAATGGGCCAAAGACAATTTGGATCGTGACTGGGGCAACGTTATCTTCACTGATGAATCCTCTTTTTGGGCCTTTCCTATCATCAGGCATGCCTGGAAAAACCGACCCTGCAACTTGAAACAGCTGGTTCGACGCATTCACAAAATTTGGAGGTCGTTTTCAGAAGAGTATGCGCAAAATCTTGTTCAAAGTATGTCGCGAAGATGTCAAGCTATAATTGATGCTGGGGGTGATTGGACCTGCTATTAATGTATTTGCATTGAAGTTTTTGATCAAATAAATCAATATTAAAAAGAATTTTCGCAATGGGTATTTTCATTTTCTCACAACAATGACCACGCTCTTATTTAACAGACTGTATAACCTTTAATTTCGCGTTCAATTTTTTTAAAGAGAATGTGTCCTTGTAGTGAATTATTTTTGTGTACACTTTTAAGTCAAAAAAAAAAAAAAACCCTTGGTGCGCCGACGTCTTCCGCTGCCACTGAATTCCAATATAGCAGGAAAAAGTTTGAAATTTCACAAATTTTTTAAATTTTTCATATCAACTTCAAATGAAACACTTTGTTTTAGGCATATATTTTTTTAGATAACTATTTTAGCAATAATATTTAATGACACATTTAATTGCAAACATTTTAAGCATATGCTGAGCAAAATCGAATGAAATTTCGAGAAGAGATTTCGATTTGTATCCGCAATATTATTCTACAAAGGATGATAAGGAGTTGTCTAGAGAATCTTCAAAATGTTCAATGAGTTTAAGATTTAAGATTTTAAGGGTGTATTAAAATTTTTAAGTATAGGCAATTTAAGAACTCGGCGAGACCTACATTATCTGCTAGATCTCTTGAAAAGTGTATGCATTTTTAGGATTTTGTAGCACTGTGTAATTTACAACAATTGACTTACTTGAATAACTTTCCCTGGATAATTTTTCATTGTGTTAAACAAAATTCGACCTATTGAACAGTCAGCATGATAGTATGGTTCTGCTTTGGCACCGCTCCAAATTTTGTTACTCTCATCATAATAAGAAGGTACTAGATTTATCATCTTTATAAAAAAATATGATCCTTTGCTGTGCTATGTTATTCTCGTAATTTAGTTACAATTTCACAGATATCAGACTATTCAGACGGAGTTCCAACTTTGTTCAATGCAAATTTAACACTAAATATATACGCAATTCAGTTACGCATTTTAAGTGACACGTGAATTGCTATCTTTATGATGCTAACTTGTGTGATTATAAGGTTTGATTGATTAGAGTTCAATTATGGTCACATTTCTTAGATTGAAGGAATTTTTATTTTAATCTACTCTGTAGTACTAACCATCAAGTCTTTTATTTATTATTTGTTTTTAGTGTCACCGGTTTCCTTACCACTTCTTGTGGCATATTTGTGTTAAGTAGATCAAAATACACTAAAAACACTTCAAAGTCCATAGGACTTTTTCGACTGTTGAACTGTTAAGATTGTGAACATTAATTGCAATTTTTTTCCATATACGTACATTTTTGGTACAGTAAATATTTTTATTCAAATAAAGTGGATTTTAATTACAAAAGCCAGCTCTAAGCATCGCATGAATGAAGCTACGAAATTTAGTCAACTACTTTTAAGTGCTTGCAAACTAATAAAGTACGAAGGGTGGCTCATAATCATGAAAATATACATACGAGAAAAAAAACCGATACCGTGATAATCATCTAAATCTTAATGTTTTGTATTGCTAAAACTGATAATATGCATTTTGTAATAATAAAACACATTGTCATTAAATTTTAGCCTTAACCCTAACCTCAACACTTAAATATTTGTGCAATGCAATCAAACCATTTTTTCATTGAATATTAAATATTTATTTTGAACTACCACATATAAGAACAGTTTACAATATTAAGTTTGCTTTATACTATAGATTACAAAGTGTGATTGATTCCTTACTCCTAAATTCTGTTGCTCATGGTATAGAATGCAGGATATAATAAACAGCCTGATTTTATCAAAATGTTTAAACGGTCAATTGGGCTAAATTTGAATTGTATACGTTTTTATAATAATAAATTTTAGAAAATCAATTTTCAATATAGCGCTTAGCTCAGATAATAGGATCGTCAACTAGCAACACAGAGGTCGTAGGTTCAATTCCGCAGCGGGCTTGTTGACAAATATTATTTTATTTTTATATTTTCATCTTTTTATTTGAATTAACAACTGCACAAATGGAAGAACTGTAGATGTTTGCAATTTTGATATACGACGAAGAAGAAAACCCTGAAAACATGTGAGGGTGATTTTCAATTTTGAGAAAAAAATGCCAACATTATCACTAATTCTGTGGCCGCGCGGAAAAATTAGGTAACTCAATTTTTCAAAAACAGGAGAAAAACGCGTTTAACTTTTTTGATGAATTTGGCATGTTTTTTAATTTTTGATTCGTTTTCTGACGTAAGATAACGTAGGGAAACTTTATTTTGAATTAGGATGAAGATTTTGTAAGATATTCCACTCAATTTAAGGCTAAAATGCAGCTAGACAAGGTCAGTTACCTGGTTTTTCTGCAAAAATGGAGTTACCTGGCTTTTCCAGAAGATGTTCTATTTTCAATGTATGAGAATGTTACAACCTAACGAAGCGCTTCGAGCCAATGACCTGGCTATGTTAATTTCTGCGGTTTTGGATTCGACAGAGATGCGCTTTACTGCTGCATTAGAGCGCTCGGATGCAATATTGATGCGCTCCGCTCCCCATAGGTTTTGAGTAAAAACCTGCATTAACAAAATTTCCATTTTCGAGTGGCCATATTTTGGTCAATTTTGAACCTTAGAAATTTTTCAGAAAAGCGTTTTAAAAAAATTGTATATTCTCTTTTTTATATACCGTCTTTTCCTTTTTCTGACCCTCAAAAAGTTATAGGAAAAAGCAGGGATTGAAATAAGAAAAAGTTATTACTGCATAATTTTTTTTGTTTTTATTTGCAATTATTAGCAAAATTTTATTAATGTCTTATTCAAGTGATTAATATTAAATATTAATATTAAATAACAGATATCATGGCAATGGTTCAATTTAAAATTTAAAATTCATTGCGAAATTTTCTTCAAATGCATTTATAAAAATATGTTTAAAGTATTGCGGTTGCTACATTTTAGCCCAAATTGGTGAGGTTAGACAACTAAAACAACGGTTATAAGCTAAATAAAATGAGTATTTCGTTTCAACGATTAACGCAAAACAAAGTAATATGAATTTAGGTGAAAATTATTATTACAATTTTTTACAATATTCTGAAGTTATTACTGCAAATTTGAAGTTATTACTGCAGAAATAGGGTATTACTACAGCTTATTTCAATGCCTGGGAAAAAGTGTAAGAAAAAAACTACTACTAACTCGAAATTGACAACTTTTTAGGAGAACGTTGAATCTCCTCTTTCCATACATTTTTACTAATCATAAAGTGTCAGCTGTCAAATTATTTTTTTCTTTTGGTTCATAACACTTCACCGCACGAATGGCGCTAAGTTCAAACCTTGCGTGAACTATGGGACACCCTTATATCTCTGGAATAAAAAATCATAGAGACATGGCGATTATACCAATAAAAGCGCATTTAAATTTTATATTTAGGACTAAAATCCTGGAGAATTGTCTTATCTGGACTTAGGTTGTTTTGTCAAAAGTCCATAGATATGGAGCCTTAGAGAACTATCAGTTAAACAAGTTCTTTATAAACTGGAAAGCTTTTAGATTTAATCATCTTAATAAAAGACTACATTGCGGGAAAAATACTCATAAATCGATGAAGTTAAACCAAATTGAATTGCTTTTTTTTGTTATAAGCTTTGAAGTTTTTATATTTCATACACATTAACCCTACCTATGCAATATATTAAAAAAATACTTTACACCAAAACATCAAAATCTGATAAAACTAAACATTACAACTACTTACTTCTTTTGGCTTACACTTTAATCCAATCCTAAAACTGCCGTTGGTGCAGAAAAAAAAAAAAATAAAATTGCAACTAAAATTTCATCATTGATTGCAATGCAAATTACGACCAACAACGAGTATTTTGGAATTTGCATAAAAACAGCTACCACTACTCAAAACAAAGCCAAAAAAACAAACAAGTGGCAACACGCTGCACAAATTATTTAGTTGCAACAACCAATAGCAACAAAAAACTATAAACCCATTCAAGCCGTAACTAGTGCGTATTAAATTCCAAAAGTAAAAAATAAAAAAAAACATTTTATTTTTCCGAAATTCAATTAAAATGACCAAAACGACGGCAAATAAATAAAAAACAAGTCAAGCAAAGTTCCATTGAAACCACGTCGATACCCTTCTCCACTAGAGCAGTATGACTTTTGGAAGCATTCATCCATGACTTTGTGCATTAACACAGGCGATTCTATTTGAAAATCATATGCCTAGACGAATATTTTGCAGAGAGATAGACATTAGGGTGGAGCAAACATTTTTTTTTCGATTTTCAGTTGATGATACAGCTTTTGAAGTAGGAATCTGCACAAGATGTATTGTTGGAGTTTTAGAACATTTCGTTTCAAGATCAAAGACCAAAGACCAAAAACCAAAGACCAAAGACCAAAGACCAAAGACCGAAGACCGAAGACCAAAGAACAAAGAACAAAGATCAAAGATCAAAGACCAAAGACCGAAGACCGAATACCGAAGACCAAAGACCAAAACCAAAGACCAAAGACCAAAGACCAAAGACCAAAGACCAAAGACCAAAGACCAAAGACCAAAGACCAAAGACCAAAGACCAAAGACCAAAGACCAAAGACGAAAGACCAAAGACCAAAGACCAAAGACCAAAGACCAAAGACCAAAGACCAAAGACCAAAGACCAAAGACCAAAGACCAAAGACCAAAGACCAAAGGCCAAAGAACAAAGACCAAAGATCAAGACCAAAGACCAAAGACCAAAGACCAAAGACCAAAGACCAAAGACCAAAGACCAAAGACCAAAGACCAAAGACCAAAGACCAAAGACCAAAGACCAAAGACCAAAAACCAAAGACCAAAGACCAAAGACCAAAGACCAAAGACCAAAGACCAAAGACCAAAGACCAAAGGCCAAAGACCAAAGACAAAAGACAAAAGACCAAAGACCAAAGACCAAAGACCAAAGGCCAAAGACCAAAGACCAAAGACCAAAGACCAAAGACCAAAGACCAAAGACCAAAGACCAAAGACCAAAGACCAAAGACCAAAGACCAAAGACCAAAGACCAAAGACAAAAGACCAAAGACCAAATATTGAAGACCAATCAATCAAAAAAAAAAAAAATAAATAAATAAAAAATCAATTCACCCTAATGGACAAAACCTACGATCCGATAGGCAAACATATTTGTTGCTTGCCATTGCACTGGCGAGTTTACAATTGCTGCATGCATTCCTGTGCTTCCAAAGGTGTCTCAAATGTCTGGTCATGATTTTTTTTAACACTTTGTTGTTGTGGTTAGACGCGCTTTAACGCTTATCATGCTGCGCCATAAACTGAACTGTAAGGATTATAGTTTTATTTATTAGATTTTTACACTTTTATGGATAAACCGATCATTTTTATGTGAATGGCGATAAAAAGTTTAGCGATTTCAAAAATAAGGAAATTGTTTGTGATTTCCATAAGTGTGAATTTATGACTTGTAGTTGGGTGAACATAAATAAAGAAAAGAAAAGACTTAATAAAATAGTACATACTTACACGTAAGATATGTTCTTGATTACACAACTCTAGTAACTAAGTTTTGCCAATAATGCCCTTATGAAAAAAGTGGAAGTGGGCGTTTCACTTATCTGATTTCGCACACTTTTCAACTAACGCATGTAATGACATATTTGGCATTTATCTGTAAAATTTCATCAAAATAATTGCTATAGCTTTCGAGATATAATAATAAGTTTTAAGCTCATCGTACTTACGTGTACCCCAGAAATTTCACTTCAAAAACTATTTTCTTTTTTTTACAGTCTGCCACACAAAGCTTAAAAACTATATTTGGCTTAACGTAAAAGACAAAAACTATTGGCTAATTAATCACTTTTCACCTTATCCAATAAACACCTAGACGAAACATTTAATAAATATTTTGAACGCCCCTTTGAGGCGTGGCAAAAAAAAAAAAAACAAAATTCAGTCATAAACAACAACTTGTAAAGTGCTTTAAAAATACAAATGCTTATATGTTTACAAGCTACTAACATGGAGATACATTTAAGTAATTAATTATAGTCTCACATGCGTTAGTCAGACTCTTGCTAAAGTTGTCTAAATCTAAACTGCAAATACTTTATCAACTTTATGGGTTTTTATGGGCCGCAAAGTTGACATAAAGACCACTAATTAATCAAATAACAAAAATGTACACAGTAAGAAATTTTGAAAATAAGTTTTTCTTGAATTTTTTCCAAGAAAAAAACTAATTGATTGACTGAAAAACTATAATCGATAGTTAAGATTTAACCATAAAAGGCACTGCAAAATTTCTCTTAAATTAATGAGTGTTCTTTAACACTGTGAATCTATGCAAACAAATTCGTTGAGTTGCTTAGTAAGAGTAGGGAAACGAAAACTAAGGACTATAAGTGCACGCTCTGAGCTAAAACTAGACAAACTCGAACAAGAGGGCGTGGCACCTCCCATATAAGTAAAATTTTGAAATACTGCAGTGTAGGGTATTTAATTTTTGGCCAGGCCAAAGGTTACACCCTTACTAGTTTTTAACTAAGAACATAATATGTATATTTTGAAATATTAAAAAAGCTATAACCATAAATCAACTAAAAATACCATCTTTTCATTGGATTCATATGAAAGAGAGATGTGTCTTCGTTCCAGAAAAAATATTTTAGAAAAGTTTTATGTTGATTTCCAAAAGGGTTATTTAGAACGTATATAAAGTGGATTTGAATTGGAAAAGCTTAAGCTTGAAATGGAAAATTGTACCGTTATGAAACTTGGTTGATATTAGAATCGCCCAATGGTCAAAATTTAAGTACAAATGTATTAAATAATTTTGGTACTTTTTGGAAAGTTTTAGTACTTTTTTTATGCTATTTGGTACAAAATAGAATACCTCATTTATCATCCCTGTTACAATGACAAATGTGAAACTAAAAGAAAACAAGAAACATGAAGTCACTGTCAGTTAGCTTTTTGTCTTTCTCTTTGTGCTGTATCCTCTTTTCAGCTCTGTGTGACCGCGTATTTTGTCGTTGTTAATATTGAAAAACTTACATATAATTTTACCTGGCTTAATGGCAAAATATTAAAATAATTTTAACTTTGTGCACATTCACATTGAAATAACTTTCTAATGGTGTATAATTTAAAGTCGTGCTCCATTTCTAACATATTGAAAAAGGTAGGACAAATTTTTGTCTTGCGTATTAATATATAGATTATGTTAAAACATTTAGAGTTCTGGCAGTTTTTTGATGTAAATAAATGTTTAGTTTTCATTATATTTTTTAATATATTTTATGTAATGAAATGCTTTTCAGAAATGCATTTTTATTATAATTTTATGAACAAATCATATTTTATGAATAAATACTTATTCGAGCTCAACAAGTTGGATAGTGTAAGGGTTAGGCTGATTTGGAGGAATGGGTGGTTAACTTGATGTGGAAAAGTTTTAACTTGGAGTGGAATACCTGTATGGCAGTTATAAAATTTTCGGACCGTGTATAACAGAGACATGTTAGATAACGTAATAAAAACTACTAAAGTTTAAAGAGCAAATTATAAAAGGTACAAAGAGTTTAACCTAGCATCTCAACTTTTCATGTATTTTAACGGAAACAGCTTATTAAGGTGCTAATGTGAACGCTTAAGTAGCAGGGAGTAGCGCGCATGTTAGACATTTCATTGTGACGCCATAAAATTGCAAACTTATGCTTCTGGGCAGGTGTGGCACTGTGGCACCAGCAGCAACTTGCATGACTGCCAGGTTGCATTAATTTTAATTGCCCACCACCACGAATGGTTTATGAATTTAATGCCGTAATTGAAATTGTGAATAAATCCCATTTATGTGTTATGCATTTTATTTTCTTGTAATTTATTGTGTTTATTAATTTAGAAATGTTTGTAACTCTATTAAATAGTTGATTTTGATTGCCGCGTGAGCTGGCTGCTTGATTCTACAAGTCATTCATTCGGGTTGCTTGGTGACATTCATGACATTCATCGCCTGCTTCAATCAGTCAATTAGTTGGCGCTTTAATTGAGTTTTGTTGTTGTTGTTGTATTCGTTCTTTCTTACGTTCAACTACTCGCAAACTCGCAAATGTAGTCATTCAAATTCAATTTACAAGATTATTGACATGTTTTCTCTGATTTGATGTCTTGTAAGTCAAGATATGAATTCTAAATAAACAGATACAGATACGCGTATCTGTACGATTTGTTTTTTTGCTTTGTTGATGTTGTTGTTGTTGTTGTTCATTTGAATGCGTTTCTTTCGGTTTAATTTCATTTGAATTTTATTCAATTCAATGCATTCAATTCAAATAAATGAGTGTAAGCACAAGTTCCTGAATAACTAAATATCACAGTACAATTGTACAATAACTTATCTACAAGTTATGATTTTTGTATCTTTTTAATCTTATAGATGATAGATAGACAAACATATTTTCAAGTGAATACAAGTACATATCTATTTTTGTCACCAGTCTCTCACATTTTGATTGATTAGGGTGCATACTTTTATATTAAAGCAGCAGCAGCAGGAGTTGAACTTGAACACTTGTTGTCAGTGACAATATGTTTTTTTGTAACTCGAATTTGTATCTTTGAAATTCAGGGTTATTATTGCATTATACTTTTATTTAGTTGTCATTTATTTGTTGGAGACAAAATGGCATTATACCGCAGTATTTATTTCATTGAAACAATCAACCAATAAACATTAATTTTAATTATGACAACGCTATTAAGCACTTTAATAGCAAAATATGGAAATTTATGTGGGTTATAAAAAATAAAAGGTAATAATTTGCCTAGATAAAAGTTTGGTATGGGTCTGAAATCATATCTAATGTACGGAAATCAGAGATTTCTTTTTAGCTAAATTTTCTGTTCTTATGCCACTCTTGACTGTGACACTCATGACAGTGTGCTTTTTTGTAGGAAAAGCTTATATTTCTAATAATATAGCTTATTGCATTTGAAAGCAATGAAAACTTCATATTAACTGCATATTTCAGTCATGTTATTGCAATTTTTACGCCATGACACTTATGACAATTATTCAGTAACCAAAACTACTTTCTTTTTTGACATCGATCTGAAGTGCTCTATTGTAGTTACAACAATATAGTTTTTTATTTCTTTTCATTGTGATCTTCTCTTGAAAACTCGACGGACATGGGCTAAGGTTTATGGGCATATCCGAAAATAATCTTCCCTTCCCAGGTTTTCAGAAACTTTTATTTTTCATAGTTTTTAACCAAACTGCCAATAGGTGTAAAAGAAAATTTCGACGTGAGAGACTGTTAAGAAGGTCGTTTTACCTGAAAGTTTCGGGAAAATCGAGATTTCCGATAGTATACGATATAGCACACATTTTAAAAGTAGTAAATATGTTACGGGACACTTTTTCATATATTCTCAAGTAAAAATCAAAAAATCCGTCAAAAAGTCTAAATCGCTCATTACGGTCACATAACAGGTCCCAAAAATCTGAAAAAATTCAAGCTAATTTATTGATGAAAAAGAAATCGAATTTGTGTATGATTTTTTTTTTTTTTTTTAAACGAAAAACTCGAAATTTTGGGTAAAAACTGAGATTTTTGGCGATATGCGAAATTTTTCGATTTTTGTTTTTTACTCGGCTTGGGAAGCCGATTTATTTCTCATTAAGAAATTTGCTTGAATTTTTTCAGAATGTCGGGACCTGTTATGTGGACCTAATGAGCGATTTAGATTTTTTAACCCATTCCCTCACCATATGCCACATACATCTGAAATTTACTTGAGTATATTTGGAAAGGTGCCCCTTAACATATTTACTACTTCTGAAATGTGTGCTCTCCCGTATATTAACGGAAATCTCAATTTTCTTGAAATTTTTAGGTAAAACGACCTCCTGACAGCCCCTCATGTCGAAATTTTCTTGTTCACCTATTGGGACTTTGATTTTACTCGTCTAGAAATATGCGCCACCACATTTGGTTTAAGAATATGAAAAAAAAAAAAAAATAAAAATTTTCTGAAAACCTGGGTCTTATAAGGGAAGATTATTTTCGGATATGCCCATATATTAGACTTCATGTCCAAGTTTGATAAAGAATTGGTTCGACTTTTTAAAGTAAAAACCATTTTAATATATTGTGTGAGATTCGTTATTTTGTAACTTAAATAACTCTGTCAGTAAATCGTTTTGAAACTTTTACTTTAATTAAAGTTGCCACGCCTTCTTGAACAAATTCGTCAGATTTTGCCTTCTATTTTTTGTAAATCACAAAAATTGCCTAAAATTCATAAAAATGTTGCTGAAACAATTAAAATAAACCAAACAGTCTTAAAGTACACAAAATGTGTCAGAATCCATTAAAATCACAAAAAATTCCTTAAAGTCTAAAAAATGTTACTGAAACAAACATTAATATAAAAAAAATGTTGCTTTGGCTCAAAATAAACAAAATGCTGCTGAAATATTCAAATCAAAGTCAACAACACGTTGCTGAAATACTTAAAATCGCAAAAATTGCCTCAAAGTCAACAAAATGTTCCTTAAGCAGTAAAATAACAAAATGTTTTAAAGTCAAAAATATTGCTAAAATTATGTATTAAAATAATCCAAATCGCCTTAGAGTCAACAAAATGTTGCTGAAACCATTAAAATCACGAAAATTGCTTTAAATTCCTAAAAATGTTGCTGAAACTATTAAAATATTCCAAATTGTCTTAAAGTGCACAAAATGTGTCTAAATCCAACAAAATCACAAAAATTACCGTAAAGTTAAAAAAATGTTGCTGAAACATTAAACTAACGCAAATTGAATCAAAATCCACAAAATGTTGCTGAAATATTAAAATAACCCAAATTGCCTCAAAGCCAACAACATGTTGTTGAAATAATTAAAATCACAAAAATTTCCTCAAAGTCAACAAAATATTCCCGAAACAGTAAAATAACTAAAGTGCTTAAAAGTCAAAAAATGTTGCAAAAATTATGCATTAAAATAATCCAAATAGCCTTAAACAATAAAACAACAAAATGTTGCTGAAACTATTAAAATCACAAAAAATTCGTTAAAGTCAAATAAAAGTTGCTGAAACACTAAAATGACAACAATCACCATAAGGTCTAAAAAATGTTGCTAAAACTATTCAAATAACCAAAATTAAAGTGAAAAAAATGTTGCTTAAGCATTCATAATACAAAAATCGTCTTAAAGTCAACAAAATGTTGCTGGAAAATTTAAACAAAATGTTGCTGAAACATTGATATAAAAAAATTGCCTTAAATGTTGCTGAAAGTATTAAAATAACCCAAATCACCTTACAGTCAACAAAATGTTGCTAAGTTTTGTTTTTTAGGAGGTTTAACTAACCAATTATTTCCAATTGTAAATTAAAACATTTAAATACAATTTTTAGCCGACGTTTCGTCAATAGAATGTTGCTAAGTCCATCTAAATTAAAAAAATTGCCTTAAATTCATCATAAAAAAACAAAAATTGCCTTAAGGCCAAAGAAATGTTGCTGAAACTGTTAAAATTACCAAATTCGTCTTAAAGTCAAAAAAATGTGTCTGAATCCATTAAAATCACAAACATTGCCTTAAAGTCAAAAAAAAAAAAAATTGCTGAAACATTAAATTAAAAAAAGTTATCTTAAGCCAACAAAATGTTGCTGAAACATTAAACTAACGAAAATTGATTCAAAATCAATAAAATGTTGCTGAAGCATTCAAATAACCAATAAATGCTTTAAAGTCAACATCTTGTTGAAATAATTAAAATCACAATAATTGCCTCAAAGTCGACAAAATGTCCCTGAAAAAGTAAAATAACAAAAATGCTTAAAGTCAAAATATGTTGCTGAAATTATGTGTTATAATAATCAAAAATACCTTAAAGTCAACAAAATATTGCTGAAACCCTTGAAATTGAATAAAATCATAAATAAAAGTTGCTGAAACATTAAAATGACAAAAATAGCCTTAAGGTTCATAAAATGTTGCTGACACCATAAAATAACCAAAATTAAAGTGGAAAAATTTTGCTTAAACATTTCAAATACAAAAATTGTCTTAAAGTCAACAAAATGTTGCTAAAAAATTAAAACAAAATGTTGCTGAAACATTGGAATAAAAAAAAATTGCCATAAATGTTGCTGAAACTATTAAAATAACCCAAATTGCCTTAATGTCAACAAAATGTTGTTGAAATCATCAAAAAAAAAAAAAAAAAAAAAAAATCGCCTTAAAGTCGACACAATGTTGCTGAAATACTGAAATTAAAAAAAAAATCTAATTAAAGTCATCAAAATATGGTTGAAAGTGTTTTACATTCTTTCAGTAAATTGTTCATTCTCATGTATTTAGTTATTTACCACAAAATTATGACATTTTTTTTTCGTTTTAAAAGTATGCGCTCAATTTACCTAACATCCGTGACTCATAAAAGCATTATGGCAATTAAAATTATCTACATTATCAACAAACTACCATAACCAAAACTATTTCAGGTCACAAATGCATAATTCAACAAACTGCTGCAGGCTACCTACCAGATACACAACCATTTAGAGCAGAAATTTCCTAAATAGTTAGACGAACATTTAAAATTTCTTCGCCTCACACTACAATGAATCTGTATAAAGTTCACGTGTGTGTGTGAGTATTGTATGCATATGAGTAGAACGGTACGCAAGGATAATATCATTTCAAATATGAATTAAAATGGCAGGCAACTAACTAACCAACCAACCAACAGTGCAAAAATCCACAAAAAACTAATTTTATCTGCAAGGTTGCTTGCAGCTTGGCTGGCACTGGCTCCGCCTTAATAATGCCACTAAGGAATTCCAACAGCATTTTATATTTAATTTTAAAACCGTAAAGCAGGCAACATAAGTCTTCTTTCCCAATTTGTTTGTCTGTGTCTCTGTGTGTGTGATGGATTTTTATTTAGGAAGCTTAAATGCGACTAGCGTGCTCCTCCAACGTACGTACGTTCTGTGCTGGTGTTGTCACTAAAAATTCTCTATTAAATCTGCAATTTTCCCAAGTGACTCGTCGTTCGCATTGCGGTGATAATCTGCGCTAATGCTATAAAATGCAACCAACTCCCACTTGTTGGAGGGGGGGATATCGTCGGGGGTCGTCGTCGCTGGTTGTTTGCGACACTGTGCTGATTTTATAGCTATTTAGCGTAAAGCGCGCAGTATAATTAGTTTTTAATCTTTTTAATTTTTAAATGATACCTCGTTGCCGCAAATTTTCACTCTATTCCCATCGGAAATAGCTTGTGGTCTTAGCTGATTGTGTAGCATGTCGCTAGTGCACGTCGTCTCTAAACTATGGCTTAAGTTTCGGGCATTGGACAAATATGAATTTGCTTGTGCAAGGATTTGAGAGTGTGTTAGACCATTAAATTGAGTTATTAATTGGATTAAGATAAGTACTTGTAGTTATAATAATAATATCCATACTAATATTATAAATGCGAAAGTAGCTCTGGTCTGTCTGTCTGTTTGTTACCTTTTCACGCCTAAATGAAATTTTTTGTAAAGATAGTTTCAGAGCCTAGAGAGGACAAAGCATAGTCATTATTTCTTAAATGTTCTCTTAAAATGGCGAAAAGGTGGGTGAAGCGTTATCACTCAGAAACTATTCGACCAATTGAGCTAAAAATTTGGCACTGAGTGTATCTCAGGTATGGAAGGTTTTTGTTCTATACACGAAGGGTTTCTAAGGTCACGCGACGGCTTCGTAGTCAAAACGAAAAATATCTAGATATACTTGAGGAAAAACATCTATGGTGGACTGTCACCTAACCTTAACTTATAATTTTCTGGGGAACCTGAAGGTTCCCGAAGGTCAGCCGAAAAATTCATAGTCAAAATGAAGAACATCTAGGTACACTGGAAGAAATAAATCTATGGTGAACTATCTACTAGCCTTTATTGATAGTTTTCTAGGAAACCCGAAGATTCCCGAAGGTTGCCCGAAGGCTTCTTAGTCAAAACAAAGAATATCTACTTAGGTACACTAGAGGAAATAAATCTATGGTGAACTAACCTTTATTGATAGTTTTCTAGTAAACTCGAATGTTTGCGCAGGCCGAAGGTTTCGTTTTAAAACGAAGAATATTTAAGCATATTAGATGAAAACTTCTTTAATTGATAGTTTCCTGGGACACCTGAAATGTATTCCACTGTTTTTCGACATTTGAAATTTTACCGATATTTTGTATATATTTCGATACTTTTGGAATTTGATGATACTTTTGAAATTTTACCAATATTCAAGATATTTTTCGATATTTTAGGCCTTTTACCAATTTTCTCGATGTATCCCAATATTTTTCAATCCTTTTGGACACTTATCGTTATTTGAGATGCTTTACGATACTTTCGGACTTATAGGTACCGATATTTCAGATGTTTTTGATAATTTTGGACTTTTACCGACTACTTCAATGTATTTTAATATTTTTCGATACTCTTGAAATTTAACCGATGTATTGGATATTTTTCTATACTTTGGACTTTTGGCGATTGCTTATATGGGCAAATCCCAAAAACTTTTAACATTTTGAGAAAAAAAAAGTCCGAAAAATTTTTTAAGGCACATGGTTTTCTAGTATTCTACCGTCAAGAGATGTGCTTTGGGAGTAAAAAATCGTTAACGTTAATCACTTAAGTTACGCGGCGTAAAAAATAAACCATTTTGAATGAAATAAATTATTTTATTATTACTTTACAGTTTTATATCATATATAAACGTTTTATTATGACCGTACACAGACAAGAATATGTTAATATGTTAAAAATATATTAATTTTAAGCAATTTTAAGCACTTTTTTTCTATAACTTTTTTTCGTAAAGTGCTTCATTTTCGAGTTAAAAAATTAAACTATTATTAAATTAAAAACACAATATATTTTTTAACTACAAATTAAAGCACTTGATGAAGAAATGTTATTTAAAAAAAAGTGCTTATAACTGATCGAAGAACATGTGTGAATTTTTTCAGAATTTTTAGAGCGATTTTTGGATTTTCAAAAATAAAAAACAAAAATAAAAAAATCCAAAAATAGTTTGATTGTCAAAAATCGAAAAATTCGTGTAGAATTTGCCAACGCCGCATAGTTTTATATTTGTGCCACAATAGGAAGAAACGTTCACAAAACATTTTTTGAATGTCAAGATGATGTTTCTCGTGTGCCGTCGGTTTAAACGATTTTTCAGTCACATTTACGTTTTTTTGCCTCGAACATTTAGCCTTGTATAACAAAAACGGTGCATGGCACACCAATTTGGTTTTCGTAGTTCTTTTCTGTTTTGAATATGCAATCTAACCCCACCATGAAAATCCTGAAATTCTAGACGGCGTGGCTGTAAAGTTGTTTTAAAGACTCGCGTATGAAAAATTTTAAAATCGACGGACGCTTCTTTAGCACCCTGTAGTTTTTTATAGAAGCTAAGCACATATATTTGCATTATCCTATTCAAAAGGCGTATTGATTCAGTAGAGTTTTTACTGAAAACCAACATTCTAAAGTACACGGCGTGAGTACAGCATACAGATGTAATCATAAAATATTGCAACAGACACGGCAAATTTGAATAAACTGATCATTCAAATGGTTATATCTATTCGTACAAGCTTTACTTCAGATTTTTTGTCTCATAAAGTTGTTAGCATACACCTGTACAATGAAAATGATTCATATCCGTCATCTAAAATTGTATAAATTCAGCTCAGTATCGCTATTCAGTATACGGACGCGGGATGTTAAAATTTTTTGGGATTTGCCCATATGTGTTTCAATATTTTGCGATACATTTGGACTTTAAGTTTTTTAGAAGTTTTTCGATATTTTAAAATTATACACAGAGAAAAAAGTATGTTTCCTTTCAAAAAATATATTCGGTTGAATATTCTAAAAAATATTTACTTATAAAAATTGATAGTTTATACCAATTAAAAGTAAAAATGAATCATCAAAAGAAATATCAAAAATCTCATTCTTTCGCAGTGAATTCCATATGTTAATAAGTAGTCCCATTATTTGCTCTTATTATTTAATTATATGTATTATGCTTATTTTAATTACATATTTTTACTCGTTCTGCATTAGCAGCAATATTCTTATCACTTCATCACATTTGCTACACCGATATTATTTGCTCACAAGGTAGGTATCTACCCTTATTCTTTATGCCTCTAAATGCTCCAATTAAAAATTCTTACTTATTGACCCACCGCTGCCTTTTGTCACATATTTATGAAATCTGATTACAAATTACATTATTATTGGAAATAATAATTTTATTATGTTAATTTAATTAATGAATTTACAATTGATTTTGAACACTGCAATTAAAATAAATAACGCTTGTTCATTAATTACTGCTACAGCTCAGTGTATCCATACCGCTTGAGATTATGCAATAAAACTTAATTTGATATTACCTACACATCATTAGCATATTTTACGCATTGATTGTGAATGAAAATGAAACTTACACAGTAAACAAGACTGTGTGAAATTTCACAAAAATTGTGTAAAAAGGTAGACACAAAATATTCTGTAGAAAATTTCACTCAAAAATGTGTGTAATTTTACTTATACACATCAGAGAAAATTAACTCAGTTTCTGTGTCAAATTTTTACACAGTACTGTGAAGCCTTTTAACACAGTTTATATGAAATTTCAAACTGTTTTATTTAGAGTGTAGTTAAAAGTTTAAAAACAGTTCCACTTCCTCGCACAAAGTCCATTTGCCAATTTTCTTTAACGCTTTTGATTTTGGAGTTGGCATTGAAATTCCTGTGGTTTAAACATATTCTTGTTGCTTAAATTGCTGTTGTGATTATTAGTTGGCCACTAAAGCAATCTCTGCATTAATTCGATAAATATTTTAAAATTTGCAATTAAATTGCTTACTTATCATTTGTGCAAAGCCAAGTAGCTGCAAAAGAACTTCGAGCTAACAAGAGAACATGTGATGTAAGCCATCAAGTGCAGTAGCCTAGCTTAAAAATTTTTCACAAGGAACGTTCGAAAGCTTATCGGTTTTGATTTTTAAGGGAAAAATAATTTTTATTCGACCTCCAAATAAGTAGCTAAATGATTATTTCTTATTGCACCGCCATTTGACGTCCGATCATCAAGAATGGTATATCATTGTAAATGTCTCAATATAGGCTATATTTCATTCATAGAAGTAATTTATCTCAAATGTTTTTTTCGACTAGTTGTACTCATTTACTCAGTTTCTACCACCTTAAGGTGGTATTCATCTCTACAAAGTTAACTCAAATTGTTGAAATTGAAGAAGTTATAGCGAATCTAAATGAAAAACGAAAATCGCCCCCTAAGATGATATACTATACTTGATATACTATACTTGATGATCGGACGTCAAATGGCGGAGCAATAGAAAAAAATCATTTAGCTACTTAAGTATTTAGAGGTCGGAAAAAAAAATTAATTTTTTACAGCGGTTTTTTTTTTATTTTGTATGGGGTTCGATACTATCTAGTATACATACTAAGTATTTGCTAAATTCAACACATGCCGTTCTTGCACGGGACAATGGGCTTCTTCATTTCCTCCTCGTTATGTTACGCCACTTATCAAATCGAAATACCCCTACAGTTGCCTCCTGTAGCCCCTTATTTAGTATATTTTTTCTTTAAGTTTACCACTGCGTTGTGTTGCGCACCTGGGCTTTGAATCTAATTATTTACGCCCACTTTGAAGCATTTGGTATTGCTGCAGTTTATGGACTTTGCTTCATTGGTTTTGTTGTTGTTCAACTCTTTTGTTGCATAGCAAAGTGGGCTTATAAAAAAAAAAAAAACTTTGCAAAATTAACAAAAATTATTACTAATCAAAATGAGATTTCAATCGTTTGCTTAGTAGTCAGGTGAGTCAATTTCCTTTGCATTTGTACCTACAGCATGGATGGCATTTGCTTTAATTATCATGGGAAAATACATTTTTATTACAGGGTGTGATGTAAAATTTTGTTGATGGTCACGTAAATTGAAATCTTTATTTAATAAAAAATAGCATAGCTAAGCACACCGTGTAGGAATCAACTTACAATCAGCATAAAATGTAGAAATTTTCTGAATATTTGGTTTTTGTTTACAACCACTTACGATGAAAACGCTATACTTCCCAAAATCGTGGCTGACCAAAAGACTTAGTACGCAAGAAGTTTTCCCAAAGTATTTATATAGATAAGGAAACCTTAAACCAGAATATATTAGATATTGAAGATATTGAATTTGAATATTTAAACAAAACGGAGTAGACTTTGAACATACATTGGGTGAATGCTACGAAATGCCAAAAAAACTTGTCCTTGTTCTGTGAATTGCAAGATTAAAGCAAAATTTCGACCATCCCACCATGAAATTGTTTCAAAATTAACATTTTTTTTAATGTACTTACATACATCCCGGAATCAAAAAGAAGTCCTGATAAAGTTTAATTGCATGAAAACTAGTAAAAATGTCCCCTCCGTCATGATCCTTTTGCCAATCAAACCTTTTTCACGCTCGATTTAGCTAAAT
The DNA here is from genome assembly GCA_951812925.1 of Calliopum simillimum. Classification (NCBI taxonomy): domain Eukaryota; kingdom Metazoa; phylum Arthropoda; class Insecta; order Diptera; family Lauxaniidae; genus Calliopum; species Calliopum simillimum. The sequence continues at coordinate 110,629,888 of OX638368.1, forward strand.
ACAATATTCCACTGATATTCTGTCTATGGACAAACTTAAGTTCCATAAGAACAGATGATTTTTTCGTGAATCAAGTCCAATTCTGACCCTGCGATGTTCGCTGGTAGCATCATTACTATTGTCCCACACATTATTCATATTCCGTAGGTAATTCTAAATTACAGCGGTTATTTCGCCGCAAGCTCAACAGAAGAATTCTCTCCAAATGTTCCCATGTACTTGCTGCGTTCGAAATAAAATGACAAAAGTGCGGGAAGAGGAGGATTGGATTTTTTTTTTGGTGCATCATCATTGTGTGAATGAAGAGTCTGTCAAACTTAGCCGATTGTTGGATGGTCGATTTTTTTGAAATTTAGTATATGGGCAGCTGATCACAAATCCGAAGTCGGATTTACAAAATTCAAGATGGAGAATACAAAATGGCGGACAAAATTTTCAAAAATCATCCGTCAATCATCTTGGTTCCGTCATCTTGAATTTTCAAAGTCCGACTCAGGATTCGTGATCAGCGACCCCAAAAACACCAATATACCAAATTCAGGAAAATCGGTTGATTTTTGAAAATTGTGTCCGCCATTTTGAATTTTGTAAATCTGACCCCGGATTCGTGGTTAGCGACCCAAAAAACTTCCATACACGAAATTTGGTTCACATTAGTTTATTTTTAAATAAAGTCCAACATATTGAATTTTTGACCGTCATATTGAAGTATTGAATATGAGAGGCTTCGTGTAGATTTCAGGGGTTTTTCAGACTACTTATGCTCTAGACGATGGAATCCACCGGTTACGGGATCATTTCAACAACACGCCAAGTGTACCAGGTAAAAATTTATTTGTCTCCGATTTCGCTCAAATAGATCCGGTGTGCAAGAATCCGGGGGGATTTGGTTCTAGTACCATTTGTTGTTAAAATACAGGGTGTTGAAGCTGGCGTTTTTAGTAATTTTCATGAAAAGGGTGTTTTTTCAAAAATTTATAGCTTCCACCAAAACTTGTTAATTGATAAATGTAAGTAACTGGTCCCATTCATTTTTAAGTGTTCCTTTTCCTATTTTTTTATATATTACTTGGTGAAAAAATTCACCAAAATGTTTTAAACTTAAAAATACTTTTGAATTTTTAAAAAAAAAAACCCCGTTCGGTTTTTTTCAAAAGCTTTAAAATGATGTATGATTCAAGATGGGGTTCGGTCGCTAGATGAGAGTTTTTGGCTTTTGAACGCCCGCGGCAGGCAAAACTCTTTGTTTGCTCAAGAGGAAGGCATCTTACAAAAAAAGTGTGCAAGGCATAAAATGCTTAGAATCGTCCCAGAAATACGTGTGAATTTTTTGGAATTTTTTTAAATTTTTTTTTTTAACTATCCAAAAATTTCCAAAAATTTCACACGATTTCTTGGACGATTTAATGCATTTTATGCCTAGTATACTTTTTTCGTTAGATGCCTTCTTCTTGCACCGGGACTATCATAATGCCAAATTTGAACGAAATCGGAGACAAAAAAATTTTTAGCTGGTACACTTGGCGTGTTTTACTTCATAGATAGTTTAGTACAAAAACTTACATGACACTTTTTGACACTGGTTGATGGTGAGCTAAGTGTTCGTAGCATAACAAAACGTCAATTGTTGCAACAATCGAATTTTATCACAAAAAATTCAAACTTCCATATCTGGAAACTAATCCTTGAACGCTGACCTTAAGCAAATACAGTTAAACCTCCTACAACGCGGTGAATAGGTTCCTGAAAAACTCCGCGTTGTAGGAAATCGCGTTGTAGGAGAGTCTAACTCCATACAAAAATCAGAGTTTGGTTCCAAAGTAAAAAAAATGTTCAATAAAATATTGGAATTTGTATAGTAAAAATATGTGCTTAATATAATTTTGTGTACATATTTATTTGTTGAGTCAGAAGAACATACATATTGTGTAATTTAATAACACTCTATTTATTTAAACAAAAACAAAACAAAATAAAATAAAATTTCAATTCTACGTAAAATATTCAAGATGAAAGATTTAATGAATTAAAGCCAAAATAGAACGATAACTTTCTACTCCTCATCATCACTTAGTATGATTTGTTTCGAACGTTTTGTTCGTACTAGTTCAAAATCTGAGCTTGATCCACTCTCAGATTCGGGCATCCTTTCGACGATTATTGGTTTGAAAAAACCGCGGGAAACCCCTTTTTTTAATTTTGTCGTAAGTATAAACAAAATGCAAAGAATTTTATTTGGGCAAGAAAACCTTTTTCAAAATAAAATAGTAAATATTTGAAAAAATGTTCGTAAAAATCGCGTTGTAAGAGTAGCGTTGTAAGAAAATGTCCGCATTTTGTGAACCGCGTTGTAGCGAAACCGCGTTATAGGAAACCGCGTTGTAGGAGGTTTAACTGTATATTGAATTCTTACGCAGTAGCAACAAAATAACTTCTGAGTAAAAAAAATCTGAATATCCCAAAAATTTCATAAAATTCACTTTTAGCTGGACAGTTCAAAAAAGTCATGCAATCGCACGAGAAATATCTTAAGGAGCTTGCCAATAAACAACACAGGAAAAACATACAACAACAATAACAATAACAATGACAATAGCAACTGCCTTAAGTAGTTGCTTGTGCGACACTCTGAAGCGTAACGTAGCGTTAAATTTGTGTATCTACGGTTAAATGTTGACGCCGACCAAAAGAAGAAAAAAAAGTGTAGATTGACAAAAAATTACCCACGACATTTTTAAGGCGTTTTTTTTTTTTTTGATACCAAATATGTGCAAACTAAATAAAAGAAAGAAAAATACAAACAACAAAAGTTTCATAAAAAAAATGAATTTCATGCTTTGGAGCTTAGCCAAATTTGGGCACTGATAACTATTCAAAACTCAACGTAAATAAATAATTTTTACATTTTTCATTTTTATATATAGAGTAGATCATTATATGTACGGTTAAGCCCATGATTTGACCTTTTCAAGCCCAGAAAATATGACTTTAATAAAACATTTTAATTTATTATTTAGCGCGAATAGCGAGCAATAAATGGCCAGGCAGACTATGCAGCAGAAACACTTGAGAGCACGCGAGATGACTGCAATTCCAAATTTCTGCTGTAACACTTCACCGTGCGAAATGGTTAATGTAATGAAAACGCATAAAACTTTAGTGAATGCTACCAAACAATGCAACAACAAATTGCCCAGGACTTAGCCATGCACACCTTCGCAAAGTATAACCCATTTTGAACTGTTAAATAATATGTATATGTCATAATGGGATAATGTAATTAAAAATGTTCACAGTGTTTCATAATTTTATTATTGAATTAAAGTAATTTATGTCGAAGCTTTTTGAAAATTTTATAATTTTACTCTGGAATTTTTTTAGAAAAAGGGCTACAATGGCTAAAGAAGCATTACCATGCTGCCAACTTATTAGTATTCTTATCTAGTTCATTTGAAACTAAGGTAAGCGTGTAACCTTTGGGCTGGCCAAAAAAAAATACCCTACACAGCAGTATTTTGAAAATTTTGCTTATATTGGAGGTGCCACGTCCTCTTGTCCGAGCTCACCCAGGTTTTTCCTAAAAGCTTGCACTTATAGTTCTTAGTGTCTGAGTGAAATTTGGTTGGATTATATCAAAAAACGTTTTCAGTATAGCGTTTTGAAGCTTTTAGTTATATAGGAGGTGCCACGCCCTCTTGTCCGAGTTCGTCTTGTCTTAGCTTAGAGCGCGCATTTATAGTCTTTAGTATTTGAGTGAAATTTGGTTGGATTATCTCAAAAAACTCTTTCAGTAAAGCATTTTGAAACTTTTGCTTATATGGGAGTTGCCACGCCCCCTTGTCCTATTTCATCCAATTTTCGTTGAGAGCTTGCGTTTATAATTTTTAGTGTCTCAGTCAAATTTGGTTTGATTATTTCGAAAAACAGACGGACATGGCTATATCGACTAAGGAGGTGACGCTGATCAAGAATATATATACTTTTCTATATCCGCCACGCCTCCTTCTCTGCGTTACAAACGGAAGGACAAAGTGAATATTCCCTGGGTGTAGGGTATAAAAACTAAAGTACGAAGATCAGCATTCGCACTAAGTGGCTTGGTTTTTTTCTGTCCAAATAACAACACTCATCGTGCTTTTTTTCCTATTTGAGATCTCTTTTAGAGTTTTTTCACCTTAATTTGACTGTCACTTTAGTTTTTTTCAAAGTTTTTGCTAGATTTTCCATTTAAACTTTTAATACAAATCGGAAAGTTCTTCAAAAAGCAAATTAACTCGGCTTATGCATATATAAGCTTAAACCAATTAAATCGACATAGCTAAGCAAGTGAAAATTTGTTAATAAACAAATCAGCAAAAAGAGTTTAGGTAAAACTTAATGCAAAAACTAAGGACAGAACTCGAGAACTATACCCACGGAACCTGTTTGAATGTTTTTGAATTTAGAACTTAAGCGTGGGCAAGTCGATTTTATCCAAAGTAAAGATTACATAGCGTCGTAAATCCAATAATTTGCTAACCAACACAAGGTCTAGGTATTTCAATCTCAAAAGTAGTCATATTTTGCAAAACCTGCAAACTACTGGAGTAGTTTTTGATTTCTCAAGAGATTTAGAAACCTAAGATACTCTTCTTGGCTTAGATTGTTTCAAGATACGTTATATCTTGTACCCGCTGTTTAGTTTTCAAATACTTCAGTTCAGTGTCGCATGCAAATATCTTGACAGTACTTGGTATACACTAAAAAATTATAGTTTACTTTCCTTACTTTTGATTCCCTTTAGTATTAACTTTAAACTTTTTGGTATTAAATTCTGAGTTTTCTCCAAAAAAATTTGAAATTTATTCCAAAAAAGTATGAAATTTATTCCAAAATAGTTTGAAATTAATTCGTTTTTTGGCATTGTTCTACATAAATAGTTTTTGGTTTTAAAATTAAACTAAAATTTTGATTGTGTAGTGATGAGCAAAATTAGTTTTGATCTTGAGCGAAAAATTACCAAGACTAAGACCAAGACACTGATATAATTTCAAGACGAATATCAAGACTGCTATGGACCAAGATAAAGATTGCTACGGTCTTTGTCTTGGTCTCGGTCACGATGATTTGCAAGACCAAAACTGCTTTTCAAGCAAGATTGCTATGGTCTTGGTCTTTGGTTCTTCATCACTAGTACTTGGCTATGAAAGAAGAAAAACCAAATGCTGCACAGACTTGGCTGGTTTGATTTGCTTCAGTTCAGTGCATATACTGTAGTTGTATTCTACACTACAAAATGCAACTTCAGTGACAAAAGTAGAGTTTTGCTCTCACCTTGTGCCTCTTTTTTGCTTACGCTCCCTTTCTCTCACGAAAATGTATGAAAGCTACTACAATTCTGGGTTACCAATTACAGCAGTTCTTGTACTTGCATGTTTTATACTGACCTGAAATATTTATTTGTATAAAACACAGTACATTGAAGTATTTGTGAGAATCAATTTTTTTTTTGGCACTGATAAAACCAGTCTATGTACTTCAGTGTTAAAATGAAATCAGTGTACAGTGAAGATTTAAATTTTGAATTTTTTGTATCAAATACTTCAGATTCAGTGTAAAATATGCAAGTAACGAAAAGTACACTAAGTAAATTTCAAGATGTCTCCTTTACTGGAGGAAACAGCCAACTGGTAAGAACATGACATTTTTTCGAGAGAAACCTTTGGCTCGTGAAAACATTTTTTTGAAGCTGATTCATCTTAGCAGTATTGATTTCAAATATGACCTTTTTTAGCTCATCAACTTTTTCGCCAAAGTAAATTCGTTTTCGCTTTAATAAAATCCTTAAAGAGAATGATTCAATTTTGTTGCCATCATCGACCATGAAAATCTTCATAATTAGGCGTTGTATGAAACTTTGGTTCAATTGGGGTTAAGCATCCGAGTAACAACATCAACTTTTTACCGCATTTTCATCAAAAACGATGCCACATTGTTGGAACTACGCTTACTTGCTGCACAAAACTGGCTTTCAGTTAATTGGAGTATGAATTACAATAACAACAAAAGCAACAACATCAACAATACCAAATGCAACAAAACTGGACTACAACAACTCGTGGGCCAACAACACAACCAACAACAACAAGTTGTTACGTTCTCGTTGCGCTTTATAATCTCGTAAACTCTCGGAACGTAAAAAACACACAACATCAACAACAACATCGAATGCCCCAACAATTTGGGGTTTGGTTGCTATTTTGTGTTTATTTTTTGTTGTTGCCGAAACTTACTAAACAAAATAACAACAACAATAATAATGTAATTGTTGTTGTTACTGTTGTTGTTGATGCTAAGTTCTATGTAGTTTTAATGAAAAATTTGCAGCTCTACCACATCGCCCCGCGTTCCACGTATATTCGAAGCAATGGTGTCGGAAACGAAAACTGTCAGTTACACAGCAGCAGCCACAGCAACCTGTGTACTAGCAACAATACGCGTTGCTGACCAAATACGTTAGCAACAAAAGCAAAAGCATTCAGAGTACAACGAAATGCTTTAAGCTCTTAATATTGCGAAAATAAAACTCAATTAAGTAATGGACAAGTTGGAAAACCGTGTAATATTCACCTCCACCAATAAACCAATTTAACCGATTCATCCATTCTCGTCTCAATTGGCGCATATCAATTGTAATTGGCATTACAAATGGAAGCAGCAACATTTCATTGTTACATTGTTGTATTGTGGGTCTATGGTGGGTTAAAGAATGCATTTTTATAAAGATCTGATAAGCGCCTACATACCTCGGGCATAAATCTCTTTGTTATCTTAATTGGTAGGTTACATTTTTGGGTACTGAAATTAACGATAATTATTTGAGATAAAATTAAGTGGCATTGAGATCACATTAGATTCAATCAGAACAAAATGAGAGGTGTTTTTCTTTTCGCTACCAAAAAACTTTGAGGCTTTACATTTGATTAGTAAATTAAATCTCTACAAAATATAAAACTAATTTTGGAATAAATCTGTAGTCTACTTAGGCAGTAGCCAACAATCGTTTTGTAGCTTCTATATTATTTTAGTTTTAGTTTTTAGTTTCAAAAGAATTAAAGAGATTTATTCCGTTCATTTGGCGCCCTTGGGCAAAATGAAAAGTTTGTTAAAGTAATGAGCTGAAAATTTATTTAACTTTTTTATATTTTTCGCCACGTTGGGCGCCAAATGCAAGGGATAAATCTTGTAGTATTTGTAGTATTTGCTTATATGGCTAGTGCCATGCTCTTTTGTCCAGTTTATGCCTTAACTGTTTCTAGCATTAAATAGATATATGCTGTTCATTTTGCGCCCAACGTGGGCTAAACTAAAAGTTTGTTGAAGAAATAAAATGAAAAGTTATTTAACTTTTTTTAGCTTTGCCCACGTTGGGCGCCAGGGGATTAATCTTGTAGTATTTGTAGTATTCGCTTATATGCAGAGTGAAGTGCTCTTTTGTCCAGTCTATGCCTTAACCGTTTCTAGTATTTCTGTTGAATTCGATTGGGTTTTCAAAAATAATGGTCACAGTATAGCGATCCAAAGTTTTTGATTTTTTGTTTGAGTTCGTCCAATTTCGATTCACAATTTAGGATATAATTCTAATACGTTAAATGCACTGAATCAATAGTATTCAGTTTCTTTCTATTACACAGGCCCACAAAAAACAAGTACCCTGAAAAATATTGAGATTTTTTTCAGCATTATTTCTGATTTCTGAAAAAACTCGAACCAACTCCGCTATTCTGACACCATATTCGGACTCAGCGACCCTGAAAACATAAAGTTCAGGTGGTCTGATCGTTCGCGCAGCGAATTTTTTTTTTTGTAGTCATGTGCACAGGCCAAAAAAGAAAAAAAAAGTACCCTGCGCGAAAGATCAGACCACCGGAACTTTATGTTTTCGTTCTTCGAGACTTATATCTATTTCATATTCATATTGAAGTACTACTAATTTTCTTTTTATTAATAATATGAAAGTCATGATTGTGATACACATGACTTTTTATTGTTTTCAGTTTTTTTGTTTTTGTAAAAAAAGTTTATATTTCTAATAATTTAGATGATCGATTTTGAAAAAGCATTAAAAAACAATGAAAATTTCATATTTGCTGGATAGTTGAATAAGTAAACACATCACATTTAATACGTGACATTCATGACAATGATTCAGTGACCACAAAATGTTGTTTTCTGGGAAATTTATATCCACCTCATATCCATGAAATCTTTCAATAACTGTTTTCTTCTTTATCTATTTAACTTATTTGATAATAAACAATTGAACGTGGTAACCGTAACACTCATGACATTTTTTAAAATTAGCTCTATAGTTTTTGTTTTTATGGAATATTATGAAAATGATTTTATATACATTTTTAATTACTAGTATATATAAATGATTTATGCATTAAAAAATAACTTGTAATGCTCGAAGCGTTCTTACTCGTCTGTACTCTATCCAATACGTACTTGTATATTGCGCAAATTGCCAATGTTGCAACAACTGACACACCGCATGCGCTTGTGCAACACAAAAACAAACCACAAAATAGAAACATAACAAGCTTAGCAAATTCGCACACAGAGAGTTAATGAAGCGCAAAAACCAACAGCAGCCAGTCTCCCTCCAAACTCTGAACACACGCAGCCACGCACTTTCACTTCTTGGTGCTGCCTATGGCCTCGACAATGAAACTGGCGGTTGGCAAACCACCAAAATAGAAAAAGAGGTGGTACCCTAGACGATAATAACTGACTGCTGCTGTGGTGTTGCCTCCTTCCAAGCGCTGCATATACGCAGATACGCACCTTCACTTCTTGGTGTTTGTTGTTCGCTGTTTTGGCCTCGACATTGAAATTGTCGACTGGCAATCCACCAAAACAAAAAAGGAGGTGGTACTTTAGCCAAATAATAACTGACTAGTGGCTTTGCGTCCAACACGCGCCGCCACTTCTAATGAAGGCTGCATATGACAGCTGCGTCTGTGTCGGTTTATTGGTCTACTAACGGTCACTTGTTTGTTGACTCGGTCTGCGTTTGTGTCTGAACTGTCTATGTCTGTCTGTTTGTTGCCGTTGCAATTACTGCTGCACTTGATCTTGCGCGTGGCGTTACGTGTTGCGTGTACGCGCAATCATTTGTGCATTCGTTGTTGCTGCTGCCTAACTTGATTTTAATTTGGTTTGTTGCTACGCATGCGCTTTTTTCTTCTTAATCACTCATATTGTTGGTACCTCATAGGTATTTCTATTGATTTGTTGCTGTTGTGATTACGGTTGACACTTTTATGTGAGGTAAAATCATTGCAGTGGACTGGTTGCCATCGTATTGAATTAATTGCAAAATGTTGTTTTGACAGTAATTGAGACATTTTTCAAATGTGCGCGGTTGAAATGGTTAGCAACAATAAAGATATTATGTCACTATTTTAAAGTCGAGATATATGTACCTATCAAAAATATCAAGGATGTAAACGTAAAATTTGCAGAAATATTTTCGGTTTTAGGGAATTCTTTTCATATTTTTTGCATAATTGTTATAATGTCAAATCAATGACATGTATCGAACCTTTCTTTCGATGCTGGCGCCCAGAGAAAAACTAGACGAACATGGACGAACCCCAGTGCGAATTCTAGTGTGGTGTTAGTTGGTTTTTTTTTTAGATTAACAGTAAGATAAATATCACTTAAATTTTTTCTTAAAAAACTACCACACTGTAAGATTATTCGAAAATTCTGAATTTACTTAAACTGTCAAGTCAAATTTATTCTATTGGGGAGTTGTCACTATTTTGCCTATAAATTCTAGTAAAATTTTCTAGAAATAAAGTAGTTCGAACTATTTTTGGAAAGGTATTAAATTGAGCTTAGCACAAAGCTTGTTCTTGCCATTTGAAAAAAAGGTTTATTTTTACTATTTTTTTTTAGTCTAAGATTAACAAAAACGCTCCCTGGGCCACTTTTTATTTCTTCACACAAATTCAATACCAAGAAAGTAGCTTTAACTGTTAAGGAGTTATTATTTTTTCGACATGAAAATTTACAGTTTTTCATTGATATTTTCAAGCAAAATATTAACCAACCCTAGTGTTTTTGGGTACTAGGAAACCGAACATTCACTATGTGGGCTAGGCCACGCCCCTAAAAAAAGATGTTTATAATTTATGAAGTTTGGTACACATGTGAAATGGATAGGGAAAAATGAAATCTTTTGGAAAAATTGATGATGCCACGTCAATTTAACAAACATTCACTGGGAAATTCTGTTTTTTTGAAATATTTTCAATAAAGAATTTGTATGGTAGAAAAAAATGTCTCGTGCGACACGTCCAGTGCAACCCTGATTAAAATTAAAAAAAAAAAAAAAAAAACATTTTTGGGTAAAACCGAAACAATTTTTAAGAGACATCAATGCACAACATTCTTAAATTAGGCACATTGAAATATTGCCTCAGGTTTCCACGAAATAGTCGTTTGAATTTGTTTGCCTTAAATCAAACTAAGCACCAATTATAGGGCTAATTAAGAGCTATAAGTTAAGCCTATTGTCAAAATAAAAATCAGTTTTGTTTTGACTTTTTTTACTTCAAGTGTGTGCGATGATCCCATGCGACACCATGGAAATGCCCATATCTATCTATCAGCACACCAAACTTAGTTTTAATCGTTTCAGTGGTTTATTCGTGAAAAGGTAACAGAAGTACCTTTTTCAATCGATAATGCGCCGAGGTCGTTTGGCAAATTGGTCCATCACATATGTATTTTTAGTCTGGTCTTCTGATTGAATTTACAACTGAATTTCGGAAAAATATGCAGCTCAGCATTTTGCTTAAAGTTTAAAACAAAAAAGCTGATTACAACAATTCGGAAAAATATGACTTTAAAGGACCAATATTGGTCCAAATAAATTCGGGAACAACGTTAATAAATTATTTCAAATGCAGAATTTAGCAAAAGGTATTCTTGATAAAATGTATTTAATTTGAGCAAATACCTTGCATTGTTCAAAAGATACGGTATTTAAATTGAAAAAAGTACTGAAAGGCTCAAAAATTCATAAAAAAGTACTTTTACGCTCGTTGTGGAATATCGCAACGCAAGGAAGTGTACCCCCCGTACCTTGCAGCGTCATCTGTATGTATTCTCCTTTAACTCCTAGGAGGAGCATAGGGCCAATATGAAACATCTCCATTCGTCGCGATCCCTTGCGATGACTTTGATCTCTTGCCACGACTTTCCCGATTCTTGGATTTGTTTTTCCAGCGACCTTTTCCAGTTGGTTTTGGGTCTACCACGTGCTCTACTGCCTTGTGGATTCCACTCATGAGCCTGGCGACAAACTTCGCTGTGTGGTTTGCGCAGCTTGACCTCGTTTGCTATAGCCCTCTGATTGCATTTTTGATGTAGCTCGGCATTTGACATAGTGCGAGGCCACCAAACCTTTAGTACTCGCCTTAAGCATTTGCTGACGAATACTTGCCGCTTGTTCGTTAGTTGTTCAGTAACAAGCCAAGTTTTGCACCCATATAACAAAACGGATTTCACATTCGAATCAAAAATGCGCACTCTCGTTTTAGTGGATATAACGGATGAAGACCATATTTTGTTCAGTTGAGCAAACGCGCCTTTTGCTTCTGCTATCCTTGAGTTGATATCCACTTTTGCTCCACCATCCATGCAGATAATGCTGCCTAAAAACGTGAAGCTATCGACGTTTTCGATGTATTCACTGCCAGCTCTAAACGTGATGTCATCCCTGTTTGCGTTTAACTTCATGCTTTTAGTCTTGGATACGTTGATTTATAGGCCGGCCTTTTGTGATTCCAAGACAAGGTCTTCAATTTTGATTTGCATATCTGAATGTTTGGACGATAAGAAGCAGCGTAGTCGAGATCTTCCAGATGTTCGGTAAAGTTCCATTGGATACCCCTTTTGGCCTTATTAAGAGCTTTATCTAGGATATCATCAAGAACGATAAGGAAGAGTGATGGTCATAGTAGACACCCCTGCCGTACGCCTGAATTAGTGGTGGATGTCGGTGACAACAACCCGTTGTGTAACACACTGCATTTAAAGCCTTCATACTGTGCATGTACTAAGTTTATAGCCTTTGCGGCAATACCTCTTCGTTGCAGTGAAGCCCAGATGTTTTCTCAGGAGACACTGTCGAAGGCAGTGCTATAGTCTATGAAGATAATTTGAAGTACAGCACGCCACTCGCATGATTGTTCGACAATTATTCTGAGGGTGTTGATTTGATCCACGCATGATCGGTTTCGCCGGAATCCTGCTTGCTGCTTTCGAATGCAGCGTCATCTACTCCCTACTAAAACCTTCTAGAGACCATAATAAACCATTTTAAAAAAAATATTTAAGTATATCGGTTGTGTAGTTTTTGAGTCCATTAACAATATACAAATATTTCAAAGGGTGTCCCATAATTCACGTAAGATTTAACTTATGACAAAAAAAGAAAAGCAACCTGACGACTTACGTTTAGCAAAAAACTATTGCAAAAGGAGATTTTAGGCTGCATTAACGAAATCAAGCCACATTTATGGAAAATTTTGACAAAAGAGTGCGTATGTGCCAACTAAGCCGAAGTGCATATCCGCCAAATGTACTATTTTGTACATAGCCTCATTTTATGTTCTTAATGCTTCAATAAAAAATTTATACGATTGTGGAAAAACAAATTTGTTTTCATTCAATTCAAATCTTGCGTGAATTATGGGACACCCTTTATACAGATTTGTTAACTTGAAGAATTCAAGAATTACTCAACACCAATTAACTGCTTAAATTGTCTATAAAATAATTTTTCATAAAATTCAGTCCAACACCACAACAAGGCAAATCGTGGAATTTACTTAAAATATCAATGAAAAAAAAAAAAAAAAAAATACACTGGTGTTGTACGTGTGTACTGTGTAATTAGGTACCAGCAGCAGCGATTTTGTACAAATGGGCGTTACTTGGTTCCGTTTAGTGTACAACGGCTAAGAATTTGAGTTTTTTTTACATTTTATTTAACATTTTAAACGCTAATTTTATTCATTCCTCAGTTAAGTCATGTAACTCATTGTTATTTTAATTGGACCGCAATCGTTCGAAAGCAAAAAACACTTAATGTTTTTGCTGTTTTTTTTTTTTAATAAATCAAAGAAGTGTTTTATTATTAAACTTAATAATTTACTATGATTTATAAAATAATTAACAACTACAATGGGTGTAATTTGTCTTGGCTTAGTGATAATTATCATGCATTTACATATTATATATTACATAATATTTATTGGATTTTATTTTGCCAACTTGTAAAAAGAGTTGCTTTTTTATATTTACACCTTTAAATGCCCCATAGGTATCTACTAAGTTAGTGTTTTTTTTTTTTATGAAAAATTCTTTCCTTATCAATTCAACAGTAGAAACGTGTTTGAATGTTCAAACGCCTAAAAGTGGGCAATGAAATGAAAAGTGATATGATTTCGTATTTCTTTTTTTAAATTGACTACGTGACGGGCATAGTTAAGCCACAAAGAAAGGAAAAAACGTTGATTGTGGAATATACACAGGGAAATATGTGGCTTAAGCCTTTTAAATGAAACAGCAATTTATTGGGTAGGCACACAAGCGTACAAAATGTAATGGGAAAATTTAAGGTTCTCTACTGGAAGCAGAAATTTCTAACTTAATGTGTTTTACTTGTAAGCCAATATATAATCTTTAAATAGGTATTCAGAATGTATTTAGATCTAGTTTATGTTTTTTTCCAAAAAAATCCTTTGGAAATAATAAAATAATTTCACAATTTGAGAACTTTGATCATTTAGAGAAAACATTCGCATCATTCAGAAATTAAAAAAAAAAATGCTTAAACGAATAGGTTTCCAACCCACGTGTTCAGAGCATCAGTTCAACATATCTCATTATTATGTTAAAATTTTATTGTCCACTGAAAAAAGACTTTCGGATCAAAAAAATTTATTTTAGTGTGTTAACATAAAAGAAATCGTCGCCCGAGTTCACTTTGACCATATCGACACTGTTTGACATTTTAACTTTATAAGTGTGCCATGAATTTTAAAACAAGATTCTTCTAATGCTGTTCTTAGAATGCATATATCTTCTGTATAGAGCAGTGATATCCACTAGCGTATTTTGTCAATGTATAAAAGCTCATTGAAAGCACTTCTTTGCATAAGTTGCAAGCAAGTGACGCAGATCTGCACAATTACTGACACAATTAAATGCTTTTTTGTGAGTGAATACGTTCAAGGGAAGCTTTTAAGCGCAAAAGCTCAAATGCCCGCGGGCATAGGCGTTGGATTTCATTGGTATAGAGCAAAGTGTCCATTTGACTTATCTGATAAAGTATCAAATATCTCGAAAAGTACTTTAGTCTCATTCTTAAAACTAAGCACTGAGCTATCCAATTTATCGATAAACTCTTTAGTTTCAATTTCGATGGCACTTTTTTTTGGATCAAATTTGTGTTTTCAAGGTTTCGTACCCAAAATTTAATATTTGCTTAAAAACTAATAAAATAAATCGATTACAGAGAAAAAAATATCAAATTTTTTAGATTCAGTTTAAGTCATACGAAAACAGCTCCCAGTACTTTTTCGAGAGATTTGGAAAAAACTGATTTTTGCAACTTTTGAGACATTTTTTGGAATTTGTTTTAAAACACCAAAACCAAACTATTCCAATTAAAACTAGTAAGGGTGTTACCTTTGGTCTGGCCAAACATTAAATACCCTAAACAGCAGTATTTTGAAAATTTTGCTCCAAGTTTTTTCTCAGAGTTTGCATTTATAATTCTTAGTGTCTGAGTGAAATTTGGTTGGATTATCTCAAAAAACGCTTTCAGTATAGCGTTTTGAAGCTTTTGCTTGTATCAGAAGTGTCACGCCCTATTGTCTGAATTTGCTAGTTTTTGCTCAGAGCTTTCGCTTAAAATTTGTAGTATTTATGAGTATTTTGCTTGCATTATCTTGAAAAATACTCCAAAACTTTCATTTTGAAGATATTTTTTGTATGGGTGGTAGGCGTGTCCGTTGACCAATTTCGCTCATTTTCTATCTCCCGAGCTAACTTTGTCGACGAAGGCTGTGTATCAAATTTTATTGAATTGTCTTGCTTAGTTTTCCCAAAAAATGTATTTCCTCAAGAGGTGCCGCTTATCAAGAATATATATACTTTTCTATGTCTGCCACGCCTCCTTATCTACGTTACAAACGGAAGGACAAAGTGAATATACCCTGGGTGTAGGGTATAACTAGTAAGGTTGTTATCTTTGGCCTGGTGAAAAAATAATATACATTACACTGCAGTATTTTGAAAATTTTTCTTGTACAGAAGGTGCCACGCGTCCTTGATTGAATTCACTTAGTTTCTCCTTAGATTTTGCACTAACTATTCCAAGTGTCTGCACAAAATTTGGTTTCATTACTTTAAAAAACGCTTTCAGTACAGCTTTTTGAAACTTTTGCTTATATGAGAGGTACCACGCCCTCTTGTCCGAGTTTTCCTAGTTTTTGCTTAGGGCTTATGATTGATGTTATTAGTGTTTGAGTGAAAAACCTCCATCAGCATAACATTTTGAATATTTTGCTTATATCGGAGGTGCCACCCCCTGTAGTATTAATTCGTCTGGTTTTTGTTCTGAGCATGCTATTAATGTTTTCAGTGTTTGGGTGAAATTTGGTTGGGTTATCTCAAAAAACGCTTTCAGTACAACTTTTTGAAACTTTTGCTTATATGGGGGTGCCACATAATGCCATCAATTTCACAGCTAATATTAGCTTTTCGTGAAAACAGAAAATAGTTTCATTTCTAACAAAATTAACCCTTTCATTACTTTTGTTTCTTATTGGTACTTAGCACCTTTGGTATGGTCACTCCTCAATTATCCCGGTATGCTCTATATTTTCAACATTCTAGGGTCTATTGTATTCTTATACACTAACTTTTCCCCAATCTAGAGACAATTGCCCCAGTATGCACTAAGTTATCACCAGTCTGGGGTCAATTGTCATTTTATACAATATTTTTTTCTCGAATCTGGAGAGTATTTTCCCCGACTGCTTTACCTCTTGACCAGTCTTAAGACAATTGTCCTGTTCTGTAGTTTAAATTGTCACTGATTAATATTACATATGTATGTTAAAGGACTGGAGAAGATACAGTTTTTGTATCAACATCCACAATATGTAGTGTACATTGGATTTATAACTATGTTAGTAACTTCCTGAACTTTGGCAGAATTAGTTACGCCTTGGAACTGTATTCAAATTAAACTGTTTGTAATGTCGGGCTATATTGCAAAATCAATTATTAGCAATGTAGAATTACAATGAAATCCCTGATTAAGATATCACAATTTGCAAATGCAACTATTGCCAAAACATACGAATACAAACTCGTACATTCATTTAGATACAAACACATATTATTAACAACAGAATCGCACTATCTTCCGCTTAAGCCACCCACCAATTTAGCAATAATTCCAATTACGACAACAAAAATGAATCAAGGTGCGCATGCGCACACAACAAAGTAACGCGCGCGCTGCCCACATTCCAAAATTTGCAAAAAAAAAAACAACAACGAATTCCGAAAGAACCATATCAAGCACCGCACAAAATATTGCGATGTTTTTGTTGTTGTTGTTGTTGTTTTTGTATTGGTGGTGGCACTTAAGGTGAAAAAGTATCGCCGTTGCGCCCTCTAATGCTGTTGTTGCTTGGCTATTGCTCTTACTGTTGTGCTCCAGTTCAAGTCAATGGAATTAATAAAAAATCGCTTAACAATGAGGAAAATTGACTGGCATTGCAGCAACAGCGCCGAGAACACTCTGCAATGCCCCAAAGCGAGCGGTCGTCTGTTACTGCAATTCATATTTCATTGAAAAATGCGCACTCTTGCAACAGCAAATACGAGTGTGGTAGATTTCAGATTTCTACCTATGGGTGTTGTTTTTTTTTGTTTCTGTTTTTGGGCAGCGCCACTCAAACCAAAAAATTTGCACATAAAATAACTGCACTCTGACACTTGAAGCGCACCATGCTGCACAGGTTTTTTCTTCTCTTTACATTTTGCTGTTGAATGACGCGAACGCAATCGTTGCAAGTGCAACAAATGAAGTTGCAATTTACAAAATATACAACACAACAGTGCTTGTAGCTACCCATTAGGAAAAAAATACAGTTGATGTCATCAATGGAAGTGAAATATGGAACATTTTCGTATTATATTTACAGTATAATGTTGTTAATCTTGAAGGCTAAACAATGTACTTAAGGTCAATGGTCACGAAAATCAGATTTTTGAAAATAACTCGGTAGTGGGTATATTTACAAAAAAATCATGTATGTATGTATGTATTCTCCTTTAACTCCTAGGAGGAGCATAGGGCCAATATGAAATCTCTCCATTTGTCACGATCCCTTGCGATGACTTTGATCTCTTGCCACGATTTTCCCGATTCTTGGATCTCCTTTTCCAACGATCTTTTCCAGTTGGTTTTGGGTCTACCACGTCCTCTACTGCCTTGTGGATTCCACTCAAGAGCCTGGCGACAAACTTCGCTGTGTGGTTTCCGGAGAGTGTGACCAATCCATCCCCATTTGCGCAGCTTGATCTCGTTTGCTATAGCCTTCTGTTTGCATTTTTGATGTAGCTCGGCATTTGATATAGTGCGAGGCCACCAAACCTTTAGTATACGCCTTAAGCATTTGTTGACGAATACTTGCAGCTTGTTCGTTAGTTGTTCAGTAACAAGCCATGTTTCGCACCCATATAACAAAACCGATTTCACATTCGAATCAAAAATGCGCACTCTCGTTTTGGTGGATATAACGGATGAAGACCATATTTTGTTCAGTTGAGCAAACGCGCCTTTTGCTTTTGCTATTCTTGAGTTGATATCCTCTTTTGCTCCACCATCCATGGAGATAATGCTGCCTAAATACGTGAAGCTATCGACGTTTCCGATGTCATCACTACCAGCTTTAAACGTGATGTCATTGCTTGCGTTTAGCTTCATGCTTTTAGTCTTGGATACGTTGATTTTTAGGCCGGCCTTTTGTGATTCCAAGACAAGGTCTTCAATTTTGTTTTGCATATCTGAATGTTTGGACGATAAGAGGCAGATGTCGTCAGCGTAGTCGAGATCTTCCAGATGTTCGGTAAAGTTCCATTGAATACCCCTTTTGGCCTTATTAAGAGCTTTATCTAGGATATCATCAAGAACGATAAGGAAGAGTGATGGTGATAGTAAACACCCCTGCCGTACGCCTGAATTAGTGGTGAATGTCGGTGACAACAACCCGTTGTGTAACACACTGCATTTAAAGCCTTCATATTGTGCACGTACTAAGTTTATGGCCTTTGCGGCACTACCTCTTCGTTGCAGTGACGCCCAGATGTTTTCTCGGGAGACAGTGTCAAAGGCAGTGCTGTAGTCAACGAAGACAAGTTGAAGTGCAGCACGCCACTCGCATGATTGTTCGACAATTATTCTGAGCGTGTTGATTTGATCCACGCATGATCTGTTTCGCCGGAATCCTGCTTGCTGCTTTCGAATGGCCGAATCAAGTTTTTCGCTTACCCTGCTCAGAAGCGCTTTCGTCAGTACTTTCGATGGTACTGAGAGCAAGGTGATGCCTCTATAGTTTCGGCACTCGCTTGGTCACCTTTTTTCGGCAATTTGACTAACATGCCATGTAGCCAATCTTCTGGCAAACGCTCTTCACTCCAGATTTTGGTGAGCAGAGGATGTAGAATTTTAGCTGATGTTATGGGGCATGCCTTTAGCAGTTCAGCTGTTATTTGATCTATACCGGCGGCCTTGTTGTTTTTCATGCTTTGGATAGCTTTCACTATTTCATCAATTGTAGGCGGCGGTGTTTATATTCGACTACTACTGCGAGTCACTGCGGCAGTTGTAGTTGGTGATTCTGGTTGCAGGGATGTGGTAGACATGGGATTTAGTATATCGCAAAAATACTCTTTCCATCTGTTTAGTTGGTCGTCCGCAGATGTTAAGAGATTTCCGTTTTTGTCTTTGATAGGGCGGCTCTGTTGGAGTTTTCTGCCTGATAATCTGCGGGTGATATCGTAAAGCTGCCTGAGATTTTGAGCATTTGCAGCGCTTTCGGCTTCGCTCGCGAGGTCGTTATACATTCTTCTTTTGTCTTGTCTGCATGATCGCTTAACTTCTTTACTGAGAGAGTTAAAGACCTTTTCGGTGACGTTCTTCTGCGCTCTAGTTTTAGCGTCTTCTCTCAATTTTTTTGCGCTTCTTCTTTTTTCGACAAGACCCCACGTTTCCTCGCTCATCCAGTGCTTCTTGTTCGAGGGTCGAAACCCAAGTATTTTTTCACTGGAGTTTAATAACGCAGCCTTAGCGGCCTTCCATGATGTTTCAATACTTCCACCACAATCGAACGGAACTGTTTTAAGTTCTTCTACGAAAGATCTGCGTACCTCGTCGTTCTTAAGCTTAAGCACGTCGAATTTTTTTGCTACAGATTGTTCGCTGGGACGTTTATTAGCGGCAAGTTTTAGTTGAATGACCGCGACGAGAAGATGGTGGTCGGAGCCTATGTCAGCGGCCCTCTTTACTCGTACGTCCAGAAGACTCCCTCTCCATTTTCTGCTAATGCAGAAGTGTTCGATTTGGTTTTCAGTGATGTTGTTTGGAGACCCAAGTAGCTTTATGGCATTTTTTGTGTGGGAATAGCGTACCTCCAACGACAAGACCGGCTGTATTACAGGCGTCAATGAGAAGCTCTCCATTGTCGTTTCTCGCACCCAAACCATGTCTTCCAATCACGTGCTCTAGGTTAAGGTTTTCTGAGCCTACTTTGGGATTCAAATTGCCCATAACCATTATGATGTCGTTCTTGTGAGCATTGTTTATTGCTGCAGCGAGCTGGCTGTAGAATTCATCTTTGGTTTCTCTCTCTGCCAACTCGGTGGGCGCGTATGCTTGGAAGATAGTAATATTTCTTGCGGGGGTTCGAAATCTGCACCAAATGAGTCTTTCGTTTACAGGTTTCCATTCCATAACTGCCCTTACTGCAGTTTTACTTAGGAAAAATCCAACTCCATCCCTGTGGATGTCATCTTGCGATCTACCGGAGTATAGAAATTTTTCGCCGTCAGGAAGTACATATTCGCCGGCACCATTCCATATACACTCGCTTAATCCCAATATCTCAAGGTTGAATTTGTGGAGTTCTCTAACGGCTTGGTGTATTTTGCCTGGTTCATTTAGAGTTCGGACATTCCAAGAGCCGATGCGTGTTCGAGTTTTAAAATTTTGAAAAACCATATTGGTTCCAGTTATAGGAGAATCATTCCTAACTATGCATGTTTCTTGCACCTCCAAATCCGATGTGCATGCTGCCGAGGCAGGTGGATTAACCACACTCTGGTGGGTACCACTTGGAGAGTTATTTTCCATCGTTTTTCGATCCATGCTTCATTAGTATAATCTTCTCGGCAACGCCCCACGCAGTAAGTTATAAGCTTAAAGCTGGATCCGGCAAGCGCTGCAAATATAGTGCCCAAATTCACTTTTAATTTCAGCCGCCCAATCTGGAACAGACGCTGACCTGGGAGCCGCCCACTCTGGATCAGACGCTTCAGGATTTCGACAAGATGCTTATTTTAAGGCGGCATCGACTCGCCTTGTCAGTGCCAGTTACGGGCATTGTGGGTTTTTCTTTCGAGGCGCAACGCTGTCCAACGCTACACCCTTCCACACCCTGGCTGGTCACTCGCTTTAAGTCGCCTTTTACGACAGGCATGCTTACCTCGGGCATATTCTGACCCCTTACCCGCAGGGGTACAAAAAAATCATGGTCGACAATATTGTATTTTATGCACTAATACTTAGCATTTACAGTAGCTACAAGCTAAAGTCGTACACCAAACAAACTATTTTTCAATGCCCCAAAACCAAGTACTCAAAAATAATTTAAGAAATTTGAAGTACATTTTTAAATAGCCTTTTTAATCCTTCAATTTTAACAAAAAACTAAACTTGAAATTTTCCGTTATTTTTGAAAATAAATAACAAGTTACAGAAATCAAGCATATTCAGTACCAAAGCCAAAATCGTACACCTTATCAAAGTTATAATTTTTACTTGAGTTTAGTAACTATTGTACATTATTTTGTTTTTATTTGTCATGTTTAGTCCTTTTGGCATCCTTTGAATTAGTTTCTCACAATAGCTCGTATAAATTTTTTCCCATTTTCCATGAATACCCTTTTCAGTATGTATGTACATAATCTCATTCATACGTGTATCTGTCACACAGTCTCAGAAAGTCATTGTTTTATATCGTTGTATTGGACATTTTTTCAGCGGATGTTATTTGTCCTGTTGCCAGAATTTTTTGATATGCCTTAGAATCTTGCCTGATGGCATGTCTTCGAAAGCAAACAATTATGCAAATCGGATAACTGATTCTTGAATTATGGGATTTTCCAAGTACCCGAACGAAGTCGAAGGTATTTCAAAATAAAATGTATCCTATAACCTAGCCATGCAAAATATCTATAATGGAAGTTATGTAAATCGGACAAATGGTTCTCGAGTTATGAAGAACCAGACAGACAGTCGTTGTATTTTATATAGTGGTATGATTGTTCATTCACTTAAAACTTTTTAAATTGTTATGTCTCCCAAACAACTAGTCGAACGATTTTCTAGTACATTTTTTTAGTTTTCAAGACTATCGCACAAAATTTTTCTGTAAAAGATACCGTAAGCGAATTATATGAAAAAATAATTTTTCCTGACCTTGAATATCTAAACCTGTTGACAAGTGACATAAGTATGTGATTTTCGAACTTCTTTAGAATCTCAAAACAAAGGTTTTTAATAAAAATGGTGTTTTTTTCTTTCCAAATCTTCAAAGAATCATAACTCCTAAGCCGCTTTTTTGTCTGTTT
Organism: Calliopum simillimum; assembly: GCA_951812925.1. Lineage (NCBI taxonomy): Eukaryota > Metazoa > Arthropoda > Insecta > Diptera > Lauxaniidae > Calliopum > Calliopum simillimum. The sequence goes on from OX638368.1 coordinate 110,651,884, forward strand.
TTGCACACAAATATTTTAGAAGGTCGAAAAGTAGGTGAATAATCTTAGTTTATGAAAATTGGTGAAAAGTTAGAAAATTGAAAGGGTCAATGCAAATCTTGTTGCTTTACAACGGAATGTTATGACCAAATTTTGGTGTTTCCAAACAAATTGTTTTTTCTACGTAAATATCGTTAAGTTGTCAAATTATGTAATTCAATGTATACTTTAATACTTAAACATAATTTCCTACAGGGGACAACATTTTTTTTTTATTTTTGCAATATTTTAGTACATATGAGGCAACATCAGCATCATACGATTTACTTTGCAATTACACTAATCTACCATGTCTTTCGTCTCCCTGTACTTTGTTTTTTTTGTGTATACTTCAACTCCTGTCTGTTTTTTTTTATCTCCACTGTTAACAAATTTCTATTTGTAAATATTATAATTAATAATAGTAAGTGGATGCAAGAACACCAACAAAAACCACAACAACAACAACAATATACGAAATCAAGATATTTTCTTAAGCAAAAACCAACCAAAAATACAGCGCTGATTGCCACACACTTGCAGGCAAAACGGCATGCAGCATGTTGCATGCAACAAATGGCACATGGCATAATGTACCAATTTTTTTTTGTGTGTTGCTATTGATGCAGTTCATTGATTAGGCATGCAAACGCCCAAAACTTAAGCAAAAAAAAAATAAAAAAAAGTTCAGGATTGATTAAATGTTGCAAAGTTAAGAGAAAAAAAAAATTGAAATGTAAAAGTATCTAGGTAATAGGTATCTAGGTAATAGTTGACAACAAAAAAAAAAAAAAAAAAAAAAAAATATGTAAAACAAAATATCAACTATAGGAGCATTCCAAAGTTGGTACGGGAGAAATCGTACGCATTTTTTGAGTTTAAACCTTAAATTACAGACAAACCAGAATGTTATCAAAAAAAGCATCTAGTACATTTATTTTGTGTGACGTAGACCTATTAAAACCAATTATTTGTTCTTAATAATATTTATAGATAGTGAGTAATTATTAAGAAAAGAAGTTCGTTTGTACGGGACAGCCCAAATCTACCATACTTTCCATTTTTTGACTTTGTAGCAAGTTTTTAGCGAAATTAATAACCTTTAAAAATCAGCAAAAATATTTTTGGATAGACTAAAGGTCAGGGTATAATAAAACAATAAAAGTTTGAAAAAATATTTATTTAAATGAGAGTTATTAAATAAAAATTAAATTGTTTGTACGGGACATTTTTGTTTGTACGGGACTCGTACGAAATACATGTATATTTAATTAGTTTTAAATAATTTTTTAAATGAAAATATAACACTATGATTATCCCAAGCGTGTTTTTTGCATGTTACTTGATGGCCATTAACTGAAATTTAATGAACTTTTGATATTCCTGGGATAGGCTCATGGATGAACATTTTTAATTTTTTAAGCTATATCTGATTCAGAAATGAAAAAATTCTCGTAGATGGTACTAAAGTGGCTGCTGGTGTCGCGAAATCTTTTGCGTTTTTGACTACGGCACCTTCTCTTTGACTTCGACCTTTTTGACTTACAAGTTGTTTCACAATGGAATAGAATGGAATAGAACGGAACAGAACGGAATAGAATGTAATCGAATAGAATAAATAAGACAGAGTAGATAGAAAAAATAGAATAAATAGAATAGACAGGAGAAGAATAACAAATAGAATAGATAGAATTGATAAAATAGACAGAATAGAAAGAATAGATAGAATAAATAGAATAGATAGAATAGATAGAATAGATGGAATGGATATAATAGATAGAATAGATAGAACAAATGGAATGGATAGAATAGAAAGAATATATAGATAGAATAGAAAGAAAAGATAGAATAGATAGAATAGAAACAATAGATGGAATAGATAGAATATATAGAATAGATAGAATAGATAAAATAGATATATCAAGTTTTTATAAGTCTTTTTGACCTTTTTTCCAAAAACTTGCTTATAATGGGTTGAAATGTTGAACAAAAATATTTTACGCAAAACTTCGCTAAGGGTCACCGAAAACACTACCGTCCGGACGGTGGCCACCCTATATGGTAGCGCACGTGCTCATGATAAACACAACATTAAACAACTTCAAAAGTTCATAACTTCGAAACTGTAAACTATACCACGATTTTCAAGGTTGCAAAATAATTATAATAAAATTTACTTTTAAATAAAATTATGAAAAAAAGAAAGGTTCCAAACCCCAAATCGGCTTTAAGAAAAGAGAAATTTTTCAAAAGCTCATACTTTTTTACACTAACTCTGAAAATTTCAGAAAAATCGGAAAAAATTCCGAGGAGCTATGAGATTTCAAACATGTGATTATCCAAAAGTTGCATCGAGGGTCCTATGGTCCCATCTTGGAAATGTTCGGAATATCGGAAAATCATTACACCACAGTTATATGTATGTCAAATACCAACTTTTCACCAATTTTCTTACAAATCGGAGATGTCAACTCAAATTTTGATCGATTGAGCAAAGATTGACCCTGTTATAAATATATCACAGGATGGTATACACAATTTTAAAAGAAGAGTCCGAATGATAAAATGTCCCACACGCATCATTTGCCCATATAGAACATTTGGAATTGTTTTGATGGGACCTTTTTTGTAAACGACCTAAAAAAGACCTGAGAAATTAACAAGTTATCATTAGTTAAATATTAAAAAATAATAAATTAAATAGTGTAACAAGCACCAATTACGTGCATTCCAGGTACCTTAAGTCATAAAATAAATGCAAATATCTTATCAGTTTATTAAATAATTTCCTTTCCAAAAACCAAAACCTTACAATTGTCTATTGCAAAAACAAAACATCCACCTGAATTACGTGCCAGATCGGTAGTGCATACAACAATAACAATAACACTTAAAGCAAAAGTACTTGCTAACTGCATGAAATTTGCGCCTGCGCAGTGCACAAAAAACAAAAAAAAAAAAAAACAATTACATTGTTGCTTTTGTTTTTGTAAGCAAAATTTTTTGGGCGGAAACACTAAACGAAAGCAAGGTTACGACGGGTTGCGCACGCGTTACAATGCGTTACCACCAACACAGCAGACAACAGTTAAGCCAGCCAGTGGCAACATGTTGCTAGCAACATTCTATAATTTGACTAAATCAACAGCTATTGTTATTAACTGGTTATATGCTTGGGCTGCTAATTTTATATGTCTCGGCAACATATTGCTTGCGGCGGCTATCGATTGTTGCTTGAATTCGTTCATGTTTTCTTCTTCTTATTTTTATTCTTCGTCGGCTCAACGACATTGTCAACAACAACAATAACAATAACAACAATAACAATGCTGCTGCCGACCGACCGACTCTTTTACATTCGAATTCAATTTGTGTGCAGAGCAATCCAATCTAATTCGATGCAATTCAATAATCGGTTTCGTTGTAATTCGATTCGATTCTGTTGCGAGCCGACGACTGCGACTACGACGACGACGACGCAGTCTATTCAGTTCAAGTGGATGGTGGTCGGTCGCTTTTGTCTTTCGGCTTTTTTCGAGCGATTCTCTAGCGCTCTAGTTTCTGGTATATATATTAGACCAACATACCGTTGATCAGCACAGTTTGTTAACAGTCCTAGTCGCGATTCTAGGAGGTTCAACAAGAAGAGTGTGTGTGTGATAAATAAAAAAAATAAATATTCGGTTTTCCTTCTTTTGGACCACAATATAAAGAAATTTAAAAAAAAAATACTCTGCGTGTTCGTGCAACTTTTTGTGATTTAACATTAAACATCCCCTGTATTTACCCTTTGACGTCCGTGTTCTAAGCAAGATTTGTGATTTTCAAAAATGAAACCATTTGTAAGTAAAAGATTTTCTGAACTTTGAACTACTAAGTGTATTAAATATTATATATATCAGTGAAATATTTCATTTGTGTACAAAAAACTTAAAAAGCAGCAAAAAGGATTTAAGTGATAAATTTGCTTCATACTAAAATGCTAAGCACATTCAAAAATGTATCATTCATTCTATTACAAATTAATAAAAAAAGTGAGCAAGTTTGTTTCTTAAGTCTTTTTGAACAAAATGTGAAATATCAAAAATGATGTACCTGTGCACATAAGACTAGTTAAAAAATTAAAGTTACTCGGAATTTTGTTTCCCGAACATCGGTGTAAATATGCACCACGTAAAATTTGGTTCATTTCAGAGAACATTTGAACCGAAACCATTTCAAAACCGATAAATGCTTTTTAACATTGAAAAATTTTGAAAGATATATATCATTCAAGTTGGAGAATCTAAAAAAATTCAAATAAAATCTCAATTTTCCACCATAAATGAAAAATATCTTCAAAACTAAAAACCTTACGAAGAAATAAATTACTGCTTCGAATTTAGCGGCTAAGATCAACAAAAAAATCGAGCAGTTCAAAATTTAAAATATATTTTTTGTTTTGCCATATTTACTTATGAGCATTTTTGGTTTTTGAAAATAATTTCGGGATTATAAAATTTTTTCTGAATTGAACCAAATTTTAGATGGTGGTTATTTACATTAAAAATAACTTTGGTGCTGGCGGAACAAAATTCCAAGCAATTTTAATTTTACGCATACAAATCTGAACCAGTCTAATGTACATATTCACAAGCCTATCATACATATTGGGGGTTATTGTCAATAACTATTCCCGGGGAATTTTTCTCAGACTGCCGTGCATTCTCTATTACAGTTTGAGGAAAATTCCCCGGGAATATTGATTCACGATACCCCCCATTAACTATATAATCTTATGAAATGTGAGTTCTTCGTCATTTTGCTTTAGAAACATTCGTAGTTTGAACTGTACCTGAATATTAATTTTTTGAATGTTTGACTCCAAGCTTCTCAGTCTGGTAGCAGAATCGCTCTACCAAGTCACAATTTCCAGATATTTTAGCCTTAAGATGCAAAACATGGTTTTGTTGGCTTTTCCTCAAAAATTTCCTCACTTAAAACTCCAACCCTCCAAGATGAGCTATCAAGTAGTCATTTACGATTTTTCTTTCCAAAATTATGGCTATTTTAAAATGAGCTGAGATGAAATCCGAACTCTTGAAAGCTTATACTGCAGAGTTCAGATCACATATTATTTTAAAGCAGATATATTTTAAAGCTACTTTTGAAATGAGGGAGTAGTACTTAGTAATAGTATTTTTGAACGTTTCGGTTAAGACGTCTCAAAATCAAGACTTAGTAGAGGAATTCTAGTACCGGATGGATGAAAGAATCTTGATATTTAGTGGTTAGAGCTATTTTAATTTTTCGAAACATACCGTGAATAAATTGAGTTTCAAGAAGATCTCAAGGCAAATCAAAATTTGAATAGTTTTTTTTATTTAAAGCGCTTATGCAGAATTCCTGGCGCTTTTTTGAAAACGCTCTCACTAGAGCAAGGAGTATATTCTTTGACAACTTATCATTTCTACTTTTCTCATCAATTGAAATGCTGGGAACATCTTTGCCCAACACACTATCTGCTAGACTTTCAAAATAAATTTTCTGGGCTAATTTTAGATGGTCTTACTTAACGACATGTTCTACGTCGAAGGCAATGTGGAGAGTTTAGGATGCTAATAGAACACGTAAAGTTATCTCATTACATAGACGAAGCCTCAGAATTTTAATTGGGCTCATTATAGGCAGGCATGTGTCAAGATTGGTGCTCACAGCAGTTGGGGATCTTTGTAGAAGATGTAAAAATTCTGACGTCGAAGGGTCTATTTTTCTGGCTTGCTGAGGCCACAAGATGTTCGAAAGTCACTTCTCCGACTCTCTTAAAAATATCGCTCAAAAGAATCCCAAATTCATGTAGGAGTTTAAAAAAACCTTTCGAAATGGTTCTTATATGAAGGTTGAAAATGAAGTTTTAAATCGGGTATACAATAAGCCGGGTTGGTCTTCATACAAAAAAAAAAAAGGTTTTGAAAAACCGTCCCTTATTTGAAACCTTACCATCTAGGAAAAAAAAAAAATTTTTTTACACCACTCTAAAAAAAGCCAAAATGGTATTTTTTCTATAACTTCGGCAGGCTATGTCCGATGCTTAAAGTTGTAAAGGGCTTAATTGGGCCTAAATTTTTTCCTCACATTGTTTGGACTTCTGAGGTCATATTAAAATAGTACGACCTTGTTTGGTTGGCATCCCCCTTAATGCCAGTATTTCTTTATAAAATTAAAGCCTGTTTACATTTTACCCGAAAAACTCTTATTTAAACCCAATTAAGCCATTTACAACGATACATATTGTTTAAAAATCGGACATCACCTTCCGAAGTTATGAAAAAGAGACGATTTTGGCTATTTTTAGAGTGGTTAAAAAAAATTTTTTATTCTAGAGTTTTTTAAAAACAAAAAAACAATTTTTTAGGGCCACTCTAAAAATTTTTTTTTCTAGAGTTATGCAAAATCACCATTATGGCTGTCTTCAGAGTGGTCCAAAAATATTTTTTTGAGTGGTCCGAAAAAAATTTTTTGTTTCTGAAAAACTCTAGGAAAAAGTTTTTTTGGACCACTCTTAAAACAGCCAAAATGGTATTTTTTCCATAAATTCGGCACGTTATGTCCAATATTCATAAGTAATATATCGTTGTAAAAGGCTTAATTAGGCCAAAATTCTTACTCATATTGCTTGATCGTCCGAGCTTTCAAATAAGGCGCGGTTTTGCCAATTATTTTTTCATCGACCCTGCCTACTATACTGTACAATAGGAGCGGTGCTGAAATCAGCAGCTTAAATTAAATTTAGCTGAACTCGAAAAATTATTTTGTCTGGCGCTTTTTGACTCAAAACTAACAATTTTTTTGACCTGGGTTGTAGTATTGAACTCTGCGGGAAATTTTCGATCAATTATATGATTTTAGACATTTTCGCGATATTTTTAGTGAATTTTAAGAGTAATTTGAAAAAAAAGAGTCGAAAACTGTATTTAAAAACCGAAAAATGTAGGCAGAAAACAACTTGGATCAAAAATATGAAAAAGTTTTTAGCTACTGCCCAAGTTATGGTGACACTTGTCATCTCCCGTGCTAACCTAAGTATTAAACCTAAGTATTAAACCTAAGTATTAAACCTAAGATTCTCTAGTCTAACATACCTTATGTATATCAAAGGTCGTTTTTCTCAGTCCTCATCCGAGTTTGACGATTTTAAGAGTGTTCCCAACAAAATTTTTGAAAAAATTCAAATAAAATTTGATAAAATTTAGTATCAATCAGCGGAAGGATTTTGTGTAGAATAATAGGTGGTGCCACGCAAACCAAAAACACAGTTCGTCAGTCCTCAGAAACTACTCAACGGAGACAGATCAATTTGGTAGATGTGTAAATGGCATCAATGCAATAGCATTTACTCAAAAGAATAGCAGCTACAACGTTCCTCCAAAACAAAATTCGTCATATCTCGGAAACTATTTAACGCAGGTGGACAAAATTTGGAACATAATTATGAGTGAAAAAACAACACAAATTTCTTCTTAGTTTTTGACAAAAACATTAACTTAATTTTACATAAAATTAAAATAACAAAAACAATAACAACAACAACAAAGTATTGCATTACATTTGCGGTTGAATGGATTTTTCAAACATCGGTTACCATAACAAATGTAATGATAATAGTAATTACAAAAAACAATAACAACAATAACAACAAGCTCATTGCATACTCCTCTTATCAAATTCGCAACAATCGGTCAGTGGGCCACAGCACAGAGCTGACAAACAGAGCAACAACAACATTAAAATGCAGAAGTAAAAACAATAAAAATTACAACAAACAATAAACAAAATCGTACAAAATGCATAACAACCATAACAACAAGAGCACAAGTACAGTGTAGTCCAGACGTAGTAAGTGTGGAGAAAATCATGTGCGCATGCGCACAGTCTTTATGCGCTGTATGATGTGTGCTTTGTACGATATTGTTGCAGTTGCTTTGTTTTCACGTAAATTTTTGAGCTTGCAACATTTATGTTGCTGCTATTTCTATAATTATTATTATTGTTGCTTTTTCTTCGCCTTCTTTCTTCTTCTTCTTTTATTTTGCAAATTCATTTCATTTTCCATTGTGAAATTTACGATTTTGTTGTTCATACGCGATTTGCTTTCTTTGATGCGGGTAACATTTTTAAATTATCATAAATTGGTGGTGTATTATTGGTGTTGCTGCTGTTGCTGTTGTTGATACAGCTAAACAATTAAATACATATGCCTGCTTATGTATGTGTTGGTCTAGCAGCGGCGTTAATTGAAAACAGATCGTTTGGTTTTTTATTTTTCTTTTTCTTTTTCGTGCAAGAATTGCTGATGTAACCAACAATAATTGCAAACATTATTGCTGTTGTAAGTACTGATGTCTGCAATTATGACGCTTAATCAAGTTGATAAAACCGTACAAAAAAAACATATGTGCATGGGGTATTTATACAAATACTTAAATACAACAATTATAGACCAACTCTTGGCCATTTAGATTTTTGATTTGGCGGTACTGTTGTCCCATCATCAACATATCGATGGATTAAAGCACACATTGATATTGTTCTTCCAAAAATACTGTTTTATGGCTCGAGGTTTTTGAAAATTTTCGAGTTTGTGGAGTCTTCTCCAATTCTCAGATTTAAACCATGAAAAAATCAACTTCTCCTTCTAGAGGGATACTAAATTTTAAATATTAATGCTTAATGTCATCACAGAGTAGTGGTTTGTACTGAAAAAATTATCAGTTCCTAAATCCCAACATTCTCAAAGAACTACACCCCACGTTGGGCGCCAATTTTCAAGTGCTAATTCTCTAAGTATAGTTTTTAATTGAAACTAGAACCGCCCAATGGTCAAAATTTAACGAAAACTGTATTAAATTTTTTGTTATTTGATGCAAAATTAAAAAGCTCATTTATCATCCCTGGTACAATGACAAATGTGAAACGAAAGGAAAACAAAAAACATGAAGTCGGTGTCAGTCAGCTTTTTGTCTTTCACTTTTTGCTGTATCCTCTTTTCAGCTCTGTGTGACCGCGTATTTTGTCGTTGTTAATATTGAAAAATTTGTATTTAATTTTACCTGGCTTAGTGGCAAAATATTAAAATAATTTTAGCTTTATGCACATTTACACACAAATACCTTTCTAATGGTGTATTATTCAAAGTCATGCTCCATTTCTATCATAGTAAAAAAGGTAAGACAAATTTTTGTCGTGCGTTTTAAATAAAATGCTGAGCTTAATTTTTGTTTTTCTGTAGACCAGTGTACACTTATTGTGCCGGAATCTGAATAAATTGTTCAAACATAACAAAATTTATATAAATACTGTAATATGTTAAAAGAAACAAATGGCTACTACTTAATAGAAAAACGTGAAACGTCCGAATAAATAAAATAGATGTGCACCTTAATACTTTGAGGTTTGTAAAAGGTCCAAATGGTGGCGAAGAAAAATTGGAAAAAAAACTCTCCGAATGAAACATTCGACAAAGAGGACTTCCTGATTCTGTTACATATATGTTACAAAGGTACTTTTTTCGCTTAAACCCATATGCCCAATATGGGTTGTCGAGAAATCGACCAATAACTTTGAAATTTTTTTTCGGATTTTTTTAGATAAAAGTTGCCATAGAAAGAAATGAAGATTGAAATAAGATATGGTACACTCCCCTTGCCCCCTTTTTCCGACCCTTAGCAATTTCAAAAGTTTTATTAAAAATATTCATTAATTCAAACTTGTCTCTTTTCATTTCAGTTGATTTTAGCCACCCTACTCGTCTCGACGTGTTCAGCATCGCTATATGGCGCCGTCTCCACACAATATCAACATTCGGATCCACACAGCCACACCTATTCCTATGGATATGCCGATCCGAATTCACAAAAGCATGAAACACGCTCACACGATGGTGTAACCCGTGGCTCCTACTCCTATGTGGATGGTGATGGTCATGTCCAGTCCGTGTCATATCATGCAGATCCCCATCACGGTTTTAATGCCGTCGGAACGAACTTACCTAAAGCACCAGCACCGGTGCAGACTACGCATCATTATGCTGCCGCCCACGCTTATGTGCCATCATATCATCACCAAGACGACTATGTTCATCATGTGGCGCTGACGCATGGTGGTGTACCTGTGGATACACCCGAAGTACAACACGCCAAGGCTGAACATTTTGCAGCACATGCTGCTGCCGCTGCTGCTGCTGGACATGATCATGGCGATCATCATTTATATAAGCGTTCACTGTATGGCGGACCCTGGGCCTATGGACATCATGCTGCATTGAGTCATGTCGCATTAACACATGATGGCGTTCCCGTTGACACACCCGAAGTACAACATGCCAAGGCCGAACATTATGCTGCTCATGCAAAGGCGCTTGGACAGTTGGGTCATGGTCATGGTGCTCCCGTCGATACACCTGAAGTTGCACATGCGAAGGCTGCTCACTTTGCTGCACACGCTGCTGCTCGCTCTGGTCATCCAGGTGCTGGTGCACTGAATCATGGTTATCATGTACCTATTATTCATAATGGTGTCCCAGTGGAAACGCCTGAAGTGCAACATGCGAAGGCCGCACATTATGCCGCTGTTGCGGAAGCATCTGCACGTGGTGGTCATGGAGGTTATGGTGGTGGTGATGATGGTCATTACGATGGGCGTTGGGATGGTCCAAGCTATGATGGTGGCCATTATGATGGTGGTCACTATGGTGGCGGTGCCGGTTATGCGCATAAAGGACCCATTCACATTCCAGTTATTCACAATGGAGTACCAGTTGAACCACCAGAGGTGCAACACGCACGCGCTGCGCATTTGAGTGCATTGGCTGCTGCCAGTCATGGTTCGGGTGGTTATCATGGAGGTCATGGTGGTCACGATGATGGGCAATATCATCATGGAGGTTACTATTAGAGAAGGCAGTTTTTTAAGGACAAGCAAATGATGATGTTTTTTTTTGTGTAATTACTTTTTTGTTGTATTGTTACGTAATGTGTAAATAAGTTGTGCTCACTGCCCTCTATACTATGTATTTATAACTGTCCATATAACTTTCATTTCCTCTATTTTTTCCTTTCCATTAAAAACACACACTCTTCAGCAGGAAATTATTCTCTTCTCTCGTGATCTCTCTTTGGACACACGAACCACTGCTAAATGCTCTCGTGCTCTCCACTAAAATGTACTTTTAGTACTTTTTTAATACTCTTTTTTTAATACTCTTTTTATCTTCTATGTAACACTATCCATTGTACCTAATTGATTCTTTATATTTGACGCGATCATGTTACAGCCAACGAATACCAATACCTGATTTTGAATTCTAACGATAATGAACTTTTTCTTTTAAGTCTATCTTCTTCCTTAATTTGTCATTTTTATTAATTTCCATCGAATGTGAAACGAAATGTTAAGAAATAATTATAAAACTTTAAATGTTTTTTATATACTATAATATATATGTATCATTATAACTATGAAACCAATTGCAAGCAGACAAATAAACTGAAAAAGTATTTGATCAAAAATATATATATAAATGGTCTTTGAATATTTATGATTTAATGATCTTTTAGATCTGACAAGCATTTAAGTATATACTTATGTTCCAAAATCATTTCATACTTGGGACAAACATCTGGTATGAGTATTATAATACAATTACTATTACTACCTTATTTACAATGTGGGTGACATATATGAGAAAAAACATTGATAGTCCTTGAAATTTTTTTACAACCCTGATTTCTAAATTAAAATACGAAAGATGGATAAAAGAATTTTACACAAAATCACTCGACTGCATGTTTTTTTGAAAAAATATAATCATCCTTAGGACTGTCCCAGAAAAATTTGATACGATATAGGTGCTATTTTTTTAATATAACATGACGATTAAAAAAACACATAACACTTGGTGAACACACTTCAAACGATAGGGATGTCTAGCAATCAAGAAAAAGTATTGTTCACTTACCTGAAAAATCCAGAATTAAAATTTTCAGCTATAGCTATAAAAACAGGTGCATCAAAAAATACTTTTCAAAGAGTTATTTTGAATTAAAAAAAGGTCAACTTATTGCGCGAAAAAAGGGTTCAGATAGAAAAGCCGGTATAGATCCTTTTTAAGCAGAACTCCAATACTTCAGTACGAGATATGGCTGCCGGGATAGGTATCTTAAAATCTTCTATACAAAGACAAAAGAAAAAAAGCAAGCTGAAGACGTACAGAATTCAAAAAGTCTCAGACTATTCCGATGAAAAGAAGTTGGAGGCTCAAAAGCGAGCTCGTACCCACACACATTAACCGATGTTAAAGAAAAACTTCCTTCGGTATACTACCACCAAAAGTTTTGTTCAAGAAATTTAAATGATTCGAGTGAGGTGAAATTGTGTATTAGGTGTAATAAATTTTATGTAGAGTTTTTGTAGCATTTCATTGAACATAGTTGAGAAAATGAAAACTGCCAAAAAATACAAAAAAAAAAAAAATAGATTTTAAAATAAACAATAAGAGAATATAACTTTTCTGCTATGGATTTTGGTACTATTCAAACGAAAACTGCACCATGGAAAAAGTTCATTATTATTTTCGGAGTAGTCACGATTGTAATGTTTACTATTGTCCTTATAATTTGTAAAATAAGAAACGCAATACGAAGAAAGCGATTTCAAAAACTACGTAGTAAAGAGAGGAAGGTAAAGACATCGGCAACAGAAAATGATGATGATGATTTGAAAACAACAACAGCAGCAACAACGTCAGCAAAAGCGAAAATAACAACAACAGCAACAAAACCAATAACAGCAACAACATCAACAAAAGCAACAACATCAAAAACAACACTATCTTCACCATCTAAATCCAAAACGGAGATAGCAGCCACAGCAGATGCTAGATATAGTTGTCGGTTGTCTTAAGATGTAAGTTTTTCTTTTTATCAGAGAAGATAGAGGCTCGGTTTAGTAGCATTAACCAAGTTAAGAGCCAAGATTTGTCTCGTTTTAAAGGCTTTTGTATTAGTATTAACACTCAGTGTCCTAGTAACTTACTAGTGGAGGTTCTCTTTCAATACTTTTTGATGTTTCTTTGTCCTTTAAGATTACCATTTATAGATATTTCGATGATTTTTAATGCTATATATCGATATTTTCCAATGTTTTTCATTATTTTTCGGCCTTTCTGATATTTTCATTGTTTTCGATACACAGTTAGTTAGTTTTCTGGGACACCCGAAGTCTTCATTTTTCAAATGACGAATATTTAGGTTTACTGCAGGGAAATCGGCTCTATGCTACTCCTAGGAGTTAATAGTTTTCTAGGACACCCGTAGTATTCATATTTTAAATGAGGAATATTTATGTTTACTATAGCGAAATCGGCGCTAACTCCTCTTAGGAGTTAAAAGAGAGTACATACAGGGAAACCATCTATGGTGGACGATAGTTGATAAGCTGGCCTTAACTAATAGTTTTCTGGAACACCCAAAGGTTCGCAAAGATCACCCAATGTCACACAAAGGCTTAAGACTTAAAACGAAGAATATCTACAAAGATGAACAAGAGGGATAACACCTATTGCTGAGACACTCGAAGTTTCCCGAAGGTCATCCGAAGGCTTCATAGCACAAAATGAAGAATATGTGTATAAACTAATATGTGTATTAACAAGGCTTAAGTGATTCATTTGGTATACCCGAAGGTCACCCTAAGGCTTGTCAGTCAAAACGAAGAATATCTTAACATACTAGAGGAAAAACATTTATGGGCGACTATCAACAGACTTTAATTGATTCATATGCTGGGACGCTCGAAGATTTCCTAAGGTCACCTCAAAGATTCATAGTTAAAAAGAAGAATATCTGGGTATACGCGAATGTTTCTGTATATCACCCAAAGGCTTCACAGTCAAGAAGAAGAATATCTAGATATTAAATTGATGCCATGACTAGTTTTCAAATATGAGTTTAATTTCCTTTACGTGTACTGAGTTGCAAGCGTATCTTCCTTCATTTGTTTTCACGATACTTTTCCATACTTTTCGATGCTCTTCGACAATTTTGTGTTTTTTTTTTTAATAAGTTTCCCCAATTTTTTGACATTTATCACATTTTTGAAGTAATTTGTTACTATTCTTTACTTTTAATGTTTTTTGGTACTTTTCGATATATTTGACTTTTTGGGTTGTGTTATTACTAAATGACTATTTTTAAGTTTTATTTAGCAAACCATATGTTTCAAAACTTTACGAGCTTTATCGTTTTTTTGATAATTTCAATATCAATATTTCGTCTGATGTTTTTTTTGACTTTATCGATACATTTAGCTATTTATCAATTTTTCAATGTTATTTTATAATAAGTATTTGTTCCTTTCCGATGTTTTTCGATATTACTTGATTTTTCAATGTTTTTTTACGATACGTACAACTCGATGTTTCTTGGCCCTTTTAGTTTTCTATCAATTTTGCCATGTTTATCAATAATTTTCGAAATTATCGACAATATTCTATACATATTCAGTTCTATTGACTTTTCGATGTTATTTATTAATATTCGATACTTTCCGATGATTTTTAATGTTGCTTGAGTTTTTCGATGTTTTTCAACTTTTCGATACATTTTATACTTCGTACTTTTCGGTTTTTCTCCATTATCTTAAGATTTTTAGCGATTATTTTGTTTGATAACACAGGTTTACAAAAAAAAAAAAAAAAAAAATGTCATGGCGTTTTGACCAGACTCCGGGCTCCGTTTTTTTCCAGAACGTCTGAGAAAAAAGATTTCAAGGTCATATGCAGGTCAAAATGGGGTTCATGTGTCGTTTAGTGATAAATTCGCTGAGATTCTGAAACTAATTTTTAATCATTGATCAAAAAGGGTATCACAGACCTAGTTTCGGAGAAATAGACATCGGAATATCAGAATATATATCTTCTATGAAAACCGCTATAAGTTGGGAACCCGTGAATGGATTTGGAAAATATTGGTGTCATATAAAAGGTATTTTGTTGGTGTTGTTATTGTTGTTGTTGCTGCTTGTTTTTGTTTTTGCTGGTGTTGTTGATTTATTTGTTGTAATTGAAAAATTTCACAAAATTTCAAAAAAGCTCATATCTCGAAAACTATGAATCCAATTGAAGGTATGCACAAAAAATTTTTATAAACTGTCAAAATGCCTTTCATATGACACCAACATTTTACAAATCCATCCAGGGGTTTCCAACTTATAGAAGTTTTCATTGAAGGTATATCCGGATCTTCCGATGGCTATATCTCCGAAACTAGGTCCGAAATACCCCTTTTGATCACATATTCTTTTATAAGACTAAGAATTCAATGATTAAAAATTAGTTTCAGAATTTTAGCGAATTTGTCACTAAACGACACATGACCTCCATATGACCTTGGAATATTTTGTCTCAGACGTTCTGGAAAAAAACGGTCCCGGGATTCGGATTCAGGACGTCAAAGTCACTAGGAAACACAAAGTCTGGTCAAAACGCCATGACATTTTTTTTTTTTGTAAACCTATGTAATCTATACATATAAAAATTAATGTTTGTATGTCTGTATGTTCCGTATAGACTCCCAAACGGCTCGACCAATCTCCATGAAAATTTATATTCAATGGTTTTTGGATACGGCGTGTGTTTCTGCATCATTATTTTTTTCGGTTTTTTTCTCACCCAAGAGCCCCCTAGGAAGTGGGAACCAACATTTCTTTTTTCTACAACATTTAAGTGTAAAACAAATTTTTTCACCCATAGGTCCCCCCTTGGATGTCGGAACCAAAAATTTTTATATTTTACTAGCTGGCCCGGTAGCGACTTTGTTCGCCCGTTCCCGATGACCTTTACATATGTTCCAAGTCCCTGTCGTCTTTCTCTTCCAACCCTTCAGGTTCTTCAAGGTGAATAGAATATATATTTATGTACCAACTTTTATAATGATAGCTACTATAGGCGTAGAAATGTAGCATTTTGAGTATTTTTACTGTACGGGGGGTGCAAATCCCTTTCGTTCAATCCCTCTTAAACTTTGCATGCTGAATAGTAGACGCAATAAACATCCATGTACCAAGTTTCATAATGATAACTGCTAAAAGAACACTGATATAGCATTTTGTGTGTTTTTTCATATGAGGAGTGCAACGTCCCCTAATTCAAGCCCCCTCAAATTTTGCATGGTGTATGGTACATACATTATGCATAAGTTCACCATTTTTCATAATCATAGCTTGTATAACTAGTAGTAAATCATTAAGCAGTAGTAAAAAAAAATATGTAAATCGGCCGTGTAATTTCCGCGTTCATCAGCTACATACGGACACCATTTAATTTTAATATATATAGATTTTTTCCATTTTTTTGTGCTTCTACGCGTTTCATGACTTTTTACGACATTTGAGTGGAAAAAACTTTTTTCTCCAAAGGGTGTCCCGCCTTTCTTCATGTTTCAAAAAAAAAAATTTTTATCATGAAAATATTTAACGGACAGGGATAATATTTGGTATATGCATTAAGGATATCGGGACAAATAATACCCAAGGGAAAAATAGACGGTGCCACGCCCTTAAAAATATCATATCTCTGAAACTATTTAACCAAATCAATACGTATATAAATTGCATCGGGACAATTTATATTTTTTGGTTTGATTTAATTGGAGATGCCATACCCTCTGTACAACGCACACCGGGAAATGCAAGTTTTCAATATTGTCGACAGTATTCTACACTCAGTTGTATTGACTTTTCAATGTTATTTCTTATTGTACGGTACATTCGGGTTTTTTTTTACAATTTGTACTTCTCGTTTTTTTCTCCATACTTTTGGATTTTTAACCGAATTTTCCATGTTTGTTTGTTAACGACTTTCCGATGTTATATGATAATATTTGTTACTTTTCTATGTGACTTGGCTTTTTTGATATCTTTCAACTTTATCAATGTGTTTTGCCATTTGTAGGTACGTCTCCATGCTGCCCAAAATATTTAGATTATAATCAATTTTTCCATTTTTTTGGATAACTTTCGATATTATCGGCAATATTCTATATGCAGTATCATTGACTTTTTCGATATTTTTCAACTTTACTGGTTGTTATTTTTGGAATATGATGATTTTTAATATGAAGGCCAACAACTTTTATGGATTTTTTCGATATATTTTCAAGTTTAATTTGACTGCAGTCTCTCGTTTATAATTATAATTTCATATTTCGAAGGAAGTACATACTGCGGTAGTTTAGTTTTCTACTGAAACCCAAATTCATATCTAAGTCAACAATACAAAAGTTAAAAAAGAGACCATGCTGTTGCCTGCAGGAGAAATAGCAACCAAAACACATGACTGAATTGAACTACAGTAACACCAACAGCAACAGGCTTATCATCAGCATGCAACAGTAGAGAGTAAAGTCAACAACAGCAAACGAATTAGGACTTGCCGGAAAATATTACAAAACCAATCAATGTGGCAATACTGTAGAATTTGGATTTGCGGTTTTATCGTCCCCCTCCGCGCCCATTTCACTTTTGAACTTTTCATGTTGTTTCAGTAGAAAAATGTTGTGACAAAAGGATGATGTTGCTCAGTTCATCAGTACAAACGACAGCAATCAAACAATTTACGTAAAATCAATGAAGCGTTGCGTTAAAAATCATTGCCTTTCAAACGAATTTCAATCTGATTATTTTGAAGTCTGTATTTTTTTTTTATTTTGTTTCAGTCTTCCATTTCATTACCTTATCGTTCCATGAGTGTGCCTGTTGCTGCGTATTCAAAAATTGGAAAAAGGATATTGTACCATGCCGCATGAGCACAAAGTCTTTCCATGGAAAATTTTTATAATCGTTTTTGGAGCAACTGTCCTGGCAGTTTTCACCTTTGGCTTTGCAATTATTAAAATAAGAAAAATGATCAGAGCCAGAAGATTTTCACGTCAACGATCGCAAGAAGCCAGAGTGCCAACGGTAGGAGGGGGTGATATCTTTTTTACACCAGAATCATCATCAGATTAGTTAACTAACTGATTTGAAGCTGTTGATAATATTTTGTAAGTTATGTGTTTTCTCTCTCTCTTGTTTTTCCACAGAAACGGCAAGTCTGCTGTCAGCCCAAAGGTTAATTTTGATACCAAATATTTTAAGTTAAATTCAAGAAGATGCTAAAAAGTGTTGTAAAATTTTTTAAATTGTTTTAAGTTTTTTTTAAGAAGGATATAAAAATGATAGTTAAAAAAAAAAAAAAATAAATAAAAGAAAATTCCAACAAAAATTCAATGCATAAAATCAAATTTTTAAAATAATCCACATTAACATCATCATCATCATCAACTTGTAATCAACCACAGTTTGTATAAAATAAGGAATCCCAATAAAGTGCCCTGTGGTTGTGTTGGTCAACCTTCCAACCTACCAGAAAGTAATGCAATTTTATTTTGATTTTCATTGACAATAAAAAAGGATTTCTGTACAGAAACCTTAATGGGAAAATCAAAGGTATTCCTTTACAAACACACAACTAAATTACATTCTATATATAGAATGTATCATTTATTTGTATTCATTTGGCTTTATATTTTATACGACTTGATATGCTTGGGTTAATTCGTTTTGTCGTCATGCTTTGTTGGCACATAGGATTGACCTTAGTACTATGTGCACCCGAAAATGTTATCAAAATGAAGTTATTCATCTTGATTTCACCAATCAGCAGTGAATGTCAATTCTATTCTCGATTTTGCTTTTGAATTGGAATGCAAAGCAGAGCATGGGAAGATACAATGAAATTCTGTTTTTGCTGACTTTAATCAATGAGTACTTCTCGTTGGTACATAATGCGATATTGTAGCCGCGAGCTTTAAAATCAATCAATTGATACTGTAATGGATTTGGATTTTGCGGTTCCAGGCACTTTGTGTTGATTTTGTGTCGTTGTTTGATGGAAATTTTGAGCAAGAATTTAAAAAATGAATTTCAATTTATTTAGACCATGAAAGGATTTAAGGATTTTAATGTGCGAAACAAATTTTTATGGCACATAAAGGCAAGTTTCATGTGCTTGTGGTGGCCTTTACTTAAATGATCACTTTGTTGTATCTGTACTAAAAATATGTTTCCAGAGCTATTTATGAATATTTTTTGTTTAGCAAAGGCGGTATGTTATAATTGCCAAAACCAAAAATCAAATAACGGCCAAATTTCAAAAAAAACCCAAATCAAATAAGATATCGGAGATAATCATTATGGAAGCAGCGCCCAAAGTTTGAGCTTAATTCCCTTTTTTTTTTTTTGGATGTAAAGTTAAGTGTCCCGAATAACGGGACAGTTCCATGAAAGAATTTTTTTATTAAAATTTGTTAAGTTAATTTGTGTTGCCTTAAAAAACGGATTCTAATAACTTTAAGACAAAAAGAATAATATTTTACCAAAAAACGGCGCTTTTCTTTATGACGTAATTACGTGCATAAATTTGTGTGAGAGAACGTAATTCCGTGTCTATTACGCAATTAGGTAAAATAAGAGACATTTAGTTTTCGAAATTTAATTATTTATCTGTGTTAAATTAACTTAATATTCATGTCATGAAATAAGTAAACTCTTGTGAATGTAGACACGTAATTACGGCCAAATATTTTCTCTTTGAAAACCCTAAATAATTGCGAATAATGTGAACAAAAAACAAGAAGTTTTTTTATTCTTGAAGCTAAGTATATATGGGCAAATCCGAAAAAAATCTCCTCTTATATGACCCAGTTTTTAAAAAAAAATTTTGTTCATGTACAATAACCAAATGTGGTGGAATTTATTCGTAGACGTATGAACTGCAATTTCCAATAGGCGAACAGAAAATTTTCGACCTGAGGGGGTGTCAGGAGGTCGTTTTATCTGAAAATTTTGGGAAAATCGAGATTTTCGATACTATACGGAAGAGCACATACTTCAGAAGTAGTAGATATGTTACGGGGCACCTTTCCAAATATTCTGAAGTAAAATTCAAAAAAATCGTATGTGGGTCGCGGCGACAAAATGGGTTAAAAAGTCTAAATCACTCATTACGGCCACATAACAGGTCCTAAAATTCTGAAAAAAATCAAGCAAGTTCCTTGATAAAAAATAAATCGACTTTGCTTATAATATTTTTTAATCTAAGCGCCCCCTGCCGAGTAAAAAATTAAAAACGCTAAATTTTTGGTAAAAAATGCGATTATTGGCGATATACGATCGAGCACACCATAGCGACACATAAGGCAAGATAGCGGGATATCTAACAAATATTCTGGAGTAAAATTCAGAAAAATCGTATGTGGGTCGTGGCGACAAAATGGGTTAAAAAGTTTAAATCACTCATTACGGCCACATAACAGGTCCTAAAATTCTGAAAAAAATCAAGCAAATTCCTTGATATAAAGTAAAGCGAATTTGTTTATGATGTTTTTTTAATTTAAGCGCCCCCTGCCGAGTAAAAAATTAAAAACGCTAATTTTTGGGTAAAAAACGTGATTTTTGGCGAAAAGCGAAATTTTGAGTTTTTTTAATTTTTTGCTCCAAATGAGGGGCTCAAATTAAAGAAACATCATAAAAAAAGTCGATTTATTTTTTCTCAAGGAATTTGCTTGATTTTTTTCAGAATTTTAGGACCTGTTACTTGGCCGTAATGTGCGATTTAAACTTTTTAACCCATTCTGGCGCTACAACCCACATAGGATTTTTTTGAGTTTTACTCCAGAATGTTTGTTAGATATCCCGCTATCTTGCCTTATGTGTAGCTATGGTGTGCTCGATCGCATATCGCCAATAATCGCATTTTTTACCCAAAAATTAGGTTTTTTAATTTTTTACTCGGCAGGGGACGCTCAAATTAAAAAAACATCTTGAACAAATTCGTTGTATTTTCTATCAAGGAATTAGCTTGATTTTTTTCAGAATTTTAGGACCTGTTACGTGGCCGTAATGAGTGATTTAGACTTTTTAACCCATTTTGTCGCCACGACCCACATACGATTTTTCTGAATTTTACTCCAGAATATTTGTTAGATATCCCGCTATCTTACCCCATGTGTCGCTATGGTGTGCTCGATCGCATATCGCCAATAATCGCATTTTTTACCCAAAAACTAGCGTTTTTAACTTTTTTCTCGGCAGGGGGCGCTTAGATTAAAAAATATTATAAGCAAAGTCGATTTATTTTTTATCAAGGAACTTGCTTGAATTTTTTCAGAATTTTAGGACCTGTTATGTGGCCGTTATGAGTGATTTAGACTTTTTAACCCATTTTGTCGCCGCGACCCACATACGATTTTTTTGAATTTTACTTCAGAATATTTGGAAAGGTGCCCCGTAACATATCTACTACTTCTGAAGTATGTGCTCTCCCGTATAGTATCGAAAATCTCGATTTTCCCAAAATTTTCAGATAAAACGACCTCCTGACACCCCCTCAGGTCGAAAATTTTTTGTTCGCCTGTTGGAAATTGCAGCTCATACATCTACGAATAAATTCCACCACATTTGGTTATTGTACATGAAAAAATTTTTTTTTTAAAAACTGGGTCATATAAGAGGAGATTATTTTCGGATTTGCCCATATACGAGTATAACAAAGCATGGTAAAACTTGAGATGGTAGTTGAAAGTACTAGTTATTTCATTCACACTCATAATTAATGTTAGTATGTAGTTTTACGCATCATAGTAGTACACTCTTAGATTAGTCAAACTGTATTTGTGTCACGCACTAATTCCAAAGTTCATAAAACCTATACCAATCGATGCGAGAATTTTACCCTGAATAATATATCGAAATGGGTTCTCACAATTTTTCCGGGAAACAATGTAAATTGGGGATTCTCACGTGAAGTACCAGGTGAAAAATTTTAATGTTTCCGATTTTAGTAACATTTGAATATGTTATACCTATATGCATATGCCCTCGTTCCAGATGCAAAGTATTTTTGCAATATAACGTATGGTTTGACTAATCGGCAGGAATGTGTAACTTCGAATCAAATTTTTAAAGCCCACTAGCTCTTTAACCAGACCTTATACTTCACAAATATTTTGTATCTGGATCGAGGACATATATAGGTAAAACATAATAAAATCGGAAACATCAAAATTTTTTACCTGCCACTTCACGGAGAAAACCCCAAATTACATAATTTCCGGAAAAAAATATGTTGTTAAGGGGCAAATTTTCTATTGATTGGCATAGGTTTTAAGAGATTTGGAATTAGCGCAAGACTCACATATATAGCCAGTATCTAATTTGACTGGCTAATCTACTTGTTTGAATTTAAAATAAAATCAGAAAACATAATGCAAGATTTTTTACATATTTTTTTTTTCTTTTCGGTATGAGCAGACCTACACCTTGCTTTGTTTATTTATTTCTTTTTCAACTATTTGCAATAATTAAAAAATTTACTAATCATTGCAACAAGCAATTAATTTACATGTTAAATCACATAACAACAACAACAGCTATGCAACACAACTCAACACTGATTTGTATCAGCAATGGCAACAGCAACAACAAAAACAACATAAATTGCAATCAGTTCTTATTTCTTTTTTATTGCGCATGCGCAACTCACAACACAGCAGGAACAGTGGCTTTTGAATTGAACCTGCTGCTGTTGCTTGCTGGTGGTTGTTGTGTGGTAAACCAACTATCAACATAAATGACAGATTTGTGCTTTGATCTTTGTAAACATTAAGTTGTTGTTTTTTTGTTGTTGTTGTATTCATAACATTGTTATGAACTTGATGGGTTGCATGTGTTACCACCAAGAAATTAAAAGCCTTTTGCTACAACTTTTATCGTTTTTATTTTAACTACTTGGTAAATTGCACATATTGGTGGCGCAATTAATAATTTTGGCAATAAAGTAACTAGTGGTTGGGGAAAAAATACTGATTGCATACTGGCTTTTCATTTGTAGCGATTCTATAGTTATTCAAATGCCCAAAGCATATGAGTTCAAGCTACGTAACTGGATATGAGTAGGACATATTCGACGGAAACAGCTCAGCAAAGTTTAGCGCCCAGCTCTTGAGTGGCATTCACATGTAATGTAAGAATTGGGAAAGTCACAGAGGGAGAGAGATTAATGCCATTCCAAAGGATTACATTTTATGAAAACGTTTTATTTTGGTGCCATGCTCGTTCTTGTGCACTTATCAAAATCATTAATCAGTCGTCTTTTTGCAAGGTAATCAAACAAAATTCGAGGGTTCAGAGTATACAGATTGACTCAAAAAAAAAAAAAAAAATCCTTCTAAATTGCAAATTGATTTTAATTTGCGGGCAGGAGGTCAATGCTTTTGATCGTGTCACTCACCGTTTTCATCTCAAAGTAATTGAATTCGTACGGATTTCAGAACAGGCCGGCCTGAATATCACATTGTTAGAAAAAATGTGGGAAATATCTTTCTGCGTTGAAATATGGAAAATAATTGGGTGAAAAAATAATTGGCTCCACTACTTACAGCTATCCGACAATTAAACAAGTGAAGAGTGGCCGTACCAAAGGGGTTAAGCACCAGTACGAGGCAAAAGAAGTGTCACAATATGAGTCGGGTGACATTTTATTAGATATTATCTGTTTTCACGAAAAATTTTCCTGATGATGTGGAATTAATGGCATTATGTTGAAAAAATTATACCGGTCAAATAACCGATTTTTGTGGCACATAATATGTATGATAATTATTTTTGCCTCGTTATGGTACTTAGTTCCTTTGGTGCGGCCACTCCTCAAGTATTTACAAACCAACATCAATAGAAATCTATAAAGTAATACGCAAGAAAAATGTGTCCTACCTTTTTTACTATGTTAGGAATGGAGCACGACTTTGAATTATACGCCATTAGAAAGTTATTTGTGTGTAAATGTGTACAAAGTTAAAATTATTTTAATATTTTGCCATTAAGCCAGGTAAAATTAAATGTAAGTTTTTCAATATTAACAACGACAAAATACGCGGTCACACAGAGCTGAAAAGAGGATACAGCACAAAGAGAAAGACAAAAAGCTAACTGACAGTGACTTCATGTTTTTTGTTTTCTTTTAGTTTCACATTTATCATTGAACCAGAGATGATAAATGAGGTTTTCTATTTTGTACCAAATAGCAAAAAAAGTACAAAAACTGTCCAAAAATTATCAAAATTATTTAATACATTTGTGGTAAAATTTTGAATATTGGGCGATTCTAGTATGTATGTTCTAAGTTTGCTCAACTTCCCAAGAGAATAAATAGCGCTTATAAAGCTTTCATTATTGCTTGTCCTAGGACGAAGGCGCTAACTCTTTTTTCTTAATAAAATTTGAAAAAAATTAAAAAAGTCTGCTCGAATTAAGCTTCAATTCGATTATGTAAAATTTATGCTTTACAACAAATTTTTATGAAAAAAAATTACACAAATGTAAGACCAAAATGTTAGAAATAGATAATTGAACGTTTTAATACGATTTGAACTAAGTGCTAACATATTTTCCCCTGAGGGTTATTGCTTCCATGCACATATGTACAAATAAATATTAACTAGTGGTTGAAAGTTAAATCAATACACGCGCTTAACCGAAGACACAACATACACACAAATGGAAATACAGCTGTACTTGAATGAATTTGAGTGAGAGTTTTAATCCATCAATAGAAATGCAGAGCCGTCGTATCAGAAATTTTGCTGAAATGTTCAACTTACCAGGCACTGCAGTTATATTCCACAAAAAACATTAATTTTCTTGGGCGGACTTCTCTCGGCGGCTCTGAACACATGAAGACAGTCAGTGACACTGTGCAAATATAGATTGCACACTAATACACGTACATATAGTACATGGGATAGCACATGTACCTGTCTGATGATGATGATAGATATGCAGTATGTATGAAGATAGGTTCATATGTCAATTGAACTCAATTCTCTCGCAGCTATTTATTCTATATTTACCAAGTCACAACAGAAAGAAGATATTCGTTCTGGGATAAATTTATGCCAATAAATGAATTGCATTCGTTTATTTAATCTTTGGATGGTTATCTTTTGTCTTTTAAAAAAAATTAAATCAGAGATGAATCAACATTTACATAAACTCGACACACATACAAACTTTTGCCGATATATCTGCAGAGTTTATTTTTTTAAAAATCTTCTAACTAAAGTTATTTATTTAAAATTTTTTTTTGATATGATTCTTAACTTCATAAAGCCTTTAAAATGGTCATCACTTTTTATTACAAAATTATACAAGACTACTTTGAGGCTCATTTTGAAGACGATAAATAGTACTAAACGATGCATTTAGTAGAAAAGAGCAAAATATTTTCGAGTTTTTGTAGATTTAGATCAGAATATCTGGGCTTTTATTTTTAAAAATTAATTGTAACAAAGTTAGTCCCTTTTAATTTTTTTTCTAAGAATAGCTTATAGTGAATAAATAATTCTTGCCAAATTTCATAGTGGGCTTGCAAGTCTAGCACACGTAGAATGCCCGATGTGACATGTGTAGAAAAAGTGCAGATATCATGCATGATATCGGCCGTAGGTGAGAGGTGCTGCCTCTCGAAAGA
Organism: Calliopum simillimum; assembly: GCA_951812925.1. NCBI lineage: Eukaryota > Metazoa > Arthropoda > Insecta > Diptera > Lauxaniidae > Calliopum > Calliopum simillimum. Next base: position 110,677,505 of record OX638368.1, read on the forward strand.
TATGCCGATAGCCTGGGCGTAGCTGTTGGTGTCCAGGGTTCGTATGCAAAAATGTATTTCTGCGCCAAGGAAAGTAACACTTTTTACAATTTTGCTAATACCCGCAATTTCACAATTTTATTCCACTGTTTAATATAAACTGAAAAGCACTCTTAAGATATATTAAAATACAATGGGGTAAGCATGGATGATGTGGATATTGGCAAGTCGTGAATAATAACCGATACAGGAATCGAGCCACCACTGCCTCCCTGTGGACTTGTCGCGGCGTCGGTCTGCGTTTCCGTTCAGACGTCAGGATTCAGGAGAGTCGCGCCACCGCTGCCTCGCCGTTGACCTTATCTGTCTTGTTTGTGATGCTTTCATTTCCCTCCGCTTGCCAAGAAATTTGACGTGCCCTACGTGGCCGTGCCCTTCGTGTGAGTTCGCACTTATTGATAAGATTTGACAGTTGGAACTCACTGTTTCGGGACCAGTGTTACTGCTGTACGTGATAATCGTGCAATTCTCGCACAACTGTTTATCAAGCAGTTGCACGATAGTTTGTCAAGCACGTTGGATGCGACAGTCCAAAAACTATCTACTTACTAAAAAATCCTTAGTTTTAAATTAATTCTAGTCTTATTTCGCTAATTAATCAGGTTTTATTCTTAAATAGTGGGTTAGTCAGTCGTTTACATTTTCAGTATTTAAAAAAAAAATCCCATACACAAGTAATTATTCCAACTACAGCTAAACGGACTACTCATGACAAAGTCTCTCGCGCAGCTGAATTGAACTGTGCTCATTATGAATGCTATGAAGCTGCAAGTATTAAAACTGCGTGAGGTGTCGCATCTCCCGGGCTTACCCTATAACATAATAATTGTTTTCACTGCGTTGCAATGCAAAAATTTGTTATTTGACAATAATTCATTGCCAAAAAAAAACTGTTTTTTTTTTTTAAAAGTAGGAGACGCGTGTTATGTGTACACTAAAAACACTGTTCCAAAAATTTGTCAAACGCATAAAATACTTAATAATACCTGGAGACCGATCCCTGCTCGGTCGAAAATCTGATCTGATGATTTTATTTGATGTTTTTTTATTCATATCTATATTTTCTGATGAAATTCGTATCTTTTCGCCGCCAATTTTCAAGCTTTCAAAATGATAAATTTTCCATTGAAAATAATAATAAGGAAAACTCGGAAAGTATCGAATGTCGAAGTGATGCGAAATTTCAATAAAATTTTAGAGTTGGTTCTGAGTAAATAAGTAAATGAATAATATACCTTGCCTGAAGTTGTTTTCAGGCTCATGACGTATCTACAGGAAAAGGTTAAATTCTTTTTTTATTGGCATTAAAATTTAGCTTCAGACTTTGGCAATAGAACTCTTGCTTTCCCAATTATGATCCTTTGAAGAGAAGGTATTTTAGCCCCAATGCAAAGGAGAAAATATTTTGGGTGCGTGGCATTGCCCATTTGTTATCCCAGTGCATTCACCTTAATGGCACTAAAACCCTTCAGCAGATTTTAACTAATTTTGAGTATATTTTGGCTTTAAATCAATTTGTCGATAGTAATGCAATATGGTCCTTTGTGTGGGGTTAAAATATCTTCTCTTCAAAAGATCATAACTCGGAAAGTAAGAGTCCTACTGGAAAAGTGTGGAAGTGTGTGGCCATTAATAAAAAAGAATTTTATCTTTTCCTGTGGCTATGCTATAAGACTAAGCACAGTGAGTCCTTTAACTTTAAGCAATGATATTTCGAAATCCGTCAAGTATAATGACAATTTTGTTGATGAAGACGGATTCAGCGTCAAAAATCAAAAAAGTTCATTCCATTTTTTTTTTTTGTGAATGAAAATGTCTTACTTTGGTAAAAAAGTGGGCGTGGCACTTTTTCAACACCACCCACTTTTCATCATGCTTTAGATACTCATAAACCAGACACGCATACCAAATGTCATCAAATAATGTTACACTATTTACGAGAAATAGCATTTGATGTGTTTTACTTGTATGGGAGCGGCGATATTTCGCCCACTTGCAGTTCGTAGGTGCCTAATAGCAAGTAGACTCCTTACAGTTAAATTCAAAAAGATTGCTTTAGTAGTTTTCTTTTTATAGCGTATTATATTTTTGTGGGAGGTGTCACGCGCTCCAACGAGTTTTCTCAATATAACGGCATATTACATATTAATACTTGTTTCCAGGGGTACAATCTCTTAAATTTTCATTAAAATTGTTGGAGTCGTTTTCGAGTAAAATTGAATCAAAATTTTCAATGGTTAAAAAAAGGGCGTGGTAATTCTTTGATACCACCCACTTTCCGGTTATTACAAGGCATTAATAAGCAGTACCTACATACCAAATTTCATCAAAATATCTTGTAACATTTTCGAGAAATAGCATTTAACGTATTTGGCTTGTATGGAAGATTCCACGCGCAACGGCGATGTTTCGCCCACTTTCAGATCAGAGATGCCCTACAGCAATTAGGCTCCTCACAGTTAATTTCAGAATGTTTGCTTTATTTGTTTTCTTGTTATACCGTTTTATATTTTTGTGGGTAGTGTCACGCCCTTCAACGAGTTTTCCCAATATAAAGGCGTATCACATATTAATCTTTGTTTGCAAATGTAACATCTTTTAAATTTCATTAAATTGTTGGATTCGTTTTCGAGTAATATTGAATCAAAATTTTTTAAGGCTAAAAAGTGGGCATTGCACTTCTTCGACTCCACCCACTTTTTGTCTGTTATAAGGTATTATCAAGCCGTACCTGGTCACCAAATTTCATCCAAATACCTTGTATGGTTTGCGAGTTATGATTAAATCGAATTTAAAATTTAGGGCAGTGCCATGCCCCCTGGTTAGCATTTACAAAGTTCAGACCTAACACATTCTTCATTGTATGCTAATATCTAACACTGTTTCAAATTTCATTAAAATCGCTGCAGCCGTTTCGAGAAAAAATATTGGCACAGAAATAAGTACAAAAAAACAAAACTAGTAAGGGTGTAAAATTTGGCCTGGCCAAACATTAAATACCCTACACTGCAGTATTTTTAAAATTTTGCTCATGTGGGAGGTGCTACGCTCTCTTGTCCGAGTTCACCCAGTTTTTGTCCAGAGCTTGGATTTATAGATTTTAGTGTCTGAGTGAAAAACGTTTTCAGTACAGTGTTTTGAAACTTTTGCTTATATAGGAGGTGCCACGCCCTCTTGTCCGAGTTCGTCTAGTTTTAGCTTAGAGGGTGCATTTATAGTCTTTAGTACTTGAGTGAAGTTTGGTTGGATTATCTCAAAAAACTCTTTCAGTATAGCATTTTGAAACTTCTGCTTATATGGGAGGTGCCACGCCCCCTTGTCCGATTGCACCCAATTTTTGTCAAGAGCTTTCATTTATGATACTTAGTGTCTGAGTCGAATTTGGTTTGAATATCTCAAAAAACGCTTTCAGTATAGCGTTTTGAAGCTTTTGCTTATATGGGAGGTGCCACGCCCTCTTGTTTGAATTCGTTAAATTTTTTCTCAGAGCTTGCGCTTACAATGCTTATTATTTATGCGTATTATAGTTGCATTGTCGTGAAAAATATTCCTAAAATTGCATTTTAAATATATTTTTTGTATGGGCGGTAGGCGTGTCCGTTGACCGATTTCGCTCATTTTCAATACCCCGAGTTATGTTTGACGACGGAGGCAGTATACCAAATTTCATTGAATTATCTTACTCAGTTTTCCCAAAAAGTGTATTTCAGCACACAGCCAGCCACCCAGCCAGCCACCCAGCCAGCCACCCAGCCAGCCAGCCAGACAGACGGACAGGAGGTGACGCTGATCAAGAATATAAATACTTTTCTATATCTGCCACGCCTCCTTCTCTGCGTTACAAACGGAAGGACAAAGTGAATATACCCTGGGTGTACGGTATAAAAACATACAATTTTAGCTCGTATAAGAAAAGAAGATTTTTTTTTGTTGAATTTGAAGTACAGTGTTATTTTCACTAGGGATTTTTACTTGTAAATTTAATTTTGCTGAATCAACTATAAAAACTTTTGTCAACTCTCAAGTATTTTTCCCGCATTTAAATTTTTCCTTTTAAATATTTTGAATTTGATTAATAAAACATTAAAATTTTAGCTTTTAAAGGTCATGTGAAAAAGTTCAACTGCAATAGCTTAGAATTCTGAGAATTCGTAGTTTTTCCAACTGAATGAATGACAGAGGGTTATCTGTAAAAGAACCCACGACAAACATTTTTCAACACTAAATTGACAGAAAATATAAATTAGCACAAACATAACGAATGATTTCTTTTTAAATTAATCACCTTTTAGGTTACCGCCTACCACCTACCTTTGCAAAAACATAGCATTTGAAATACGACTTTTCAACGAATGTCATAAATTAAGTCAAAAACAAAATAAAAAATCAAAGAATTACAATAACAGAATTCCAAATGTTTTATTATTGGCCAAAAGTATTAGTTACCACTTCAATTCACAATAAAGAAAAAAAAAGTCAAATGCAAATTTTTTACTCAACTAACAGCAATTTTGCTGTTAAAACGATTTGTTAACAATAGTTGGCAGCAGCAGCAACAAACAACAAAGAAATTAAACCAACAAAAAAAAAAAAAAAAAATCCAATAAAAAACGCTAACAACAATCATTCTTAATAAGCGCCACATTCATTTTTTTATGGCTCTGTTAATAAGAATTTGTAGTTAAAGCTCCAAAGAATGAAAGAAAACAACGCTCCTTATGCAAAACGCAGTTGGCATGAATTAAGTGTTGAGCAAAGTAATTTATTTAACATTTTTTTAGATGTTTAATGTTTTTTTTTTGTATTTCGTTTCTTTATGGTATCAGCACGCGATCTTACCCCATTCACACACACACACACAGAAATGTTTAGTGAATGAACTTTGTTGTTGTTTTGGTACTTCAGAAATTGGTAACAAGAAATTAGTGGCTTACATGCGCGCTTATTACTTGGATTTACTTAATTTGATTTCTAGCATTCTTGGTTGGACTTTATTTTTTTTTTTTTGTGCCGAAATATTTCGCATGATAAATTACTTATTCTTGTAACATTCAAATTCAACATGCACGCCGCTTTTGGCAATAACTAAATTAAGTAGATCCTATGAAATATGTACATTAGGCAATGTGCTTACACCTACATGAAAATATTTATTTCATAGAAATATGAGAAATAATGTAAAAGGGGAGTTCTCGTAATTCATAAATCATCCTTTGAAAAATAATAAAAATAATTAAATTTTGTATTTAATATTTTGCAAACGATATTTTTTAAACTAATTTGACTCCAAAAATCCTACATAAGTAGAAAAAAGTTTGAGGATAAAGTATAAACTTTGGTTTTGAGTTCATTCCAATTTGGTTTAAATTTCACACCCAACTTTATCCTCAAACATTTTGCTGTGTAGAGCCCGTTCTTGAGATAATCGAAAATTTAGATTTCTGAGGTTGTATCTTTATTTTTAAGAATATATATGGAGAAACCCAGTTTTGATTGATTTTATTTTTATATTGATTTAATGAAAATTTATAACGCTTTTAACAATTGCACAGTGCTGCGAAATCCCAAAAATTTCATACACTTTTAAAGAGACCCAGTAGATATTGTAGGTCTAGTTGAGATCTTAATTTGCCTATACATAAAAATTTTAGTACACCTTCAAAATCTTAAGTTACCATTAAAAAACTATTTTTGGGTGACTTTATGCTCTTAAAAGTCTGTGGCTCTGTTATTACTTAACAGATTTTGCATTTGTTTTACTAATTTGGAAATGAAAATTTATGGTCATTCTAACAATATATAGCTTTAGTCCAATTGAAATATGTGGAGATATTTTAGAAATTTATTTTAGAAATTTCCTTTTTTACAGTTTAACGACTTTTTAGGCAAAAAATAAATTTTCACTATACAAAGATACTGAAAAGTTTTTACCTTTAAAATGCTTTTTATGTATTTTCGATCGGTTAAGAAACAAAAAAGCTATGACCGTTTTGTTATTTAAAGTGGTTTAGAAATATTTAAAATTTGGGGACACGCACATTTGTGTAACAGAAAAAATTTTACTTAAAAGTTACACAAATCGGTCAATTTTAGAGGTACTTTAAGCTAGCAGAGCGAAAATGGCAGAACTGAAAAAAAAAATATGGCAGAATTATATGCTAATTATAGGCTAATTTTGGGCCCAAACGCCGAATTTTAGGCTCTTCATTTAAAAAAAAAAAAAATAGCTTTGCCAGCTTAAGTGTAAGCCAGCAGAGCTGTTTCGAGGAAACACATACGGGACGTATATTGAACTAAAGTAAGCAGTCAATAATTATAGGCTATTTAAATGCCCAATCGCCAAATAAAAAGCTTTCCATTAAAAAAAAAAAAAAGATTCTGCTAGGTTAAGTTTAAGCTAGCAGAGCGATTTCGAAAAAAAAATTTTGTACTAAAGAAAGTATTCAATAATTATAGGCTAATTATAGGCTATTTAAATGCCCCATCACCAAAAAAAAGCTTTTCATTTAAAAAAAAATGGACCAAATCAATTTTCTTGAAATAAGGAACTTCGAATAACAACAATTCCACAGAAAAAAAAACAACAACAACACCAAAACTACTACAACAACAAAAAATTTACTACTGCTACAACAACAGTAATTTTACATAAAAGTAGGGGTAAGTGGGCGGCCTGCGGCCGCTGCTCAGGATTTAAACCCGTCAGACATCCAACACCGGCTTCGCGGCGGCCTTCGGCCGCGGATCAGTCCTATGCAAGCGCAGTAGCTACTTATTATTTAAAAAAATTTTTATTAAAAATTGCGCTCGCAATTTGACTAGCAAAATTATTTGTTGGATATATTATAGACTGATCCGCGGCCGAAGGCCGCCGCGAAGCCAGTGTTGGATGTCTGACGGGTTTAAATCCTGAGCAGCGGCCGCAGGCCGCCCACTTACCCCTACTGTTATGCAAAATTACTGGGTTCCACTCAAAAGCGGCCAAAAAATAGCGGCCAAAAAAAAGCGGCCAAAAAATAGCGGCCAAAGGAAAAAAGGGGACAAATACAAAAAGGGGCCAAAAAATAGCGGCCAAGAAAAAGGGGCCAAAAAATAGCGGCCAAAAAAAAGCGGCCAAAGGAAAAAAGAGGCCAAAAATGGTTAAAGTAATAAATTATCATTATTTTATTAAAAATCAAAGACATTAGGTAAAATAGTAAAGTGAATTGACAAATTGTGTAAATAATACATGGAAAAAGTTAGTTAAAAAGTACAATGAAGTTAATTATAGTGAATGTGATTGCTGACATTAGTTAAGTATTCGTAAATTTCAGCATGAGTGAGATCTTCAGTTACCCATTTGGGTTCAAATCCAGAAACTACAGTCTTGAGGCGAATGTCAGCTTCTCGATATCAGTTACACAATTTGTCAATTTACTTTACTATTTTACCTAATGTCTTTGATTTTTAACAAAATAATGATAATTTAACACTTTAACCATTTTTGGCCTCTTTTTTCCTTTGGCCGCTTTTTTTTGGCCGCTATTTTTTGGCCCCTTTTTATATTTGGCCCCTTTTTTATTTGGCCGCTATTTTTTGGCCCCTTTTTGTTGGCCGCTATTTTTTGGCCGCTATTTTTTGGCCGCTTTTGAGTGCCACCAAATTACTGTTGTTGTAGTAGTAGTAAATTTTTTGTTGTTGTAGTAGTTTTGTTGTTGTTGTTGTTTTTTTTCTGTGGAATTGTTGTTATTCGAAGTTTCTTATTTCAAGAAAATTGATTTGGTCCATTTTTTTTTAAATGAAAAGCTTTTCTTTTGGCGATGGGGCATTTAAATAGCCTATAATTAGCCTAAAATTATTGAATACTTTCTTTAGTACAAAATATTTTTTTTCGAAATCGCTCTGCTAGCTTAAACTTAACCTAGCAGAATCTTTTTTTTTTTTTAATGGAAAGCTTTTTATTTGGCGATTGGGCATTTAAATAGCCTATAATTATTGACTGCTTACTTTAGTTCAATATACGTCCCGTATGTGTTTCCTCGAAACAGCTCTGCTGGCTTTTTTTTTTTTTTTTAAATGGAAAGCTTTTATTTGGCGATTGGGCGTTTAATTAGCCTATAATTATCGACTACTTACTTTAGTTCAATATACGTCCCGTATGTGTTTTCTCGAAGCAGCTCTGCTGGCTTACACTTAAGCTGGCAAAGCTATTTTTTTTTTTTTAAAATGAAGAGCCTAAAATTCGGCGTGTGGGCCCAAAATCAGCCTATAATTAGCCTATAATTCTGCAATATTTTTTTCAGTTCTGCCATTTCGCTCTGCTAGCTTAATGTACCTCAATTTTAGTGCTAAAAAGATGTTTAAAAACGAAAATTTGCAAAATTACGTCAGCTACAATACTTAGTTGAAATTTATTTTTGTCTGACGAATAGTTTTTAAGTTATTCGTCAAAAACTGACTTTTTTGACTTTTGAACCCTCAAAAAACGGAAGTTAAGCCTCCTTTTGAGCGGTGGACTTTTTTTGTAGGTAACTATAGTCCAATAAACAACTGTGTCGCAGAAATTTTTTCCTTTTTCCATTGGTACGAAGGGTACTATTTATATTTCGTTAACTGGCAACACTAATGTCAATAGCTAAAATCTGGCAACATCATTATAAAATTTGATATTTTTTAGCATAAACGTACTCACACCGTTTTGATGTACAAGTGCTATTTGTTTTGTTTACAGTGAGTTAAGAAAATCAATTTGGCCAAAAAATGGAAATTTCAAGGGAAGGCTTTTGTTGGATTATTTTTCACAACTTTCGACATGGATTCTCCAAAAAGAATGTGTCGATGAACTCAATTCTTTGTATAGCGATAAAGCACTATCAAAAACCACAATATATCGCTGGTACAGTGAATTCAATCGTGTTCGTATCTTGGTCGCCGACGAATTCCGTGAAGGTCGTCCAAAATCGATGCAGTGCATGAATTGATAATGAAAGATTATCATGTGACATATTGTGTGATAGTGGCATCCTTGCAAATTTGCATGAACACTTAGTTGTAAAAAAAATGTACTCTCGTTGGATTCCCCTCAAAAAAATGCTCGCGTCGATTGATGTAAGGACAAATTTAGCAAATAGCACTTGAGCATCAAAACTTTGTGAGTACATTTATGTTAAAAAATGTCAAACTTTACTATGGTGTTGCCAGATTTTAGCTTTTGACATTAGTGTTGCCAGTTCCCGAAATATAAATAGTCTGCTACGTATCATTCTGTGTTAAAATGAGGGATCCAAAACCCAGTTGTCCCCTCAATTAAATCAGAAACACCATTAGCATTTTCGTAGATCTCACAAAATTCGTATCTACGATGGATTCAGTAATAGGCCTGAATAACATCATGGCTGGATAGTATGGCAAGAACATCCTGGAATAAAAGAATTGTTGCACAGTTGCTCGTTGCAAAATCTATAGTTTTTGAACGGATAAAGATATTTTAGAATTTTTTTCTGATGATACGTATAGTTTTATGGTTGGCTAGTTTTTTTTATGGTTCAGAAATTCTGTTAATTATCTATCAAGCAGAAATTTTTTGTTGCAAAAATCAGATATCAAAAATTTGCCTTTTGCAACGACTTTTTGAAAAAAGGACCGTTGTATGTCCTCTATTAAGCTCATCTTCTTTGGGTGTTAATGAAGTTAGGTTGGATCTCAGCATGATGAAAACGCATTTAAAGATTTTTAGAGTCGCCTCACTGCCCGAGAAAATGCATATGTTTGTGCCGTAGGGTAGGGGAACTGATGCTATTGTGGTATTGCTAATGTTTAGGTGATATTTTAAAAAAAACCGTTAGATCAATTTCAGCTAAATTTTTTTATGCTAATCATTGAAGTATTGGCTACAGAAAATATTTCAATAAAATGTGTGCAATTTCATTGAAAAAAGTTATGGAGCAAAATCTGAAAGATGTCAAAAAATATGTTTTCAAAAAGTTGGGAGGTAATGTGGTATATATGGTGGCATAATGTGGTATATACACTGATCAGTACTTGTAAAGTGGACTGGTAATGTGGTACATATAAGTAGGGTAATGTGGTATACCATACAACCAAATATAAAGTTTGAAAGGTATGAAGTAAGTTCATAATAACATTTACATTGGTTCTCAAACTCATAGTTTTTTTAAAAAAATAAACAGCAATCAAATAATGTTAAGAATAACAAGAAATATTCATAAGCAAACCCTGACTATGCCACACTGGCCAATTTTTAGAAATTATAAAATCCTAAAAATAAAATGGGAAACTTTGTGAATTTACACAGTTAAACACTTATTTCACAATACTTAGCATTCATCTTTATTGAATATAAATATTACTTCACCAAAAAGCAACTTTTTCTTAACAAAATTTTTTTGCAAAAAATCCGGAAAAAAAAATCAACCACACGCGACTTAAGTTTCGTTCAACTGACACCGGAAAAATGTTGTTTGGTGCATGACAGCAACACATCCCTGGTTTTTCATATTTTCTGATAGGATAAAAGTAGTGACGTTCGCAGGTTCTTTCCCAATTCGGAGATATGTGACCATACCACATTGAAAAACTATACCACAATAGCACTCTATCTAGGCATTTTCTTCACAGAAAGGTTGGCGCCTTTACTCCTACTTTCAATATGAAAAGTTTCTTCGGGATAAGTGTATTACTATCTCACACAGTCTTCTTTTCTGCAAACAGCTACCATATTAAAACAAACAATTTTAATTCCTCAAATCACAAGGTTGCCTAGGACAATCAAAAGCTATTTCTTATTTAATCTTCGCAGTCTAGACTATCAAGCCCTTAAAAACGCCAATTCCACTGTTGCAAAAGAAACTAAGCTGTGGATCTAAATAGAAATTTAAAATTCTTTCTATTAATATTTTAAAAGTGTAACCCCTAACACTTATTACAAATCCCATCAAGTGGATACCATTGTTAATGGGATTCTATAACAAAATCATCAAAAAGTCTATTTGTAATTTCTATTTTCTCAAAATGTTTCACAATTTCACGCTGTGTGTTCAAAATCAAACCCACTTTAAAAACGCCATCAAATGCAATTATCCTTGTCAACAAATGACATTAGCATATTCAATTATTTTCATTAGACGTTGTGTCAACCAATCAATAGCTAGGCAACACCCTTGATCTATTTTGGTTACACATTTTATTGTGTTATTTCTACAGCATTTTGTTTTATTTGTCTTAAATTCACTACCCAGACTCTTACCATTCCATGCCAGCTATTGGGGAGCATGAGGCGGCGGGACTGGAGTGACAGCGATGCTAGATGTCAAGCAAACATCAAAAACACTCTAGTTAACAGCAGTGCAACATCTCGAAGAAAACCCTCTTCACATTTTTTGGCTACACTTGGCTTGACCTATCCTGGGTCGGTCAGCCAACTTATGGTAGTTGGATGGCGGCTGCGTGGGTTTGTACTTAAATTGTTGGTTTTAGCTTTAGGCAAATAATTCACTGAAGTGTTAAGAACAATTTATATAAATTTTTTTTTCATTTTTCTCATTTTAATATGAGATGAGAGACAAAAGGACATCATCACACAAAGTGTCAAGTGGTTGACAAGTAGAAAAGCAACAAAAAAATGGCCTATTGTTAAGGATTACTGAACTCCACGGTATTTTTCATTTCAAAAGTACCATCATCATCATGTCGGTTATTAAAGTGCTTAAATTTAATTCTGTAAATTTTCTCATTTTTTATTTACATTTAAGTATCTGCTAAGGCGCTTTTTATTTTTGTATACTTTTAAGTAGGAATACTTTGTGTAAAGAAGCAGCAGAAGTCAATGGCTATTGACCTTTTCGAGATCACCCTCAAAATAACTTGATATGAAATCCTTGCGCATAAAAAGCATTAAATTTTAATTCGATATTTAATGTTTTGAGAGAACTTTTAACACGTTTTTCCCAATTCACTAAGGGCTTATATATTTATATATTAAATGTGTGTCACTTGATTTTATGCAAAGATAATGACCACTTTATGTGGAAACATTTGTTTAATGACTTTTCATAATAAGAGTAAGCCGTGTCTCGTGATTAGGGTTGTAACAGAGGTCATCTAAGTGGAGTTCTAAAACTTGAGCTTCGCAGAAGCGGAGTTTTAACGAATGCGAAATCCATCAAAACTTCTCTGAAATGGACCAAAATTTATATGGTGCTTATTTACATCAAAACGAAGCTTTTCGTGTCCTGGGAACAAAATTCTAAGCAACTTTAATTTTTTAAGCTGAGTCAAGTCAGTATTTCCACTGACTGCCACGGCCCTGCATGAAAAAAAAAACGCTCTGCTAAAGTGCTACATCGATTTTTGTGAAATTTGGCTTGGATATAGTGTTAACGCTAAAGAACGATAATATGACCTTCATGCTTTAAAGTGGAAGATGTCACGCCCCTAAATGGAAAAAATGCTGTCTAGGCTCTGCCGCTATGTACCTTGATATTTTTGAAATTTGGTATGGCGATGGGGCTAGAAGGGATATAATGACCATTTTGTTTTTAAGTGGTCGGTGCCACGCCCCTAAAAAAAAAAGATATTAGGGCTAAGCCGCAGAATCGACACGTAGATAGAATGCACTTTATGAAAGAATATTCTGTGTGTTTTTAAATGAGCTCTGCCACGCCTCTAACTTTTTCAGGACCGTAAGGAATTGGGAGTTTATGCAAACATGTTAGTTGAGACCGATGGGGTCACATAGGACCCCAAGCATTTTTTGATACATCAATATTTTGATTAAAATTAGTATCAAGGAGTACTCGTATGATATTGACATGCTCTAGAGAGTTGTTCAGTTAAGTCTTGGCAAAAATTTTGTTTTAATTTTTTGGCAAAATACTGAACGGACCTATAGCTATAACCAAAAATGGTACAATTTTTCGGCATTTTTGTGATTTTAGGGCCCAAAACCCAATTTTTTCGTGTCAGTTTCTTGAACACTTTCTTTCCTTTAGTCTATATCTATAGCTTTGTTGAAGATAGGAAAACAAAATCTCTAACGGTTTACGAATTATAGCCGTGGTAACTTTGAAAAAGCAGTTTTGAAGCAATTTTTAAAATACTATAAAATTCGACCTGGAGGCAAACAAGCGAAACACACATAGAGTTTTACTAGTAACATCATGTGCTATCAGGAATGGTTTTTAAAAAGTTTTTTGGATTTTTTTTTGCTACACTGTGTAATATGACTGCACCATTTCCGGCTATAAGGGGCTTTTCCGGACTTACTTTTTTTTCTTAATTTAAACACTAGAAAACTTAGTCCGAAGTTAATTTTTCGATATCTACAATGGTCTAGGCTTCGGTCTCAAGGGGTAAAGGGAGACTTTTTCCCCATATATTTTTATATGGGAAAAAGACGCCCTTATTTCAAAGGGTGACAACTCGGAAAGTAAGGGTCCAATTGAAAAAATTTAAAAAATTAGTTTGATAAGTAAGATTAGGGCTTTAAGATGCCATCAAAAGATTTAAACTACATCATCTCCTGGAACTTCACCGTAAGATTCAAAACAGCGCTTTCTCAGCTTCAAACACGGATATCTCGAAATCCTGTAGTATATGAGCAATTCTGGCCTCGGATTCAAATTCAATGTCAAAAAGTACGTTACAGTACATATGTCTACTAACAGGTTCATCAAATTTTTTATTTTGATTGCCCTTAACGACCATAGGGACACCGGTGTCCCATTTTGAATTTTATGATTTATCAATATACTTAACTTAAATAATGGTTCAATTAATGTATAAAACAACAATTTACAAACCTAACAACATCTATTTCACACTATAAAACACTTAAAAACACTTTAACACCTATAAATTCTGCTGTAAAGTATAACAATAGTGCATCACACAAACTGTCACATTAGAATGATCATACAAAAATAACGGTTCTTCTGATGGTGTTGCCAGATTTAATAGAAATGAAGGAAGCATTTAGAAACTGCTAAATGTCAAAATTACATATATCTGGTTCTTAATTATTTAAATGTAATTTATTTTTGTCTTGAGACACGTATGTCCCTATGGTCGTCAAAGGGCTTAATAAAAATGGCGGTCTGTTGAACCTAGACCTCGCAAACTATCGATAGTAGACGATAATTTGGTCATTAACTATCGTTAGTTATAGATAGTAGTATAGTATGAAAATTACTTAAGAAAAACATGTATTATAGGCATTAACTAAATTATCTTTTGCGACTTTAATTAAAAACTTGACCATATTTTGAACTTCATCCACAAAGTAAAAACTTGGCGCTCTTTGGCATCACTTTGACAGAAGTAAACGATGTTAACTTGTGAAAATTAAACGCATTTGAAGAAATGACAATGATGCTGAAACTATTATGTTTATTGGATGTTATCAAAAGTACGAAAACCATTCTTGGATGAAAACTTAATACCTTGGGTACTATTTATGTTTCGGGAACTGACAGCACTAATGTCAATAGCTGAAATCTGGCAACACCATAGTAAAGTTTGACATTTTTTAGCATAAACGTACTCACAACGTTTTGATCAACAATTATGTTGAAAAATTTGAGATTTTTTTCAGCATTATTTCTGATTTGTGAAAAAACTCGAACCAACTCCGCTATTCTGACACCATATTCGGACTCAGCCGGACTCAGCGACCCCGAAAACATAAAGTTCAGGTGGTCTGATCGTTCGCGCAGGGTACTTTTTTTTTTTTCTGGGCCTGTGTTGTTATTGATGATAGTATTGGGTGTTGGCATTAATTTTAAAGGTTTTCTAAGAGATGGCGTAACTATCAATAGATCGCATCGGGAACACCTGTGACTATATTCATTTCAAAGCACATTGTCTAAGCTTCATTTTTCAGTATGTGGCATTCCACTGAAGAGTAAACAACATATATTTTTTTCTCTGTGAACATGTCGACTTTCGTTCCAACAAAACGCAATTTGCGGGAAGGTTTACTTTTGTGCTTCCATTTGAAGAAAAATGCGGTTGAAGCACAACGATGAAGCACTGGCGATGAAAAGTGGACCCATTACGATAATCCTAAGCGAAAAAAATCGTGGGGACCACCCGGCCATGCATCAACATCGACGGCCAAGCCGAATATTCATGGCGCCAAGCTTATGCTGTGTATTTGGTGGGATCAGAAGGGTGTCGTGTACTATGAGCTGCTAAAACCTAACGAAACTATCACTGGAGAACGCTACCAACAACAATTGATGCAATTGAGCCGAGCATTAAAGGTTAAACGGCCGGAATATGCCAAAAGACACGACAAAGTGGTTTTTCAACATGACAACGCACGGCCACATGTTGCAAGAACCGTCAAGGAAACGTTGGAGGCGCTGAATTGGGATGTGCTACCCCACCCGCCTTATAGCGCAGACATAGCCCCTTCCGACTACCACCTATTCGGATCGATGACGCATGGCTTGGCTGAGCAGCGCTTCACTTCTTACGAGGATACCAAAAAATGGGTCGATTCGTGGATTGCCTCAAAAGACGAGTCGTTCTTTCGGCGCGGAATCCATATGCTGCCAGAAAGATGGGAAAATGTTGTAGCTAACGATGTACAATACTTTGAATAATATACATTGTACCGTTGTTTCTAAATAAATGCTCAAAAACCGAAAAAGAACCTTTAAAATTAATTCCAACACCTGCTCATATTTATTTAAATTTAAATCAAAATGGTCGAATTTCGGCCACAAGGCAAACTCTAGTTAAAATTACAGTCAGAAATGAAGTGTATAACCATTTTACGTGCATAACAAAATGCTGCACAATTTCCAATTAAAGCACAAAACGGGCTAATGAAATATTTCCAAAAATTTTACGCTTGTGATATTTCCAACATAATGCTTCTGATACACTCAGTTATTCTGTTTAATGTTGCTGCTTTTCACACAATTTTGTTTCATTTTATTTAGTAGTTACGTTATGTACCTATCTCTCTAGCTCTTATAGAATGCTTCTTCGACAATTTAATGCTGAACACTTTCGATGCTCCTACCCCGTATACATTCAAATGCGTTGTGAAATTGATTGTGCAAAAATTCAATTAAGTCAATAAATTTTACTTTACTTGCAACAAACCCATTAAACTTAGCAAATTCTTTACTTTTCCCTCCGCCACTCAGTATGTTCGGGTATAAGAGTAATGGCAGCAGCAACATCTATGATATCTATACACACGCTTTTGTCCATTTGTGAACAAGAAGAATCCTTGCAAAAGCTTTTTATATTATTGGAAGCACAACAAGTGAAGTGGAAATATTCAAAAAAATAAAAAAATAAAAATTTGCAAAATTTTTGTAGTAAAAAAGAGACATCAAAATTTTTTGCTTAACATATTACTTTTCTTCAAAGTCAACATCAATCAAAAAAACACTACCAGTATACTCGTACGTATCGTATGTACATGATAAAATCATTGAAAGTATTGCAAACTCAATATTCAATATGAAAACTGAATATTACAAGCTGTCGCAGACATAATAAAATTAAAAATCTTTTTGGGTCACTTTCGTTGATGATGGGTCATATTTTTTAGATATTTTATAATTTGTTTAACTAAATGTTTCGAGTGCACTTAGACTGGGAGGAAGGACATCGGAAAGTTGAACAATATTGTAATACAGCCTTTTAAAGTTAACAAAGTGTAAAAATTTGGTTTGTTTGAGAAGTGTAAATTTCATTCCGGATAACGCTGTTAAGAGCGAAAAAACCTTAAAAAGTTTTTAAGATATTTTGATTTCCTTAACAGGAATATGCTATCAATTTTGTTGTATCAGTTCAGGCTATATTTGGAAAACGGTGATATTGCTCAGATTTTGCACTTACTGTCCTCAGTGTTTGGGTGAAATTTGGTTTGATTATCTCAAAAAACGTTTTCAGCATAGCATAGCTCATATAGGAGGTGCCACACATTTTTGTCCGAGGTCGCCAAGTTTTTGCTCAGAGCTTGACTTTACTGTTTTTACTGACTGAGTGAAATTTAGTTGGATTATATCATACAATTTTTTTCAGTAAAGCACTTTGAGGTTTTTGTTTATATGGGAGATGCCACGCCTTCTTATCCGATTTCGTCTAGTTTTCGCTCAGACCTTGAGCTTAGCTTCTTAGTATTTATGTGTATTATGGTTGCATTGTCGTGAAAAATACTTGTAAAGTTGCATTTTAAATATATTATTTGTATGGACGGTAAGCGTACCCATTGATCGATTTTGCTCATTTTCAATAAATCGAGCTAACTTTGACGACGAAGGCATTACAATAAATTTAATCGCATTATATTAATATGATTTCAACAGATAGACAAACACCCAGTCTATATCGCCTCAAGAGGTGATGCTGATCAAGAATATATCATATATGGACATTTCCATGGTGTCGCATGTGACCTTCGAACACATTTGAAGGAAAAAAAAAGTCAAAGCAAAACAGTTTTATGTTTTGACAATAGGCGTAACCTATAGCTCTTAATTAGCACTATAATTGGTGCTAAGTTTGATTTTGGGCAATTTTTCGTTTTCACGATGGTTGCAAAAAACCAATGCGGTCGCATGAAAAAAAAAAAAACAGAAGAGGTTTTCGTGGACAATAATTAAAACGAGAATTTCCGGAAAACCATAGGCAATATTTCAATGTAGCTAATTTTAGAATGTTGGACATTGATGTCTCTTAAGAATTGTTTTGATATGTTCACCTTATCTAATTTAGTTGACGTGGCATCACCAATTTTTTTGTGGGGGGCGTGATACCTTCATTTTTCCGAGTACACATTATTTGTCTTTGGTCTGTTTACATAAGTACCAAGTCTAAAAATTAAAAAATTTTTGGCTCACGTTGGACCTCTCTGTGGAAATGCCGATATACTTTTCCATACCTGCCACACCTCCTTCTCTGTGTTACAAACGGAAGGACAAAGTGAATATATATAAGTGCTCCGAGTTTTATGGTCGTAGGCTCGTTAGAAAGGTAATAGAGAGTAGATTAAGTTAAAGTATTAAAAAAAAGAAATATTTCACCAGATAGCGCTTTTAGAACCGTTTAATGCCTTCAACACATTGTAGCCTAGTTTTTGAAAAAAGTTACCAAAAAGACCGATTTAAACAGGATATAATGGGTTAAGATGTTATATACAACTTTCCTTACGTGATTTCAACTTGGAACAAAAAGTTTTGTCTAAATGTAGTTTTAGAGATTTACAAGAGGGTGAAGTTTCCAAAATACGTTACTTTAAAGGATTTTAGCCAAAAAAAAAAAAAAAAAAAAAACAATTTGAGGTTTATGTTTAATAATATTATATATTTATACCTCTCGAATCAAGGCAAAAAATTTGAGATGCTGGACAACTCATTCAGAATATTTTTGAGTTTGTTATAAAATATATAATGCATAAGGTCGTGATTTTGCTTACTTTAAAATTCTAAAACTATATTTTGGAAAAATGTTATTTTCCGAAGGTCATAATGAAATTATTTAAATAATTTATTATATGACATATTAACCCATTATATCCTGTTTTTAAGTGTCGTTTTGACCCCTCTTCCCAATAACTGTGCTATAAAGGATCAAAGTATTTTACAAACTGCAGGAAAAAAAAAAAAGATCGAAACACGTGAAGAAACTCAAAGGATAAGAAAGTCGAAACATACCGAAATAAATAAAAAATCTCAAGTAGCTCAAACTAACTTCATTCGCTTCTAAATTTCAAACACGAAAATCAAGATAACTGTGACGCATAGTAAATTTCTGAATGCATTTAGTGTAAGACCAAATAACTAAAATTTTAACTAAAGGCTGCCTTGCCATTGCCAGAAGGAATTTCCACAACATAATTGCATTATGAAAAACTGTTCAAATTTCAATAAACGTCGCATACACCAACGCTTAACTCAATTGAAACTACACAAAAACTCTTACAACTTACTTCTAGCGCAACTACTTCATCATTTGACATTTCTAACAAGTTTATAATTTCCGGTGTTCCCCACCTTTCAGTCAAAACCATTACACAACTAAGCACCAACACGTAGCCAAAGAAAAAGTGCACTCGTGCACATGCACCACCGCACGTAATGTGTGCTGGCACCATTTTAATGATTTCACGCATACAAAACTCCTTCCTTTCCAATCTTTGTTGTGGTTGGTAGCAGCAGGCAACAGCAGCAGAGTACATTGTCACGACGGATAGCGCTGCAACTCAAGGATTTACTATGAAATTAAACGACATTCATTGGAAAAAAAAAAAAATTGCTTACGCTGTGATTTCACTGCCAGCAACCACCTGCCTTCGCACAACCATTCATGATGGATGAAGTTCAATGTCAAGCATGACGAATATACAACGATTTATGAATCGATGATCGGATCGATGTGCGATGGCTGCGTGCAGACCAGCCGCCGCGTGCTATAGAAAATCGGTAGTATGTCGAATGCCGTCGATAAATCTACTAAAACCACAACAGTAGCAACAACCAGGAAGCAAGCGTAGTTTTCTTAGAATTCTTTGAAATGACCTTCGCGTGTTTGGTCAACATATGTGACGACTACTGGAGTTGTTTAAAATTGGCCTTCTTTTTTTTTGGTCTGAAATAAGTATGTGTCGAAAGTGCCAAGTAAGGAGGTAGGTCTATTTTTTTTTATATTATTGTATGAACGCGAAAATATTGATGACCTTATTGTGCTAGATTCTTACCATAAGCTTGGACATTTGTGCATGAAATCAATATGTCTTTGAAACATGTTAATTTTTCTTGAAATTGCAAGCCAATTATTGTGGCTTGGAAACTCTTATTTATGAATCTGAACTTGGCTTATCACGACAGGATTGTGAGATATTCAAATTTTTTTAACCTCAAAAAAAAAAAAAAAAGAATAGTATGTTTTGCATAGTGTTATGTTATAATTTATTGAAATTCTGATAGTCTAAGGAGCCATTTTATATCTTCAAGTTTTCCTAAAGTGTACACTACATTTTTGGTATTTTTAACTATTCCGGTGACTAAGGCTAGTGCCGGTTGATCATTTAATTTTAATTAATAAAAAATTTATTTGAGAAATTCAGTGGCACAACAAAGGTTACACAACGTAATAAAACATGGTTTTGTCTTCAAATCAACAAGCAAAAAGTGATAAATTGAATTAAGGGGTGTTGCACCCACCATACAAAACAATTAATTTAAATACAATATCTGTGCACCTAAAGTACCTTCCATTCAAATCGAGCAAAGCGCCAGAAAAATGTTTGCTGAAGCCATTATGGTCTATAATTTTAAACATTTTTTGTGACATTTGTATGCTTTGCCTGTTTTCAACACATGCTATCTGGTATTTTTCTAAAGCTTGATAAAAAATATGTTATTTGTTTTGATATTTGTTATAAAAAAAGACAGTGGTGCTACCAAATTATCACCTTTCTATTTGTGCTGTTATTTCTCAGGTATCGAATCGAACATGCATTTAATTTTGCATTGTGATTTGATTGCTAATCATGTGGCTTATGCTGGCGGCAGCAATTTAAGCACTTGCTGATGATGATGATGAACATTTGTTGTTTGTGGCACGTAACCGCAAATGTTGCTAAACAGTGTAATCGTATCAAATGCGTTGTAATTAGCAAAAACCGGTTCAACATATTGCAATTAAAAAGCTCAAATGGATATGGATTTCTATGATTTTTTTTCCATTTTATGTAAAAAAAATTTAATTTAACTTAAAATTACTAAAAATATTAAACACCTGTGCATAGAAATTATTTGTAAGAGACAGATGCATAGTAAAAACTACTTAGTTATATGGCAGAAGTAAACCAAAACAGCAAAAAATGTTAAATTATCCAAGTATATGTATGTTATATACGAAAAAATTTTTCACCGCCAAAATTGATAAAATGCATAATGATGAAGAAAATTAAGTAATCGGTCCATCCCAATTTCTTTAAGTCCCGATTTATTGAAAAAATTAGCAATTTGTACTAAAGAAAAAACCACGTACCTTCCTTGTATCTCGCTTAAAACAAAGAAAAGCAAGAAAAACTCCTCACACTTTTGAGCACAATGGTCATGCCTACATTTTGACATCAAAAACTTAAAGATTGGACTAGACAGAAAAAACCAAATTCACTGTCAGAACCTTGTATCGTATCGTATCGTATCGTATCGTATCGTATCGTATCGTATCGTATCGTATCGTATCGTATCGTATCGTATCGTATCGTATCGTATCGTATCGTATCGCATCGTAGCGCGAAAAATATATCCTAAATTTCTTAACATTTTCTGCCATTATTTTCGATATTTCCTGGAAGTTTTAACTCAAGGTGGGCTTCTCATGTAACACGTCAAAAAGTAGTTGTTTTTCGGGATTTTTTCACTCGGAAAATAAAAACACACACAAATAATTTTTTGCATATATATAAGAACATGTTTAAACTATAAAAAAAGCATTTGTTCAAAAACTAAAATGACAAAATGGCGGACTTATTAAATTTCGCGTGTGGCGTGACGCGGCTGACGGATTTGTGGAGCTCAAAGTTTTTATCTGAAACATAAAACAAAATTATTTTATTATTCAGCAGGGTTCCCCTGAGTGCATGAAAAAATTCGTTTCTACAATATTGAAATCACGTCTTGAAAAAAAGTGCTATTTTTTCGTCATTTTTTGTCGCTAAATGGGGCTATAAAGTGTATAAAATAACTTTTTTTCCACAATTTCAGACATTCATGCACTTGTTCAATTTATAATCTGCAAAACACTTTTTAGAAATCAAAAATCGGTTAAGTAGTTTTTTCGCAATCGTGTACCGCGACTTTAAAACCATAGTTTTGAGAAAAAACGATTTAAAGTTTGCACCGCGCGCCAAATCGCACACAAAGCGCGCCCGAGCGCGCTGGTTCAATTAATCATATTTTCCATAATATTTAGAGTTGAGTCATGAAACTTTGGGAATATACTCCGTTATTCTATCAACCTATGAAAAAAAAAAAATCGATTTTTTCAAAATTTTACATGAGAAGCCCCCCTTAAAGATACATTGTTTTTTTGAAAAATTTTATTAAAAAATGCTACGCTCAAAATATTTTCAACACAAATTTCTTAAAGTATGATATATGAATAGAGACCACCAGTATATGAACTAGGTCTTTATTTATTGCAATTGAAAAAGTTTAAATTGCTTGTGTCACCAGAACAAAATGATTTCTATACCATTGGCCACAAGGATTGCAGAGAATGATTTGTAGTAGTTTTTAATTTTAATGTAGTTACTCAGATTTCAGCAGAAGAAGATAGTGACAGAGACGTATGAGCTGCTGAAACAGTTTCTAAACGAATCACACAAAGAAAAACAAAGAACAAACTTCATATGGCCGGTCCAATGCAAACAAAAATACTCACAAAAAGTTTTGCCACAGTCAAACGTCAAGTTTTAATGGTTTTTCATGTTCACAAATTTGTATCCATACCCAGCAAACATTTTCAATCGCGGAAGAATCGTATTCGATTCGCCTAGACGATTAAATCAATCGTCCGCGACAGTCGCATTCTACTCTTCCGCGAATGTTCAGGCGTGAGAAATTGTCCGGCCGAATACGATTGTTTTAGAAGAATCCTCTAACAACTCCCCGAAATGAATCCGCAAACGATCCCCAGGAAGAGTCATCTGGCGACTCGCCAAGAGGAATCTGCAAATGATCCCCAGGAAGGGTCAACAGACGACTCCGCAACATGTTTTTCAAAGCGAAAAAAAACTTGAAAAAACTTGAAAAAAAAAAAATAAAAAAAATAAAATATGAAATGGCGACATAAAAATATTTTCATAAGAAATTGCTAATTTTTGTACAATAAACTGTCAAAATTTATGTGCCGTTAAAAATATACCGTGTAGTTTGACATTTTGCTTCCTGAAAAATACCGGGCCTCAGAAATATTGCCTTTTATAAAAAAAAAATTATTAATTTTTTCGAAATTTCTCAGTAGATGACGTCATGTCGTAGTCGGCCATCTTGTATCGTGTAAAACTCGTCTGAAGGAGTTGTTGGTTATTCGTAAAGAAGTTCGATTTCAAACCATCATCCGGAAGAGACTTAGTCGAATCTTTTTTTATTCGTTTTGGGCTTTTTTTTGTGAATTTTTTTTTTTGCACCAATCGATGGGGAAAGGTCGAAAATATATTTTGGTCATAACCAGATTTGGTTCCGGGCCCTCTAAGTGACCGATTTGGGCCCATTTTTGTAAAAAAATTTTATTGCACCAATCGATGGGGAAAGGTCGAAAATAGATTTTGGACATGTCCAGGGGTGTCTCCGACCCCTCTAAGTGAGCGATTTGGGCCCATTTTGGTGAAAAAATTTTATTGCACCAATCGATAGGGAAAGGTCTAAAATACATTTTGGACATGTCCAGGGGTGTCTCCGACCCCTCTAAGTGACCGATTTGGGCCCATTTCGGTGAAAAATTTTTATTGCACCAATCGATAGGGAAAGGTCGAAAACAGATTTCGGATATGATCAGAGATGTCTTCGACCACTCTAAGTGACCATTTTGGACCCATTTTTGAAAATTAAATTATTGCGGAAAACTCGCCTGGAAGAGTTGTATATTCATTGCGAAGATGTTTGATTCGCAATGATCTTCTAGAAGAGTGTAAGGAGGAATCTTCTGTTACTCGCGCTGAAGTTTTGTCGCGTAAAACTCGCCTGGAAGAGTTGTATATTCATCGCAAAGATGTTTGATTCGCAATGATCTTCCATAAGAGTGTAAGGAAGAATCTTCTGTTACTCGCGCTGAAGTTTTGTCGCGCAAAACTCTCCCGGAAGAGTTGTATATTCATCGCGAAGATGTTTGATTCGCAATAATCTTCCAGAAGAGTGTAAGGAGGAATCTTCTTTTACTCGCGGAAAATTTTTATCGCGGAAAGCTCGCGTAGAAGAGCTTTAAATGCATCGCCAAAAATATGGAAGATTGTCCGCGATTGAAAATGTTTGCTGGGTAAGTTTGGCCCTACATGTATCAGTACTATTTATATGCATGTGTGTTTGTATATATCCTCTATTCTATGGTAGACTTATGTGTGTGTTTGCTTATTGCATGAGTGTTGAATGCTTTATTCTCTCTCTCATATCCTCTGGAGTCAAATAAAGCCAATGAAGTGGCAACACTTTCATTTCGTTCCAACTACGCCATCTGCCATGCTGTCTGCCTGTTGGCAGTTGGTGCTGATGATATTTTTGTTGCGATTGCAATTCGGCATTCGTCCTTTTGCGCTGCCAGTTAAATGAATATGGTGAATATGGTAAATTAGTGGCAACCGCATCGAATGCCAGAGACAAAAGAATGAAAACTCTGTAATTCCACGTCGTAGTCGTTGCTTTCGATATCTTTGTGGTTGTTATTTAAGTTGCCAAATCAGTGGTTGTATGGAATTCTAATCCTTTTTTTGTTGAAGTAAATGATGTAGGGATGAGAGTCGACGATGAAAAATCATTCATTGAATTTCGAAAGTTTGTACGGAAGCCGTTCCCTAGAGATTTTAATGGGAAGTTAGTGCGCTTGTTCTAAATTTCGAATTCAAGAGAAATTTTTTAAGAAATCTAAATTTACCTGAACTCGTGTGCTTACCCAGTTTAGCTAGTCTCATTTGTCTCATTCTCAAGATCCGTAGTTTAATAGAGACTACTGAAAAACGGCTATCTTCTTATCATAAGGTTATTTATTAATGGAGCGCTGAACTTAGCAACAATAATATCAAAACTATTTGAAGAATACATAAAAGTTATAATCAAGCTAGGACTTCAAAATCTCTTGAACGCATTTAGACAAAGTAAGAATAGTGAGGCAATGAATTAGCCAGACACAGATTTTCCCTTAACATAACATTCTCGGAGAGTGTGTAACCCATGATGGATGTGGTGTAAACGCAAGCCTTACCGTATTTCCGAAACGAAGCGAATACCATTTGGAAAGATTTAAGAACATTTCCAGAGCAATCTGGTATTTTTTTGACAGCTCTCTAGAATCTCAAACTTGGTATTCGAGAACTGCACTGAAAATATAAAAATCACAGGAAGGCTATCAATTAATTTTATGGAAGTTGTATGGACAATATGTTGAACATTTCCTCAGTTCTAAGAAAACCATTGTCAATTAACTCAGTAATTTTGCTGATAATGAACTTGGCTCGTTGCTTAAGTAAACTAATATAAATATCTTTACCAGAGTAATCCAATTCTAAACAATTCTCGACTACTATAGCCTTAATAACCAAAAACCTTATTGAATTTAAAAATAAATTTGGTATAATTTTTTTTCGCTTATTAACGTATTTTGCTTAACAAAAACATTTATTTGTCCTTCGATATCATATAATTGTGCAAATTATAATCGATGCCATCAAAATTTTTAATATGTTGGCACATGAAAGCGATAAGGCAACAAGTATGCCATTACCTACCACAATCACGTCTACTAATTGTAGTTTGCCAACAACATCCGGTGGTCATAATGCATGATATTGGTGGTAACATTACTCGTAGATTTGCTAAACATTTACCACATGCTGTCGTTGCTCTTGTTTTCCACATAGTAGCATTTAATAAGCTACTGGGTTCTCCTGCGGGATATACGCTACAGGGTTGTCTGAAAAATGTTTTTACATTTTTAATTTGGAAAAACTTCAGAAATTTAAATTTTATGCGTATCAACTCACACAAATAACATATTTTCATTTCGCCAGCTGTTGCGAGAATCATTGAGAAAATTCCACCATATACCGCCAGATAGTGAATGCATGAAAGTAGTGGGACGACAGAAAGTGTACTTGATTTTATTCTAACGAACGTGCTGTTAAAACAAAATGTTTGAAGAGCTAAATAGTTTTGTTTCTGATTAATGGTGAGGCAAAAGTAATATCATAATATAAATTTGCTGCAATTTTATTATTTTCTGTTTTCACTAAAACTTTACTAAAAAATGTGCTTTTTTACGATATTTCGAACTGTTGCTCGCAAAATATTTTGCTCCATATTGGTTGGCTTATCAAAAACTAATTCTTTATTTGTCAATTATATAAATGTCAAAGCACAATGATACCTAGTTGTCGTCATGTGGAAAAATTATGGCACAATCACATTACTTTTGCTTCACTTTGTGCTAAAATATATATGAATATTAGTGCCCATATTTCCCGGGACTTCCCGTATTTTGGACTAAAATTTAAATGTCCTGCCGGAACGTTCATTGCCCCGTATTTCAAATACATCGATTTAGTGCGTTGATCCCAAAAATTGAGACTATTTGAAAAGGAATCTTCGCGAAACAAGTTTTCAGAATACTATGGATATTTTATTAATTATCTCGAAAACAAGTGTGACTGTTCGAAAAACAACATCCTTTCTGAACTTATGTTACATACATGTCTGTAATAATCCCGGGATACTACGATTTCCGTGGCATCGCGATTTGACGATGTTTTCACATAAAACGACTCAAAATAAGTCGAAAAAACAGAAAACAATTTTTCGATTTCGAGATTCGTGGCTTTAAAAATACGGAAGCACTGAAGAAATTGCAAGAAAAATTGGATTTGATTTCATACAAAACAACTCAAATAAGTCGAAAAATTTTAATAAAATTTTAAATTAAAATATAAAATTTTGAATTTGTGACTCGACGCACACTGGTTCAAAATCCCTAAAAGCTGGCCAAATGTCGAAATCATTAAAGTTTCGAGACGAAATTTTTTACCTGGGGGTTTTTGAGGTCGCTGATTACGAATTTGATGTTAGATTTTCAAAAAAGAAAATGGCGGATTCAAAATGGCGGACGAATTGCATAAATATTCAACCAAATCCAACAAAAAAATTTACTCGCGGGTTTTTGGGGTCACTGATTACGAATCTGATGTTAGATTTTTAAAAAACAAAATGGTGGATTCGAAATGGCAAAAAACAACACTTGCACAATTTTTATATCTAATTTAAAAATTTATTTCAAAACTTTAACTTTGATAGAGTTGTGTGCAACGGTAAATTGATCTACATAAAAACTGGTTTTAGATTCCGATATCATGGAGTATTAGCTGTATAATCATATAAAATTTTTTTCATTTCAAGGCGAGCAACACATATTGACACTTGGTAAGCAATATGAGTTCAATTTTCCAATGGGTGCTTCAGAAAAAATCGCATCAAACAAAAAAGGCGAAAAAAGGCACCTCAATTTTTTTATATATGTGAGAAAAGGTTTCAATCTTCTTAAATCCAAAAAATCTTGGTGGTATGACGTGGTATAAATTAGTTCTGGGCGACGGGACATTCTGTTCTGAATTGGGGCACAAGAATGAAATAAGTGATATAATAATCAAATTTTTGATGTTTTTATGATGTCTATTGTAATAAGCAATAATTGCTTAAGACGATTTTCGGACACAACTCAAAGCCGCATAAGCAATGTGATCATGAAACAAATTTATACCAATTTGCTTTTTGATCAAAAATCGGCCCAAGCTGCTACTTCTTATTGTCACAGGCGATAAGAGGGGATATTGTAATGATAAGTTTTGCAGTTAAAAACCATGTTCCATAAGGAATACAACTTTTATGAAATATAAACTGAGTCGAATTGAGATAGGTGTGCTAGAAAAAGTCCTCTTTTATACATTTTAAAACTTATTTTAGAAATAAGTAAACAATGGACATTTTACATTATGATGTTGTTGAAATGGAAGTAATAGGATTAAACTTAATTTTTTTCTTATTGTCCGTTTTGAAATGGAATGACCCACAAACCAATTTTAAGTGTAAAATTGCTCTCCTGTAAAATATAAAAACACACTAGCCCTATTATTCCTTGGGGCTACAGAATTTTTGGATTAATTTTCAAAATATAAAATTAAATTGGAAGAATGACATAATGCAATTTTCAGGCAAGACTTTCTAAAATGAAATATTTTCTTTGTGTATTCACCCTAGTTCACACATGATCTCAAGTACAATATAACATGTGTGGACTTTTACATTAGTTGCGCTGTAACTTGTGTATAAATTAAGATATCCATAGTTCAGAGGGCAAGAAATAAACCAATTAGACCCTTATTATTATGAGTCAACTACGATTTGTGTGGAGAATTATATCATATGTAAGATGTTATTAAAGTATTGAAAAATTACTGCAGAAACTAAAGTTTCTTCTCACAATTTTCTAGAAAAATACTCAATATACTCAATAGCAAATGTCATATTTTTAAAAAAAATCCGTATATCGGATACGTATATATGCCAAACTTAAAAATAATGTATAATAGAAACTTTCTTCAAACTATGGTCATAATAGTTAATTTATCATACCATGCTACTACGAGTATGTTGCGAAGGCATGATAAATGTCTTTTTAAAAAAGTTGAAGTAGAAAAAAGAATCCAACATAAGCAAAAAGCTGTAACTTTCTATGAATGGTAAGTAAATTTGTGCCAAAGAATTTGAACTTTTTTATAGAATTTCGATTAAGTTTCACTAAAATGTTAAAAGTTTGCCAAATACGTACTTATTCTTATTTTTAAGATAAGCAAAGAATTATTTTCATAGTTGAACACTTTTAAAAGAAAAAAATGCAACAAAGTTTAATGTTGACAGCAGCATGATGCTACTTATGTTATCTTGCAACTTATGTACAAATTTTACTACTACAATGTTGGCAAGAATGATTTTTTGTATGCATGTACTTATGTTAGTTGGCAAGTTGCTCGTGGGAACGTTTTAAAAAAAAGTGTTAGCTCCCTCAAAAAAGGAGAACAATTATTTGAAACAAATATTTGTTTCGTTTTTCCACTGTACAATAATCTTATAAGGGTTAAAACATAAACTTAAATTTCCCAAACAATATAATCGTTCCTGAAACCTTTCTTATTCTATAGACCTTGTGTTTCTTCATACCTGAAAAGTAATTTTTTCCAGTTAATTACTTTCGAATTGATATATTCTTGGAAGGCTCTGTGGAAACTTAGAAAATAGTTTGTTTCATAGTTCTGTGTGACGCTTTTAGTTAAATGTTAGTCAAAAATTAAGCATTTATGATTTTTATTAGAAACTTTCTATGATGGGACAATTTAAAAGAAAAGCCGGTTGATTACAGATCGCCTCTGGGCTTTTTATGAAACCTTTAAGAGTGTTTTACCTAAATAAATAAGTGGCTGTGATCATCTCCTTTTCTCGAAATTTTGCAGTTGGGTTCTCAGATTTTTATAAAAATTCACAGAGATGTTCTAAGTGCTTAGCATGGAGACCTCTCATTATTAGTTTTGCGAAAAAGTTTTTTTTTGCAAGTTATGGGCATAGAACTTCAGAGTGTTCAAGTGGTGTTTTGCGAAAAATCGATGCAAATTTTATTTTTCTAAGTCCCGCCATTTTGTCAAAAATAAATTTTTTTAATTTTTGTTTTCGGATTCTTGTAGCATTTTGAACGTTGTTTTAATTTCCATTTTTAAATTTTGAAAACTTACAAAATCGCGACGATTTTTTGAAAAATCTTAAAAGTTGATTATCTAAAAATAATATTTTTTTTTATTTTTCATTTTTTTTTTTTTACAGTAGAGTAACTTCGGGTAATGTGATATAGGCGGGTAATGTGATATACCAGCATATCTCCTTAAATAAACAACTCTCGATAATGACGTTTTCGTCAACACCACTGTAACTGAAAAAGAAACGTGCTGCAAGTTTTTGAGCGCCCCCCTTTATTTATTCTGCCTTCAGTGTGGTGAAATCGATTTGGCAGTGAATCAAAACTTTATTTGTGTGAGCTTAATGCTAGGATCTAGCCTAAACTAAGATTGATATCATAGTGGGTGAATATACCTAACCATAAATCAATTGAATTTTTTATTTGCTGAGTGTGTTTTTCAAAAATAACCTGATTGTTTTAAAACT
This sequence comes from Calliopum simillimum, assembly GCA_951812925.1. Taxonomy (NCBI): domain Eukaryota; kingdom Metazoa; phylum Arthropoda; class Insecta; order Diptera; family Lauxaniidae; genus Calliopum; species Calliopum simillimum. The sequence goes on from OX638368.1 coordinate 110,707,489, forward strand.
GAAATTCTGGCACCGAAAATATTTGAAGCTCCACTTGCAATTCAAAATGTTTGGCACGATGGTCTCTAGGCCAAAATCTACAACGTTTTTCCTTATTAACAATTTGGTGGTACAACATTTTTATATAAAGGTCAGAGTTTTTAAGAAAAATGAGCAAAAGATTTGTAAAATCGATTTTAGTAATGTTTCTCACCTCTAACCTGAAGTGAAAGCTCCACAACTAAAGTAACTTTATAACACGATGATCTTTTTGCCGAAAATGCAATTTGTTTTCATATGCGGTATAGTATATCACATTACCGGCCAATTTTATTTTTTTAACTTTTTTTGCTTTTTTTCCATTTTGTTGAAATAGCTCAAAATTAGCTCACGCTTAAGAACTCCAAAATCATAATATACTCAACAATGCATCAAGAAAACATAATACATAAAGTGGTAGCATCTATGCTTTGAAAACTACGTGTAATTTAGAAAACCAAAATGCCTATATCACATTACCCGAACTTACTATAAGGTGAATGAAATACAAACATTTTGTAGAAGACTTGTTTTGCGCTAAAAGGTTGTGAGAGCCACAGGGATTTTTTTTCTAAAGAGTCACGTGACAATTTTTTTAACTTTGTTTTGCGTTTTCATTTACACCCACTAGGTGGCAAAAAAAAAAAAAAAAATTCAAAGTACAAATATAACTTCCATTGCTTAGAAAATACAAACTATACGAAAAAACCAATATTTCTTATATGAATCATAAAAATAAATATTGACGAAATGACGGCCATGTTTTGAAAAATCTTAAAATCAATTTTCCGAAAAAATAATTTTTTTTTCTTAAAATTTTTTTTTACGGAAATCTTTTCAAAAGTGGATGATAAACATTCGTTTTTCAAAAGACTTAAGTAAAAAAAAAAATTTTTTTTGAAAAAATAATTTTTAAGATTTTTCAAAACATGACCGTCATTTCGTCAATACTTATTTTTATGATTCATATAGGAAATATTGGTTTTTTTTGTAAAGCTTGTATTTGCTAAGCAATGGAAGTTATATTTGTACTTTGAATTTTTTTTTTTTTTGGCCACCTAGTGGGTGTAAATGAAAATTTTCATTATAATTGTTGTTTTTCATTGAAATACATTTTATAGCAGTGATTTCTTTTTGTAATCGTAATCTAAGTTCGTTCGATGAACGATTACTGTAATCCTAATCGATTTGTTTTTGTTTTTAAGGATTACTGCAATCGGAATCGTTTGCTTATCGTAATCATTATTGCCCAGCTCTGGCAAAGAGTATTTTTATTACTGACACATTTCTGTGCTTTGTAGACAGCACCACTTTATAGGCGAAAACAAAAAAAAAAAAAAAATATTTGTACATCATCAAAACTTTTTTTTTTTGATCGAACGTTGGGTTCGCGCATTAACATTTTTTGTCATATCTTCGGCATTTACAGTCCAATCTTTGTTTTAAAACAGTTCCAAGAATAATCGAAACACTTCGTTAAGAAAAGTTTAATGATTTTATGTGAGCTTTAATTTTCATACATTATGGTAACTGAGTTACCGTAACTCATTAGGATGGAAGGAACTGAGATCCTTTAGGTTAGTACTAGAACGGAGTGCCTGGTTTCAATGACCTTCGGAATACAAAAATAAGGCCCTCGGAGTTATAAACATTGATGTATTGTACTTCAAGTTTGGATATGACAAAAAATGTTAATGCGCAACCTCTCCGTTCGGTCAAATTTTTTATTTGTTGCATTGCAAAAATGCTTCAACTTCTCCTTGTCAACATGGTATTATATCAATTGTTCGTAATTATCGTCTATTCTCTGAATATTTTTTTTTTAGGATTACAAGTAGGATCCCTTTATAATAATATACTTTTCTAAAGAGTTCAATTGATACCTTTAAAGACCCATATACACTAAAGGTACTGTATAATAGTAATCATCTTGATCGAGTACAAAATGACTCCATCATTTCAATCAGCCGGGATGGTGCTATGCGTCCAGACTGCATGTATGAAAAAAAAAAGTTTGGAAAAGTTTGGATGTTTTTAGGCTTATCACGTAGCTAAATTTAATTTTTTTTTTTTTATGACATCGAATAGTCACACTCTTCGTTATATTTTCGAATAGAACTCTTTCTTTCCGGGTTAAGATCCTTTGAAGAGGGTCGGTATTTCAGCCCCATGCAATGGAAACACTTTTACTAGTTAAAATTTCAAATATCTCAAAATCGCTAAGCGATGGGCCAATTCTAATCTCGGATTCGAATTCCACGCAGAATGTAATTTCGAAAACGACCTTCAACTGCCTGGAAAATTTCACAACCCCATTATTTGCGAGTGTGTGTACCTTATCTTTTATATTAATAACTAGCCTTCTTTGCCCGCTTCGCTAGGAATGTTTGTTTTATTTTTTTCCCAATAGCTTAGAAGGTATACAGGGATAAAATTTTGATTTACGCCACTGCCACGTCACCAATAAAAATTTAGGTATTTTGAGAAAGTTAATTTCATTTCAAACCATCTTAAAAATTGGTAATGGAGTGTCCCAGGAAACCTTCAATTAAGGCTTGTTGATAGTTTGCCTTAGCTGTTTTTCCTGTAGTACATCTAGATATTCTTCGTTTTGACTATGAGGCCTTCGGGTGACCTTCGGAAAGCATCGGGTATTCCAAAAAACTATCAGTTAAAGTTTGTTGATAATTCACCGTAGATTTTTTCCCTCTCGTGTACCAAGATATTCTTCGTTTTGATTATGAAGCCTTCGGGTGACCTTCGAACTCCTTTGGATGTCACAAAAAACTATCACTTAAAGCTTGTTGACAGTCCGCCATAGATTTTTTCCCTCTCGTATATCTAGATATTCTTCGTTTTGACTATGAAGCCGTCGGGTGACCTTCGGCAAACTTCGGGTATTCCAAAAAACTATCAATTAAAACTTGTTGAAAGCTTGCCATAGATATTTTCCCTCTAGTGTACCTAGATATTCTTAGTTTTGGCTATTAAGCCTTCGGGTGGTCTTCGGAAAACTTCGTGTATAGCATAAAAACATTCCCATACCTAATATATACTCATTTCCAAATTTTCAGCTCAATTGGACGAATGGTTTCTGAGTGATAATGCTTCACACAGACACACACACAGTCATTTTTATATATATAGATAGATACCCAACAAACAATTTTATAACCTTTTAAATATTTAAGCTTGGAAAAAGTTAATTTTCAAATGTTTTCATAACCAATTTTCAAACGTTTGGAAAATATTATTTTTTTATTGTTTTTAAAGTTGATTTGCAAAGTTAAAATCAACAATTGGAAAAATGTTTATTTCCAAATGTTTCAATAACCGTTTTCCAAACATTCGAAAAAATTTTAATTTTATTTTTTCAGTGACATATCGAGCTAAGTAAAACACAAGGCATTTGAATCAGAATTGGCACGTTAGGTCAGTTGATAAGATTGTCGACTCATAACTTGGAAGTCATAGGTTCAATTCTCAGCAAACATAATTTTTTTTTATTTTTAATTAAATTAAATATTGTTTTATGAACTTAATAAATACTCACAAAATGTTAATTGAAAATTTAAAAAAACCATTTAAAAATTTATTAAAAAGTTTGGAAAATATTGTATGAAAACATTTATAATAAGCTTGCTCCAAATGATTTTCACAAGCTTGCTATGAAGGGTCCAGTTTCGATTATTAAATAATTAAAATTCAAGAATTTCGAAACGAAATGTTTGCTTCAATAAGCGTATTATAAGTTATTCTCCAAACGTTTTTGTTTGTTGGGCAATAATTATTGAAATGATTTTTGATAGAAATTTTGTAATCACATTAATATGTTTATGTACAAATGCTTGTACTTACAAGCATCCTTAACCGCTTATTAATAAGGCTCATCTGATTCTCAAAAGACGCAGCAGCAGCAACAGCAAACATTGTTCAATTTATAAAGGACGATTAATCAAATTAAACAGCTCCAATGGTGTTGGCACTCTGACATATTGATTAAACGTATGCGCACCGCCATATAACGCATACAACCCAATGTATTTGAAAAGCTCTGGATGCCAAAGATGTCAGTTCTGCTGTCTTCTCACAGTCAATCCGCCTGTCCGTGCAACTGCCAGTTACTAATGTCATGTATGAATGAAAAGCAGCAGCAGCAACAGTCGCAACCACATTGACCACAACCAGATAATATGGGTGGTGTGCTTGTGTGCGCGTACGTAATACCGTAAATCTTCAATTTGATAATGCTACCGCTGCATCCACATGTAATGCGAATACACAGTGCAGTTATGCAACTGTACAATGGCGGTGAATATACACATTATGAAATTAGTGTTTGACCTTTATAGGCTCTCTTCTATTTAATTCGAAATTTTAGACTTTAAGGACATGTGGCTTATTCTTAAAGAGAAAAGTAAAAATTTTGCAGTGGCTGATCGTCTGTAAAAAGTTGATTTTAACGCCACTGTACGTAAAGTGTTATAACTTTAAAAGCCTTTTTGCACCAAGCAAAATGTAGCATTATGCCTGCCACCACAGTGGCTATTCGCTTTTAAACGCTGTCTCATGATGTATTTATTGCATTACATTACCTACAGAATGCTGCAATTGAAAGTCCGTAAGAAAGAGTGTTGGACAGAATTCCATCGAAAGGAAAGGTAAAGAAAATAACATTTTATAAATTCTAATCGATAATGCACAGAATGACGAAAATTTTTCGACAGTTACATAGATACGGTAGACTTTTAGTTTTCGTTTGGCTTACTATTCGATACTTTCACATTTATGTACTACTAGCTTGCCTGATACCGACCTCGTTGGTCTGTTTGCGATGCTCTTAACATATATGTATACCAAATCCCATCCTTCTCCGTCGAGCAGTTTCCAAGTTATGAAGAATTTTATTTTTACTGATGCTATTTATCTAAGTGCCTTCATAATATACATTAGGCCGGGTCGATTAAAAAAATAATTGGAAAAACCGCCCTGTTTTTGAAAGCTTGCTTTGAGAGTATCTAGGAAACAAAAATAATTTTTTTTTTTGGACCGCTCTCAAAACACCCAAAATTTTCTTATTATTTTCTTATTATTATATTATCATTTTTAGCATAAAATGTTACTACTTATATTTTTAAGGACTTTAATTTTACAAAGAAAAAATGGCATTTAGGGAGATACGAACCATTAACGTCCAAACAAACTGAGAAAAAAATGTATGCCTAATTATACGCTTTACAACGATACCTAATTTTTAAACATCGGATATCATCTGCCGACGTTATGGAAAAAGTACCACTTTGACTGATCCAAAAAAAAAAAATTTTTTTTTGTTTTCTACACCTTTTCAAGCTCAAAATGAGAAAGTGTAAAATCATTTGACATTCATTTTAATTTTAGCACAAATGTTCTCAGTAGGAATGAGCATAGGCAAATAAGGACGCAGACACAAAACTGTTGCTTCTTTTGCCGAATGCTCCATCACTGCTGCGCCTATGTTCTAATGATTTGGGGCGTTATTGCAAACTATGTATAACTAAGTCTCGTGCGATATTATCTCTTTCTCGCCATCGCTCTATGACCATTCCAACCCAATCACCATATGTATTGGTAGTGAATGATCCCCTCCTACGAAATATTCTCATTTCGTTTTTACATATTCTCATGGTGAATTTATATATTCCCATTATCAATTTTTATTTTCTCAATAAGAATTTCCACTTCTCATTATCAATTTACAGGTTTCCATTATCATTTTACTATTTCTCATTATCAGTTTATATTTTTTCAATATGAACTTAAAATTCTCAACATCAATTTATATATTCTCATTATAATTTTATACATTCTCATTATGATTTTATACTTTCTCATTATGATTTTACACATCCCCTTTTGGAGCTTGAAAAGCTTTCAAATAAAGGGCGGTTTTTCCAAACTCTTTTTTTTATTGATTAGACCGACAAATTTTTCTAAATTTTTTTTTTAAAGCGAATGCTCAATTTCTGGACAGAATTCAGTCTATAATTGTAAGTTTTCGGCTATTGATGTTTACGATGAATTATTTTTTTTCGAGGGCGTGATACCGCCCACTTTTCTAGTGTACGAAAATTATTTTTCCGATAATAATACAACACTACGAAAATTTCATTATATGCGATTGATTACTTTCTGTGGTCATGAGGAACAAATAAACAAACAATATCAAATTTTTTTGTTCTAGATATTGCACTATTCAACTAAATCGATTTTTGATTTCTTTCCTTTTTTCGATGTTTTTCGATAACACAGTGTAACAAGTTGAAGAGAATATCTCCTGAGTAAAATCTTGATAACTTCTTTTGGAGTGAATTTCATATGCTCGAAAGTGTTTAATCAATTTTTATATTGTTACTGCTTAAAAAAAAATTTGTTCCTCAAGTAACAATTTCCCTTGACCTCCTCTTATTGCATTTTGGGGTATTTTATAAGCCCCTTTTTAAGGATTTAGCCATAGCATGTTAAAGAATTTCCGATTTTTTAAAATCTAAAACAGACCCACCCCCGAGGGCCAACAACGGGGGCTAAAATATGAAAAACAAATTGAAGCTTTGATATGCAGGTCTGATCTTGACTGATTGCCTTCAACAAACTGTACATGGTCCAACTACAGCTCTATTACTATCTTTTATAGATTTTCATAAAAGTTTTATTACAAAAATTTAATTTCCTTAACTTGCAGGAATAAACACCGGCGTAATTTGATTGATTGTCAAGTTTTATTATAATTCTATAGTAGTACTCATATTTAAGTATATGTATGTAGCAAATTATAATAATTATATTTGTAGCTACGAGTACAGCATTCCATTGTTGTTAATAAATCATTAAAGGTGTTTTTTTATTGCAAAAATTGCGTGCTTAAAATGCCGCTAAAAAGGTGTCGGGCACAAAAACCCAGTCATTATGTTGCACGAGCACAAACCTACCGGTAATATTTCTGCTTTACTACGTACTATAAATAAATTTTACTCAAATTTAATATAAAATGCGATTTTGAATAATGGCTACTAATAATTATTTTAGCTCTCATTTTACTACCCCCCACAAAGCCAGGTTATTGAAAAACCACTAAAAGCAGCAGTTGAAAACAATAAATAGGAAATAAAGCCACAAAAAAAAAAAAAAAAGAAAAAGAAGGTACCAATTTTATGACACTTTTCACATAAATTATGCCTCTGACTCTTTTGGACTTCCCGAAAAAAGGTAAGCAATTTTAATTTATTATTTCTCGCAGCAACAACAACGATATTTGGCAACTCTGGTCATGTACTACTCATTGTTAGCTGCTAGAGTAAAGAGCAGAAAAATAGAAAAATCCACCCATCTCAAATGTTAACGGTAAACAATATTTAGCTCATAAATTATATTTTAATAAATGCCAACGTGACGTCAATAGTTTTTCTCTGTTATCAAATTTCTAGGCAGAACGTCGTCATCAACGGAAACTCCTATTTCGCTTACGGTCAAAAAGGCAACAAGCCCACAATTTCACGTCAGCATATTGCAGAGTAGAGTCAAAGTACAATTGAGCAGTTGCTACCTGCTGCCAGTGCTGCCATAATTCATCATAAAAACTGTGATATTTGCTGCTGTTGCTTGCAAATTGGGTAGTCATTTATGTAGAGTAGGGGGACGTGAAATGCTATGGGCTTTATGCAATTAATGAGACTATTTTTTGCTTTTGCTGTATTTAGGCATTTCCTGGTTACGATATTCCGCTATAGGTAGCGAACTTGATTGGGCATGTAAGGTATTAAATGTTTCTGTAATGTAAAATTACACTTTAAAATTGTAAAAACAAGGAAAGTGCGTAATTGAAACACAAAACTGACATGAAGCATGATTTTGACCTATAATAAAATCATTAATGAAAAAACGATTCGATGAAATTCAACTTGTAAAGATATTGCCTTTGTCTAATAATAAAGTACTTGCCGTAAAAGGTTCCATTACCTTTTTTTCCGAATTTACAAAATTTGATATTGAATTTCCACGAACTATTTCTGGTACTTACCATAAATAATGTTATATTGCTTTTAACCAATCTTTATCGAACAATTTCACTTCTTTTATTTTCTCTTTTCTTTTTTTCCTTTTCTTTTCTTCTCTTTTCTTTCATTTTTTTCTTATCTTTTCATATAATTTTTTTTATTTTTTTCTTCTTTTCTTTTCATCTTCCCTTTTCTCTTTTTTTCTGTTTTTTTCTTTTTTCTTTTTTATCACACTTTTCACTTTGCACTTCACATTTCACACTTTACACTTTTCACTTTGCACTTCACAACTCACACTTTACACTTTTCACTTTGCACTTCACATTTCACGCTTTACACTTTACGCTTCACACTTCATACTTCACACTTCACTTTTCACACTTTACAATTCACACTTTAAACTTCATACTTCATACTTCACACTTTACACTTTACTTTTTACACTTTACACTTCACACTTCAAACTATTTACTTTTCACTTCACACTTCATACTTCACACTTAGCACTTCACACTTCATACTTTACACTTTAGACTTCATACTTCACTTCACACTGCTTACTTCACACTTCATACTTCTTATCATTTCCATTTCATTGAGCTTCCCTCTTTGAAGGGAATGATTTTCATAAGTATGAAATAGTAGCCAAATGCATAGGGACGCTTGAAAAATATCGATTCTGATTCTTGGGATCTTTAAGTCATCGCATTGATTCCACAATGAACGTTTAAGTAGCAACATTTTAGATCGAGCTACTGGAGAAGTGTTATAAATGATGAGTAAAACGAGAAAGCCGTAGGTCCTTCAGTTGAAGTAGAAAATTTGTTGAGGAATCTAGGTTATAATAGAAGAAATATAAGTAGATCAATACATTTTAAAGAGAATATTCAGTATTTTGTTTTTTTTTTTTATTACCTGTTTCGTGTAAGGGTGCTTTAGCATTAAAACTGATTATTGTTATCTTCGACCTTACCAAGACTTGACACCGTTTACAACAAAGTACATTATTCTTATGCTAGATTGTTTGTAAAATCGTGGATCTCAAACTATACTGGTTGGATTTCCAAATTAGTCCATAATAGTAGACTTTATATGCAATTTTTTACTGCTTAGTTGTCTTCCAGTAAATGTTCTTGACTACCTATTACTTCACTAAGCAACCAAAAATGTTTTTAACTTTATTTTCAGAGCTGCTTATTAGTACTTAAAAAACATACGTTTAGTCATGCGATAAACTTCTAAAAAACAAAGCGCCATTCAGTTTTTTTATGACAAAACAAAAAACTGAAAAAAAAAGTAAAAGTCTTTTAATGGCAACACCACGACAACAGCAAACATGCGCAATTTCCTTTACCCAACATGCTTCATCCTTCAGCACTTTTATGTGACAAAAGAGCATTCTGTCATTAATTCAGGATTTGAGGATGATTTTCAAGTTTTTATTGTGACACGTTTTTCGCTTAGTAATGCTAAGAAGTATCTCTTTTAAACATTTAATATCCTTTTAAGTGGCAAAACATTAACAGTTGTTTTGTGTAATACATACCATGGATCAAATGGTAGGTAGCATCAGTTTTTTGTGTCAATATGCTTAACAAGAAAAGACTCATGTTAAAGTTTGAATTTTCCAAAACCACACATTTTCAATTACTTTTCTTTTTGAAAACTGTTTTGATCACGTTTTATTTTCAAAGTGGAATTAAAACGTTTTACACTTCTGTAAGGAGAAAAGTTGGCGGAGCTGCGTTTTCCTCCTACAAAACATCGCTTCAAAAGATATTCTGTTTATAAAGCATCATATTTATGCTTACTTATCATTAATTTTGTTATTATCAATTGAAATAATTTTATAGTTAGTAATTAAGCAATTATTAAAGAAAACATAGCCTTCATTTAATTTTGGGTAAAATCCCCACCACATCAATAAAACCAGATGCAACGGCAACACTGCGCAACAGCTGTTTTTGACACGCAGCTGTCGTTCGATTTGTTTGCTGTCACAGAAACAGAAAAAAAACTTAGACACACAGCAGTTGATTGGAACAGTCTTTGCGTGGCCGGCGACTGGCAAACAACAGTAGTAGTTAAAGCGGTAAGCAGCAGGGCAACAAGGTATTTCATAAGTTAAAGTAGTTGTAAGTAGTAGTATTGGGACGTAGTAGTGTAGAGACTGCGACACTAAACACACGTAGCCCAATAATAAATCAGTTGCCTGAGGATAGTACAAAGGTGAGGGGTCGCACAAACGAGTATCCCGATAATACGTATATATCAGTTATTTGTGGGTGCGATCAAGTCTCAAATGGAGTCTTGTATGCAAATAGCAGAGTAGTGAGCGGAATAAGGGGTATTTAGTAGCTTATAGGAGATTATTGTAGTCAATAGCGTGAGCGTAGCATAGGAGGATAGTGCTCGGTAGCGGAAAGAGAACTACCGCATTAGACGCAGGTGGCCCGATAATAAATCAGCTGCTCACGGCTAAAGTACAAGTGAAGGGGAACAGCCTCACGATCAAGCCCGATAATAAATCAGTTGTTCGCAGGTGTGTTCTCTCTCTCTCCGAAGTACATAAGAGATGCAGAAGGATAGATAATAGCGTGGGGTGAGAAAAGTAACCATTGCATTGGGTGTGAGCAGCCCGATACGATATCAGCTATTCACGGCTATGGAGCACGCTTTTCAAAAATTAGCCATTGCGTTAGGTGTGAGCGAGGAAACTACCCACTACTACACTCAACGAATTGACATTAAAAATGTTTGTAGCTTTTTTAGCTTCAACTAGGCCGACCAATTTCATATTTCCATTCTTAGTCGAAAAAAAGTTTTCTTTAGCTGTGAAATTATTCATTCAACGAAGACTATGACTCCAAATCTTAATCTTAAATAGAGGCCTTTAAACCACTTTTGACTGTTGCTCAAATCATTTATGCGGCAAAATAAAAGAAAAAAAAAGAAACTTTTTTGAGAATTCTAAGGAAAAAAAATAAAATGTTAAATAATAAAATGCCATTAAAAAAACGAAAGAAAAAAAAAACAGAAAAAGGAAATGAAAAAATTGCCAAAGCCAGGCGAAAATCACAGCATAAAACATTTAAATTAAATGTTGCTGAACAAACTTTTCGCATTTAACTACGATGGCGCATGTGGGTGTGGGAAATAACCGGAAAGGACATTGGTTAACAGGACATGCAAAACGCAAAGTGCAGAATTATTACTATTATTATTGTGGTAGTGTAGTTTGGTCGAATGTATGTTTTTGTAGTCATTGTGTATGTGTGTGGGCATGTCGAATTGTATTCTGATGTTTTTAGCTTGTTGTCCTTTAATTGGAACTTTTGACTACGTAATTAAGTTTTAATTTTATGCAAAAAGTTTGTTTTTTGCTGCATAAATTGCTTGGTTGTTGTGTCACTTGTTGCATTGTTGAAGCTTTTCGGAAAATTTTGCGCAAATTGAAGTTAAATTGTTGAAATTGGTTAAATTTCGAAATTCATGATTAATGTTCTTTGCAAAAAACTTTATATTTTAAATCTTGTTTCATTAAAGATTTCGCTTTAGTAAGCACAAAAGGAATTGTATTACTATTTAAGTATTTACTATGATGAATGAAAAATCTCCATTTACATAGTTAATTTCGAAATTTTCATTTTCATTAAATCGTCCTCCTCCCTTTGTTATGCAAATAAGGAAATAATCATTAATTTTGCACAAAATAACAGACCAATACCACCAATGTTGGATTCAACAATGCAAATCAAAATATAAAGGCAGCGTTGCCTCATTAATAAAAATCACTTTCTTAATGAAAATCTTTCTTTCGTTCGTTCTTCCTCTCTTATTAGCATTTTGTCAATGTAATGATTATGGTAAGTTATTTTTTTCCTTTCTTTGGTCTAAATTTGCGCCAAAGTACTCATACTTCTTCTAATGTACAAAATCATTTTTAACGCATCATCTAGATTTCCGAAATTCTTATGTCATTTTGCTTGATTTTTGTTTGTCACGATGTGCCGGAAATACAAGTCATGCCTGTACAATCTTTCTTAATTTTCATTCACGTGCACGGAATAATCCAATGACGCCTGAATTACTGAGTAGTGAGAATATTATAGGATTTGCATTTTATGTATCCGAAACAAAACACAAAACAAAATGTAATTATTAATGAAAATGTTTTTACTGTTTTGTAAAATATTGCCCTTGATATTCAATACATTTCTAATGATACTTATATATTTTTCTTAAAAAAAATAATGGTTTTTTTGACAAAAAAAAAAAAAAATTTTAATTTTTGAAAATTTGTCACATCTCAAAATCACTAATGCGAAATTTTTCTACTGCTAGAATACCTTTCACCTGATGCCAACATTTTTAAAATCCATCTTAGGGTTTCCCATAACTTTTTTTAGGACCGCTGGAGTCAATGAACTACACCTTAAGCTAGAATAAGTTCACTTAAATTACACAGGTTTACAAAAAAAAAAAAAATGTCATGGCGTTTTGACCAGACTATGTATTTTCTAAGGACCTTGACGTCCTGAATCCAAATTCCAGGTCCGTTTTTTCCAGAAAAAGATTTCAAGGTCATATGGAGGTCAAAATGGGGTTCATGTGTCGTTTAGTGATAATTTCGCTAAAATTCTGAAACTAATTTTTAATCATTGAACTCTTACGTCTTAAAAGAATATGTGAGCAAAAAGGGTTTCTCGGACCTACAATAGTTCCGGAGACATAGCCATCGGAAGATCAGAAAATATATCTTCTATGAAAACCGCTATAAGTTGTTGTTGTTATTGTTGTTGTTGTTTTTGTTGTTGGTGCTGTTGTTGCTGTTGTTGATTTTGTTGTTGTTGTAATTGAAAAATTTTACAATATTTCAAAAAACTCATTGGCTGTTAAAATACCTTTCATATGATTCCAATATTTTACAAATCCATCCAGGGGTTCCCAACTTAAAGCGGTTTTCATAGAAGATATATCCGGATCTTCCGATGGCTATATCTCCAAAACTAGGTCCGAAATACCCTTTTTGATCACATATTCTTTTTAAGGACTAAGAATTCAATGATAAAAAATTAGTTTCAAAATTTTAGCGAATTTATCACTAAACGACACATGACCTTCATATGACCTTGAAATATTTTTTCTCAGACGATCTGGAAAAAAACGGATCCGGGATTCGGATTCAGGACGTCAAAGGCCCTAGGAAACACATAGTCTGGTCAAAACGCCATGACATTTTTTTTTATTTGTAAACTTGTGTTATGAATTGTATCAAAAATGGTCCAAATGTAGTCCATAATCCGCCATTAGTACCAAAAGTGGTCCAATTGTGTATCGAATACACTCATAACATTACTGGCTACGTACTGTTTGGCAGATCGTCGATTGTGAAGAAGAGCAAACGATAGTGTATCGGTCTAGTGACTTGCGCTGTGTGGAGAGACCCAGGTTCAAATTCTCCACTCGGGGATTTTCAATTCCAATTTTTAAATTTCTATTAATTTGTAAACAATTTGGCTGACGAGTCTTCGAAGCAGAAAATCAAAGATATGGCCAACATAGCCGAGGTATAAAATAATAAAAAATTAATAAAAAAATGTTCCTCCACACTGAGAATCGAACCCGGAACACATTGCTAAGAAAAATATAACAAACTCTTTAGCACATTCGGCTATGAAACCTTTTAAAATTTTTGTGTAAAATTTGAATTTCAAATTAAATTTGTCGAAATTTATAAATAAAATAATAAAAAAATTGGCCTTTTTCTGGTTCAAATGTAATGCATAAGGAGACAATTGTCCTTTTTCTGGCCCGATTGTAATGCTTAAGGAGACAATCTCTTACTTACACCCAAAGACAAACAATGCAAAACTTTAATAGAACTTTATATGTGATGGGACCAGAACTTGGACTAGTCGGTTTCTCCCATGGAGTAGTTTGCAAACTAGTTTAAGAATAGTTCGTGGTCATGCAGGGTCTTTACATTTTTTCAAAGCTTATTGTCTATGATGATGAATGATACTGCATCAATTTTTGTTTTCATACTTTTTCATAGACTTCTGGCAAAAAAATGGTTGTGTCACATTTAGAAATGGCCATAAGATAAAGACGTACACTTTCTAAAATCTCATATTTTATAATACAATAAAAATATTGGGTGGGACTTAGCAACAATAATTTTGACAACTCCTGAAACATCAATAGCAATGCGTAATGAATAACTAAATGCACAAATAAATAGATGAACAATTTTAGATTGACGAAAAATTTCCGAAAGTGGCTCATACAGCTCTTCTTGGAGTTCAAGCAAGTCATACTTATATTATTTTTTGCATGAGTTTCTTACGAATTATTTATTATCCACATGAAAGAAAATTGACGCACTGCGTGTAAGAATGCCCTAAGTCGATAAATAACATTTCGTGATATTTCAATTTAAAGTTTGTAAATGACGTACGTAGTAAAGTTCGTTTAACAGTCATATAAATATTTCTCTACCACATTTTGTGATCAGATTTGGAAATTGCAATTAGTACACATATAGTTGAGGATCCAAATAATTTTGGCTTATCATCCCCGTTACAATGGCACAAATGATGTGAAATGCAAAGAAAACAAAAAACATGATGTCAGTGTCAGTCAGCTTTTGGTCTTTCTCTCTGTGCTGTATCCTCTTCTCAGTTCTGTGTGACCGCGTATTTCGTCGTTGTTAATATTGAGAAATTTTCATTTAATTTTACCTGGCTTAATGGCAATATATTAAAATAATTTTAACTTTGTGCACATTAACACACAAATACCTTTCTAATTGTGTATAAATCAAAGTCGTGCTCCATTTCTAACATAGTTAAAAAGGTAGGACCAAATTTTTGTCTTGCGTATTAGTATATAGATCTCACAAGCAATACATAATGTTAAGCGAAGTATTAGTATTTTTTTGTTTTTGTAAAACAGAGTACAATCAATCTGGAAATTTATATTGATCAACGACTTGAAAAATATGAACTCGAATGCACTGTCACGTTTTGATTTTATATTTTCTCCAAAAATATAGCTTTTGTTGTGCACTATTACTCGCAATCACCTCAATCAACCAAAGAATGCAAAATAGAAAATATCTCCGGTTGATGTGATTCTTTTGATATCTACAAAATTTGCCTGAAACAGCACAAATAGGTATTCGATTTAAGTTAAAAGTAAATTGCATTGATGCCGTTTAACTGAGAATTCATTGCCACCAGAATTCTATGAAATTTGCCAACGAACTTCATTTTGAATGATTGCAATTTCAACTGTAGAATGACCACAGATGCTTAATTACTGTAGGGTACATGTAGTTTATTTTGTTGTTTCTGTGTGATTACCACAATCAACAGTCAATCAACAAAATGTAATGAAAAATAAATTGCCATTCATCGGAAAAAAAATTCCATTTGAAGTCTTTACTGAAATGAATTTTATATAAAAAAATAAAGCTTAGGAATTTTTGTCTTACAAATATTTTTCTACTATTGAATGTAATCCAATGGATGATTTCAAATCGAAGGAAGTGCCTTTTATTGAATATTTTGCTTTTCACTACTCATATTTGGTGATTTTCATAGAGACTTTATGCAGAAAAAAAAAAAAATATTAAATGAAGAGCAAAATTCGTAAGTTGCATACTAAAATCTTAGCAAGTCATGCTGTTGTTGGTGGGATGAATAAAAATAGAGTTGGTACTATGGATACCAGCTGGTGATAAAGGCTCCTTAAAGTCGTACGGAAACATTTGAAGTAGCTTGACAGTCAAATACTATCGTATAATTTGCTTTTTGGCTTCAATCTCATACATTTTTCTATTACATATTTTGAGGCTCTGCTACTACCTTGGCGCGCAATTGCAGCTGTTGAGTTTGTATTTGTACGTTTTGCTCTCAGCAGGATACCATTTTTTTGGCAACTTTCGTGGAATTTTAAGCAGTCAATACGCTGTAGGCCATTTATTTGTTTGTGCGTTTGTGTCTCTGTTTACGTATGTATCTTGTATGTACATATGTATGTATTTTTGTATAAATAGCATGCATAGACTCACCCACATATGCGTATGTATAGTAGTTTAGCATATTTAATATAAAGCAACCCAACGAACATTTTGTAATTCCTTATAGCAAAGACAGACGACAGGACTAAAAACGTACTAATGTAATTGAAAATTTTACCCTGACAGCCGACCCTCGCTCGGGTGCTCTGTTTTTTTATTCCCGTCTTAAAATGAAAAACATTAATTTTATTTTTAACTTAATATATTTTTTCTTTAGTTATTTTAAAACTCACTTTTGCTCACCTTTGTTGTGGTTTCAATTTATTTATATTTTTCAATGAATGAATTTTAATACATTGACAATCAGATGTTTTGTTTCTGTCAAATTGTTACAATCCATTTGAATTATCGACAGCGCACAGTGTGAGATTTTGCCAATCTAGGACGTCAAAATTCAATTTTAGCCGTAGTTTCAAAAGTATCGTATTGTATATCGACGGCTTATATTCAATACCCTCTATCTACAATTTTCACGAAAATTAGTTTTTGATGGTAAAACCTTCATTGAGACAATTGGCATCTATGATATTAATTCCAAACGAAAAATTTGCTTCCAGAGGTACTTATTTCATTTAAAGAAATTCACTATCTACAGCAATCGATTTTGTGAAATGCAATATCCTCTATCTACATATGAAAAATGAAAGATTTTTCATTTTATTACATTTATTGGGTGGGCGTTATATACAAGGTCATGACAAACGGTCTTCAATCGGCTCCAAATGGCCAAAATAATTTTTTCAGTTTTGTATGTTGAACCTTGATAGCCCTGCTGAGTCGTGATTGGCCCTTCTGTAAACAAACAGATAAGGCTGGACGCATGAAATTTTGTACAGATGAAAACAATATTACTAGACTATCTGGGATCAAAAATGGGCGTGATCGGTTAAACTTGATTTGAAAATTAATAAAATTGAGGAGTGTCCGCACCAAAGGGCCTAGGTACCATTTCGAGGCAAAAGTTGTGTCATAATATGAATCGGGTGACATTTTGTTAAAAATTACAATAATCTGTTTTCACGAAAAATTGACTCAATGGCGTGGAATTGATGGCATGTTAAAAAAATTATACCGGTCAAATAACTGATTATTATGGCACATAATATGTATGAGATTACTTTTGCCTCGAAATGGTACTTAGGCCCTTTGGTACGACCACACCTCAATTGTATATACGAGTCGAAAGAAACTGGGTATTAGAGCGGTATCCAGACGGACTTGTGAATGCAAAACATGAGAACTGAAATCTGAGCTCAGATTTTTATACAAAGTACCCCAAGTTACTAGAAAGTAGATGTACTCAGGAGCAAAGGTCTTTATTCCCTACTACCCGCCCAGGCCAACCATAGTCTTGCGCCCTAGATTTTTATAGCAGTTTATGGTGGACTGGGATTAGTGGTGAGCAAACCAAGACCAAGACCAAGATCATAGCAGTCTTGGTCTTGGTCTTATTCTTGCATTTTGTGTCTTGGTCATTAAGTCTTGGTCTCAAAGATGCCAAATTTCGAATTGAGATATAATTTTATGCCTGAAACGGGCGTGACACACCTATTTACTTAAATTCGAAAGACTAAAAAGCAGTCTTGGTCTTGATGATAATCCTGAGCAAGACCAAGACCACAGAAGTCTTGGTCTAGCAATGATATAAGCTTCTTGCTCTAATACCGAGACCAAGACTAATTTTGCTCATCACTAACTGGGATTTCCTTATTACGCATCTAAACTAAGATTTTTTCTATCATGTAAGAATTCTGAGTTATCTTTTCCTACACAGTAAAAACTGATAGTTTACTTTTGATTCCATTTGGAATTGATTTTAAACTGTTTTGGTATTAAATTCAAAATTTATTCCAAAAAAGTTTGTAATTTATTCCGGTAGGTTTTAATTTTAACACAAAAAATAATTACTTTTAAACCATTTAGTTTTTTAAATTTTTTAATACCAAAGTGTCTTAAAAACAATCTTTTTTAACGCTTTGAATTCAAAAAACTAATCATTTTTAGTTTTAAAATAAATCCAAGAAAAGTATTAAAATATTCTCTGCACCAATTTTAATACTTTTGGTTTGAAACTAATGCCATTAAGGTATTAAAATTCTCTCTCGTTTTCAATTTTAAAACTTTTTGTTTGATAATAATGCCAACAAGGTATTAAAATACGTATATCTCACAATTTTAACAAATGTACTGTGAAACAAATGTCAAAAAAATAAAATTAAAATTAAATTTCATAAATAAGGAATTGCGTTTATGTTTAAATAAAAATGTTTATAAAAGTAAAAGTTTACAATAAAGTGCAATTCGTCAAAATTGCGGAGCCGGAAAGTGGAGAATTTAACATTGATGAAATACTTAATTCAAGTAAATAAAATAATTGCACATTAATCAGTTTTTCTTTGTATAAAGTTGAAAAATTTTACCGAATGTGTTATTTGTTTCAGTTTTACAACAGCTGAATATTATAACCGAGAGTGCTATTTTACTGACAGACCGCGACGGTGCCGCAATTTGTGTTGACTATTTTTTAGACATTTTGCAACAATACAAAAATTGTAGTTGCTTTTATGTGGAAATTTGTTTTGAAAAAGATTCCGCACAGTCGATTCCTACCGAAGTAGAATCGGTGTTAAACAGCAAGGTAAGCTTGTTATTTCAAATAGTTAATTGTTCCTATAAAATGATTTTTTGAAGGCCCTCGAAAATTATCTTCAAAATGGGGATTATTCATGTATCTTGAAAGAATATCAGACCAACAATTTCCTAAGTGACAATTCCAGGCGTTGTTTGGTGCGTGAATGCACAAATTTTTTACGCAAACTCTGCGGAAATTATCCCAAGCGTGAAGAAAAAGTTGCATTGGCTGAGTCAATAATACATCTCTTTCCAGCTTTTAAGGTGTCAAAAAGCAAGTTTGGTGGCATTGTAAGTATAATAAGTATGTTGACCATTTTTTCTTTAAAGCCTGCAGGATGTTAACGTTTGATTATTTATGGTTTATTCAAATTATTTTGAAATAGTTTTTTTATTTTTTTCTTAAAAACTTATTTCAGGATCTGTTTTATAATCCGGAATTTAACAGCGGTTATTTGGTTGCAAAGTTAAAAAATTTAAATTCAAAACTTACGAAACTTGGCAACACAAGCAACAAAAAGCGAAAATTGTTATCAGAAGAAGTAGAGAACGAAGAAAACGACGAACTTACCCAAGAAGATTTGTACTTTTTTAAAAATTGTAGTATTCCAGAAGGTTTAAAGGAAGCCAAAACTAAACTGCGAGAAACACTGAATGCTAGAATTAAGTTTTGCGCTACAGAAACAAATGTTCTAGAGTGTTTTCCAATATTTTTATATGATTCTTCATTGGTAATGCTAAAAGTCTTCACTTGTGTTGTTTAAACATGTATTTTTTACAGATTGCATTCGACTTTACATTGCGATATGGAGAGGCCATTTCTAAAAGACTTTTGGAAAACTGGAGTAAATACGAAAGTTGCATGGATGAAATTTATAGTGAAGCAAGTGGGGGAAGTAATTTAGGAGTCTTGGCTGATTGGGCTTCCGATGTGTTGCCTTTTTTGAAGTTATTTAAACTTTTGCCTTGTTCCAACATTGCGCATAAGAAAGTGACTTTTCAAAAATCTGCAGATAACTTAATATCATTTGAAAATGTACTTTACTCTAAATTGATCTATATAAGATTCAGTAAAAAAACATTTTATTCTCTTTTTAGCTCAATACGCCTACAGTAAATTATAAAACTGGATCTAGCCAACCGACCATTATTGCAGTTGGAAATAGTAAAACTAGCTTACATCAATATTTTCTATCTTTTGATGGGAAGGTGATAAATGTTCCTAGTGAATTTAAGTTCATTGATGTATTTGACCTATACTTTAAGTGTTTTTATGTATTCAACATAGAATTTGATGCAACTCTGGTAAGCCTCTTGCATTTCTTTGCCAAATTTATTTATAAAATTGAAGACAAAAAGAAGCTAAGCACTAGGCTTATCGAAATTAACTCCAAGTTTGAAAACAAGTTTAGGGAACGAATTAATTGCGCCTAATAATGAAAAACTTTTGCTTTCTATGTGATAGAGAATTCGATACAGTCTCTTTCGTGATATATCATTTAAAAAATGAACACTTTTTAGCAGAGGTTCATTGTTTAAAGCTAAGATGTGTTTCATCTAAAGCATGTAAAAAAATATTCTGTACATTTAGTTCATTAAGAAGACATTCTGCATCTTGCGTTCCTTTAGAAATACAAAGCGATATTTAAAAAACGTAAGACCTTATGAATGTCACGTAATTGAAAATAAAATATTTTTACTAATGCCTAATGTATTAATAGATTGAATACGAACTTTGTATTTACATATTTGTAAATAAAATGTGAAGTTTACAAAAGACTTTGTTTTATTTTTAGTTGTAACAGAAAATTTTTAAGTTTTATTTTAATGTAAATAAAACCCCACAAGGCTAGAAAATTTTATAAAGTCCATGAAAATACAACGGATATCATATAAATTTTAATAAAAATTTTATAATCTATATATCGTCGCCCGAGTTCTCATTTGCCCCATACGCATATTTGTTAAAAAAACAAAAGCAAATAACTTGCGTTTGTTTCGACAAAAGATATGTTATTTTACTTTTTTAACGAATATGCTTATGAGGCAAAAGAGAACTCAGACGACGATATATATATGGGCATTTCTCAGAAACTTTTAACCTATATACTTACATTTGAATGTCAAAAGTGTAAGTTGTAATTACTCAAAATAGTAATGATTTTTTGTGAATATTGGCCCGTCCACATACTTGTTAACGTTTGAACAATATGTGCGCGGGCCAATATTCACAAAAAATCATTACTATTTTGAGTAATTACAACTTACACTTTTGACATTCAAATGCAATAGTTTAAAAGTTTCTGAGAAATGCCCATACATAAAATTATAGTGTACCTGTGTTTGATATCGCTAAGCCATTTTCGCACTATGTATTTGATTTGTGCTCCAGGTGGTTCATAGCTATGCTTAACGGAAATTGGGTGATGGGGCGTTGCACCCCCATACAAAAAAAAAAAATTTTAAAGGCTACATCTCTGGAGGTATAGCAGCTAATATTATAAAACTCGGTACGTGAATAGATGTTTTGACTACCAATCAACGTACAAAAACTGGAGTTAGATTGAGCAAGAGGTTTGCATGTCACGCAATAAAATGACTTTAAATGCTAAACCTCTGCAGCTTTTGCTATAAAACTACAAAAAAATTGTAGAACAACGTTTCCTAAATTTTACATCAAAAGCACCATTTTCCAGAGACATTGTAATTTTTTCAACAGTATACACATTAAAACAGAACTTTTAAGGTTTACATTTGATTCCAGAAAAAATACTAAATTTAATCCAATTTCGGGATAGATTTAATACATATAGGGTATTAACTTAATACCTGAAAAATATGAAATCTAATCTAATTTTGGATTGCTTATAATACTATAGAGGTTTACTTTTAAAACCAGAAAACCACTCAAATTTATTCCAATTATGGTTTAAGATTAAAACCAAAAAGTATAACTCGTTTCATTTTTCTCTCTCTCTTTACTTATTCCAAAATAGTTTAAAATTAAAACTTTTTTTGGAATTGTTCTATATAAATTCTTTTTTTGGTTTTAAAATTAAACTAAAATTTTTACTGTGTAGAAGTCCAAAAATCACTGTTTTGACGCCTACTTAGAGCTATATAGCAAGCTATAAGCAAGGATAACTCAGGATCCTTACATGATAGAAAAAAAACCAAGTTTAGATTCATAATAAGCAGATCAAAGTTCGAAATAAACGACTATAAAAAATAAGGACCTATAATAATCTGAGCTCAGGTTTCGGTTCTCATATTTTGCATTCTCAAGTCCGCCAGGCGCCTAACCTATTTTAAATTTTCTTTTGCTAAAAAACCATCTATTAATAAATAATTCATAAAAAAATTGTTTTTTTTTTTATTGTGCAATAGGCTCTATCTGCTTGTTTGAACTCGCATTTTATATTATACTTGAATTGCAATATCTTCTATATGCTATAATAAGGCGAATAACTAAGGTTTTTTTTTTAATTTTTTTATTTGCAGGATATAGTGGCTCTTTTTAATTAATATCGTAGTAATTCGATTGATTAACACTATAAAAAATAGCGAATAAAACAGTTTTTTTGCTCTCCTGAAAAATTGTGTTTTTGTAGATAGAGTGTGTTGAATATAAGCTGTCGATATGTGCTTTAATTCTTTATGCGGAGGTTTGGTTCAGAGATGAACAAAATCGGACAAAATCTTCTTACACCTCCCATACAAATGTGCCTTTTTTTTGTAAAAAAAAAATTTTAAAAATTGGTTCTAATGAAGATATCAACTTGAAAATTTGTGTTTACCATTTCAGAGGTAACTGAATGCTACTGTCAAAAAATGGGAATGATTAAAAAAGATAACATATTTTTTTTTTTTTCATGATTTCAGTGCAATTGTTCATTATAACACTTCAGTCATTGTAAAAAAAGTAGTCTTTGGGAAAAAAATGGGCAAGATTTTATTTTTTAAGTCTTTTCTATGAGTACATAGGCTCATCCTGTATGCTTTGTCATAGCCTAACTACGCCCAACTTGTAAGTTATAGTCTATGAAAAATTCAAGATTTTTGAAATTTGTCTTACCTTTTAGCTGATTATTAAATAATTTGATTAAAATACTTAAGTGCAAATGTAAGGGTTGTGAATAGCAACAATTTTTAGTGAAAGTATTGACTTTTAATGCAAAAAACTTTTTGCCAAAAAACAAATGCGCACAGCTTCAATTTGATCACTCAAAGTTTTGTTATCGATGCAAGCTTGAAAATTTGTTTTTGCATGCTGTTCAATAGTACGTGTTTGATAGCTGTTATCATGCCAATCCCATTTATTTTATTCTTTTTTATGCTTATTTTCGTAACAATTGTGGTATTTTCTAACAAATTACAAAATATGATCGATTTTGAAGCACATTGTTTTTTTTCATTTTGACGTCCTAGATTGGCAAAATCTCACACTGTGCAGCGTTACCATACTGTACAAGGTCATTTCAGTACTCATCCACTTTGATTTTATGCATGAGTATTGAAGTCGATGCGTATTGGGATGGTTACTATGCACAAGTAAATTCGGATTAAGACTGCTAATGCAGATTAACGCCGTCGCATGCAGATTATGCTCTGTTTTCTCAAAAGTTTATCGAAAAACACTTAATTGAAAAAATTATAACGATTAAATAAGCATCTTTATAGTTGATGCACATTAGTGCTCTTGTTACAGCATTTATAATTATTCAAAGATTTGGCTTCAAATTGGTGATTTCTTCTTCAATATTAACTTGAAGACTTTTCAGATGTTTATCGGCCCTCTTTGATTATTCTATATCTTTCTTAGCATGCGAAATTTCATTGTTATAGGAGCATGCTTTCTATTTTTTTCCAAATCATGTATGAAGCCATACCACTGTGCGACGTTACGCAGTGGCGCAAAAGTGTCTTTTTTTGTTAAAATAAATTTTCCGACTATAATAACACTGTACAGAACGAAAAAAATAATAAGGTTCTGACAATAGATTTTGGTAAAAAGCGCCAAAAAGCTTATACGTGTATTTGCGTTTGAAAGTTTACATCTGAACTTTTTTAAGGGGGTTCCCCTTTTAAAGCATTCTTGTGCTAAATCGACATATTAAACAATACGATCCTTACATCTGAGTTGTATAATGCGTTTAGCAAACTTTTGTAGGATATGGCGGGGAATATTTTTGTGGAGGACTTTAACCCTCACATATGGGTCATATGAACTCTTTTCTTAAAAGGTACAAAAATAATACCGAGATTGAGGGAATATGGAGTAAGTCCGAACCATAGAAATATTTGTTATTATATTTTACTATTAAACGCTGAATACTAAAAAGACGAAATTTCAACCTGAAGCCAATAAAATCGTCAAAACAAAATAAGACTTCCCGCATTGCATTTTTAGTACACTTTTTTACACATTATTTTGAAGTTTTAAGCAGTTCTTGCCTTGGATAACCCATTATTACATTTTTTGTAAAATATTTTTGTAGAACATCATAACCCATTATATTCCATTATTTTGGAGAACGGGTCAAACAGACCCACAGAAACTGGATATAATGGGTTAATGTTATTCGAAAAAATATTCCTTATCGGAAGTTTTAATATTTTTTTTTTCACCATTTCGGGTCCGAAAACTTGGATGAAGGCCAAAACAAAAAATCTGGCCAGATAGATAATAGAAAATTCATTAATGATTATTTAAAAAAAAAAAAATAACGTTTCAATCGCTTAATTATTATGTTCGAAAAGTTTATTTGAGCAAAAAATGATTACTTTCAATCGACGCATACTTTTTGTACTGGACCAAAAAAAATAAATCATAGTACTTGATTTATCCTCAAAGTTAAGTTAAGTTTTAAGCTCTGTGTTAAACTCTTCTGGAAGAGTTGTGTATACATCACTAAATAATTTTAAAGATCTAAAATCATCCATATGTTTGCTGGGAAAATAACATTTGTTTGGATATATGCATATGTGTGTGGTCTGGACTACCAACTACTATTGTGCAAAATAAGTCAAGTGTAAGAATTTAAAAGATATCTTTTAGGGGCATGAATACATACATATGTATAGTATATAATCATACAGATTCTCTTAAATTAATACCATAGATTTTTATTGTTTGCACTTCACTTTGAATTGTGTGGTACATTATTGTCTGGCTTATTTAAATGTAAGCATTTGTATTTATATATAGATAAGGAACAGTACCAAAACACTAAAAAATTTTCTTTTTCAAATCGTCTCTTTTAAACATGGCCCCCAATTATTTAAATTCTTAATTTCAGCAAAAATAATTTTATTAAAAAATTTAGAACTGTGTTATCGTGTTCGTACATCCAGTGACCCTGGGGTAATAGCCACCTTGACGTCTAGTTCTTACGGCATCTGTTTATTTATCTGCGAGAAATCCTTATAATTTGGTTGCTTAGTCTATTTACAATCTCGAATTGCTTATGATATGGCATAACTGAAAATGGATAGGTCACACACTGCGTAAGTCACTAGAAGTAATCTGCCATCAAGCACTGGAAAACTCAAGAAAATTAAGAAGTTCATTGGAGGCTCTATGCTACGAGACGAAACAAAAGAGACAAGCAGCGGAAATAGTTTAGTGGTAAAATTAAATCCCAATAGAATTATCACGTCCATCAAACGTCTGACTAAGAAAAAATCCAAATAAAAAACATTTTTATGCAGAAATTTATGTATGTACTTCATAATTAATGACAGATTTCTCCCAGTTGTAAACACCTACATACAATTAATTCGAAATAATAACAGCTATTGTACAACAACAATAATAATAACACCAATTTCTCATTAATATGTCAATAAATCACCAGAAATAGCAAACAAACCAATCGAGCACATAGTTAATGCCAAGAATTACAGCAACTGCGAGAAATCGAACAACACAAATGATCGTAAATTTTACACTCTACATCAATAAACTTGTGATTTGCCATTATGACATTTTTATTATTGTTGTTGAAAGCAGGCTGTGTTTTTTGTTGCTGTTGTTATTGTTTTGCAAACACACCCACAGTTAAGAAAAAAAAAAAAAAAATAATAAAAAATTAAACGTCATATTACAAAAAAAAAGGCTGTGTGTTGCAATCGAGTTTTTTTCATTCCTTGCAACATAAAATTTTATGCTGTTGCACGATGAGTTAAAGTGGAAAAATACAGAAAAAATGTTTGAAAAGTCAATAAGTTTAATATATAAAATAATATAAAAAACTTGTTGCTACTGTCTACACAGAGAAAACAATAACATTATATGTGTATACCGATATTTGGTAATAGTTAGCAAATGATTTATTTGATACAAACGAATCAGTTATTTTGAAGGATTTAATAAGTGACATAAGTATTGTATCAATTTTATTGGTTCAATCGTATATTTGTTTATAATTACCACATATGTATATATTTGAGTGTAATATATTAAATGATTCTACAAAACTGTGGCAAAAAGCATAAAGAACTTAAGCTGACTCAAGTAAAATGGGGTTAATCTTAATTTTCCATTAGTTTTAGGCAAAACTATCATTTAGTTTTTTGAACATTATTAGGACTAAAATAAGCAAAAGTCCAATTTTACCCAGAACTAATGAAAAATTAGCTCAACTGATTATCCAAAAGGCAATTAAAATTAAAGAGTGTAATATTTTGTACCAGAAATACCAAAGAACTCCTCCAAATAAAGTTCAGTTTCTGACCTCTCAATAGGGTACAATTTACAGCGAAGTTCAATTCAAACGTTTTTTATCAAAAAGATATTATAATCCTTTCCTAACATTCTTTGAAATGGAAATCATTAAAATCGTCTTTCTCGAAATTTTGATTTTTTTTTTTTGACTTATTACACTCTTGCAGCAAACTGGCGATTTGTAAGTTCAAATTTACAATCCAGTGTCGTTCAACCGCTGGCGGCGACATGACAGCTGGTGTCAAAGTTCAACAAAAGTGTGGTGATAGATTCAATTAATTTTTATGTATTTCATATGCACTTGAGGTTGTTTTTAATTACACACTTTTGTGGTCAGTCAGTCTTAAAATAATTATTGCGGTTGTTTGGGTTAAGCAATGGAATATTTTTTTGAAACTTCTGTGCCCAACTGGTGTTCACAATGTGTGCATTTTTTCAAATTAAATTCTCTCTGTATAAATCATATAATTTGAACATGTTTTAATACAAATAACTCAAGTTGAAAAATTTATTAAGTGATTTTTTCTTCTTTTTTTTTTCAAATTAATCATCGCACAACACATGTTTCGTACTTAAGTTGAATGATTATCTACCTAATTAGTAATTAATTAATAATATAAATGTTACTCCCATATGCACATTTGTATAAAAAACTTTGTTATCTTAGTAGCAGACAGACATCATGGGAAAATTCCACCCAAGTTGCTAATAAAATTACGTGAAGCACCCATAAAAGCGATAAATTTCTCTGCTTTAAACGTAAATACAACATGGAAACCTTTCGTGACCTGGCACTTATGAGTTTCACACCAAGTGCTCAACAGGTGAGATTGCTGCTACCCATGGTAAAGAGGTGTGATAGCTGTTTATATTAAACAATTTAATTTTATTCTGATTTAAATAAGGTTATATTTCATTTGTAAAATACGATTATGCGTAATACAGATATGCATTAGTAAGTAAAAAACAATTTGTTATAATGTTCTAGAGTTTATTATGAGATTTAAGGTGCAATTCTGATTTTTATCTTTTGCTATGGAGCATATGCAACCAAATAAATGTTGCATGGATGTATGCGTATTTTCGCTATTTTATTTAATGACTTATTTATACCATGACATTTTTATATCATGATATTTTTCTATCATGACATTTTTATATCATGATATTTTTATATCATGACATTTTTTTTCATGAAATTTGTAGCATTTTTGACCAAATATTTTTCATCTCATTAGTAGTACCTACAGGCAACCAAATAAATATTGCATGAAATTTATACATCTTTTTGCAGTTCAATTTAATGATATAACTATTCCATGAAACTTTTGTGTACATGTTTTACATATTTTTATATCATGACATTTTTATATCATGATAT
The DNA here is from genome assembly GCA_951812925.1 of Calliopum simillimum. Taxonomy (NCBI): domain Eukaryota; kingdom Metazoa; phylum Arthropoda; class Insecta; order Diptera; family Lauxaniidae; genus Calliopum; species Calliopum simillimum. The sequence goes on from OX638368.1 coordinate 110,735,364, forward strand.
TTTTACATCATGACATTTTTATGTAGCAATTTTGATCAAATATTTTTCATCTCATGAGATATAAGTAGTATATACAAGCAATCAAATAAGTATTGCATGAGATTTATACATATTTCTGCAGTTCAATTTAAAGAGATAATTATTTCATGACACCTTTATATTATATTATTTATTGACATTTTTATATCATGACATTTTTAGATTTTGACTAAATATTGTATATAGTATAGAGTTGACAACGTAGAATTTTAGAATTAAACGATAAAGATTTCAAAAGTCCCTAAAGTAATGTAATATTTCAACTATTTTTTGAATGATATTTAAGACGAAAGATGCCTAAGATAGAGCATTGGTTTGTTTTTATCGCGTCAGAATTCTGAACTAACTAACTATTTATTTTTTGGAAGGAGATGCTTTTACTTATATGGAAGAAAACTTGGAAAGTTATGATCCAACAGAAAAAGTTAAGGAAAATTTAAAGCATAGAAAAAGATTACGGATAATCGATACGTTTGGCAGATATGAACTACAGAATTGTCTTTAAAATCAAGAATGGAAAATATCTCTAGTACGAGTACTCTGTTATTATAAGTAAGTTTTACTCATATTTTAAATCAATTGATTCAAGCACCATAAACAATCAAAAATCAATATCTTACAAAAGATTTTACTTTCACCTGTACCTAAATTTCCAATGAAAATCAAAAATGTTAATGTTGATCAAAAAGTAACCGCTAATAAAGTTGATATGCGAATAAAAGGTTTGACCTTCCCCAAAATTTAATAACGACACAGCTTACCGTTCAGCATAATTAGGGAGCTACGCCTCTTGACAAAAAGGACACAATAACACAAACGTAAAGACACTTACACTGCTTAAACGTATTCTTTATGAAATTAATAACAATTTTGCTAATTACAGAGTCACATCCTTTCAACAAATTGTGTTCTGTAGTAGTAGTAGTAGAAGGACAACAAAAAACATATATATTTGCAAAAAGGAGCAACAACAACAACAAGCGCACAAGTGATAATAGGGAGCAAAAATAACACGCAAAGATTTACATCTTATGAATTTGCATAAAATCTCAATTTAATTGCGACAAAAACAATAACAAGCAACAACAACAACAACAACAACAACAACAACAACAACAACAACAACAACAACAACAACAAAACAAAAAGAGCACGAAATTGTTTGTCGTAGTGGGTTAAATGGGATACGACCTTTTGAGCATGGAAATTTTGTTAAACCCCATGTTTTAGCGTTTATCCCTCAAGCTTACGTATTGTATTTGCACAAAATGCCTTCTCACTTCATTAACAGCAAATGTTTTCAGTATGAGTACAGTGATGGAGGCGGACTGTTCTAGATGACTATGGGTTATGTTAACGCTCCTACGACGGTATTCTCCATTCTATAAAATTTATGTTTATCACAATCTTTGGCTCTCTACACTTTCATATTATTTAAAGATTTCGCTGTTGCTTTTCATATTTATTTTTTCATTTTTTTTTTTTTTGACCAAGTTAACTGGGTGTTGTAACACACTTCTTCCAGCCATGACGCAGAAAATGTCCTGTTCTTTAGTGTTGTAGCAGACACTTGACGCCACAGTTATGCGCTATGGCGTTCGGGGAAGAAGTGAAATTTATTTCTATGGACCTTTTTTTTTAATCTACGTAAATATTTCCTTTTTGCTGCTATACTTGACAGCTATTTCTGTTCGCTTGGCTTTTATCTTTTTGTTCTTCTTTCTTCGTTTTACTGTTATTGACGTATTTTGCCTTTGAATTGTTTTCCATTACTTGTAAACTGCTGTTGTGTTTGTTAACGATACTTTGCTTCTTTGCTCCTGCCACACTTCCGATTCTGATTCTTCTGGTTATGGCTGATTATGATAATCAAAAGTTTTTCTGCCAAGTTGGACATACGCTCGCGTTGCGTATTTCGTATTTGTATTGGTGAGCTATTCTCAAACAGATTTTATAAAACAACATTTATTGTTGTTGTTGTTGTTGTTGTTGTTGATGACGCTATATTTTGTTTCTGACGTCAATTTTAACTCGAACTCTCAAAGTTTATATCGATTAAAGTTTTATTTTGTGAAAAATGTGGACTTTAATTGAAAAAGTAATGGAATAAATTTTACGCGTGCAGAAAACATCTCTAAACAAAAGGTGGGTGGTTAAAAAAGCGCAAAGAATATTTCAGTCATGCGTTGGCGTTATGACAAGGCTTTAAAAAAGCGACAAGGAAAATAGAACTTTAATGTCTTCTCTGGCTCCCGGTGACATTTAGCTTACTGATTGAAGTGTAATGAGAAGGTTTTAGAGTAACTGCTAACGCTAATGGCATATCCGTGGACAGCATGACATACTAGAAGAACGCTAACGTCAAATGTGTTCAGAACTGTTTATTGTGGGACAAGCTGTATTAGAAGGAACTAATTCTCTTTAGTAGACCATTCCCATCATCAAAACAGCGAAAGAGATAGGGTTGTACTCTGAAGCAAGCTTAAATTCTCAGATATTCTTCCTAACGTCAAGCTTTTCTGTTAAAATAACATCAAGTGGTGTTCTAGAAAAGCTTTTAAGAAGCTTTAAAGTTCTCCTATAAGAGTGCTACTGACGCTTTCCAGCTCAAATTTTTCCAAATTTGCAGTTGGGTTCTCAGATTTTTATAAGAATTCACAGAGCTGTTCTAAGTGCTCAGTATGGAGACCTCTCATTATTAGTTTTTGCGGAAAAAATTTTTTTGCGAGTTATGGGCATGGAATTTCAGAGTGTCGAAGTAGTGTTTATGCGAAAAATCGATGCATTCTACATTCCACCATTTTCTCAAATTTTTCAAATTTTTGTTTTTGGATTCTTGTAGCATTTTAAATGTTATTTTGATTTCCATTTTTAAATTTGGAAAATTCTGAATTTTTGGCGGCCATTTTTTTCTTTAAAGTTGATTTTCTCAATATAATATTTTTTTAAATTTTTTTCTAAGGAAGTTGGATGAAAAACAAACGTTTTGTAGAAGACTTGTTTTGCGCCAAATGGTTGCGTGAGCCACGGACATTCTTTTTGTAAAAAATCACGTGCCAATTTTTTAACTATACATATTTTGTGCTTTGATTTGCACCCACTAGGTGGCCAAAAAAATAATTTCAAAGCAAAAAAATATAACTTCTATTGGTTAGAAAATACAAGGTATATCAGAAAATCAATATTTCCCATATAAATCATATGAACATTGACGAAATGACGGCCATGTTTTGAAAAATCTTAAAAATTAATTTTCTCAAAAAAAAATTTTTTTTTTAAATTTTGTTTAAGTGTATTTTTTAAGGTGTATGAAAAACATTCTTTTTTCAAGAGATTTCCGTTAAAAAATATTAAAAAAACAAAAAAAAAAATTTTTCGGAAAATTTATTTATAAGATTTTTCAAAACATGGCCGTCATTTCGTCTGACAAAAGTTGGAGGCTTGAAAATTATGCTTTTGGTTTTACTCTTACTAGACCAATTTCTATGGGAAACTGGTTTAGTCTATGGCTCATAGGATAAAAACTTTTCAAACAAATCTTGCCAAGGTTTAAAGTTTGACATCCGGCCTACAACTTTTTTCTTGTAAATGATTTTCATCACAGCCCAGTGTGCCAGACGGTTCATATCTCCGCTTTTTTACCCGTTACGGATCCGTTACTGATCCGTTTGCGGGGAAAAAAAAAAATTCGCTTTTTTTTTGGGAATCTCTCCCGCCAACGGATCAGTAACGGATCCGTAACGGATCCGTAACGGATCCGTAACGGGTAAAAAAGCGGAGATTTGAACCGTCTGACACACTGGAAGTAAACACTGCCATCAACCACTATAAGCTGCCCAGTTATGACTAGATTAAGAATGCTCAAATCACAGTCTGATACTTGGTTTTTTAGGGAACATTTTCTCAAAAATTTGCTACTGTTCAATCTGCTTGGGCTTTAAAAAAACTTTTACAGCTCCATTCTAGATTATCAGAAACAAGAAAGAGCTCCGATAAAGAAGAAATAATTTGGCTTAAATAAATAGTTTAAAAGACATGCGCAAATTAAAAAAGATACATGAAATGCAGCATTAGCATTTTTCCTGTGAGAATAACTAAGTTTGCTACGTCTAGCTACGTCTTCTAATTATAAAAGGATGAATGGTGAGAATGTGTTTTTTAAATTTAAGTCAGGAAGTATTTGGCACATCTAAGCCAACTGAAAAAGTCACCAGTTTTCTGAAAAAAGTCATGTGATTTTTAATGCTAGCTTGTAATATAAGTAATTGTATTTATATGGAAATAATTTGTTGCATACCTTTAGGGTTAGAGAATTTTTTTTCTATGGGAGATAGGCGTGTCCTTTGACGTATCACGCCCATTTGTGGGGATATTCTTAACTAGCTATAACTAATAAAGCATGCGAAATTTCATTGTTATAGGAGCATTCCTTGTATTTTTTGGAAACCATTTATGAAACAATATCACTGTCTGGAGGTACGTATAGTATCCCAAGGGGACAAGAAGTGCTTCAAAAACCCTTCTGAAGTGCATTCTTTTCACCAATAAGCGCTTCCGCTCCGTATGAACTATACTTTCTTTTTAACATTGCATGTCATAGGATGTTAGCGAGCGAAAGCTTACCGCAGCCTTACCAAAAAATAGTTTTTAAAGCGCTTATTTGTAATGCTGCGGTAAGCGTTTGTTCAATAAAATTAAAAAAAAGAAAAAAAAAAAAAACTGGCCGCGCCAGGATTTTAGTCCATGAGCGTCCGCGTGCTAGAAATTTTTTCTTACATTTACCAACCCTTTAGACAGCTACACCAATGCCCGATGATATGAAGAGGTATTGAATTTGTATATTAAGCAAATGTTGTCCAAACAGAATTTGACATGCAAATGCTCCTGCAGCATTACATAGAATCATTGTGCAATCAGTTTCAATTCAAGTAAGCAAAAGTAAATAAAAAAGAGAAAGGAAAATAGAAAAGCGAAATAAAAAAAGGTTGAATAAAAAACATTTTAATAAAAAAAAAATAAAGCAAAAACAAATAAAAAAAGGAAAAAAAAAATCACCCGGGCTGGGTTCGAACTCACGTTGTTCTTACTGCGGCCTTATATGGAATCATTGTGTAATCAATTTCAATTCAGTTAAACAAAAGTAAATTAATAAGAGAAAGGAAAATAGAAAAGTGAAATAAAAGATGTTGAATAAAAAATATTTTAATAAAAAAAAAATAAAGCAAAAAAAAGTAAAAAAAAAAATCTCCCGGACTGGGTTCGAACTCACGTTGTTGTTACCGCAGCCTTATAAAAAATCATTGTGATAGTGCTTCTAAATTTCTATAGGGTCTAGCACTTTTGAAGTGCTTGGATCAGAAGCGCTAGAAATTTTTCCTCTTGGGATCATAGTGAAGTTGTCACTACAATTTAATTTAGACTTAACTCGTCACAATGACATTGAAGTATTGAAGAAAATGCGTTAGCTGACAAAATCATTAGACAAGGCACAACATTGCATACATATACTACGTTACGACGAATCTGTGAGCCGGCACCACTTCACTCATTAAGCACCAAATTCCTCGAAATTTGGATAGGCGAATGCCAGGACATGCGAATGAAAAAAAATCTGTCTAAAGCTGTATTATGAGATAATAATGAATTTCGTCTAAAGCTAAGTAGATTACACTACTTTACAAATGACTAAAAATTTTTTCCCCAGGGAATGCCATTATTCATTTTATATGTAAAATAGGCTGTTGATTCCGAAAATTGCATTATTTTTTTTTTTATTTCGTGTCGTTTTTGAGATATCGGTCATTTTCGGTTTTCGGACCAAAAAAAAAAGATAGTTCCATTTAAATACAAATATCTCAAGAACCAATATTTGTATTCGAACGCATTACATGTCATATTAAAGGTAATTAAATTACCTACAAATGATATTCACATTACTTTTTAGTTGGTCTGTTAGTTTCGGCGAAATAAATTGATTTCTAAAAAAAACATTTGAATATAAACATTGGTTCTTGAGATATTTGTATTTAAATGGAACTATCTTTTTTTTTGGTATGAAAACCGAAAATGACCGATATCTCGAAAACGACACGAAAAAAAAAAAAAAAATAATGCGATTTTCGGAATCAGCAGCCCATTTTACATATGAAATGGATAGTGACATTCACTGGGAGATTTGGCTGTTGCATAGTGTTATTTGACAATAAAGAGTTTCGTACTAAATTTCTCGTCTAAAATAAATAAATCGATAGGTATCTCTACTGGCAACGGTTTTTTTGGCAAATATGCTGGACATTTGAATTATTTAATGATTTTTGCAGAAGCAGATATGAAGAGTTGAAGGTGGTATGTAGAAAGTACTTCCTCTGAGTGTTCTGCTCATTTTTTTTAGATTTTCTTTAAAAACTCTTTAAAATTTTCGAAAAAGTCCTATTTGGCTAAGTAAATTTTCATTTCAATAATGAAATTTTGTAATTAGCTTTATGATATTAATAACTTTCCTGTAGTTTTCTAGCTTTTACCACCTTCAGTATATACAGAGAAAAAAAAAAAAAACAACTCCTAATTAGTTCCAGCTGCCAAGGCAAGGAAGGACAAACTTTCTTCATTGTCCATAGCTCATTTAAAGTAGCGGTGACTGCAAGTGCAGCAAAGTCATGTCGGTTGCAGTCATCAACTCATTATAAAGTTTTAATAACCTGAGGAAATAACTAGTGCTATTTGTAAACTACAATATACTTAGGTACTCGTATTAGAAAAAAATTATGAAATGCCCAATTATTTATTAGTTTCTTCTGCAATGCAGTAATTTAAGATTTATTTTTTAATGAGATTAATTGAAAACCAAACATAGACATACGAGTATGTCTCAAATAATTTCTGAAGCAATAATCTTGTTGCATTTATGTAAAAAAAAATGTTGTTCATTATTTTATTGAATGTTAGAGTTCAAAAAAAAGAGTACAAAAAAAAAAAAAAAACAATTAAATACTTCTGAAAATAAACTGATGCCTTAAAAATAAAACCACCGCCCTTTAACTTTCTAACTCTAAGCAGCAGCAGCTAAAACTATCAAAAAAATCAAATACTTAATATTAGACTCTTAACTAAAGAGGAGATTTAATGACGATTCAAAAAAGCCTTTGGCACGAAAGTTTGAAAATAAAGTACTTTGAATTATACACGGCAAGAGTGTACCAAATTCTGTACATAGCACCATGGATAATTAACCCTATTATGGAGGCTTAAATAATTAACAGCCAAATTATTTGATGTGCAGCAATAAGATCAGATATCTGAAATGTTATCATTTAAGGGGGGCTTCTCATGTAAAATTTTCAAAAAATCGATTTTTTTTTTCATAGGTTGATAGAATAACGTCTTGGGAGTATATTCCCAAAGTTTCATGACTCAACTCTAAATAATATGGAAAATATGATTGATTGAACCAGCGCGCTCAGGTGCGCTTTGTGTGCGAATTCAAACTTTAAATCGTTTTTTCTCAAAACTATTGTTTTAAAATCGCGGTACACGATTGCGAAAAAACTACTTAACCGATTTTTGATTTCTAAAAAGTGTTTTGCAGATTATAAATTGAACGAGTGCAAGAATGTCTGAAATTGTGGAAAAAAAGTTATTTTATACACTTTTTAGCCCCATTTAGCGACAAATAATGACGAAAAAATAGCACTTTTTTTTCAAGACGTGATTTCAATAGTGTAGAATCGAATTTTTTGGAGTTGCAGACATTCATGCACTCAGAGGAACCCTGCTGAATAATAAAAAAATTTTGTTTTATGTTTCAGATAAAAACTTTGGGCTCCACAATGTACCGCGATAAATCCGACTTATTAAATGTCGTCACACGCGACATTTAATAAGTCCGCCATTTTGCCATTTTGGTTTTTGAAAAACTGCTTTTTTTTATAGTTCAAACATGTTCTTAAATATATGCAAAAAATTATTTGTGTGTGTTTTTTTTTTCCGAGTGAAAAAAAATCCCGAAAAACAACTACTTTTTGACGTGTTACATGAGAAGCCCCCCTTAACTACACGGAAAGAAAAAAATGTTCTAAAATCTAGCGCAAATGGTTCTCAAATGAAATATTCAGGATTAAGCCCAATATAGCATAAAATCATCCCAAAGTACGCTCAACTTGTTTGTAATTCAAGCTCAAATTTGTATGTATGTATTCTCCTTTAACTCCTAGGAGGAGCATAGGGCCAATATGAAATCTCTCCATTTGTCACGTTCCTTTGCGATGACTTTGATCTCTTGCCACGATTTTCCCGATTCTTGAATTTCCTTTTCCAACGACCTTTTCCAGTTGGTTTTGGGTCTACCACGTCCTCTACTGCCTTGTGGATTCCACTCAAGGGCCTGGCGACAAACTTCGCTGTGTGGTTTCCGGAGAGTGTGACCAATCCATCCCCATTTGCGCAGCTTGATTTCGTTTGCTATTGCCTTCTGTTTGCATTTTTGATGTAGCTCGGCATTTGATATAGTGCGAGGCCACCAAACCTTTAGTATACGCCTTAAGCATTTGTTGACGAATACTTGCAGCTTGTTCGTTAGTTGTTCAGTAACAAGCCATGTTTCACACCCATATAACAAAACCGATTTCACATTCGAATCAAAAATGCGCACTCTCGTTTTGGTGGATATAACGGATGAAGACCATATTTTGTTCAGTTGAGCAAACGCGCCTTTTGCTTTTGCTATTCTTGAGTTGATATCATCTTTTGCTCCACCATCCATGGAGATAATGCTGCCTAAATACGTGAAGCTATCGACGTTTCCAATGTCATCACTGCCATCTTTAAACGTGATGTCATTGCTTGCGTTTAGCTTCATGCTTTTAGTCTTGGATACGTTGATTTTCAGGCCGGCCTTTTGTGATTCCAAGACAAGGTCTTCAATTTTGTTTTGCATATCTGAATGTTTGGACGATAAGAGGCAGATGTCGTCGGCGTAGTCGAGGTCTTCTAGATGTTCAGTAAAGTTCCATTGGATACCCCTTTTGGCCTTATTAAGAGCTTTATCTAGAATATCGTCAAGAACGATAAGGAAGAGAGATGGTGACAGTAAACACCCCTGCCGTACGCCTGAATTAGTGGTAAATGTCGGTGACAACAACCCGTTGTGTAGCACACTGCATTTAAAGCCTTCATATTGTGCACGTACTAAGTTTATGGCCTTTGCGGCACTACCTCTTCGTTGCAGTGACGCCCAGATGTTTTCTCGGGAGACACTGTCGAAGGCGTGTTGATTTAATCCACGCATGATCTGTTTCGCCGGAATCCTGCTTGCTGCTTTCGAATGGCCGAATCAAGTTTTTCGCTTACCCTGCTCAGAACCACTTTCGTCAGTACTTTCGATAGTACTGAGAGCAAGGTGATGCCTCTATAGTTTCGGCACTCGCTTAGGTCACCTTTTTTCGGAAATTTGACTAACATGCCATGTAGCCAATCTTCTGGCAAACGCTCTTCACTCCAGATTTTGGTGAACAGAGGATGGAGAATTTTAGCTGATGTTATGGGGCATGCCTTTAGCAGTTCAGCTGTTATTTGTGCTTAATATAAATTTCGATAATCAAGACCAATTGTACTCAATGCATGCCATTTTGTACTTGTTTATCAAAAAAGAATAAGCCCATTTTCTGCTTAATTCAAGCTCTTTTGTTATTATGTATTTACCAAAAAGAAATTTTCACTTGTGTTTATTCTGTGTGCTTATGATTCTCAATATGACTATGTCACCTACTGCTTAAATAATTCCTGCTCGACAGCCGAATTGGGTATTTATAATAGAGTAAATACTACTGACATCCCATAATGGGATATTACGATGTACTGAGATGTCTTTGGTACATTTATTTTTGAAAATCAAATGACATTTCTTGCATTGGTCAAAAATGGGAATATTCATATTTTGATACATAAGAAGTTACTAAGAACAAATGGGCATATATTAAAAATATTTAGGTATGATCGAGTTAAGGCTACGCCCACCTCCTATATAACCTAAAATTTGTAATCGCCATAGCTTGCTGAATATTTGAAGAACAGCAACAAAACTTGACTTCGAAAGAATTGTTAGTAACATCTCCCCATTTAGTTCAAATTGTAGTGATTTTTGAAAAAAGAAAAAAAATGGTGAAAAAGTTTAGAGTGAATATTTTTTAAATTTAATTCTTGTTTGTGATGGCTATTTTTCGAAATTGTTTATCAAACTAAACTTTCATGAAATCGCTATATTGCAAGCGGTGGCTGCCTACGAAAAAATTATATTTGTTAAAAATTGACAAAAAATAACTACGCCAAAAAGTCAAAATTTATTGGAATAGTTGTAAATATTCGAATTGCATAGAAAAAGTCGAAGCTGTCTATAGAACCGAGCGAAGCAGCAGCCCTAATGAGAAATTTCAACTAATTCTCCTAAGACAAACTTATATGTAAAAGCTTTGTTACATTCGACATAGTTTATTTATTTGGCAATAAAAAACATTGGACAGGAGCTACGGATTAGTTAAAATATGCTTGAAAAATGCCAAATTCTCTAATGAAATTTAGGATTCAATGAAAGTTTTTAGAACATTTCGACATTTTCACATAGAACCTCAGCATAATTAATCGATTTCAACAATATGCAGCATTTGGCGTGGTTTACTTAAATGGGAGGTACCACGCTCACTACGGATATGTCGATCACTTTTAGTTCAGAGAAACCTTATTGTCAGTTGACAGTTATATAAAAACTCTATGAGTTATTTTAATATAACATTTCAAAGTTTTGTGGATGAAATTCAAAAGTTGTCGTTGCTAAAAATTGTGAATTTAGTATCAAAAATGTTTGAAATTAATTTTAAAGGGAATCAAAGGTAGCAAAAATAAATAAACCATAATTTTTCAGTATGGCCAAAAGCCAAAAAAAAACTTTTTCTCCGGCAAATTTTGGTGAGATATTTTGGAAAACAATTGTCCAATAATTATATTAAGTCCTGTACTTTACAGCATACAGACGTCGGAATAAAGAAATATGTACTGTATTTTCAATTCTGTGCTGTGTTCTTTTCTGAATATTCTGGTATATCACTTACTTTCATAAAAGAAAAAACTAATGTTAAAAGTGTCGTATTCCTTAGAATTCCAAGATATCTATTAAGTATGTTAAAAGCTTGAGCACCGCTTGATCCCAGCAATTTTTTGGCATGATTTGATAGTTTGAAGAGCTGTTTACCAATTTGCAACCACCACTTTTGCCCATAACATAAGTTACACTCAATAAAACACTGCTACTGCTGCAAAAAAAAAAAAAAAAAAAAAAATTTTCTCATTTCAAAACAAATTATTTTTTTCATAAAAATTGATTCATATACATGAGACCACGCCCGTTTTTCGTGATTATCATTACGTTTGTTTAGACTCTTATTTCACAAAATTTAAGCAATATCTGATGGAAAATGTTAAAGTTATGTTTGAAATTCATTTAGGTCATATGGGAGGTTGACATACTTGATTTTGAATATCATTAGTTCTTTGTATACTTTTAATATGTCATATCTAAGCAATTTCTGATTAAAAATGTAAAAGTCATCATCAAAATTGTTTTTAAGTTATAAGGGACGTGGGTATGTCTGTCGGTCAATTTCTCCCAAATTCAAACATATTGTTAAGGAACTTTTAAGAATTAAGTCCGCCCAATTTGAAAATTCTTGCGTTATTTGTTCGACTTTTGGCCAGAAAACAGGGATTTTGCCGCACTGTGCGTTGCTCGAAAACAATGACTTTTACTACCTGACTCATTAGCGCTAAATTCATTTTTAAACATAAAAAATTATAATATTGCAAGTGCAAAAAAATATTTTTTTTCTGCCATGAAAATGGATCAAATATCTTATAGTGGATAGGCAGACAGTCGTCATCATCAACTTTTAATATCAATATTATTGCATGCCTTAAAATATGCAGCAGTAAATTTTCAAATAAACTTTCTCAAGTAAACGAAACTTAAATTCAAAAGCAAAAAAACTTAATGCGAGTGAACAACAAATTCACTAAACGTTAATGCGCGAATATGTGATTTCTCAACTGCTGTAAATTAATTGCGTAATTTGTTAAATTCAACATATGTAAGTAGATTGTATGTATGGTTGTACTTGCAGCAGGGGCATGTGGCAAGGAGCACTCACTCCACTTGCCGTCAACATCTTTCAATGCATACGTTCACGCTTTAGCCCCCATGCAACATATGTTGTTCGCAGTTCGCACTTTTGCTCAATTTTCACTGATGCAGTCATTTAGATATGCATCCGTTGAATTTGTGCTGATTTATGTTCCAAGAAATGAGCACACATGACGCAAGCAACAAATGATAGAAAAACAAGAAGAAGAAGAAGCAACAAAATAAAAGGCAATATGAGATAAGGGAGCAGCAACATCAGTAGCACCAGCTGTTGGTTGTTGCATATAGTACCAACTGCTGTTGCTGCTGGCTGGTAGAAGACTTGAAACAAAACGAGTGAATTTATGCCAAAAGCTTTGCCAATTTCCTACAAATATTTGTATACGTACAAACACTAATGCGCACATGAACACAATGTGTGTGAGTATATGGACCTTTTGGAATTCATGCTATTTTGCTTAAACAGAAAGATATCCTGGCAGAACAGCTGCCAACATGTCTTGGCAAACAGCAGCAATACAACACAGTAGCAAGTGTATGTAAGTGGGAGCGTAGTGTTAGTTGAAGCGTAGATGCGTTTAGTAAACGTTGTGCACCTATGTATTTGGTGCACGTGTTAGGCTTTGGTATGCTTAACATCAGCAAGTTTATGTTACGATACACTTACACTGAGAAAAAGGGAGGAGTTTATTTATTATAAAGAGCAAGAATCGATCTAGGCTGAATAATGCATACAAAAGGCACAAGAATTTCCTATGATTTCACTCCAGAAGAAAATATTTAATATAAATATAACTAATGATAAAATATTCGTACTTATCTGTTATACAAAAAAAAAATATATTGCATAGTTTTAGGCCTTGGTTTCTGTTATTAAAATTTCCGATTTGAGCTTTTTGCATTAAAGTTTTAGATTCATTGCAGCGTGTTCAATTTCAACAATTTAAGGCTTTAATTTTATAATGTGTCCATAGCACCTTAGGGTGGTAGGAACTAAGACAATGCGTACAACTATTCGAAAAACAAACCACAGACAAATGACCACAATGAATGTAATTTAGTGCAAAGCAATTTACAACGATAAACTATACTTGATAATCGGGCGTCAATTGACAGAGCTATAGGGGGAAAAAACAAATAAAAATAAAAATTACGAAGTAATTTTGGACTTCGATAAAAACATTTCTTTTTTTTTTATAAATCATTTCAGATAAGCTTTCAGAGTGGTTGGTTTAAGCTGAACTTTTTTTTGTGATAATATATATTTCCCAATCGATTTCATTACTGATAATTTTTCTGTAAAGTAAGGGTTATTCCACTCTGGCATTTACGGGCTCATATATACCTTTAATTTTTGACGTCTCGTCCTCTAAGGACAGAATTGTTTATATACCTACAGCATTTTGAGATATCCTTGCTAAAAGTTCTAGAAAACAGTCATAGCCTTTCTTATCAAACCATACCTTTAAACTTTCCAATTGAACCCCCATTTTCTAAGTTATCACTATTTGAAATAAAGGTATCTCAACCTCCAAAAAAGTACAAGACTAATTTATATTTTTATTGGAAAACTTCAAAAAGTGGAAGATTGTGATATTTTTCAGAACTCTACTAGACAAAGTGCGCTTGGGTAAGGTTTAGCACAAAGGTTCGCTCCCATATAATTTCTTTATATATTTCTAGAATATTCTAGAAGCGGAAAATGAAAATAATCCATGGAAGGAATTATGAAATAAGGTCGAAAAACGGTACATTTGAAAAAAAAAAATCAAATCTGCTTCTAGAATAAAAATATGGAAAGAAATTGGATGGACACCAACCTATGGGTTAACCTCATCCATGCGCACTGTGTAGACTTTTTATATACTTTTCGATAATTATCAAGTTATTAGACACTATTTGACTTTTGTTGGATATTTAAAGCATTTAAGTATTTCTCGTCTTTGCTGAACCATAATTAAATTTTCCGCAAAATATTTTTCTGGAACAATTTAACCCATTATAACCCATTTTTTTAAGAAGGGGTTAAAAAGACCCATACAATCACAATACTCGTATAATGGCCAAAGATGTTGCAGAAAATTGTTCCCCTAGTTTTATACAAAATGAAAATTTGGAGTTTTACATTCTGGTGAAAACACAATTTTTGTGGGTAGGTACTACATTTAAGCTAAAAAACAATATGTGGTTGATTTTAGGGGCATATGGAAATAACGCTCAATTAAATAACGTCCAAAATAAAAACGTAATAACTCCCAAAAAATATGAAATAACGCACAAAACCAAGAACGAACAAATTTATATGAAAATGATTTGGGTGATAATCATTTTTGAAATAGCGCACAAAGTTTGTGCTTTGTTTCGTTTTGTTTTTTGGGCATTATTTCGTTTAACGACCAAAAACAAAAAGCGATGTAATGCCAAAATTAGTTTCATACTAATAAGCTTTGAGCGTTATTTTCAAAATGGTTATCGCCCAAATTTATGTAAAAATAAAAACGCCCAAATTATTTTTACATAAATTTGGGCGTTATTTCTTTTTTGTTTTTGGGCGTTATTTCATACTTTTGGGAGTTATTTCGTTTTTATTTTAAGCGTTATAACGTCATTTTATAAAAAAAAAGAAACGAAATAATGCCCAAAAACAAACGAAATAAAGCCAAAGTGTTGGGCGTTATTCCCAAAATGATTATAATCATTATCGCAATTATCGCTCAAATTTATATGAAAATAATTTTCGCGTTATTTCGCTTTGTTTCTGAGCGTTATTTCTTAAAGAAATATTATTATTCAAGGCAAAAAATGTGCTATATCGTACAATATAATCCGAGAATTTTTGAGATCATAACAAAATAAGAAATGCATCAACCAGAGATTTTGCATAAATTGACGTTGAGCGATTACCTTTTAAGAAATTTAAAAAAATCTCAGCTCACTTTTTTGACACCTTCTTTCAGATTTTTGGGCGTAGTTGTGGAACTTCCAAGACTGTTTTTTTTTGCATCAGTCTAATACAAACATAATATACTTTTAGACTTTTTTAATAATTTTTTTAGTAACTAACAATTTTAGACTTTTATATACTTGTGGATTTCTTGAATAAATTGTTCGATGCATTTGACATTTATATATTTATCTTAATTTACTTTTCAGCAGTAGTTTGTCGACTTTTCCAATACTATTCTTCGACTTATTATATATCTGATACATTTCAAAAGTTTTCGATAATTTAAAGACTTTGTCGATTTTTAAACACTTTTTTAAGCTTAAATCTTTCTTTAATGTCGTGTTTATCTACCTTTAGATATTTAATGACTTTTTTAAAGTTTAGCAAACGTTTCGATACTATAGTAATTACACTGTTCAACACAAAAAAAAAAAAAAAACACATGAGAAAATCCAAAAAATTCTTAAAGTAGACGTTAAAAAAAAACTACTCGTGTCTCGTGGTCTTTCCTCAGCACGTCACATTTTTTTTGTCGAGTTTTGAAGTTTTTTTATCCACTGTACATGAAAAAACCAAAAATGCCGCATTCTTGTGTTAAATCGATGAATTTAACTATATGATCGGTACATCTGAGGTGTATCACGTGTTCAGCAAACTTATGCAGGATATTACGGGGAATATTTTTGTAGAAAATTCTAACCCTGTACAACCCCCACATGTGGGTCATTTTTGCCTTTTTCTTAAAATGGTATAAAAATGACACCTAAAACAGGGGAGTATAGAGTCAGTATGTACTGCAGAAATATTTGCTATACAATTTCAATATAAGTTGCTTAAAACTAAAAAAGCAAAATTTTATCACGAAAGCAAAAAAATTTTTAAAATCAGCAAGCATTTCTAACAATAAATATTTTCCAAATTTCACCCCACTGTAGAACTCTAAAACTACATTTTGGACAAAACTCGTTCTCACAAGATTATAACGAAATCACACAAGGATCATTTTCCTGGAATACATTAACCTATTATATCTTGTTTTTATGGGTCTTTTTGACCCATTTTTCTAAAACTGAGCCACAATGGGCTAAATTTTTTTACAAAAATATCCCACAAAAAATTTCACTTAGAGTTACCAAAGACAAAAATTCTTAAAACTTAAGGTAAGTGCGTCAGGGATGTAAGTAATATGCAATGTGAAAAGTCCTAATTGATTTTAACGATTTTTTTGGTTACGGGCTCAAATTTCGACCTTTACATGTTTATAAACTAGGAGTGAAATTTTATAGCGAATATTTCTGTAATACATACTGACTCAATATTTCCCGTGCTTTGGGTGTAATTTTTGTACCTTTTTAAGAAAAAAGCAAAAATGACCCACATGTCGGGGTTAAACAGGTTAAAATTTTATACAGAAATATTTTCTGCAATATCCTGCATAAGTTTGCTCAACACATGATACACCTCAGATGTAAGGATCATATAGTTAAATTCATCGATTTAACACAAGAATGCGGTATTTTTGTTTTTTTCATGTACAGTGTATAGATTTCAAAAATCGATTTAAGAAAAATCTGACATGCTGGAGAAAAACTACGAGAAAGGGGTATTTTTTTAACATCTACTTTTAGAATTTTTTGGATTTTCTAATGTGTTTTCAAAAAAGTTCGAAATTGTCGAACAGTGTTATGGCTTTAAAGTGTAATACAAGTACTTCAAACCTTTTAACTTTCGTTTATTATTTAAGTTAACAAATTTTGCTTAGTGTAACTAATATTGTGTATTTGTGTTAATATGTTTGCGTGCGTGTTTCCTAGTCACTATCGCTGATCTTTTGAATGCACCTGAATTAGCAACGCCCTGCAGTGGGTGTTTCCGTTTCCGCACGTTTGCGTATACAGCACACCAGTGTGCACATATCTACTGATCAGAACACATTTGTGTAGGAAATAGCGCTGTTTGAATTTTTCGAAAAAAAAGGAACAAAAAAATCGTCTCTTTTTATTTTTCGTATTTTTCTTTATCATGGGAAAATGAAAATTTAAAATTTTCATTTATATGCAAAGTTCAAATTCAAATAAAGAAATGTAAATTTTGTTTTTTTTTTTCATTTTATTTAAAATTTAAAGCACGTACATATGTATTTAAAGATGTTGCTTAAAATCAAACTAAATTTTAAGAATTACTCTATTTTTAAATTAAAAATCTTTAGAAATTTAAATTTCTTTAATTTATAATAAAATATAATAAAATGCAAATTAACGTAAAATACGCTTGCCTTCTTTTGGGATTATTTTATTTTATATATTGTTTGCAAAAAGTTGTGAGAAATAAAATAAATATAAATCAAATTGAAGTATTTCGTATGAAACGCAAAAAATTACGACTTTGTGGCGGCACATCATTTTTAGTTTATTCGTTCCGCCAACTCAGCAACTTCTTAAGCGATAGCTTATTTCCGTTTTAACTGAAATATTAACAGAAACTTTCAGGATTTTTGTTGGCATTAACCTTTTTGTTGTTTTTGTTGTTAAAAAAGTTGTTGTTTTTGTTGTTAAAAAAGTGCCTTAGTTCATTTGTCTACTGAACAACCCGAGGTACGCAGTGTCTTTATCGTTTATCTCATTTAATTTATGTTCAATTCATAGACAAAAATAACAACTTTTTTGCTTGATGTCGCCAGCAATGTTTGCGTGTGTGGGAAAAATAATTTCGTAAAATCATTTTTTTCTTAAGACATTACAAATGAGCTTTTTTTTTTGCAGCCAATATGGTTAAACTGCGTTCACGAAATAAAAATCCTTTTCAGTTACTAGCAAATATTTTTTTATCGTCCTACGAAGTTGTTCATTTTGGCCAAAGTAGTTATGTGGCTATGTTTGCTCTTCAATTTTGTACACGAGTCTACATACATAATTTTACCGTTAATATTATTAGTAAAAGCAACAAAAACGAAATTGGTAAATGTTGTGGAAACGAAATGACGACATAAAGACTGATTGTGTCTACATATATTAACACAACTTTAAGAGTTTGAGTGATTTAAGTGAAATGGTTTTAAAATAAAATAACATAAAATGATTCCCATACAAATGCTTAAGGAAGAATTAAGGTAAGGGAGGGAAATATGGACTACCAATCTTTCTTTTTTAAATAAAACTCAAAATGCATAAAACAAAACAGTTAATTTTATTTCATTCATTAAAGGAAACAATTCACCTTAATTCTGATTCACTTTTTTATGCATATCTCATCAGGATAAAGAAAAAAAAAAAAAATATAAAAAACTGAAAATATTCAAAACGAAGATAAAAAAAAGTTTAGTGTTATATAGACTATATAGTTCATATTGCCCCACATATTTATTTGGTACAGAAGTTGCATTTAAAAATATCACTTCCACATCAAGTGCATTCTTCATGACTCCAAGAACGCCAGATTACACATTCAACCCAAACATCTCCATGGCGATCTTGTAAGTAAAGCGTATTACAGTTTATGCATTTTTCATCTTCCTTTCCTCAGGGGTTTTAGAATTCCGAATCATAACCATCAGACTCGTCATGAAAACTGCAGAAGATGATATATACATTTGTTTTTGAGGTTTTTTTCCTTGGTGGTCCATGTTGCCCGACGCACGTGTTAGTGAATTAAATGGTTTTTTATCAAAAACTCTTGTGGTTAATGAACTTATTTGTTCTAATAAATTATAAATAGTATTCACTAATTTTATATAATTAATGATTAATTGAAAAACACGATGTCTTTGAAGTGAAATAATGATATTTACTCACTAGAAAAAAATTATCACCAAACTCTTTTTTAGAAAAAACAACTTTACAGAAACATGTGACTTCACCGAACGATAAGATCGCGGTGATATAAGCTTAAGGTATGGCATAAAGGTTGAACATGAATTACGGTAAATCCTATGTATGCAATGGAAAATATCCTTGTGGTTCATATTACCCGCGTAGTCCATATTTTCCTCCCTTACCCTATATGAATTTTTAAAAGTTTAAAAAACTTAAATATGAGATGATGAAGCTTAATGTAACTGGTGCTCAATTAATATCAGTGAATTGCTTTTGTTTTTTGAAAATCACTGGTAACCCAGGAAAATTAGACGAAAAAAAAGCTGCTGTGCAAAATATCTTCAAGTGAATTCTTTCCACCGGAATTATCTTTATTTATGCAGGATAAATAAAGTGTGAAAAGTCTATTGCAAAGTCATGTGCGCATTAAAAGTTATTCAGGCTCAAATGTCGTAAAAATCAGTTTTTTGCAAATATCTCGCTAACGCTTACTTTATAACATTTTCGAAAAAGTTGTGTTTCATTGGAAATAAATTTTGTAGTGAACGCTGGACGCCGACGGCTACACCCCAGCTAACGAAGAAAAGTTTCGTTACAACTTTTACAGAAAAATATTGTAGCTTAAAAAATTGCCTATAAAATGGTGCTAGAACTGTTTTCAGGCAGTCTGTAGTTTAGGGGAAAAGAAAATTTAAAGAGTGTTTGTGATGAGTTAATGCTTCATACAGGTGCATATCAATATATTTTACTTTTTATACCCTACACCCAGGGTATATTCACTTTGTCCTTCCGTTTGTAACGCAGAGAAGGAGGCGTGGCAGGTATAGAAAAGTATATATATTCTTGATCAGCGTCACCTCCTGAGTCGATATAGCCATGTCCGTCTGTCTGGCTGACTGGCTGGGTGGCTGGCTGGCTGGGTGGCTGGCTGGCTGTGTGTTGAAATACACTTTTTGGGAAAACTGAGCAAGATATTTCAATGAAATTTGGTACACTGCCTCCGTCGTCAAAGTTAGCTCGGGGGATTGAAAATGAGCAAAATCGGTCAACGGACACGCCTACCGCCCATACAAAAATTATATTCAAAATGCAATTTTAGGAGTATTTTTCACGACAATGCAACTACAATACATATAAGTACTACGAATTGTAAGCGCAAGCTCTGATAAAAATTTGAGCGAATTCGGACAAGAGGGCGTGGCACCTCCCATATAAGCAAAAGCTTCAAAACGCTATACTGAAAGCGGTTTTTGAGATATTCGAACCAAATTTGACTCAGACACTAAGAATTATAAATGAAAGCTCTCAGCAAAAATTGGGTGAAATCAGACAAGGGGGCGTGGCACCTCCCATATAAGCAAAAGATTCAAAATGCTATACTGAAAGAGTTTTTTGAGATAATCCAACTAAATATCACTCTGACACTAAAAACTATAAATGCAAGCTCTGAACAAAAACCGGGTGTACTCGGACAAGAGGGCGTGGCACCTCCCATATAAGCAAACTTTTCAAAATACTGCAGTGTAGGGTATTTATTTTTTGGCCAGGCCAAAATTTACACCCTTACTAGTTTTTTTTTTATTATCATTATTAGGGTAAGGTAGGGAAATATAGACTACGTGGGTAATATGAACTACACGGTTATTTTCCACTGCATACATAGGATTTACCGTTATTCATGTTCAAACTTAACGCGAATACCTAAAGCTTATAATAGTGCAATTTTAGCGTTCTGTGAAGACGCATGTTTCTGTAAAGTTGTTTTTTCTAAAAAAAAAGATCAGTGATACTTTTTTTCTAGTGAGTATATTTCATTATTTCACTTTAAAAACATCGCGTTTTTAAATAAATGGTTAATTATATAAAGTCAGTAAATACTAATTATTATTTATGAGCACAAATTAGTTTATTAACCACAAGAGTTTTTGATTAAAAAACCATTTATTTCACCAACACGTGCTGTGGGTAATATGGACCACCAGGGAAAAAAGCCTCAAAAACAAATGTATTTATCATCTTTTTCAGATGGGGAATCTAGCTGCAGTTTTCATGACGAGTCTGATGGTCGTTATTTGTAATTCGTTAACTACAAAGGAAAAAAAGATGAAAAATGCATATAATGTAATACCCTTTACTCAGGAGATCGCCATGGCGAATTTTGGGTTGAATGTGTAATCTGACGTTCTTGGAGTCATGAAAAATGTGCCGGATGTGGAAGTGACATTTTATATGCAACTTCTGTATCAAATAAACATGTGAAGCAATATGGACTACATAGTCCATACAACGCTACACTTTTTTTTATCTTCATTTTGAGCATTTTCAGTTTTTTAATTTGTTTTCTTTATCCTGATGAGATATTTATCTAAAAGTGAATCAGTATAAAGGAAAATTGTTTCCTTTAATGAATGGCATAAAATTAATTGTTTGATTTGCCCAAAATGTATTTTCGACCTTTCCCCATCGATTGGTACAATTATTTTTTTTTTAAAAACGAGCCCAAAACGGTCACTTAATGGGGTCGGGGACGCCCTTGGTCATGTCCAAAATCTATTTTCTACCTTTCTCCATCGATTGCTGCAAAAAATTTGTTTCCAAAAATGGGCCCAAAACAGTCAATTAGAGAGGTCGGGGATACCCCTGTTCATGTCCAAAATCTATTTCCAACCTTTCCCCATCGATTGGTTCAATAGATTTTTCTTTTTACAAAAATGGGCCCAAAACAGTCACTTAGAGGGGTTGGGGACACTCCTGGTCATGTCCAAAATCTATTTTCCATTTTTCCCCATCGATTGGTACAATACAATTTTTTACCAAAATGGGCCCGAAACAGTCACTTAGAGGGGTTGGGGACTCCTCTGTTGATGTCTAAAATATATTTTCGACCTTTTCCCATCGATTGATGCAATAAATTTTTTTACAAAAATGCGCCAAAAACGGTAGTGGGGGAAGGGTACCGGGTGTGGGCATCGTTTTATTTTCGACTCAGAACTTTTGACCAAATGTATAATATGCAGACATATAAGCGTCAATGGAAAGCTAAAGACCTTAGCTAACTACTGGTGATGAAAGTAAATTCATTTCGTCAGTTGGATAAATTATATCAAAAAATAGTGAAGTGATAATTTTTGACAAAAAAAAATTTTAGGTTAGGTTGCGGGCACCCTTAGAAAAGCGGCTAAAAATGGGAAAATTTTAAATTAAAAGCAATCAAATGGAGAAGAAAGCAAAATTAACTTATTTCGGAGACATTGACTCACAAAGATTTAACAAATTCTGCTCAACGGCTTTAACAAAATCAGCGTCACTAAAAACGTCTGGATCGAATGGCATCATACCTGTTGCCTCAAAACCAGACTTGATTATCTTCGGCTGATGACAGACTAATTTTTTTTGCAAATTAAGCTAGCTAGGTGACGTAATCTCTGGCTCTCGTTGACATTGCTCTTTTGCCAAGCATGATTTTTTTATACCAATCCATGCCCGCCATTTGCTCCTCGGTCTACTTAGCTGGAAACTCAATACCGAGATTTTTAGCAAAGTGTTATGCCGCCTCATCACCCCCACTTAATTAAAATATGTTTTTTTCTACGATATTTTTAAAGAGCCTATTGGTTCTTTCCTTTCCATTAAAAAAGCGTAAAATGGCATAAGAATACCATTATGATTAGTAACGTTGGCATCCACGATGATATTTCAGTAAAACACACGCTTTGAATAAAAAAAGAGGGGTGCCCACACCCGGACCACTTCGGGGCCCATACTGGACTTTGATAGCCACTTTGAAAAGCAATAAGCAAATTGTGTTGTGTGAATATTTTGGTTGCATTCGGTTTTGAATCTCAAAATATAAAAAATTTACTGCATAAATAAAGATTGCATTCAGCTTTTCGATTGTTTCACTTCGATTTATTGCACTTGAAAAATGATTGAAAAAAACTTTTGTGTTGACTTTCACTTATTCAAAAATTATTTTCTTCCAGCATCAAGCAAATGCGCCTGTTTGCTCCGGTAAATGCACAAAAACTTTGTGATGTCATAACACGCGCTCAACATTTGTCAGAACAGCTGCATTTGTTTTCTGTCAAAAGTTACGGGGGGTGCCCACACTCGAACCCTGCCCGCTGGCGGTACTCTTCCGCTACCTATACTTCAGCCACCAGGTCTTTTTTCAAGATATAAAAAGAAAATTGATAAAGCGATCTCTCTGAAATCTATATATATAAAAATGAAATGGTGTCCGTATGTAGCTTATGAACGCGGAAACTACACGGCCGATTTACATAATTTTTTTTAAAATTGTTTGTTATGGTCTGTAGAAGGTTCTTAAGTTGGTGAGATGCCACTGAGGGGAACGGTGGTTGCACCCCCCATACGAAAAAAATACAACAAATGCTATATCTCTACAGTTATACAAGCTATGATTATGAAAGTTGTTGAACTTATGCATAGTGTATGTGCCATTTACCATGTAAAATTTGAGGGGGATTGAACTAGGGGACGTTGCACCCCTCATATGAAAAAAACACACAAAATGCTATATGTGTTCCTATATCAGTTATCATGATGAAACTTGGTACAAACTTAGATGTTTATTGCGTTTACTATTCAGCATGCAAAGCTTAAGAGGGATTGAACTTAAGGGACTTGCACCCCTGTACAGTAAAAATACTCAAAATGCTATATTTCTACGCCTATAGTAGCTATCATTATAAAAGTTGGTACATAAATATATATTTTATTCACCTTGAAAAACCTGAAGGGTTGGAAGAGAAGGATGACGGAGATAGATGGGAACATACGTAAAGGGCATCGGGAACGGGCGAACAAAGTCGCTTCCGGGCCAGCTAGTTAATTATATAGTCTACTCGCCATAAGGCACTCTTCAGTTAAAAGTGGGTGAAATATTACCTTTAGCGTAAAATAAAGTTTGATAAAATATTTTTGGTAAGCGAGTTTTGATCATCGCTCACATGTACTAGACAAGAAGTTGGCGTTATTTAAGAAATGTCACGTTTACTTTTTAACAACTGGTAGTTTTTAAAATAAAATTACTGAACCGATTTTGAAAAATGTGGGTCGACTTGGACACATAAAAACGGGAAAAATTTAATCATTGGTGGCGGCGCTGTAGGTAAAAATTATTATTTACTTTATTATTTTTACTTTATTTTACTATCATACTTTTGAATAATAGTATGTAATTGATATCTGCATGCAGCTTTTTTTCAATATTTTTCGGTATTTTTCAATGATTTTTGGAGTTCAAAATATTTTTATTTTTATTCGAGTCTCATATTTAAAAAATTTGCTGGCAAAAAGATACAACAAAAGTAGCAGGTTAAAAATGTCGACTCGAAATATTCAGATTATATTGTATACCGAACTGGTATCGGTCCTTGGGTAGAGTAGAACGGGGTAATGTCGTGCAGGGGGTAATGTAGAGCACTGGCTGTTTTAACCCAAAGAATTGAATGATTTACCAACTGTTCGTAAGGTAGGGACCTGCTGACCTACTGAGCTTATGCATATAATACTAGCAATTTTCATCAGTTCGTCTCTACAGAGTAACATTTTTTTCAAAACGCACGCTTTCGGGACGATAAAAGTGTTTTTTTATCGGGTCAGAAAAATAATTTTTCTTCCGGGAAAATATACCAGGTAAGTGTTTTCTGAAACGAAATATCCTGCCAAAGAAAAGAAGTATTTGATTTTCGAAAAAAATTTTGGGCTTCACCGAGTTATCGAAGTTGACCTTTAAAACGACCATTGGGGTAATGTCGTGCACATTCACTTACACAAACACAATTCCTCGCTACACAAATGTTGTTACACATGGATGTAACCAATGAAATTATCTTTCGATCGGATGCTTACTCGTTGCATTCGCTTGAGATGTACGGATTTACGAGCATGTCAAAGTTGAGTGCACGATATTACCCCGTTCTACTCTACACAACATATTATGTACTTCACACTTGTATAATAATGAATAAACACATGATAATGCTAAATCTCCTCTAATAGAACCACTACCTATCATTTCTCACACATTTTGGTACCTTTACTATGCTCGGAAAACAATGCACGACATTACCCCACATTACCCCCCTCAAAATTTGTGGGGGGTAATGTCGTGCACATTTTTTTTTCTTCACTTACACAAACACAATTTCTCGCTACACAAATGTTGTTACACATGGATGTAACCAACGAAATTATCTTTCGATCGGATGCTTACTCGCCGCATTCGGTTGAGATGTACGGCTTTACGAGCATGTCAAAGTTGAGTGCACGACATTGCCCCGTTCTACTCTACTTATTCTTATGAGGAATAATATTGGAATATTTTAAAGCTGAAAAATATTTTGTATTAAGGCAAAAAAACAAACTCCAATGATGTGCTTCAAACTGCTAATTACCCAAATATTTTTAACAAAATTAAAAAAGAAAAGCTACACTTAAAACAGCGGCCTTTCTTTTTAATCAAACATAAATATCAACAAACTTTGCCCAAGGAGTTGAAAATCAAAAAGTTGAATAAACTTTCTTTAAATTCTCCGGCAGGCAACAAAATTATTTAAATTTATGAAAATAACATTACACTACACAACACTCAACTCAACCTCTTAGTATATTTTCAAATTTGTTTTGGATTTTATTTAATGTATTTTTGTTTTTTATTCATAATAAGGTCAACTTTTCCCACAAAAAAACGTACGAAATGAAAAATCTACTTCATGAATATTTGCATAACATTAGTCAAAGCGGTGCCTACTACCCTTGGATGAGCATGAGCGGTGTTTTACTCGTTTTACTTTGAAATTCGCCTCACAAAAATAGATTCATTTTAACCATATTGCATTGCAGTAAAAGTAAAAGTTTTTGGTTACGAATTCTGCGTGCTCTACGAGCTAAAGAGATGCCCCGAAAATTCAAAAACTCACATAGCAAAAAGTTTCTGTGTCTATTTTGTGTATGTAAAGTTTATTTAAAGTTTTCAGCGACGCTTACGGCCTGCGAAAACAAAACTTTTCGGTTGCTGGTAGGTGAAACCACAATATCAACAGCTAAAGGCCAGCAGTGTTGCCTGTATCTCGTTTTTTTTTTGCTTTTGTAATGAAGCTGACACTGGCACTGTAGGTTCAATTCAAAATTCAACAATCGTAGTTTGTTATCAGCGCGGCAGGAAATTAAATTTTCTTAAAGCTCTCGACGTCAGCACGTTGCACTTTAAGTCGTGAGAAAAAAAATAAGTATTTAATTTCATTTAGGCCTTTCCAGTGCTTTGTACTTTTCGTTGTATTGGCAACTTTGCCACGCTACTTAGCGTTGTGGAAAATTAACCATTTTTGCGTCAAATTCGATCAACGCATAATGAAAATGAATGAAATTTCGACTCATTACCGGTCACTGAGCGTAAAGCTGCTTAAATACAAATTAAAACGTCCCTCAAGTAGCCCTTAGGCTGTCAGCAGACAGCCAGCATGTCAACAAAAGAGTAGACCCTTTTTTATTTGGGGCTATTTTGGCGTCTGTTTATGAGCTCAAAGGAAATAAAGAGAAAAGAAAAGCAATCTTCAGTATATTGGAAAATTATTGACGTAAAAGGATTTTTTTTCGCTATCGAAGCCAAAAATGTTGAAACAACAAACAAAAACAAAAAGCTTAAAATCCCAAAAAAAAAAGAGTTGAGCGTTGAACACATAAAACACACTCTGCTGCTGCAGCAGGAAGCTTTTGAGGTGCTGAAGCTTATTGCTATGGTCACAAATATCCTTTAACATTTTAACGCTGTTCATATTGAGCGTCAACAGTTAGAGTTAAAACGGTTAGCAAATTGTTTCCTTTATTTGTTGCCATTATTGCTACTGCTGCTGTCGCAAGGACGTGTGGTGTTTGTTGTGAACGCCTATTGTGGCCGCAATGACGGCTCATTTGCCCATAACAAATAAAATCATTAAATTTTATATTACGGGGTACCTTGTTGTGGTGCAGTTGAGTAAGGTTGTTGTGACGTTTATTTCTGTTTTTGTGGGATGCATGTAAATTGTTTATTGTTGTTTTGTAGGTGGTCTCTAGACGTCGATACTAATGGCGGTTTATAGTCTAGACGTGTTGGGTATATTGATGTTTTTTTGCTGCTGGTTTGGGAAAAATTGTTACCGCATGCAATTGTGCTAGTGTTTATTAAGAAATTTTGTAAATGTACAGGGTGCAGCAGTTTTTGTATACATTTTTTTAGTTAGACGTGTTTTTTGGAAAAGTGAAATTTTTGATAAATTATATTTTGATACGTAACATAGGGCGAGTAAGTCCTTTCAAACCAAAGTAATTAAATACATCTGGAATTATTTATTGGTTTAAATCAAAAATTGTAGTTTTGGGGCATGTTTGAAGTCATATCCTATTTACATTAAACGGCGTTATTTTTCTTTTAAAGTTATGATCGTATAAAAGACTTTATAACAGTGAAAAATAATATGATAATCACCATTTCTAAAAAAAGAAATCTCGAGTTCACATGCTATCATCATACATTTTAATGTATGCATTTTTGAAAAAAAAAAAAAACGAAAAAGATTACATTCCAAAAATTCAGTTTTTGACTTGATAGCGTAAGTGACATGCTCAGCCATTTTTTAACTGATTGTGTTTTCTTAACAGCTAAATTTTTTACCTTTCTAT
Organism: Calliopum simillimum; assembly: GCA_951812925.1. Taxonomy (NCBI): domain Eukaryota; kingdom Metazoa; phylum Arthropoda; class Insecta; order Diptera; family Lauxaniidae; genus Calliopum; species Calliopum simillimum. The sequence continues at coordinate 110,763,034 of OX638368.1, forward strand.
TAAGATCAAACATTTAAAAATTTGTTAAAAAATGGCTCAGCTATGATTATTTTTTCGGATCTAAGTAGATAAAACTAGTACGGGTGTTGGCCTGGCCAAAAATTAAATACCCTACACTGCAGTCTTGGAAATAATGCTTGTATGGATGGCGCCACACTCTCTGGAACAAGTTCACTTGGTTCGATAACCTCAAAAAACAATCTCAAAAATCATTTTGGATCCTTTCCTTTTTGGGAAATGCAACGAGTTTGCCTATTATGGGCTCAGAGCTTGCACTTACTGCTCTTAGTGTTTGAGTGATATTTTTTGCTCAGAACATGTACTTACTATGCCTAGTATTTATGTATATTTTGCTTCTATTATTACAAATAGTGCTCTTATTATTCCATTTTGAATATATTTTTTGTAATAGCGCACAGTGCGGCAAAATCCAAAAATCCCGACCAAAAGTCGAAAGACTAACTGTAGAGTTTTCAAACTAGGCAGGCATAGTTCTTTAATATTTTTTAGCTATATATGTAAATTTGGACAAAATTGACCAACGGACACGCCCACCTCCCATGTACCATAAAATTAATTTCAACCATAATTCTACCATTTTTATTCAGAAACTGTTTAAATTTAGTAAAATGAGAGTGTACGACTCATAAATGATATCCGCAAAAAATAGGCGTGATCAAAATCAAATACACCCACCTCTCATATGACATAAAATGAATTTTAATCATAACTCTTTCATTTTCATCAGAAATGGTTTTAATTTAGTAAAATAATAATATATAACCCATTTTTTATGATTGCGAAAAATGGGCATGGCCAAAACCCAAGGTCAGCCACCTCCCATGTAACCTAAAATCAAAACTTAAACATTTTTAATAAGAAATTTTTTAAATTTAATAGAAGAGCATTTTCAAAGAGAATGGCAATAGTCCAAAAATTAATACGCCCACCACTACTTTGTCATGCCGAGGACTCTTGGCCGTATTGTAAAAACTGCATACCTATAAAAAGTGATTCATACCAATTATATCTACCCAAGAAGACCGAAATAAAGATTTCAGAAATTACAGAAAAGATCGATCAAGGAAAATATCAAGAGAAAAACAAATGAAGATATACTTTATATGATGTTGGTATCCACGGATCCGATAATCTCCTCGTTCAGAAAAATTAAAAAAAAAAAAAACCGATCCAGCCTTTCTCAAAATGTTGTAAATCTTTTGAAAAGTCCAATCCTTGATTTAGGCAATAAAAATGATGAAGAGAGTAAAGCCGAGGGAAGTAAAACCGAGAGCAGCATTTCAGATTCGACATAAAATTAGTCTTCTTTCTCATGTACACCAATCAATTTTTATTAAAAAAATAATTTATTTTCAAACAATTTTTTTTTTTACTGGAGCAGGTATGTATTATTAAGTGTTATTTGAGTAGTGGGCAAGAATGGGGGCTTTAAATTAAAGAGAAGGTAAACAATACTTCAATATATCAAATTATGCCAAAAAATTGCTGGAACTAAGTGGAACTTTTTTTAGCACTTTAGCGTTCTATGTACTTAAAAGAAATTTTTGGTTTCTTAGAAATATGCCACTTTTACCGTTAGTTTTTTCATTTATGAATGTATGTGATACACCAAAATATTTAAAAAAGAACAGAGTTAAAGAGTTGTGGCAGAAATATTATTTAAAATTGTAAACAAAACTTGTACAGCGATTTTCATTTGGCACAACTTTAATAAAAATTTTCGATATCAAAAAATTTTCTATGTTTTGACGTTTGTACGCTATAAAGTAAAAGTCGAAACCATATCATTGTCTCGGTTGCTGATATCCTCAACAATTGTTTTTCATAATATCTTACCTAAACTTCCCTGGATTAAAGTTTATTTTTGGACTTTTGGCCAGGATATTTGGATTTTGCCGCACTGTGGGGCAGTAGGCGTGTCCGTTTTCAATTCGTCAAGCTAACTTTTACAGCAAAGCTACTAAACCAAAGTTCATTGAGTTATCTTGCTTAGTTTTCTCGTAAAAAATATTTCCACAGACAGACAGCCTGCCTGCCAGCCAGTCAGCTAGACAGACTAGACAGATCAAGAATGTAGATACTTTTCCATACCTGCTACGCCTTCTCTCTGCGTTAAAAATGGAAGGACAAAGTGAATATGCCCTGGGTGTAGGGCTTAAAAACATCCTTTCGGTGATGAAGACAAACCTGGTATGCCAAAAATTGTTATTATGTGCTATGTGAGAATGCAGAAGCTTTTTTTCGTGTAGTACAGTGTTCTCGAAGACAAAAGTTTTTTTACAGCTGTTTCGGACCCTGTTATCAATCCTTAGTATAAAGCCAATATCCATGCCGAGTTTCACAAAAATCGATTCACCAGCTTAGCACTGAGAGCGTCCTTTTTATTTACTAGAGTGGCATTACCCTTTTAAAAACATAATGGTCATATAGTTTTGTTTCTTAATGCTTACGTTATTTCCGTGCCAAATTTCATAAATATTGATTCAGCGATTTAGCCGTGAGAGCGTTTTTTCCACTAAAAGGCGTGGCATCACCCACTTCAAAGCATGAAGATCATTTGTTCCTTAGTGTTAACCCTGTCTTCATTACAAATTTCATAAAAATCGATTCGACGGTTTCACTCTGAGAGCATCTTTTCCAATTGGGGACGTGGCACCACTCACTTGAAAAAAGAAAAATTTTTTACACTGCTTCTTATCACGATCCAACCAAAAACAAAAAAAAAAAAAAATCAAGAGAATAATATGTTGAGATCAAAGCATAGAAACAGGGACTGAATCGAGTTCGTTTACCTATCTATAATATAGATTCTATATAATGATGATTATGTGGCCTAAAATTAACTTTTTGGGCAAAATCACAATTTTTGCTCGGATAACTTTTTTGTTGAGCTCCATAAAACGGAAAAAAATTCAAAAATATAATTCATCAAAAATTTTTAAGTTCCGAATCAGAATATTTTGGAAAGTTACTCGCTGCTTTAGCATATGGATTCCAGAAACAGTAATAATTTTTAAATATCAAACATACCACCTTTTTAATATAGATCCTGAAAGTATGCTATATTATTATTATGTTTTTTATCACTTGATTCCGATTTAGAAGCCGAAAAATTTAACCTCATGTTTCTTATTTTATTCTTTTAGTCTCATATAAAATTTCAAAAATCCGATGGCATACTTTCAGGGTATACGCTAAAAGGTTGCAATAATTGAAATCCCAATATCATTTGATGCAGAATTTAAATATTTTCCCCTTACTATATTTGTGAAGTTTTTTTCGGGCAATGCAGCAAAACAAAAAATTTTTTCATACAAATTACATATATTTTTAGAACAAAAAAAAGTTCTTGTCCTTTGAAAGTTTTCACCATAATCAAAGTATTTATTGTAAAATCTAACATATGTTTTCATATACCCTGTATATTTCTATAAATCCATTATAACAAAATACACTCCTGCCAGACCAATAATCACCTTTCACGTGAATACGTGCTACGATTACACTACGAAAACTCACAGCAATTTGGCAAAAATTAATAGAAAATAATGCGCCAAACTTCCGAGGCCAATTTAATATAAAATCGATACATAGTTAAGTGTATCATTATTTGCTCTATTTGTTTTTTTTGGAACAAAGGAATTCAATTAAATTTGACCTAAAATCGATAGTAATTTTATGAAATATTGAAACAAATGAAAAAAATTCGGCATTTTAGGTTTAAATGAAGAAAATTGGTTTTTACGCATTAAGACCTTGACATTTTAATGAAGTTTTTGTTTTTTTTCGATACGAATTTCTATTTATATTTTGAACATGAAATAGTTTTCGTACGATTTTAAGACCTCTTTTCCATTCAGTAGTTAATTAAAAGAAAAAAAGTCCCTCCTCCTCACATTACAAAGTGATTTAAGTGAGCGTAACACAAAGGATGAGTATCCTTTTAATTTGTTTTGTGTGTTGCAATTTGTGCTGTGTATAAAATTTACAATGTTTTTTAAGTTGTTTTTTTTTTTCTCTCTCCTTTTTATGTTTAAGCGCTGTCAATAAAATTAAATGCATTTTTTAATTGCGTTGTTGTTGCTCCTTTTGATCCTGTTTCTTTTATTGCAACGTTAACAAGTGTTGCATTAAATGGCTAAGGCTTTTAAGTGTTTTCTTGTGTAGTTGTTGAAAAATGGAATGAATGGAGATAAATTATGGTTACGAAATTTAGTTGTCACTTCTTAAGAGTTTAAGCTCTGCATTGTAATGAAATGAAAATCATAAAAACTTCCAAAGACAATGAAGATGGGCTCTTTTTTTTTCAATTTCGCAATTTAATCCATCTTAAATCTTCTTGGGAATCTTTTAACTAGCGTTTTCTTTGACTTTATCTACTACGCTCGTCATTAGTTTATAGCTCTAAAACTTGATGGATAGTTCTCTGTCTTAAAATTCTGATTATATGGTTCAGCTTTTGCACATTCTATCACAGTTCCATTTTCATCGTGCCTAAATGAATCGTACTCAGAATTGACTATCAAGTATTCTGGCTGTCATAAGAATTGTCCTTATCATTTTTCTTTCAAAGCACTTGAAGAATTTGAAATTGAAGAATTGTCCTTATCATTTTTCTTTCAAAGCACTTGAGTTGGCGTGATTTAAGTGTCCAAAACTCACATCTTTCTATGAGTGTGGTTTAAACTAGTGATTTAAGAACTCTACATTTTTTTTTCTTGAGAGAATTTTTTATCAACCCTTATCTAATAAATAATCTATTGAACATTATCTTCATATTGATATTAACATTTAATTTACTTTGTCAAACTAAACTAAAAGACTTAATCCCTTCAGCACTGAAGTCAAATAGGGATACAAAAGAAAGCACCTTCTGCAGCATCCGCAGACTTTTTGCTGCAACTAAGTACAATTCAAGTCACTTTTTTACATGATGCAAGAAGCGTAGTAATATATAATTATTGTCGTAACCTTAGTACTTATAGGATGAACAACCAACCCGGATTTTGTCCTCTCGTTCCGGATTCAAAAAGTCCCGAAAATATCCCGGATTTCATGCACTAATGTTCTGGATTTAGGATGGTCGCATATTTTAATTTTTATACCCTACACCCAGGGTATATTCACTTTGTCCTTCCGTCATCTCCTGAGTCGATATAGCCATGTCTGTCTGTCTGGCTGGCTGGGTGGCTGGCTGGCTGGCTGGCTGCCTGGGTAACGGCTGTGTGTGGAAATACATTTTTTTGGGAAAACTAAGCAAGATAATTTAATGAAATTCACTACACTACCTCCGCCGTCAAAGATAGCTCGGGGGATTGAAAATGATTAAAATCGAATTACGGAGACGCCTACCGCTCATACAAAAAGTATATTCAAAATGCAACTTTAGGAGTAGCTTTTACGACAATGCAACCAAAATGCACATAAGTACTACGAATCAAAAGCGCAAGCTCTGAGATAAAACTGGAGAAATTCGGACGAGAGGGCGTGGCACCTCCCACATAAGCAAAATTTTCAATATATTGCAGTGTAGGGTATTTATTTTTTGGCCAGGCCAAAAGTTACACCCTTACTATTGTAGTTTTTATTTTATTCTAAAATTCTAGTTTATGGACTTCAGACCATAAAAGATATATCATAGACCAAAGATAATGGACCAAAGATCACATATTATTGACCATAGACTATAAATTAAGGATCAAAGACGAAACGACAGATCAAAAGCTATAGATTATGGACCATAGACTTTACAGAATAGATCATAAATCATAGATTATGGACCAAAGGCCATAAATTACAGATCATAGACCTCATATTATGAACCTATACCATAACACAGTGCAACATTTTTCAAGTCTTTGACGGTGTACTAAAATCCGTTATAAGGCGTTGAAAGTACTCGCCGAAACAAGTAATTTTGCCAGAGCGTTTTGCAAAGTTGGCTCATATAAGGATTTTATGGTCATTTTTGCGATTTTAGGGCACTAGATGAATTTTTTTCGGTTAAATTTGTGCGGCATTTTTTTTCTTCTATTCAATAGCTACAACATTGCTGAAGTCATCAAAACAATATTTTCGGCTCGTTATAATTATCCAGCTGAAAATTGCAACTTTTTGTCTCAAATTGGACTTTGAGCGATTTTTCAATTTTTTCATATGGCTATATCTCGGTAACGAGCCGAAAATATTGTGACTTCAGCTATTGAATAGAAGAAAAAAAATGCCGAACAAACTTAACCAAAAAAAATTCATCTAGTGCCTTAAAATCGCAAAAATGACCATAAAATCCTTATATGAGCCAACTTTGCAAAACGCTCTGGCAGAATTACTTGTTTCGGCGAGTACTTTCGACGCCTTGTAACGGATTTTAGTTCACTTTTTATGTGTCGCACTGTGTAAAGGACAAACCAGAGACTTTAAAGGACAACTGATCATAGATCATATATTATGGGCCATAGACGTAATCGACAGATCATAGATGATAGATTATGGACGAAAGGCTATAAAGAAAAGATCATAATCCATATACTATGAACCGAAGACCATAAAGGACAGATAATAGACGATATATTATAAATTATAGACCATATATTTTGGACTACACACCAAATATTCCATAGACTATACATTATGGACCAAAAACGAAATGACAGAGCAAAGAGTATAGATTATGGACCATAGACTAAAAAGGACAGATCAAAAATCATAGATTATGAATCAAAGACCATAAAAGACACTTCATAGACCACATATTATGTACCATATATCATAAAGGATAGATCAGAGGATATAAAGGACAGATCATAGACCATATATTATGGACTTAAGACCATAAATGTCATCATAGACGATATATTATAAATTATGGACCGTAGAATATATACATATTATGGACGATTACTTTTGCCCCACATGCTTAAAATAATTTTTTTCTCTTCTTGATTGTGTCATCAATAAAATGGTCATCATAGTAGGCTCTGTAGGTTGCGTTGATTTAGAATTGACACAAACCTTTTTCTAATCAAAAATTATTTGCATGATTTTAGGATTTTTTACCATAGTAGAGGCTATTAAAAATTTTTTGTTGTTTATTTTGCAGTTACTAAAAAATGTCTAGGTCTTTTCTTTTTTAATAAAAAAAAAAACGCTTTATTTTGCATTTTCAGCATGGAAGTTGAACATAATTTTTATTTAAATGTTTTTATTTTTTAAATTTTATTGACAAATTAAATTGTTTGTTTGTTTTTCTTAATTTTTTTAATATATTTTTCTTTATCTGAGTATAATATTATATGGTATAAATTTAAATAAATAGATAATATAGCTTATTATAAATAACACATCTTTTTTAATAAAAAACATTGAATTTATTTTGTTTGAACAGTATTTTTTTTTTTTTTGCTTTTATACAATATTACATTTATGTTATCAATGTCAGGCCCGTGCACACGGGGGGTGTTTTGGGGGTTCAAACCCCTCCCAGGAAGATATTTCACCCATATATAACGGTACAAATCAAGTGTTTAGTATAGTTCTCCCTCGTTTTTTTGTATGAAAACCCCCCCCAAGAGCAAATCCTGCGCACGGTGCTGATCAATGTTATTATCTTTTACAAATTGGTTTCAATTAATAAATAGGCAAATAGTTTATTTATTTATGACAATATTTTTACAAGCTTTTTTTTTATTACTTACTTTTATATATAATTTATGCTATATTTTTACAAACTTAACTAACAAATTAAGGTACATCTCTCAAAAAGTTTTTTATCGGAACTGTTTAATTTTTTATATAAATATATAAGTATTTCTACAATTAAAGAGTTTTTCATAATAAAAAGTGTACGATTAATTCATAATCTTTGTGCAAAAGCTTATAATGTCAAAGTTTTTCCTTGTTTCGAAAAAAAAACATAATAATTATACTTGACAAATGTCTTCGACGAAAATTAATTTTCTAAAGAATAATTTTATTTAACTTTGGAAGAAAATCAACCATTTAATTTAGATATATCGCGACCTAAGAACAACAGGGTTCTAACGACATACAAAATGTATGACAGATAGAACCGTTGTTCTAAGACGACGATACATTTGAAAAATATAATTTCAGTTTTTTGTTTATTACACTAAAAATTGTTACTCATATACCATAAAATCTATATATGTAAGTTATAACGTATTTTTGGGACATTGGGAAAATATCGAGATAAAAGAAAATATTTTCTGTTTAGTATTTATATGGAAGGGTGATTTCCTTTAAAAAGTTATTTTGAAAAATTTAATTTTATAAGCAAAGTTTTTTGGGCGCGCTAGTACAGTGCAAAAGTATCGAAAAACATCCAAAACATCGGTTTAGTTCCAAAAGTATCCAGAAACATCTTAAATATCGCTGCAGAACTTTGAAAGCAGAAAGCTAGAAAAAAAAACAACAACAACAAAATTTCTCTCACTCCACAGTTTCGTTCACTATTGTTGTTGTAATTAAATGCGATCCTGTTTTTAAATGCCTTAGTGGCAACTTATGAAGATAATTTTTAGTTTTGTGCATTCTACACCACAGTACCTTTCATACAAAAAATCGAAAATCGGTCAAATGGTTAGCTCGTAAAACGGGAGCAAAAAAAACCCTTCACGAATTTACATATAGATTTAAATTTTCGTAGCTTTTTAAATGTAAAAATGTTCAATATAGTTAGATTGAACTTCAGTAAACAATAATGATGGGAACAGTTATAACATTTCAGCCTTTATTTACTATATATATTGCAGTTAAAATGTAATCACCCTTTAACGTATGTAAGTAGTTACATATCTCGTGTATAATTTTATCATGAAAAGCTGTAGAACACATAAATTTTGAAATTTCAACGAACTTTTCAAAGTCCTCAAAATACAAGAGTATTGCACAAAACACGGTTTTATATCATAAGAGTAGTTTGCTTTAAATATCAAATTACTTTCGCTATGATAACATTTTGAGGCAGACTATAAAGTGTGTAAAAATGGAAATTTATGCAATCGTTGATGGAATAATAAACTTTAAATGGAACAAATCATCACTAATTTAATAAATTATCTCTGGATTACTTTGTAAGATTATAGATTTCTTAACATACGAGTCGAACATGCGATCAAAAGCCTTAGCCTGACCAAGTCAACTATATGTATGCTGAGCAGGATTTATTTTGATTGAGGTTTAATATCTCAAATGACATAAAAGGAAGAAAAACTCGAAGCAAGATGTTAGCACAAATCTAAGGACTATTATAAAGATATTTTGAATTCCGACTGTAAAAGAAATATTTAGAAATAAACCGAAAAACTTTAATACAAAATATTCTCCACCACACAGTTGTAAACAAAATTTTCCTTTTTCTTGTATCTTGGTAGCCTATTTCTTACTTATCTATAAGTTACAATAAAAATCCATCAATTCCTACCATACAGTTACACATTTTTACAATTAAAAAAAGTTTCAATACTCAGTCATACTTACAATCCTCCTTATCCAATACTCTACATAACTAAATGCAATGCACTATAAGCGTTAAAACCTACCCCTCGCCAAACGCAACAATTGCACACTTTTCAGCGACTACAGTTTTGTTCTGGCTGAATTACTACATCCACCGCTGCCTCCAGCATTCCTTCCATTTCCCCGCCCCCCACAATTGCCTGAATATGAATACGCAGGTGATTCCATCACTAAGGGATGACAAATCTCATACACTGGAACCTTCAAACTTGTCTTGCGGACCCCTATGCTACCCTGTGAACTTGAGCTGGGTCCAAATGAACGTCATCTACCGGAATCCGCATGCAACATTTCCGAATGATGCATTTCGCTGTCATCGCCGAAGGAGTGCGCCGCAGCACTCGGTGTTATGCTGGGTGTGCGTGCGCGTATTTTGATGGCTGACATATCGGAACCACGACGTGATGTCTTCAGCGACATGCTCTTGTGCGAGCAGAAGCAGCGACAAATGATGCGTTTGAAAGCAAAGCGGAAGTCCTTAGAGAAAAGCGCATAAATCATAGGATTAACGGCCGAGTTGCAGTAACCAAGCCAGAAGAGTATGGAAAATAGCAACGGATCAATGCAGTCTTTGCAGAAGGGACGTATTATGTAGATGGTGAAGAAGGGCAGCCAACAGAGTATGAACAGACCCACAATGATAGCCAATGTTTTGGCAGCTTTGGTTTCCATGCGAAATCGCTTCACCTGCGCCTTAATGTTACAGCGTCGCATTTTCTTATTGGGTCTGTTCTGCTGACTACTGGAACCACCACCAAAATCACTGGTATTCGATTGACGACGTGACATTTCTGGCATTGATTTACCCACCTGTAGATAGCAATTGCTGCCACGATGTTGCTGTCGGTACAGCTGGCTGTCCGTTGTCTCACGTCCATTTGCATTGGTATAATGTACCGCATAGAGCATATTGCCGCTAGCCACAACAGCACTGCCGCAGTTGCTCTCTGATGTACTGCGTTGTTCACGATGTTGCTGATGCTGATGATGTTGTTCGCCGCCGCCGCCATTGTTTGACGTTGCCGTCGCCAATTCTTGTATGTTGTCACTCGAGGGGTAGGAGACGGAAATTTTAATTTTATCATGATGATGCAGGCGCCGTGTCGCATATTTGGAGAGGCGTTCAGGTGATGGTGTACCCAGTGTCGTGGTGGTGCTTTGCGTGCTGCCGTTACTGTGCTGGGAATCGTGTTGATTCGAACCCCGACCACGGTGTATACGCAGCGTCAGTCGTTGTTCTTCGAAGCGTGAGCCAATGCCCTTGGAACCTGTGTGCGATGGCAAGAAAGGAGGAAGAAAGAAAAGGAAGAAAGACTTTTTCTAATTAACTGTAAGTCAAAATGATTTATGTATAAAGAATGAATGAAAGAGTGTGGGGGTGTGAGTGGCGGTATGAAGGGCAGCGCATAACAAAATCTGTGCTCACCCGTGCGTATGAGTGATTTTTAATGCATTTTAATTGTTAGTCATAAGTCTTAGCGTGAAAGCTTTCAATAAATTATAAATGAAATTAGTGAAGTAAATTTTTGAACATTTCACTTTTTGTGTAGCTTTTTAAATTTCTTCTTGATCTTCTTAATAATCAAGAGCTTTTTTGTTTTAAGATTTTATTTCTCATAAATCTGCATATTGTATAGAGTGTATCGCATAAGGCTACCAAAGCATTTAAGAGGTAATAGAAGAGGCTTGGACCAACAAAAAATTGCGTCTGATTGGGGTCTGAAATGCACCTTTGAAGAAAACTGAAAACTGATTTGCCGGCTTGTTTAAAAAAAAAAAAAAAAAAAAATAATTGGGTCACCCTGACGTTTTAGAGAAAACTTTTTATAAGAAACTTTTAGTTAAGTGTATGAGCTTTTTAAGAGTGTATTTGACTTATAGAGTTCGAAAGGATTTCGCAAAGTTCTGGGTCTTTAAAGAAGATATTTAATTTTTTTTTTTGTTTGACTTTGGTGGCCAGTTTAGTACAAAAATGGTATTATTTATCTTTTTATATTTTTTTTTGAGTTCTCTTTAAATTTGTCATACCAAAAACAGTCAATAATGTAACTTCATCAAATTTTTTTATCTGTTCACTTCACGTGAAAAGCCCCATATGTCACATTAAGAACACGCCAGGCATTAGTGTATAATGCCATTTGATAGACAAATTTAACTTATACTACGTTTGCATTTTAGATTTGTAAGGTGATTTATGGCTGTTATGAAATTTAGCTCTAAAAAACGGCGTAAAAGCAACTTTAATTTTTCACTTTATGACATTAACTGTCGAAACTTAATCTCTTTTGGTCGGTGGAAATGGGGAGGATTTAAACCATAGGTTTATAGATCTCATCACAGCTAAGCCTCCGGTGGAAACATAGTATTGTGTTCAAGTTCAAAAGTAAAGAAGCGCAACATGACGGCTTTTTTGTGGATTTACCCATTAACACTTTTTATCGCTTCTAATGTCTACTCGTTTATTTGGTTTCATTGAATATTACGCTGCTTTCATTTCATCGCAAATGTTTTTCTCAAATCGTCCCTATGTCACTCTCTGCATCCTGCCCATATTTCCTTTTCTTTTACTTACAAATGTATGTAAATCAACTGTTGAGCACTTAATAAGTGTAATTTACTTATATCTTACTATATATATGTGCCTTAGCATATGTATGCGTGCACTTCTCTCTGTGCCATTGTACGTAGCTCGTTATAACTTTTAATTTTTCAACACATTAATTTATGTAGTCGCGTTGTTGTTGAGTATGTAGTTTCCTCAAGTGTTGCCATTACTACTTTGTTTTAACGTTTTTATAAAGGCGACGCTAATGTGTCATTAAAATGTGTGTACGCTTGTGTGCGCGTTACCTTCACCATTACAAAGTTTCACTAACACTTAACTGTCTGGCATTTTGCTTTTGCGTGCATGCGTCTATGTGTGTTGATTTAATTGAAACTATGTTACTGCGAGGATGTTGTTTATGATTATTTTAAAATATGTTAATTTTGTCATTTCAAAATGAAAATTTCTCTCGAATATGCAATGAAGTTTTAGCTGCCAGAAAATTAATGCAAAGTATTAAGGGGGTTTTGCGTCTTTCAGCCATGGACTTATAACACATTTAATACATTAAATATAACACTTATAAGCTCGTACGATTTCAACCTTTTCAGTAACATGGTAGAAATAACACGATCTTTACTGATTTCTGCTTAATTTTAGTATTGGCCTTAAAAAATACCCATCTTCCAAAATTGTACAATATCACTTGGGATTTGTTCACCATGTGAATTTTGTGTTATGTCAATTTTATCTCATTAGATTTTTAAATTTTATCATATGAGATTAACAAATTTTTCTCATGAGATTTTTGAACTTTATCTCATGAGATTTTTAAATTTTGTCTCATGAGTTTTTTAAATTTCATCTATGAGTTTTAAAAATTTATCGCATGAGATTTTTGCATTTTATCTCATGCGATTTTTATATTTAACTTTAAGCTCGTGCAATTTCTACCACTGGCAAATTTAATTTTATTAAAGCCTCGTATTAGAAAATTGTAAAACTTTATTTTTATCGCAAGTAGATTCGACAAACACCAAATAAATTTTTTAGATTTTCTCTTATACGCTTGAGCTCTTTTCGTGTAGCTTCAGCGATGAGAAATTTTTAATTTTATCTCATAAGATTTCATTAAAAATAACAACACAATAAAAGAAAAAACCCGTAAATTCTGAAGTATAATTGTACGATGATTGCACTTAATGGGTGTAAAGAACTTAAAATCACATCGAAGAAAAGAAATTTGATGATTTAATGAAATTCTGTCTTTTGTTTGTTTGTTTGACCTTGTTACCGCAATTAAATTCTAAACGGATTTTTTCCTTTTTTTCTTCGCTCCCACTTTCTTCATTTGTTGTGTCGTTAATAATTGAACCCAAGGACTCGTAAAGCAACTTTGCCATCTCTTCTTCTATAAGAACATATAGCTCATCTCTAACTTGTCGTGTCAATTTCATGGGGCATCTTTAATTAAATTAATGAACAGTCAAAAGATTCACTTGCTTAGTACACAGTGAGTACACACAAGAAATGAAAAGGACCTCTTCATGCACAAAAATTAAAAAAGGACGAATTTATAGAAAGCGCTCGCACAAAATGTAACGTTGGTTCGTTCATCTAATTAAAGTATAAAGAGGTGGAAATTAAGGCAAGATAAATGCGAATGCTAACAAACAACGCACAGACACGTAAAAATTGTACAAAGTTGTATGTATTAGTAGCAAATCAGTATGAAAGGAAAGTGGAAAAAGGAAAGCACTGCTCCTCTAACGAAGTTGAAAAATATTTAGCAGTTGAATTAAGTGCTAAGTTCTTCAGTTTTGCGCGCCCGTTCATTTCGTCTAGCTTATTTTTTTGTTGCCTAAGGCCTTTGTTTAATCCAAGTGAAGTCGTTGGAAATAAAGTTTTTGGTTATTTTAATTTAAATATTAAGTTTTTTAGCTTTTTTTAAAATGTTCTTATTTTGATTTTTGGCAGCTTAATGCAACTGCTTAGTTTGCTTGTTGTTTAAAAATTTGTTGGTCATTGTAGCATTTTATTTTTTGAATAAATATTTATTATGTATATTGCTCCTTTTTTCTGCCTATGCTCCTCTAAGGAATTCCAGCAAAAGAAAATTTGGTGAACGTGACTTCTTAGTTAAATTTGTAAATAAGTTAAGTTACTCTTGAATATCATAAATAAAAATCACATGTTTTCATAGGAGATTGTTTTATACAGGAATTTATTATTCTGACTTTACACTGGCTTATAAGATCGGTACCCATCTTCCAAAATTGTAAAATAGCACCTGTGGTTCGTACACTATGCGATTTTTCTGAAATTTTTTCTCATGAGATTTTTAAATTTTTATCTCATGAGATTAATAAATATTTTCTCATGAGAATTTTAAATTTTATCTCATGAAATTTGAAACTTTACTTCTTAAGGTTTTGAAATTTTGTCTCATGAGATTTTTAAATTTTATCTCACGAGATTTTTACATTTTCGATATGGGAAAATTTAATTTTATGAATGCACTAGCTGGCCCGGAAGCGACATTGTTCGCCCGTTCCCGATGCCCTTTACATATGTTCCAAGGCCCATCTATCTCCATCATCCTTCTCTTCTAACCCTTCAGGTTTTCCAAGGTGAATAAAATATATATTTATGTACCAACTTTTAGAATGATAGCTACTATAGGCGTAGAAATATAGCATTTTGAGTATTTTTACTGCACGGGGGTTGCAAATCCCTTTCTTTCAATCCCTCTTAAGCATTGCATTCTGAATAGTAGACGCAGTAAACATCCATGTATCAAGTTTCATAATGATAACTGATATAGGAACACTAATATAGCATTTTGTGTGTTTTTTTCATATGAGGGGTGCAACGTTCCCTAGTTCGATCCCCCTCAAATTTTGCATGGTGAATGATACATACATTATGCATAAGTTCACCAACTTTCATAATCATAGCTTGTATAACTATAGAGATATAGCATTTTTTGTATTTTTTTAGTATGGGGGGTGCAACCCCCGTTCCCTTCAGTGGCATATCACCCCCTTAAGAACCTTCTACAGACCACAACAAACAATTTAAAAAAAAAAAATTATGTAAATTGACTGTGTAGTTCCCGCGTTCATAAGCTACATACGGACACCATTTCATTTTTATATATATAGATGTGTTAGGAAATTGTCATACCTATAGAGGAAACCTTCGTCGATTCGACAAATACCAAATAAATTTTTTATATTTTCTCTCTTACTCTTGCGCTGATTGTTACCTCTTTAAGTGCAGTCTCGGTGATTTATAAATTTTATCTCATGAGATTTTTAAATTTTATCTCATGAGATTTTGAAATTTTATTTCGTGAGATTTTTAAATTTCATCCTATGAGGTTTTAAACTTTATCTCATGACTTCTTTGCATTTGATCTCATGCAATTTTTATATCTAACTATAAAGGTGTGCGATTTCTACCTCGGGTAAATTTAATTTTATTAAGGCCTTGCGTAAGAAAATTGTATAACGTTATGGTTATTAATTCTATAGAGGTAACCTTCGTCGATTCGTCTAGCAACAAATAAATTTTTTAAATGCATTCTTTTATTCTTGAGCTGGTTGTTACCTCTTTTCCTGTAATCTCGTTGATTTATAAATGTTTTCTCATGAGATTTTTAAATTTTATCTCACGAGATTTTTAAATTTTATCTCATGAGATTTATAAATTTTATCTCATGAGATTTTTAAGTTTTATCTCATGAGATTTTTGCATTTTATCTCATCCGATTTTTATATTTAACTATAAAAGTTTGCGATTTCTATCTCAGTTAAATCTAGAGAGGTAACCTTCGTCGATTCGACAAACACCAAATAAGTTCTTTAAATTTTCTCTTTCCGTTGGAATATTCGAATTTATGTGGCATGATGAAGTTACCATCAGATGGATAGTTACGTCAAACATTAAATAGCACGTATATAAAATGAAACTATTTATAATATATTCCCAAAACGTAGGAAAAAGGTTGTTTACAATCTTTTAAAATGAAAATTGTTGCTTTTTATTTTTTTTTTCACCCACATCTATTCGAAAGTATAAAAAAATTTTCAGACTGACAGCATAATCCTCATACACAGATATTAATTAGGAAATTGCAATTTTCATAACAAATGCGCTAAGCCTCGAACTAATCAAAATGTGACCAACTTGTCAAAACAAAGGCTCAAACCAACATTTACACATATACAAAAAAATACTCTGACAGAAACACATGTACATAAAACTAAATGCCTTTGGTGGTATGTGTACACATGTAATAAGTAGATTGTAGAATTCCACAAAGGCACCACTGGATTAGTAGACAGATTACGACATATCGACACATGCTCATGAGGCAGAGATTTAACAGCCAACGTTTGTGGGTGCTAATGTGACCACACGGAGCAAAATATTTAATATAATGTATATGTATTTGTAAAATGTACGACAACTGTATATAGCATAATTAAAATGAAATTTTAAAACGATGTTATTTTTGATATAACATTTTGCTATTTCATTGAAGATTCTAGGAACAGAATGTCATGAAATTTTCATTTATTTAGGGAAAAATTTCTTTTAACTGTATAACCACACTGTACAACAAATTCCTTCTCCCACCCACAACGTAGCCTTAAGGCTTTTGTTGTATTTGTATGTGTGTTGTCTGTATGGTGTAGTTCTGCGTTTAAATTGGTCAGTATGGCCTTAACTTAATATGGTGGTGAGCAATACAATAGATAACTAATCAATGGATGCCTATGTAAGCTCAAAATTTTTTGTGCGGGCTGAGTTCTAAGAAAAAGCTTAAGTTCTTGTTAAAGTTATTTGTTGTGGCAGAATGTGTGCTTTGGGGGAATTTCAACAAACCAATTATGTGTTGATAAAAAAAATGTTAAATCTACAAAAAAAAAAAAAAATATGGAGTGAATTTGGCTACATATTGAAACACGCCAACATCTGAAACTTGGCTACTTGTTTTTGGAACGTAGAGAGCTAGTTTTTCGCAGAAAAAAACTGATCTAAGCACGATTTTATAGAGCTTAATTTTTGGTTGCTACATCAAAGAGGGACCTTCGGTTGAAAAAAATATGTTTTCCACTGAAATGCCGTAAGAAGTCATGAAACGCGTGAAAAATACAAAAAAAAAAAAAAAATAAATTTAAATTGGTTCCGAAATTCAGGGGGAGGACCATTGGGTGAAAAAAAAAAATGTTTTTTTCTAAAATGTCGTAAAAAGTCATGAAACGCGTAAAAATCACGAAAAAAAAGAAAAAAAATTTTTTTTTAAATTTTTAGTTCCAATATCAAAGGGGGACCTTGGGGCTAAAAAAAATTGTTTCCACTAAAATGCCGTAAAAAGAAACAACACGCTTAAAAAACACGAAAAAAATAAATTTTAGTTTTTGGTACCGACATCCAGGGGGACCGTGGATTCGTTTGAGGGCAAAACCAAAATGGCAGCAAAAATGTTTTTAATTAAGCAGTATAGGCAGATTTCATGTTTCGAAATGTTTAAAAAAACATAGCTCGAAAACCATTAGAGATACTATCTGGATTTTGAGTTCATATAAAAGGTAATTTGGTATTTTGTTTTGAAACAAAATATTTAGGTTGATCTAAAAGGTAGGCCATAGAGAGTTTTTTATTTGTAATTTTAGTATTGTACTAAAAACAGTACTTTTTGCCAAATACACTTAGCTTATACCAGTCTTATAGTCTAAATCATTTCCTTTCTAAAATTTGGCAGTATATGAAAATCTGTTATATCTAAATTATGTATAATTTTGTGAAGGAGTATTGGAATATTTTTAAGAACCCTCCAAACAACAACAAATATATATTTCATATAATAGGTATACTCAGTCAACCATATTTTTTCTTACCTGTGTATAATCCGTTTATTTGAAATTTTGTTCTTTTAAATTCATTTTACACACACAAATACATACATATACATTGGAATTTATTATTCAATCTTATGGTTTACGTTGAACATCGAAATTTTCTTTTAAATACACACGTACTTTGCAGTACAGTACAACTTATAAATATTATTTTTTTTATAATTTTTTTTTTTAAATAAAAACATCAAAATTTATTTACAAATTCCCAGCAGTTTACATAACTAGATATATTTCAATGTATTTTATTATAGAAATCTTATTTTTTTTTATTATTTTACATTTGTATTGAGAATTTTAATTTAATTTATATATAATTTTATGCCTAAAATTATATTAAGTAGTTAAGTTAAAAGCTAAAGTTAAATTTATAGAAATGATTACTTAAGTAATAAGCAATTGTATAGTATATATTTTGAAACAGTTTATTTTATTTTACTTTACGTTATGTAAAATTATTGCCATGATTACAACATCGTTCTATCGTTATAACTTCATTTATGCCCCCCCGTATGTCAACAACATCGTTACTCACGTTACAGTCGTGTAGATTATAATAGGCTTATGCATATTTTCAAGCGGCCATTACTTAAACTAATCATTTTAATGCAGAAAGTGTGAAAGTAAGGATAAATGTCCAGGATTTCCATATTCCAAGTCATATCATAGCAAAATTATAACTTAATATTTACTTTAGGTAGGTTTGATTTAAGGATTTTGCAATACGTTTCCTATGAGTAACATCAAATTAACACAGTGTGTAAAGGAATTTCTCGCTTCTTCTACTTCGAAATTTAAAAAGCATGAGACTTTGACATTTTTCATTGATCTTTTACCATATGCAAATTTTATATCGGTAGATCTTTACGTTGCGAAGATATTTCTTACAAAATTATTGATCTTAAATAGTTCATTTAAAGATTTTTTATTTCTGCAGTTGGGTTGTAGACCCTGCATGTTGATAACTCAAGGTCAAAGCACACTTACTGTAAGCACTTTAATTTAATTTTTCTAATGAAAACGAATAGACATCACGATATTCATGTGTTATTAAACTTTTTATCGCATGCGATTTTCGCATAGTAAGCCTCTTACTAAGCACGATATTTATATATCATGCAATTTTTTGTCTCATACGATTTTAACTTTATTTGGTTGCTTGGGCATGAGATTTTTTCTATCATAAGAGCTTTGTGTAACGCATTTTTATCTCATGAAATTTTTAATAAATAGGTTTTAACTTATCACGACATTTATTTATCACAAATTTTGTATCTCATGCGATTTTTATTTTGTTTGAGGGGTCCACCAAGTCTTCTTGAAAACATTATATTTAATTTTGATACTATTAAACTAATGGCTGAAAAAGCGCTCGGATTCAGGGCTTAGGCATAATCTCAATTGAGAGTTTAATTTAATGGTATTATTATACCTTTGAAGCTTTTATATCATGAAGTATTTGTATTTTGGTGTTTGTAGCTCATATAATTTATCTCATACAATTTTTTATGTTATGGGACTATGACAGGATAGAATTTTTAACTCATGCGATTCCGGTGTTATGAATTTCATTTTTGGTAATTTTTGTTTTTTGCTATTCAAATGATTGAAACAGTTTAGTTCCTATCTATAACATCGCATGCGATCTTTAAATGAGTCAATTTTTTCACTTGATATTCATGTGTCAAGAAAATTTTTATCGCATGTGATTTTTTTATAAGTCAATTTTTATCTCATGCGATTTTTATTTCATATGAGTGATATTCGTGTGTCATGTAACTTTTCATCGCATGCGATCTTTATATGAGTCAATTTTTAGCTCAGGTGATTTTCACTTAATATTCATGTGTCAAGAAACTTTTTATCGCATGCGATTTTTTATAAATCACTTTTTATCTCATGAGATTGTATCTACCATGTAACGATATAATTGTCTCATGAAATTTTTTTTAAACAAAAGTTGAATTTTTAAGTACTGGCCGCTTAAAACTAAAAACGCAAAAAATTTTAATAACAATTTACACTTTCAGTATAACATAATACATGATTTTCCCAATTTTTATTTTATTTTTTTTTCCCTCGAGTATTCTACCCATACCACCTCATTGAGCTTTTGAAAAAATGTAATTATAAAAGTATAAAAATATAATACTCATTCATATAAGTATATAAAACTATGTAACTCAACTCGCTCTGTTGTTATATCTTCCCATCATCTTCTAAGTATTTTTGCCCTTACAGAAACCACCCCGCCTGCTTTTAATACTTGAATTTTTCGAATCCACCGGCAATGATGCCGTCCTGTGCAGTGGACTCTCAAAGTCCCCCATCAGTCAGCTGAAATCTGGTCCATCACCATCATCCGAACAGCCAGATATTGTCTTATGGAATGTGGCCGGCGCCATTAGTGCACGCGCAGCAATCATCTGGAAATTCTCAGAGGCACGGAATCCACTACGCGTACAAACGCAGCGGAAGAGTATGCGCTTGAAAGCGATGCGAAATTCATGCGAAAAAAGTGCATAAATCAGCGGATTGATCGCTGAATTACAGTAACCAAGCCAGAACAGAACCGAAAACACAGTCGGCTGTATGCACTGCTCACAGAAGGCGCGTATCAAGTACATGGTGAAAAATGGCAGCCAACAAACGATGAAACCTCCCACAATAATGGCGAGCGTTTTGGCAGCTTTAGTCTCCATGCGAAAACGTTTCACTTGAAATTTGGCTGCACCCTTGCGTGAACGTTTCTTTTCCTTAGGAGAGGGCGTAGCAGCTGATTCACCAACACTGCCGCCGCTTATGCTGCTATTGAGACCACCAACACTAGCATTACCACCTACACTTACATTATTGCTATCCAAATTGAAGGCAGTTTCACCGATCTCGAAAAGACTCGACTTAAAGCTGGCACGCCGACCATTTGACAGCGATGATTTGCTAAACGAAGAGCTGTTCGTGGTCACTAGCGCATACGGTGGTGGCGACATAACCACAGA
Source organism: Calliopum simillimum (assembly GCA_951812925.1). Lineage (NCBI taxonomy): Eukaryota > Metazoa > Arthropoda > Insecta > Diptera > Lauxaniidae > Calliopum > Calliopum simillimum. The sequence goes on from OX638368.1 coordinate 110,784,063, forward strand.
GGTGTTTGAGTCCAGCACATTCTCGGATGAGGGAAATGAAACCTTGATTGAGATTTTCTCATGGCGTTGCCGATTAATGCGCATTGAGGTCGCACGCTTTGGTGTAGTCTGCAGCGGTAGTGCGCCTTCTTCGCCGTTGCTATTGACGCTCAGTGTGGATGCCATCGAATGCGTGGAGAGTGGATTGTTACGTGTCGTAGTACAAGGACGACCACGATGTATGCGCAATATCAGTTGCGATTCGTCCACACGTTTGCCAGAGTCTTTGGGGCTGTTGCCTGCAATTGCGTTTGTTGTAGAGTTGCAATGTTGTGCAGCAGACATAATGAAAATCGGATTAAACTTTATGATTAGTTATGCATTCGAGATATTTATTACAAAAAAGAGTGGAAGAAGAGAATAAACACAGAAAATCGAGAAAAAAATTTATGTGGATGCAGAAAAAATTGTTGCATTTACAAATTGATGCTGGAGCCAAAAAAACATGTTGCTGTGGACAGGACAAAAATTCAATTTATATGATTAATAGTAATAATATTATTATGAAGTATGCAAATACTTTATTACTTAAATAGATAGTGGGTGGGGTTACTACGAAGATCTTTATATCTATATATATTAGTATTTCATTACTGAAAATAAGGGGGTATGAATTCGTTATTGACCAGGGCAGCTAAGGAATATTTCTACAATTCTAATTAAATTACTAAATAATTTTGATTTCTTTAAGGATATTATTTACAAAATATGTTATATTGTACTTATTTACTAAATAGATTCGTTATGTTTATATATTTAATGTAAATTAACAATATTTAATTATGTTGATGTATTAAAATGAGGAATGCTTAGTTACTTACTAAGTTTTTTTGGTTGGTTTAAACATGAATATGACTATAACTAACTTATTATCAGCCTTAAATGTAGATTTTCTGAATATGCAGTATTTCTCTTCCGATAAAACGTAAAGTTCCTTTATATCCCTATATTTTGATCTTATATATAAGTATATCTTCTGAAAATGTTTAGCTACGTTTTTAGGAAATAAAGCGTTTTCATCATGAAAAACTGTAGAAAAATAATGCATTCTCGGAAAATCTCTACAATTTGGACTCATATTAAGTTGCTTCCTGCAAGTTGTGGACTAAAGCGTCATGCTTTTATTTAACGTCGAGTATTATATCTTTCAGCACGAAATGACGCTACAACAAAAAATAAGCCTGTATATAAATACATATGTATGTAGTTTTATGTACATGTTGTGCCTTCATAGTGCGTTAGATATAGAAGAATGAAGCAAATTTAAATTCATTTATTTAATTTCCATAAGTCGAGAAAACCATAGTTGCCAGAAACAATTAGAAACCTAGCCTTTCAATGAAAGCCTGCGCACATAGGCAAACAGAATTTGACAAAGTAGCATAATATAAACTAGAAAGGGTGTAACCTATGGCCTGGCCAAACATTAAATACCCTACACTGCAGCATTTTGAAAATTTTGCTTATATGGGAGGTGCCACACCCTCTTGTCCGAGTTCACCCAGTTTTTGCTCAGAGCTTGTATTTATAGTTCTTAGTGTCTGAGTGAAATTTGGTTGAATTATCTCAAAAAAACGTTTCAGTATAGCATTTTGAAGCTTTTGTTTATATGGGAGGATCCACGCGCTCTCGTCCGAATTTTTTCAGTTTTTTTCTAGAGCTTACGCTTACAATTCGTAGTATTTATCTGTTGTATATTGGTTGCATTGCCGTAAAAACTACTCCTTAACCCAATCCCCGCCAGTGATGCCATACGGCACAGTTAAAACGAATTACCCGAATGTTCACCAAAATCATTTTGTAACTTTTTCGCGCAGGCTTGTTGTTTTTTATGTGCGTAGAAATGTTTGATCTATCATTTGATGCATTCCACGCGTAAATATTCCATCAACTTTTTAAGCGCGAGCGGAGAGGAAGTGATCATTGAAAAATTATTAGAAAAAAATCGATTATGGCACCGAGATGTCGGCGAGTTGCAAAAAATTATTTATTTGTATTTCGATTTTGAAAAAATTAATTATGCCAAATTGAAGAGTAATACAGTAGTTTCCGAAGTGCATTTATTTTTTTCCATAAGTTGTTCCTTACTAAGTGATAGGTCTGAATATATTTTAAGTGTGCCATATGGCATCACTGGCGGAACCGCTTATGTAAAGTTTAGAGGTAGATTAATTTCCATTTATTTCAATAATTCAATTCATAAATAATTTATATGGGGAAAATATCTACCTGGGGGGGTTTGAACACCAAAAACCCACCCCGTGTGAATGGGCTTGGGTGTCATATGAATTTTTCGAGCCTTTTTTTATGAAGACGTGCTGTAAATGATTGTGGATGCATCTAACTATTGGGATTATGCTTATCTTTGGTTACAATGATTGTAGTTAATCGTGAAGATTAAAGCCACGATTTTTGCTGACATGTCTCGAAATAGTTTCAATCAAATAAGCCGTTTTATTCACTTTACACTAAAAAACACATTGATCCCTTTCACTCTGAGGATCATTTGATGAGTCCATGACACTGCTTCAGACTGCTCTCATACAAACAGTTTATTCGAGCCAAACTTCTTCGATTTAGATTCATTGCATGGTGTTTGAACACTCTTGGAGGGCATTCGGTGTCCTTTGGTATTTACCGAGGAAAGTATTGTTGTATTCAGTTTGTGGCAGCTCTATTACAAATGATCAACGCCCTTCCTGACGACGTTTGTGCCCCCCTATTCCACTTTTACTTCGAGAATTTATTAAGTGGAATCCCATTTTAAAATTATTTGCAAAGCCTAGGCTACAATGTAACGGGAACCATAAGAGAAAATTGCATTCCACACAAATGCCCACTTTCTGGAAAGACATTATGAAAAAAAAAAAATAACAAATTTGCAGAAAACAAGGAATCTGACATCGCCATTGTAAAGTGGAATGATAATTATTGCATTTTAGTTGCTTCTACTTCACATGGACGAGATCTAAAATCGATAGCTACGCTCTTTTATAGAACAGAATGGAAGCTATAATGATCGAAAGTCTAAAGGCAGTCGAACCATATAATTAATGTATGGAAGGAACTAATCGAATGGATCAAAATTCACGTTTTGATGGAATCGCTTATTACGTTGGTGAATATGATCGACTTAGATGTAAATATAGACCATGCAAAAACCAAATCTGAAATAGGTGCATAAGATGCGATGTAGATTTATGCGTTAGATGTTTCATCAAACATCACACTACCGCGGATTAGTAAGCTAACTTACCATTTTTACTCAAAAAATATGTATGCATACGTGTAAAAAATTGAGTTTTAAATAAAACTCAAAGTAAATTTTTTGCTTAGAGGTTCCCGCCAGTGATGCCTTATGGCATCGTGGCACCATCGAAAAATGGGGCGTGGTCGCTGAAAAAGCTAACCGGATTTGAACTCAGGAACCTACTTTTACCCCTCAAACAAAAAATCACCATCAAAATCAAAAAAATAAGTGCTGGCGGGGAATGGGTTAAGTTGTATTTGGAATATATTTTTTGTATGTGCGGTAGGCGTGCCCGTTGACCGATTTATCTCACACCCAGCCAGCCAGCCAGCCAGACAGACGGACTTGGCTATATCGACTCAGGAGGTGACGCTGATTCTTAAACATATATACACTTTTCCATATTTGCCACGCCTCCTTCTCTGCGACAAAGTGAATATACCCTCGGTGTAGGGCATAAAAATATTTTACGATAAGTCTGATAGACAGAAAATAGCAATATTATAAGTCTTATGAAAAATATATCATGCGATACATATCTCATGGAAACATTTTTTTTTAAATTGAATAAAGCACCTCCATGGATGGTGGAGCAAAAGCGGATATCAACTCAAGAATAGCAAAAGCAAAAGGCGCGTTTGCTCAACTGAACAAAATTTGGTCTTCTTCCGTTATATCCACCAAAACGAAAGTGCGCATTTTTGATTCGAATGTGAAATCGGTTTTGTTATATGGGTGCGAAACATGGCTTGTTACTGAACAACTAACGAACAAGCTGCAAGTATTCGTCAACAAATGTTTAAGATGTATACTAAAGGTTTGGTGGCCTCGCACTATATTAAATACCGAGCAACATCAAAAATGACATCAGAGTGCTACAGCAAACGAGGTCAAGCTGCGCAAATGTATATGGATTGGTCACACTTTTCGGAAACCACGCAGCGAAGTTTGTCGCCAGGCTCTTGAATGGAATCCACAAGGCAGTAGTGACGTAGTAGACTCAAAACCAACTGGAAAAGGTCACTGGAAAAGGAAATACAAGAGTAGAGAAAGTCGTGGCAAGAGATCAAAGTCATTGCAAGGGATCGCAACAAATGGAAACGTTTCATATTGGCCCTATGCTTCTCTTAGGATTTAAAGAAGAATACATACATACTTTTTGCGGGTTTTTACTGCATTAGATTTGCATAATGGGAGTTTTACTAGGTATAGGTAAATAACATGATATTCTTGTAGAAAGTAAGATTTTTAGCACATTATCAGTTTTACATTTTCAAGAGAGAATTTTAATGAGAAATCTTAAATGTTGATATTGTATAGAAATATTGTCTTATGAGCACTACCAGAGAAACCCTTTATTTAAAAAACCGATAGCTAAATTAAATTGGATCATAAAATAAGAACCAAACAAGATTCCTTCAACCAGACTTAATGCATTGAATGCTTTGAAGCCGCATGCATATTTTCACTGCCGTATATATATAAATACATTTTTACTTTCGGAGATGCTGGAGTCCCCCTAAAAAAAAGTGTCTGACAACTTCCTAAAGCATTTTACTAAGGCTGTGCAATGAGCGCTCGAGCCAACTCAAAGCACAAATGATTATGTGAGTTGAGTCTCGGTTCGACAAAGCGAAGAAGTCGGCAAACATGTTGCAAGCCACGAGCAAACGTGCTGCTCAATCGCTTGATCTGTTTGTAATATAGGTTCGATACGGCTTTTTTTTATATGACGTGATGCAGAAAAAAGCTTCGGGAAATTGAGAAATATACAATACACATTGTCTGGGCAAAGAAACTTTTTGTCGATTTTTTTGGGGTAAATTTTAACTGCAGTCTCAAACAGGACTAAAGAAAATAATTAAATAAACTCATCTAAAACTGTTAAAAACTATTCAAAGCTTCTCTTCAAAGTATCAGGTTTTCCTATTTCTTGATATTTGCATTCCTCATAATTTACAGAGATAATAAATTTTAAGAAAATGTGTTTACAAACTCCAAAATTTCATATGAAAGTGTGCCGAAAAGTTGTTTGCGATTTCATTTGCAAATTTGTATTAATTACAAAAACTCACACTCACACAAAGAAATACTTAAAATGCTGAAATTACAAGGACAAAAAGGACATAAAAAAATTTTTAAAAAACAATTTGTAATTATTATTCTACGACAAATAGATTTGAGGAAAAATATTAATAATGATATTATTTGAAAGTGAAACGAATGTTACGAATACACACACACACACAAATGTAATGCTAGTATATAAATGTGTAGTACATGTGTTGTAATATAATAATAAAAATTGTACGTGTCACAATTTTATGAACGTTTATTGCTAAATAAAAATCTTTTTGGTAATAAATTTGTCATTTTTTTTTTTCGTTGATTTATATGCAATGAGTTGCTTTGATTTCTTTTGGATTTAATGAAATGTTCATTTTTGCCATTGAATTGGTGTGTGTGTGTATGTGGCTATGTGTGAGTGCATGTATTCGTTTTGTATGAGAAATCCATTATTAATTTTAGTCACATTGATGCCACATTTTATGTCATCTTGATACTTGAGTGTGAGAGTGTGTGCGTGCTGGGAATTTTTCCACAGCTGAGATTTGTTTTTGAAATTTTTATTGGTTTTATTATGAGAATATCATACTTAGGTATCTCCCTCATATTTTTATATATAGATAAATATTTATAAAGTGTTTATTTACTCATAGAATTTTATAACTTATTTAGTAAGGTAATTTATAAAATGCATGTATATACATTTATATTTCTATACATATATATTGAATGTAAAAAGTACTAAATAAATATGTGTATAAAATATTTTATATAATTTCTTCAACATGCCAAATTTGTTTGGTTCCTTACTTTAAACACAAAAGGATTTAGTTGTATTCTCTAAGCAAACGTAATAACTCAGAACCAGAAGTGAGAACCTTTTTTAGTGGGTATTATTTCTAAAAAAAAATGTTTGGAAAAATTCGTTATAAGACTTTAATATAAGTAAGTGGTATAAGTTTTAAAATAAGTGGTATATAAGTATGTATTTATGTACAAACTTAATGAATAAGCAAAGAAAAGTGCATATTAAACTGGAGTAAAATTCAATTCAAAATATTTAAAAAAAATTAAAAATTCCAGCACAAAAAAATGGAACGATTTTTTTATTTAACATGTACAAACAGCCTTATGAATTTTTTGACGCTGAATCCTTGGAATTGCCAATATACCTGCAGGATTTCAAGATTGCTTGAAGTTGGAGAAAATGCTGTTTTCAGGTATATAGCGGAGCTACAGGTAAAGGTGAAATTATTATTTAATGGTATCAAATAGCTTTACTCTTCCTTATCAAAATATACCTTCGACCTTTATTTATTTTGAGAGTTAGGATCATTTGAAGAGAAGGAATTACAGCCTCCATACATTGGACGAAATATTTTGGGGGTGAGATCACACAATAAGGCCTTCTCCTTATTGGCTCTAACACATTTCATACTCTGCAGCAGACTTAAACCCGTTTTAAATGTTTTTGGCCATAAATTGGTTTTTCGATAGTATTGTAGATATGTAATATAATTTTGCCCTTCCTTTGTATTAGGGCTCAAACACCTTCTCTTGAAAGCTTCATAACTCAGAAAGTAACAGTCCTATTGGGAAAAATCTTAAAATCCTGCAGCCATATTGACGACAAATTCGGATTCTCTGTCATAAGACTACATATTTGTAAAATAAAAAGTCCATTTTTTTTTTGTGTGTGTCTGTGTAATTTTGCTGAACAATTTTTCTGTGACTGCGAGTCCTTTGAAATCATGAATATCAAATAAAATTGATTTTATTTAAAAAGTTAGCGTGACATAGAAGTAAAAGTTTAAAGTTTTTATCCGAAATTTGTAAAATGTCAGTTACTTTCATTTCAAATGCTTTTTGGGAGTTTTTAATTACAAAATGAAAGTGTTGCCTATTTACCAACTTTTCATTACATTTTACTTTAAACAGTAGAACTGTAAACTTTTGGACTGTCATTTTAAAATAAATTCTAGCAAACAAAAGACAATTAAGATGTCGAATTATGAAATTTTTTCTGATTTGGGGAAATTCCACATGAATTTCCATAATATTCTGTGAATGTTTTTGTGATTGCTGGATATTGTAATATTACGCAAAATTGTCGAATTTGGCAATTTCCTTAAAATCAAAAAATTTATGTTTTCATAATGGGCTGTCTTGAAATCCGTGAAATTTCACTTACTTTTGATTTCGAATAATTTTTGATTTTTGGTTTGATTTTAACTTCAAAATGAAAGTGAATCATTTTTACCAACTATATAAGATCACTTGAGTTCGCCTTGCGGCCGAAATTCAACCACTTCATGGAACTATAATTACTAACAATATTTATTTTCTTTTTAAAAGCGTGGAACTGCTCACTTTTAAACAAATAATTTTAATATCCTTTTTAATTAATTTCTATCCTTAGCGTTAAGCCTACCGTTATTCCAAGTGACATTAAAATGAATGCTGCAGTTTTGCCGTGAACCCATGTATTATATTTATTGGCACCCCCCCTAAAACTTATCAACTTTTACTTAGCCTTTCTTAGTGTTAAAAGCATCTCAGAACCGAATTTCATAAAAATCGGTGCAGCAGTTTAGCACTGATACCGTATTACCCTTAGGAGTGTAGCTCCGCCGACTTGAAAAGATAATGATAATTTTTTCCCTCCTTAGTGCTAATCCTATCTCTATACCAAATATCACAAAATCGATGGAGGGGCGTGGCACCACCCACTAAAATACTTAAAGGCCATTTTATCGTTTCTTAGTGCTAACTTTATTTCCACAGCAAATTTTATAAAAATCGATGCAGTGGTTTAGCCGCGAGAGCGTTTTTCCATTTAGTGGCATGGCAGCAACCACTTAAAAAAAATATAGCCCTATGCACTGCTCCTCCTCACAACCTTTTCAACAAAAAATAAAAATCTAGCATATCAGTTGAGATTTAGGTATAGAACCGATTTCGTTTGTCTATTTATATATAGATTAACATTTTACAGTAGATTTAACAACTTTTGAGCTTTTGGCAGCTAATGACAAATTAGCGATTTTTTCGGGCTTCAGGTAATTTCGGAAAGTTATTTTTATTACCTACGAATTTTATTGTGCTTGCTGTATACTGTATTAATATTTTTAAAACGAAATTATCTTGCATTCTGCTTTCAAATATTTCTTATTTTCCCAAGCAATATCGAAAATGTAAAATGATAGACTTTTTACGATAGTGATCTCTTAGAAATTCGGGACTAAAGATAAAACTTATTTTATTTTAAATGTGTGCGTGTAACCTGTAATAAAAGCAAAAGCTTTAAAGTATTATACCGACATAAGTATTTCGATATCAGGGCAATATCAATTATGTATTTGCGAAAGCTTTTTAAATAGGTTCTAGTTTCGAAGTCAAACTGAATCGTTTTTATTGACTGTTTAGGACGTTTTACTTTTCAGAGTAGATTTATTAACTTTTTTGACTTTTACCAGCTGTCAACTAAAAATATACACAAGTAAGCAAGTGAAATTGAAGATACCATATCAAGCCTTACCCGCCAACAAGACTCAACCAATAACAAATTTTACAGAAGAAGCTTTTTTTCAATTTTTTTGCATACAATGTGGTGCAAAAGTCAAAATTGCCTTTGCTATAACTTCGTAGTGGTATTTTTTTACAAGTTATCGATTTCTATCAAAAAACGGAAATTTGAAATTGCGTCGGTTAAATATTTTTGGCGGTTAGGGCTCGATATAGGAAATTTGTTATGATTTGAGGGGATTTTGGAATTTTTTTTTTCTATTTTGTAAATTTAATTGCGTTTATTGCTTGGTATTTTATATTTATTTTTGAAACGAATTTAGATAGCGATTTGTTTTCTCATTGAAAAGTCTTAAGAGACACCCTATGGTTATACCAACTTTTTAAAATGTCTGAAATCCACATCAATTCCACCAAGGAACCCTTGCAGTATTGAATTGAAGTATGTCCTATTTAACATTTTGCTACTTTCATAGTAAATAGTAGTGGTATTGTTAAATTTAAAAAAAAATTCTTTTATACAAATAATGGCCGAAACTCTTTTGTAGCAATGTCAATCCTGTAAAGTTTTTAATTTGTTTCAAATAAAAAGCCATATAACTTTTGAAAATATTCTTCGTTGCTTATTTTTATTCTCAGTTGTAATTGCTTGTACGTTGCATGCTTTCCTTGGGCGCTTTTGTGTTCTTCCGTCATCAACTACTACTGGGTACTTGAATTAGAGCATATGACGTCATTGCATACACTGGTATTTATTGCCCAATTCAGCACAATAGTATTTTCATTACTTGAAAAACTTTTTTCGTAAAAAGTTTTTAATATGGAAATTAAATTAAATGTCAAATTGCATGCACTATTTGCATTATATTGGGGGATAACTTTTTAATGAATGCAGTGAAAAATATTGATTAATTTCTAATGTAAATATGTATAATACAAGAGTGGAAAGATATGACAAAAAATTAAAGCATAAAAAAAGAATTAAATCTTGTTTATGAAGAATGCAAAATTCGAATAATTTTTATTTTTGCATTGTTAGAATTTTCATGCCAAATTATTGATTTGATTTGACATTTTGGTATGATGAAATATTAAGCTCAATAGTAATATGCAAAACAATGGATTTTGAATCTAGATATTGCTGTCTTATATGCCAAAAGTCCTACTAAAAGAAGATAAATATGCGTACAATATTCTTCTCTTTTCTATATATTGCATGTATCATCGATCTATCTGAGCCAATATTTGATTTCTTTAATTTGCCAACAGCTTAAGCAACTACCTCAAAATGCGGAAAAGATTTGCAAGATATGCTATCTTTCTATAAACAACATATTGCTCACAACAAACAATGAGAACACAATACAACGCAACAAGGCCAAGTCAAGTGTAAGCAAATAAAAAACTTACAATTTGTTACATTGAAGCCAATACAATACATACAAACACACTCGTAAACGAATATTCTTTGTATTTGTTTACTTTTTTTGTTAGCAACCTGAAGTGTTACCTCAACGAGCAAAGAATACGCTAATACCAACACATACGAACATATATAAATACAATAACAAGACCAGAACAAGGAGTAGTATCGCGCACAAACGCAACTAAATAATCACCTGCTTGAGAGCATGTTCTCATGATGGTTTACATACTCATACAAGAAGTCGAAGGCGCTAACCGTGTGCGCACCCTATAAATTCTGCTTAATGCACTCTCTCTTTCTTATAAAGACACCCACACACACACACCCCTTGTTGCGCTTCTTCATTGGTACTCAAAAAGGCATGAGACTAGTAGCACGCCTTAAAGTATGCTATTTCTTTTGTTGCATGACACACTGTAATAAATAAATATGAGTGGCTGTACAGGGTGCATTGTCTGCTGGCGACACATCATATAATGCATATCGTACTGTGCACAATTTAAGATTTGTTTTGTACTCTCTTGAAATTTCAAGTTCATTTTTAGGTTCAAGTTTAAGCGTTTTCTCTTTCTTTCGTTCCATTCACATTTGCTAGCACACAAAATTCTATGTAACTGACAGGACATGACTTTTATATACGTTATTGTTGTTATTGTTGTTGTTGTTGTTTTTGTTGATTTTGTTTTCATTCCATTGTTTTCTTAAGGATGTGCCATTGAAGATTTTTCGTTTCGTAAGTTTGTGCTTTAAAGTGGCTGTTGACCATGTCCTTGGCTCTGAATGCAAGTTGTTCACCTTCATTTGTACTGTGCCGTGCCAGTGTCATTGATGTTGGTTTTTTTTTTTTCAGTAATTTAAAAGGGTTCCTACAGTTGCAGGACTAAATTTAGTTGCTTACTCAATTGAAATGTGGAACAAAAATTTTGACATTAATTTTTCATAAGCATAAACTTTTGCAACGTTTTGGTTTTTTTTTTACGTCATGCCCTAATTGAGTTGCCAGTTTAAATTTCACTAATATGAATAACATTAAGGCCAAAATATTTTACGGATTCAAATTTTTAAAATTTTGGCAATGAGTCAATTAAGATAATTATAAATATCAAATTGAAATTCAAAATAACGTAGCTGACAGCAGTTGCAAAAAATTTTAATTTGTGCATCAAAAATCGACCACTCCAATTTGGCTTTAAAGAGACTACGAAACTTTAATTACTAAATGCATATTTTATTTTAATTAGCTTTGAACTGCTCACTTTCCTTTTTTACTTTTAATTTCCATCCGAAGCGTTTAGCCTAGTGATGAGCAAAATTAGTCTTGTTCTTGGTCTTGCTAATTTTGCGAGACCAATACCAAGATGCGGATATTTTTGCAAGACCAAGACCAAGACTGCTATGGTCATCTCTCGATTTGAATTTTGGCATCTTAAAAATCCAACTGCTTTTGAAAAATATGGTTTTGAATACTCAATAGCTCTGAAAATTTTTTCAAGACCAATATCAAGACCAAGACCGAGACCAAGACTTAATGAGCAAGATCAAGACCAAGACCAAGACTACTATGGTCTTGGTCTTGGTCTTTATTTTGCTCATCACTAGTTTAGCCCTTCAGTTATTCCAAGAAACATTAAAGTTAATGCAACAGCTTCGCCGTGGAAATTGTGGGCGTGGCACCCCGCCTAAAAATTATCAACTCTTAATTTGCCTGCCTTAGTGTTAAGCCTATCTCAGTACCGAATTTCATGCAAATCAGTGCAGCAATTTAGTGCTGATAGCGTATTATAACATAAAAAGCGTGACTCCGCCCACTAAAAAACATAATGGTCATTTCGTCGTTTCTTAGTGATAACCCTGTTTCCATTTCAAATTTCATAAGAATCGATACAGTGGCTTAGTAGTGAGAGCATTTTTTCTATTTAGGGGCGTAGCACCGCCAATTCAAAAACAATATGGTCATGTTTTTGTTCCTTAATGCTAACCCTATCTCCATACCAAATTCCATAGAAATCGATGCAGTGGTTTAGCTGTGAGAGCGTTTTATCCATTTAGGGGATTGGCATCACCCACTTTTTAAAAGAACAACCTTTCCGACAAAAAAAAAAAAAAAGATTATGCAAATCGGTTGAGGTTTAGGTATAGAAACAGGGACTGAACCCATTTCGTTTGAATATTTATATATAAGATGACATTACTTTTGCCTTTTTATGGACTAAGGCCACTTTCAAAATAACCGACTCTCATATGTGTATAGATTTGAAAAAACTATTCAAGATTATTTATTCATAAAATATAAAATAATACGAATACATTTTTGAAAACATTTCATGTACTATACGTAGAATCGTAAGCGGATGCGGGGGTAGTTGTCCAACCCTCTTCACATTTTGTAAGATGTTTGATGAACGCAATACTCATCCATATATCAAGTGTCATCGTTGCAGATAAATAACACATTGCAAAGTTTAATTTGATTTGGTAAAAGTTAATTTTTGGATAAAAATCAATATTATGTGGAAATTATTTACATGGTGTGGAAAAACCATCAGAAATGGAAATTTCCCTACAGAAGTATTGAGAATGTTGTTTTGCCATCTCATTGTGGATGACATTTAAAATACATGTAACTGTTGCAATGGCATTTTATATTGAGAGTAGCGAGAACCATCGGAAAAACTCCATCTGTGCCTTGAAAATGCTTATATGGGTAATTTAAAATAAAAGGCAACTTTCATGTCCTTTCTCCAAAAATGTAATTTCTTTAAAAAGAAATTTACTTTGGAATTTTTTTAAAATGCTTGCTATTTTCATATTGGTATTACCTATCATTCTCCCGTCAAGTACACTCCAGGAGATTGCTTCCGGAGAATGTTTTTTATTGGTTAATTCATCAGACTTCTTGAACTAGTTTTCCTATTTATGATCAGTGGCTTTCCATCAGCAGCGTGACGCTCCTATGCGGAGACGGTGTTCTATGAGAAAAGGTGCAGATGCCGATTGTGAATTCTTATTTTAGGGCTGCTACCTGTTTTTACTATTTTTTGTTGGTTTAATAGCATTTTTTTTATTAAAAAAAAATGTATTTTAAAACGCTTAAATAAACTGTTTCAAAATCTAATAGAAATTTTTAGGGTTGACAACAGGTTATTTACGAAAATTTTGTTTAAATTTTACTCTTCTTACTAAATACAATTTTTTCAGGGTTGCCACCTGCTTTTTTTCGCGGGTTTTATGAAAATCATATAATTAAAATGTAAAAATGGAATTTCAGTCTTAAAACAAAGTTTAAATAAACTTGTGAAGCATTTTAGGTCTAAAACTTTATTTTTATTTTTTAAATCTTGTATATGGCAACCCTGAAAGTTTTTGTACAATGTTCTAGTTTGTTATACAAACTATGGCAATGCTATATTCTTTATCTTCAATTAATTAAAAAATATAAAAAATAAGTTTGGCCAAAATTAGGCACATTTTGACACATTTTTCGGAGATTCACCCAGAGATGTTTAAAAGAATTAGCACGCAAAAAACAACGCTGAAAATCCGTTACAAATGTGAATGAGCTTAATTGATGTATGTGTCTCATTTTAAATGCATTTTTCTGTTATTATAAATATAACTTTTTGTTTGCAAAAACACATGGAAGTAGCAAAATGTCATAAGTGTCACGTTATATATAAGAAATACCTTCTGATGCCAAATCTGAATCTGACTACGGAATCACTGTACCACTTCAGTATTCTGTGATATTTTTAATATCGTTTTGAAGTTATACAACAAAAAGATTAATTCTAAGTCATGAAATCTGATTTGGCTTTCAAAAGTGTTATTCTTTTCTTTCAAAACACTTTCTGGATTATATTGGCATATTATTTTTCTGCAAAATATTGTAAAATTCAAATTTTTAGCTTTCCTGACACTGTTACTTTTTGATCCTTTTTATGCAGGCCTAATGAACAAATTTCATTATACGATATTTCAGAGGTTATTAAAGATACCTGTATTTATGAATGATTTAAAGTGGCTTTCATCGCATTACTTCAAATGTTATTTAACATCAAAAACACGAAAAAGCAGTCTTTTGGAACTTTTTGAGCAATACGATAGAGCAATTCAGTGCCCGGGCTCAGATTCAGCATCAAAGAATACGATAAAAATTACTATTTTATTTAGTATTTTTTTAGTGCCACATTATGCCACAAGTATTACGTTTTATCATAAGTGTCACATTATGCCATAAGTGTTACGTTTTGTCAAAAGTGTCACATTATGTCATTAGCGTCACGTTTTGTCATAAGTGTCACATTATGTCATTAGCGTCACGTTATGCCACAAGTGTAACGTTTTGTCACAAGTGTCACGTTATGCCATAAGTGTAACGTTTTGTCATAAGTGTCACATTAAGCCATAAGTGTCCAGTTTTGTCATTATTGTCAGATTATGACATTAGTGTCACGTTAGGTCATAAATGTCACACCTTATTATGTTTTTAGTTCTAATACGATCGGCTTAAACTTTTATAATTTTGGATAAATGTAAAAAATATAAAAAAAGTACAATCTAAATGGATTGTTTCGATGAGCCCAAAATCAATTAAATAATTTTTTTAATTTTTATTGATCTTGTTCTCAACAAAAAGAGTCTAAGTTGTAGGCTTAGTTATGAGGGTTTGATATTTAGTAATAAGGATACATTGATACGTTTGAAACATTCTAACATAATATTATTTTATTTAATGTAACATTATCATTTTAACTTATATCATAAGTTTCATCACAGGGGCACTACTTAGGTATACAATCAAAGTTTTATAATACATAATCATAATTCTCATCTAAATCAAAATGCGCTTAGGTATAAATGTGCTTAGGATTAAATTTTAGGATACCTATAAAAACTAATAAAATTTTTGCTGGAAATTTGTAGGAACTAAGATGATTAAATGTATAATCGAATATTATTTACGAATTAGCAACAAATGAATGTTTTTCATCAATTTAGTTAAAAAAAATATTTTTTAAGTTTTCAAATAAAAAATAATTTTTAATTGATTTTATTTAATATACAAACTCCACGCTTAATGTTTGTATGTGTATGTATAAATGTATTTATAAGTATATTGTATTTTTTCAAACAAATTACACTACATATGACGTCACTATGAATTTTGTTTTTGATTTTTTTTTTATAATGATGTAACAAGTAAAATTTACACTTTTGAATAAGATGTTATCAAATAAACGAACAATACGCTGAAGTTTGTGGTGTTTTTTTTTTTTTGATTAAAATGATGTCATTTATGGAAAAAAAACTTCACAATTTGAACTACTCGACTTTGCGACCAAAATGTTACAAGTACACACACAGAGAGAGAGATAGAAAGAGAAATATATGTAAATAATGTGGAAAAATGTTATGAAAAATGTCTACTTTCTACGGTTAATCTCTACTGAGTACTTATGTAAAATCTCTACTTCGAAATGCAACTACGAAAAGTGGCACACTCACCTTTGGTTGTCTTGAAGCCTTGATTTATTGCACGCGTCGTACGCACCGCAGCGCGATAGATTCGCCAATAGAAGAACAACATCACGAACATTGGAATGTAAAAGGAACCAAGCGCCGAGTAGAGGACATAACCACGATCATTTGTCAATTCGCATTTCCATGGGCATGGTGGTGGCGGTCCAACAATCGATGCTGATGGCACTAAATCGTTATCATCGAAATCGCCATAATTGGTATCGGCGGCATTGCTGCCAGCATTTTTTGCAGTTGCTGTTGTCGTTGGTAGCGCTGTGCTGCTGCTGCTGCTGCTGCTGGCAACAATATCGTCATCAGCAATTGAGGAAGCATCATAAGGATTATAGTTTTGATTTATGTTGTTATTGTTGTTGTTTTTGTTATTTCTACTATTGGCCCTGTGCGACGTAAATAATGTGGTTGCATATTGTTGTCGCTGTTGTTGTTGTTGCTGACGCTGCTGCTGACGTAAGCGTTGCTGCTGCTGTTGTTGCGTATGCGGTGGGTGTAAAGAATGCACTAATGACGATGTAAATGGTTTTGTTGTTGTTGTAGTTGTTGCTGCATTTGCAGCTGTTGTTGTTGTAGAATAATAAAGCGTATAATTTCCCCGTGTGTAGGTTGGCGGTGGTTGTACCACAGGCTACAATAAAGAAGGAAATCGGGAAATTTTCAGATTAAAAGAATATTGTACAGTCACTAGGTAGAGGAATATAACAAAGATTTAGAGAAATATTACTTTTTGGACAACTGTGCATTAGACCTGTACGATTTTGTATGAAGCAAAAAAAAAAATCATCCCTAAACCGACACAAAAGTTAGAAGAACTCTTAAAAACGATATCTATACCTGCCGAATGCGTAATTGAGGAATGCAAGAAAGGAGATTTTTGGAATTGAATATTTACCATAGGGCGTAATCGAGATCGTTACAAAACTTCTGGGAGCTGATAAAAGAAGCTAAGACTAACAAAAAAATATCACATTAGGGATCTAAAGTATAAACCTGAGCAGTTTTTGTTTTTAAAGCTGATTTTCTGACATGTTTTACAAAACTAAATGTGTTACCCTAATGTTTTAGAAAAAACTTTTTTTAAGTAAACTTTATGCTACTGGGCAAAATAGTCTAAAGTTGTAGTCTAAAAGTTAAAAATTAACATATTAAATTTCTAAATATAATACTGTGCACTTTTTGATTCACATTAATCAATACATAAGCAATTTTTCTACTGCAAAGGTTACACTTTCAAAATATGCTCTGTAGAAAGTCTATTGAAAAAATATGCATGTTTGCAATAGCAGATATCCTCTGGCAACAAGTTGATATACAAGTTAACATGCAAATGTGTTAACCTTAGCAAAGTACTTTTTTAAAAAAAACATTTTATCAAACAAATGACAAAAAGCCCTAGACAGGAACGTGCTAGAAATGTAAAAAGTATGATAAAATACCATAAATATCATAAGCTTAAGCGATTATTGTGTAAAGGTCAATCACATATGTAGCTGTAAGTCTCTAAAAGTCTGAATACAAGATACATATTTGTATATATACACAAAAAAGGCTGTTCATGTCACTATGTGTCTGCTTTTCATATACACATGCCATTGTTGATGTTTACATTATTTGTATAAGCAACGAGTAACATTATCATTGATAACAATGAAAGCAAAACACAATTTATCACTACAACATGCATACACTTAGTATGCTGTATTACTTTTAACACCGTTATTCCTGTTATTACTGCACTCATTTTACATGCATAACATGACGTATGTGCAACATTTTATTTAAGTATTTTGCTTTAAATTGCTAGGTAGCAAGAATTGAATTGTTTTATTTAAGTTCCGATGTTACTTGGCGCACAATTTTTGGATTTAATTTGTTAAATATTTTTTTATTATAAATTATTTCTTGGTCTTACTAAAGGCCGCAGTATTATAAGACAAAAAACTTTCGATTATATTAACTTTATGACTGAATTTTCTATGAAATTAAATTTTTAAATACTTCTAGTTTGTAAGACAATAAAAATCATAAATAATTACGATCTCTTTAAAATGCCTTTGTTTTATGTAAATCACTTTATTTGAATCATCATAATAACTTTATTAGTCAACACTTTAACTTTAACAATTCATTATTCTCGTTTTTTTAAATTATTTATTCAAAAAATAAAAATTAAAATTTGGTCTTAAAACACTTTAAACAAACTTTTTAAAAATCCAACACAAATTTTTAGTGCTGCCACTTGTTACATTTGCTTAAACTATTTATTTATGACATAACAATTTAAATTTAGTCTTATTATTATTATTATTTAAAAGGCTCTGGATTGTGCTGCGACCTCAAAGATCTTTTGTATAGCCTCTTTCCCTATGAGAACAGTTCTAGACTGTCTATAAATCTTGTCTCTGCCATGAGATTAATCTTATCTATGTCATTATTCTTAAGACGCTTAAATAAACTTTTTAAAAATCAACAAAAAAATTTTAGGGTTGCCACCTGGCTATTTTCGAAAATCTTATACAGCTCTTACTTTTTTTGACTAAATTTCAGTTCGATGAGTTTTTAACGATTTGAGCGTCGATCAATTTTGAACGACTTAAGCTATTATTTTTAAATGTGTAATTACAATGGTGAACATAAAAAAAGAAAGATTCAAAATAAATTTTCGAAAGTAACCATGTGGCAACCCTAAAAATTTATGTTGGATTTTTGTATAGTTTTGAGACTAAAATTTTATTTTAACTTTTTAAATATATTGCTTAAGCGAAACTTAAAAAAAACATATGGCAACTCTGAAAGCTTGTGTATATTTTTTAAAAATGTTTCAGAGGTTTAGATCATCATATTCTATACTTTCAAATTATAACAAAATAAAACTAGTAAAGTTGGTATCTTTGGCCTGGCCAAAGAACTAAATACCCTACACTGCATTTCAAGTATATCATTAGGAGAGTATAAGAACAAATTGCTTATATGGGAAGTGCCACGCCCTCGCCTCTGAGCTTACCTTGTTTTTGCGTAGAGTGTTTGAGTAAAATTCGGTATGGTTTTCTTAAAAAAATCTTTCAGTACAGCATTTTGAAACTTTCGCTTATATGGGAGGTGCCACGCCCTCTATTTCAACTTCGCCTACTTTAAGCTCAGAGTTTACAACTAATGTTCTTCGTATTTGAGTGGAATTTGGTTGGATTATCTCAAAAAACACTTTCATTATATAATATTGAAACATTTGCTTATATGGGAGGTGCCAGCCCTCTTGTCCGATTTTACCTAGATCTTGCGTATAGTTTGCATTTATAGATCTAAGTGTTTGAGTGTAATTTTGTTGGGTTATCTCAAAAAACGCTTTCCGTATAACATTATGAAACTTTTGTTTATATGGGAGGTGCCACGCGCTCTAGTCCGAATTCGCATAGTTTTTGCTCAGAGCTAATACTTACTTTCTGTAGTATTTATGTGTGTTTTACTTCTGTTATTGCAAATAATGCTCTTATTATTGCATTTTGAATATATTTTTTGTATGAGCGGTAGGCGTGTCCGTTGACCGATTTCGCTCATTTTCAATCCCCCGAATTAACTTTTACGACGAAGGCAGAATACCAAATTTCATTGAACTGTATTGCTCAGTTTTCCCAAAAAATGTATTTCCACACACACTCAGCCAGCCAGGCAGCCAGCCAGCCAGCCAGCCAGACAGACAGACGGACATGGCTATATCGACTCAGGAGGTGACGCTGATCAAGAATATATATACTTTTCCATACCTGCCACGCCTCCTTCTCTGCGTTACAAACGGAAGGACAAAGTGAATATACCCTGGGTGTAGGGTATAAAAATAGTTACGGACAAAAAAAGTCATATTTTGGTACATGCCAAAAAAAAAGACATACTGATAAAGTAAAATATAATAAAAATTTTTACATTTACTTATGGTCATAACTCAGCAATGCAATTTGACTGAGAATAACATATATCAATCTACCTATAAATATATAACAAATGCACAAATGACTTTATTAAAGCCAACATTACGTGCACATTATTATAGTAATAGTAGTAGATATCGCTATAAATTTGCAACTGTCAGCCAGTTAGTCAGCAGAATGCACTAGTAGTAAGATGACAAGAGCAAAGGACTAAGCAGAGCAGAAAAATTGTAATAAATATAAAAAAGAAGCTTAAATCAGGTCGTTGGAGAAATCGATATAAGCCTCAAATCGAATTTTAATAAACGTACGCTGTAAAAATACAAACGAGCGCACACAGTGTCAGTTAAACGCACAAACACAGAAATACCCTTTCAGGCATACAACACAACAGAGGTAACCAGTAGGAAATAATTTTTAATATTTATGATAAAAATTTGGATAACATGGCGTATGATTGACATTTATTTGTGTGACTGATATCTAACCTTCTATTGACGATTCGGTGTATAGCTTGATTTCGATGCTGTTTAGAGTACGCAAATGGATGTTATTTAATTTGATACATTTCATTTGTTAAAAATCTCAATTTAAACACTTGGCCGTTGATTGAGCGAAATGTAAGCAAACGAATAAAATTACTTTCGTGTTTTTTAATTATACATGAGACTGTTTTTTCTTACACAAAATATTTATTTTCTTTTTATACCTTTCAGTCACTAATTGCTTAGTTTCCTTTTAGGCACTTAGCTGCTTCCTTTTCCAATATACATTAATAGACTGCGGCTGTAGACAGTTGAATAGTTGCAGTATGCCTGTGTGTCAGTGTCTCTTTATTTTGTGACTGTATATAAGAGATATACATACACAAGTGTGTATGCTTGTGTTTGTATATATATTTTTACGACACATATAAAGCAAAATAATGCCGATAGCAGCTTCATGTTGATGCTGCTGTATAGGACTGTTGCTGCTGCTGTTGCTGTCGCATTACAGCCGCATATTTCGCTACAGTTGTAATATTTTTATTTTTGTCTTTTGTTGAAATCCTTTATTTTTTTCTCTTTCCTCTTCTTTGTTAGTTTGTTGGTATTTTATTTTTGTTGTTGTTATTTTTTTCCAATATACATATATGTATATTTACGTTGTAAGATGCACACAACAAGCACACATTGAACACTGAACAGTTTTATTGTGTTTGTTGATCAAATATAATTTATTGTGTTTATAACTTTGTCATTGTGTGTATGTGCCTGTGTATTTGAGTGATTGCATATGTTCATTATAAGATGCTAAAGGCCATCAGTATTGATGCACATTAAGGTAATGGAAAAAAGTTCGTACATATGTTGTAAGTTTTCATATAAAAATAATTTTAAACATAAACTTGTAGTAGGTACACTTGAAGTTTTTGTAATAAATTACTGCATATCTTGCATAGTTTTCAAAATAAATTTGAATTGAGATTCTACCCACTAAAAATAGCCTAAAAGGATGCAAAGAAATTTTACTGCCTGCGTAAATACACAATCAGTGCTGTCTAACATAAATAAAAGCACAGGTCGATTTTGTATGAAGCAAAATAAAATCATCCCGAAATCTACTCAAAACTTAGAGGGCCTCTTACAAACGATATTGGCATAATTTTTTTTTTTTTTTTCATTCCGAGAAAACCAGTCGAGCACTCTTGATTCTTCTGAAGGCCCATTTTGGCTAAAAAAACATGATTTTTGGTCATAACTTTTCAAGGGAAAGTGGATGCTTTAGAAATAAAGACTATGTTCTTACAAAAATTTTCGCATCCCAAAATCGAATTTTTTACGTTTTTCAAAAATACGATTTTTTAATCAAAAGCAAGGCATTTAACGAAAAAAGTATATAAGGCAAAAAATGCTTAGAGTCATTCACAGAAAACGTGTGAGTTTTTTGAATTTTAGTAGTTCCCATTATTGAAAGAATACTCACAAAAAAATTCAGCCATAATACTATGACGTTGGCGTAGTTATAATAACTAGATTTGCGCAATGGTTAAAACTTGATCACAAATGTATCAAATAATTTGGGTACATTTTGGACAGTTTTAGTACCTTTTTGCTATTTGGTACAATATAGAAATGATCATTTATCATCCCTAGTACAATGACAAATGTGAAACGAAAAGAAAACAAAAAACATGATGTCAGTGTCAGTCAGCTTTTTATCTTTCTCTTTGTGTCCTCTTTTCAGCTCTGTATGACCGCGAATTTTATCGTTCTTAATAATGAAAAATTTGCATTTAATTTTACCTCGCTTAGTGGCAAATTATTAACATAATTTTAGCTTTGTGCACATCTACACTTAAATACCTTTCTAATAGTGTATAATTCAAAGTCGAACTCCATTTGTAACATAGTAAAAAGGTAGGACAAATGTTTGTTTTGCGTATTCAAAACACTGATTTTCTTGACCTTTTGCACCCGATATCTCGCGAAGGTACCACGGGTTGACTAAAACAAAAGTTAGTATCCACTATTAGAAGAATACCCACAAAAACTTCAGCCATAATACTATGACGCAGGCATAGTTATGGCAATTTGAAAATCAACATTCATATTACTATGAACACTTGTTTGTGGAAAATACCTAAGAATAAGGTATCTCCTAAGCTGTGAGTCGTACGAAAACAATTAGCACCACTTTTCGACATGAATTTTTCTAAGCTACATAGTTATGGATATAAAATAGCCGTTAGCGAAATATTCACAAGAAAATGTTTTGCTCAACCATTTGCACCCGATAGCTCACGAAGGCACCACCTCCCAGCATTTCACTATAAAAAGTTCATACCTACTATTGGAAGAACATCCCCAAAAAAAATCAGCTTTGATACTTTAAGCACAGTCAGCCAAGCGCTGGCTCTTAGTCTATAACCTATCTTGAAATATTAAAAGCATTAAAATAAATCAATAAATTTGAAGCAAAAATCATTTCGAAATGAAATTTAATGTACTATCAAGTCGACTAATTCCACATTAATAGAGAGAACTTAATCGTAAGTTTAAGCCACTTAATAAGCAATAAAATAAAAGTTCAACTGAAATAAAAATCATTCACTTCCCCTGCAATGAGACCAAAATAAACTTTCTGAAGTTGAACAATTTATTTGCTAAAGTCAAAGTGGGAATACGAAGCAAACCTTAAGAAATAAAAAAAAACTTTTTTATAAAACGACAAAGTCGCATGAAACATATAACAGACTAAATTCCAACCACTGCTAAGGAATGTTTGCGTAAAAGTCTGCAATAAAAAGTACAAATACTAAGGCATATATATGCACACACGTGCACGCATAAGTTTACTTCGAGAGCATTTATGTAAGCAAAAGTGTGTTTCACTTCTTAAGCTGTCCGATCTAACTCTTAAGGACTTATCTGCTAAATAAATAAAAATCCAAAGTTTATTCTCATATTTTAAAGTCTTTCAAAAATGTATAATATGTACATTCGTATATAAATAAATAAACAAAAGGAATATGGCAAAGAATTAACTTTTAGCCTTTGCGGACGACCGTATACATTGCATATGTATATGTGTGGTTTTATTGACCATAAAACGCTTAGTGCTTAGCATGTTGAAATCACGTCATATAAGCCAAATATCAACAGCAACATGTATTTGGTACGTAAAGCATTTACACTTTGTGCATATTATTTTTTATTTATTTATTTTTTGTGTTTCATTCAGACAGATATGTAAATATGCAAAACAGATTTCTAAAAAAAAATAAGACTTTTAACGTCTTTAACAGCTTAAATTCCCTCCAACAACATATTTAATTTTTTCACTTGCTGGTTGTATCATTTCACTACATTTCTAGGGCCTCATAATGACTAGAATAATCAAACTATAAGCGCAAGCTCTGAGCAAATACTGGGCTAATTCGGACAAGAAGACGTGGCACCTCTCATATAAGCAAAAGCTTCAAAATACTATACTGAAAACGTTTTTTGAGATAATCCAAATTTCACTCATACACTAAGGACTACAAATGCAAGCTCTGAGAAAAAAACTGGGTGAATTCAGAGAAGAGGGCGTGGCACCTCCCATATAAGCAAAATTTTCAAAATAGTGAAGTGAAATGAATGTTTGGACAGGCCAAAGGTAACACGCTTACTAGTTTATATTGGACGCGGGGTCATTCACATCGAATAACATATTCACAGGTTTTGGGCAGATTTAGTATTGATTTGAAGCAGAAATTACCACATTTGGCAAAGAAAGGAGTGCTGTTTCACTTGGCAAAAACTTTAAAAATGGGCTACGAACTGCTACCTCATCCAGCATATTCTCCAGTTTTAGCCCTCTGCGACTTTTTCTTGTATCTAGACCTAAAGAAATGGCTGAGCGATAAGTGATTTAGGTTGAATGAAGAGGTCATTATTGAAACAAATGCTAATTAAAAAAATTCTGGATTAAATGTAACGAGCAAAAAGAAAACTGTTTTAAGAAACTTAAGGCTTTTTGGCCAAAAAAAAAAAAATATTTTATTCAAAAAGTCTCGAACTCTGCAAGATTATTTCTCACCATAGTAACTCCAAAACTACAGATTCGAACTAAGCTGCTCAAAATTCATATAAAAAAGTTAAATAATTTAAACATAAATTTCTATCAAATGGTTCGGGCCCATAAAATGTTCTCTGGAAAGAACCGAATTTTTCAAATGTCAGATGTTGGTATCAAAAAAACTGCCGAAATGGGTAGATAAAAACTATATATCAGTTAATCCTTATAAAATGGAAGACTATTTGTTCACAAGCAATATAAAAGACCTATCGTTGTTCCACCCGAACTTGAAAAACCAGTCTGAGGTTATCAACGGCCGGCCGCAGTTCTTGGGTTTAAAATATGTTGAAATTGTGACAAACCGAACGGAGAAAAATAAAAAAAACCTTTGAGTATAGGATATTTCGAAAGCCATACATGATAGAGCATTTGTAAAAACAGAAATTCGATTTTTGAGGTTAGCATATCTCAAAAACTAAGATAAGATAGAGGGACTGGATTCAGATTCAAGATTGCGAAATGCGTCGAAAATATCTAGTTTTGTTTTATTGTGTTTTTTTTATACCCTACACCCAGGGTATATAAACTTTGCCCTTCCGTTTGTAACGCAGAGAAGGAGGCGTGGCAGATATAGAAAAGTATATATATTCTTGATCAGAGTCACCTCCTGAGTCGATATAGCCATGTCCGTCTGTCTGGCTGGCTGGCTGGCTGGCTGGCTGGCTGGCTGGCTGGCTGGCCGGCTGGCTGGCTGGCTGGCTGGCTGGGTGTATGTGGAAATACATTTTTTTGGAAAACTGAGCAACATAATTCAAATTTGGCGCACAGCCTCCGTTGTAAAAGTTAGCTCGGGGGATTGAAAATGAGCGAAATCGGTCAACGGACACGCGTACCGCCCATACAAAAAATATATTCAAAATGCAATAATAACAGCATTATTCGCAATAACAGAAGCAAAATACACATAAATACTAGAGAAAGTAAATATAAGCTCTGAGCAAAAACTAGACGAATTCGGACTAGAGGGCGTGGCATCTCCCATATAAACAAAAGTTTCAAAATGTTATACGGAAAGCGTTTTTTGAGATAACCAAACCAAATTACACTCAAACACTCGGATCTATAAATGCATGATATACGCAAGATCTAGGTAAACTTGGACAAGAGGGCGTGGCACCTCCCATACAAGCGAAGGTTTCAAAATGCTATACTGAAAGATTTTTTAAAGAGAATCTAACCGAATTTTACTCAAACACTCAGAACAGCAAATGCAAGCTCTACGCAAAATCAAGGTTAGCTCGGAGATGAGGGCGTGGCACTTCCCATATAAGCAATTTGTTCTTACACTCTCCTTATAATATACTTGAAATGCAGTGTAGGATATTTAGTTTTTGGCCAAGCCAAAGATACCATCCTTACTAGTTTTTTTTTTTCAAAAACAACGTTTTTCGCCCTATTTTGATTTTGAAAATTGTTGAATTTTGTTGCTTAAACCATAAAGTATTATTTAGAAAAAGAAAACCAAAAGTTTCGCTTACTTTTAGCTTAACCTCGTTTCAGAAAACTGTATCTATTAAACAATTAAAAAGTTCATTTGTATTTGGTTTCATATAACGAAAACTATTTAACTATATTGCTTAGAATTCTTATTTGTTTTGGCGAATTGATATTCTTAAAGAAAAATGAAAATCAAATGTTCCATCAAGAAACCATTTTAGAAAGGAATTCAAATAAAACTGGTATACAGCCGAATTCCTACACATTTCTTTCAATTGTTACCAACTGTCACAATTTTTATATTTCTCTTACACAAATTGGTTGTATTGTATTTCTCTTCTCTTTTTTTTTTGTATGTATATCCAAAAACAAAGACAAAAATAATATTGAATATCAACAAGAACAACTTTATAGATAAGGAAAAACAAAAACAAATATTCCAAAAAAAGAACACTTGCAAAAAATGGCACAACTTCAAATATATTGTACGTAAAAGCAATAAAATATAAGTAACGAAATGTTGGCAAAAATGTGGCAAAATAATAAAAATTATTATACGTTGACATTCATAAGTACGGAGAGTACCATCAGTATGGCTTTAAGTAACATGAATATGAAGAGATAAATATTTTCACATTGATAAAAGTACATTCACCCATGTGGGAAAATCGGAAAATGGCTAAACTTATCAGCCAGCGATAGCTACGAGTTTAAGTCACAAAATTACACTAGCTGGCAAATAATTGAAAAAATTCTGAACTTTAAATGCAACTAATCATTTCCTATGTAGAATCGGCTGCTGGTAGTGTAATAAATTTGATTTAGAATATCAATCTCCGCTAGGTGATGTAAAATTTTTCGCCAGGGTAATTCAATTTTCGAAGTGTAAGCAAAGTATCACATCACATCCCGTTATTACACATTTATAAATATTGTATGCGAGACATTGACGCCGGTTATATGCTTCGTCAGTTTGTTTGTTGTGGTAATTGATATCAATATTTGTTTTTATTGTACGTAGAGTCTTTGTGTTGTATTTCTGCAGGTTCTTTTCTTCTCCGGTACCACTAACGAATTTCACGTCATCATTATCTCTTCAACATCATGAATTTTGTCTTTGGTTAAAGTTTCCAAAAATTTTGGTCTTATGCATCATGATCATCTGCTCTAGAAAACATATTTCAAACACGTGTTTACATCTCTTTAATGTGGTGAGATGATGGAGCAGCAGCAGCAGTTGATTGCTCGCCTCTTAAAAGTTGGCAACTTTTAGATACATGGAATAGTACCATGAATATGGAATTTAATGCTTTCAATGCGGTACGCATAGTCATACACACACTGAACACAATGTGTGCTGTTAAACGGATTTGCATGTATATATATGTATGTATGTATATTTGAGTGTATATATATGTATGCAATAGAATAAATATATGGTAATATAAACCATTTCGTATTCAAATTATTTTGTTATGATTCGTTTTTTTTTTTTTTTTTTTTTTGTTTATTTTGTATTGTCAGAGCGTTTTTATTGGTTTTATTTTGTTGCTGTGTCCTTCGTTGCTATTGTCGTTGTTGTTGCTTTACCTATAACACAGCAAGAATATAACAGTAAAAGATATATTAAATGGAATTATTCAAGGTAAAGATTGATTGTTTCCTGCTGACAAAATGACTTGTCTTGAGTTTTTTAAAAAAAAAAAATATTTCCAAGAATTTCCAGGCAGGTGGCTTTGGTTGACATAAAATTTGGCCATAGTTTGGTTTCAATATTGATTTTTTTTTAATTTAAAAGAGAAAATCCCATGAAAAATTCAATAAGTTTAGTGACTTTAATGCTTCAGGCTTTTAGTATTTATAATTCTTAGAATGAAATTCTGACATTACCTTTGTAGTAGCTTTTATTTAATTATTGTGTTGGGCAAAAATTTATGTGGCTTTTAATGAAATATGACATTTCTCAGTATTTTTTTTTTGTAGAATTTCTAAGCGAAACATAAAATAGAATGTCTATATGAGAGTAGGTATGTATTTATGAATATTCAATGCCTTTAGTCATGCAAATCATAAGTAAAATGTCTATTGGCTATACTCTACTTTACTCGGAACTCTGTTGAGATGACTTTTACTGTGAACAGTTTGGTTACATTCACAAGAAATGCGCTGAATGCCTAAACCCACCCATATGCAAAAATAGAAATATATGGCCTTCCCCAGAAAAAATTTACACTTTTGTATTTATCTTAAGATTTTGTCTTAACTGATCGTGATATTCGTCGAAATATGGGTGCTATTTTTTCTATATAAAATGACGCTTAAGATATATAGAAAAAATCGTAACAACACTTGAAACGAAGTACAGCAATCAAGAAAAAAATTTCGAATTGAATTTGTCCACTTATCTGGAAAACCAGCATTAATATATTCGGCTATACTTACCTTAAAATGCAAATGCATCGTACAACACTGAGCTCTGGGCTTATTTTGAAAAAGAGTTTTTTGTATTTCACGAAAAAAAGTGAATAGGTATAAAACCTGGCTTAGACACACAGTTAGAGAAAAAGTGAATCAACTCTGAACGCAGAATCCCAACACTATAGTACGAGATACTGCTGCTAGCACAGGTACCTCGAAATCTACTATACAAATAATAAAGAAGAAAAGTAAGCTGGAGACTTGCAGAGTACAAAAAGTAGAAGATTGTTCCGGTGAAAAGCATCTAGAGGCTCAAAAGCGATTCCGAAAGGTCAACAAGAAAAATAAACATACCAAACAATTATTAGAAATTCTCGATGGTTAGAAATTCGAGGTCCAAAGCTTTGCTGACGATTTGGTAATTATGGTTAGAGGTAGGTTTGACCTTACCATAGCTGAACGAATGCGACTACCTCTCGACTTAGATCAAGACTGGTGCCGAGTGAAATCACTAGAAAATAACCCTTATAAAACCACTCTGGTACTCTTTACTCGGAGGAGAGAGCTAAATCTAGGAGCTTTAAGCATGGGGAAACGGTTCTAATGATTTCCGAGGAAATAAAATACAGTGAAAGCTCGCTAATCCAAAGGTGTAATCCAAGCTGAATTTATGACACGTTACATACTCTATAATCCGATTTGAATTAATTTAAAAAACTAACGGGACATCATTGAGAATCAGAGCCTACTATGGTTGATATTGTAAGTCTTTGACAAAAGTCTTACTTGGAATATTCGTATATCATACATAATAAACAAAGTCTTAAAGATTACATATGCTTGCCAAATACTGTATGGTTCAATGTTCAATGTTCAATGTTCAATGTTCAATGTTCAATGTTCAATATTCAATATTCAATGTTCAATGTTCAATGTTCAATGTTCAATATTCAATGTTCAACGTTCAAGGTTCAATTTTCAATGTTCAATGTTCAATGTTCAAAGATCAATGTTCAATGTTTAATGTTTAATGTTTAATGTTTAATGTTTAATGTTTAATGTTTAATGTTTAATGTTTAATGTTTAATGTTTAATGTTTAATGTTTAATGTTTAATGTTTAATGTTTAATGTTTAATGTTTAATGTTTGATGATTAATGTTTAATGTTTAATGTTTAATGTTTAATGTTTAATGTTTAATGTTTAATGTTTAATGTTTAATGTTTAATGTTTAATGTTTAATGTTTTATGTTTAATGTTTAATGTTTAATGTTTAATGTTCAATGTTCAATGTTCAATTCTCAATGTTCAATGTTCAATATTCAATGTTCAACGTTCAAGGTTCAATTTTCAATTTTCAATGTTCAATGTTCAAAGATCAATGTTCAATGTTTAATGTTTAATGTTTAATGTTTAATGTTTAATGTTTAATGTTTAATGTTTAATGTTTAATGTTTAATGTTTAATGTTTAATGTTTAATGTTTAATGTTTAATGTTTAATATTCATGTTCAATGTTCAATGTTCAATGTTCAATGTTCAATGTTCAATGTTCAATGTTCAATGTTCAATGTTCAATGTTCAATGTTCAATGCTCAATGTTCAATGTTCAACGTTCAATTTTCAATGTTCAATGTCCAATGTTCAATGTCCAATATTCAATGTTTAATAATTTATTCTAATTTTATGAGCTTTAGTCATTATTTGCAAGAATCGAAAATTCCATGCATTGTTCAACTAAGATAATTATGTCAATTAGGATAAGAGAAAAAACTACTATACATGACTATGGCGACATATTTTTCGGTTAACGCCTCGTAACTATCATCAGATTTACAGGTTTACTGTTTCTTGATTTAATTTATTTTAAATTAAATGATATAACAATTGGAAAATTAAACTTTTTGTCTTAGGTCGGGATTGAACTAGGAGTATTTGAAGTCAAACTCTCTACATAACGCATTTATCAACGGACTGCGCTTTGTGCCCTTCAGAAAAATTGTTAGCTTAAGTGCCCATATGCATGTAGTGAGGTTTTATTCCAATTTTTCTTTGTCATAACTCCTGTTGTTGACTCATTTTAAAATCATTTGTTGAAGTATTAAAATGCCAGCCTATAATCCTAATAGTCTTTGTCATCAAATATGACTACTTTTAACTCAGCTTACATTCAGGAAATATATAAATATACAATTTTTTTAATATCAATAAAATATTTATGTCCCTTAGGAGTAATAGAAAAGGAACTTACAACAACTACTTATGCATATATTAAGACTGCCTCATTATATTTTCATTTTGTACATTGTCAAAAGGAAACTCTTGTGAAATTTATAATATTCATAAAAGTAGTAAGAAATATAACAGATATTTATATCAATTTGTATATGGCAAATAATAATAAAACTAGAAATAACCATAAATTCAACTCAAAATGGAAATCTTTTTCGATTTCAATTCAAACAAATGCAAAAGAAAAAAAGTAAAAAAAAGCAAATTCTCTTCATAAAACTTTGTGTTCAATTCACAAAGACATAACAAATCCTGCCTATCTTAGCACATTTACAGTAATACTACTAATACACGAATATATGTATACTGTGCACTGACACATGCACGCAAAACCCTCATTTAGGAGTGTCAAAATAATAAAAGTGAAAACCAACATATTAGTAGTGGAAAAAGGCATTCGTCAATTTGCAGAAAATGTCGCTCTGTGATAACGAGCACGACAAATTTCAAATTGATACATTTTGTATTTGTTGTGGTGTGTGCGCCTTTTTTGAAATGTCTTTTTACGTCATTCAATTCAGCCCTGATGTTTTTTCTCTTTTCATTTTTTTTTTGTCCTTTACTTCCCTTACAGATTTTTTGGGTTGCTACTTCTTTATTGGCCTCTATATTCGACTCAATTGACTGGAATTCATTTTTTTTTTTTTTTGTTCGTTTTATTTTGGAAAATTTAAGAAAATGTCATTTATTTATCACATGTCACCCATACTTGCCCAATTTTGCTTGATTGTAATGTTGCGCGTAGATGTGTGTGTACGACTTTGTGCGTGTGAAATCTTGTGTATTTGCTGGCCGCTTAGATAATCAGTTTGTTGGCTTAACAGAGAAAAAAAGACTCATATATCTAACTCTACTACTTACATTTGTTGGGCTTTTGTATTGGTGTGTGTGTATTTGGTAAAGCATATATGAAGGGAAGTTTTCATAGCAGTTGGGTGGCTTTAAAAATACTTGTCTTTCAATTTAGCTCAAGTTAAAGGGTTCAATCGGAAGTGATGCCATTCGTTTATAGAGAAACTTGTCCTTGAAAAGTAAGTCTTACTTAAAGACAACCCTGGGCTGGATCAGCCTACTACAGAAATTATTCAAAATTCAGAATAAGACTATTGAAGGTTTATTTTTTGTAGAAAAAATACTCGCCATAATGTAGTGTAAGCCCGGGAGATGTGGCACCCCCAGATGATATGGCACCCTTTTTTATATCCATACTTGCAGCTTTCGTAGGATTCAAGTAAGGAGAAAATTGAATTCAGTTGCGCCAATGACTGTGTGGTGAAAAGTTCATTTGGCTGCAGTTGCTGTAACAAGTTGTGTGCCGGATTAAAAAAAAAAAATTGCAAATGCAAACGGCTGACCTTTTCTTTTTTGCATATGTTTTGAGGGGGCAGCAGAGCGGTAATTAAGTATTTGATACATTTAATTCGCTTGTGTTTTTTTATTCGTCTTGTGGCATTTTTATTCCGTATATACCAAATACAAGAAATGGAACCCAATTACTGAGGGTGCCATTTCTTCCTTTGCATGTTATAAAATACATGCGAGTACAAATATGAAGCGCTTGAACGTATAGTCAATCCCGAATAGCAGAATTTTAGTCAGGTGGGACATTCAATGATTCCTTTTTAATTTTTATCTAATTAATTTGACTGACTGCAAGTTACACCATACCAAAAAAAGGTGTTAAGTGAAATCTCGCCTCTACCAACGACTTCGAGAAACACTAAGCCGAACACAAGAAAACAAACGGTAGGAATTCTAACGTCTTTTGATAATATAGTCCAACAGAAAAAGAAAACTTGAAGAGGAAAACACACCAATTTAACATTTCGTGGTTTCAAAAAAGAGGACCTATGTATAAGCGTAAGGTGGTTACTAGTTCTGTTTCTTCCGATGAAGTAAAGAAAATATTTTCTTCCAAGCTAATCTGATATGTTCGTTGGATGTGGAGAAGACTATGCATAAACCACTAAACCACATGATTGAATCCAATGTGCAATGTACCGCATGTGGTCACACAAAACATGTACATCTTATACAAAAACATGCAACAATTTTGGCAATGACAACTTTAAAGCCAAATCACTCATGACATGGTGCCATTTCACGCATACTCACAAGTGATTTCGCACTTTATATGCAAAATTCAATAGAAAAGTCATATTTGCAATAATTTTTACCTTAAAGAATGAATTCGTATTTAGTTCCTTTAGAAATACCTTTTGATTCCAGTTTTATAGAAGTTCAACAAAAAAGGTGCCATATTTCCCAGGCTTACCATAACTGTTTAAGTCATTTTTAAACTCTTGACATGACTAAGCTCAAAGACACATGGATACAAATGGCAACATAATTATCGTGTTGCCAAGGCAGCTCTGCAATGCCCAATGTCCAATGTTCAACAAACAATGTTCAATTATCACTGTTCAATGTTCAATGTTTAATGTTCAATGCTGAATGTTCAATGTTCAATGTTCAATGTTGAATGTTGAAAGTTGAATGTTGAATGTTCAATGTTCAATGTTCAATGTTCAATGTTCAATGTTCAATGTTCAATGTTCAATGTTCAATGTTCAATGTTGAATGTTGAATGTTCAATGTTCAATGTTCAATGTTCAATGTTCAATGTTCAATATTCAATGTTCAATGTTCAGTGTTCAATGTTCGATGTTCACAGATTAATGTTCAATGTTCAATGTTCCATGTGCAATGTCGAATGTTCAATGTTCCATGTCCAATGTCCAATGTTCAACGTCCAATGTCCAATGTTCAATGTTCAATGTTCAATGTTCAATGTTCAATGTTCAATGTCCAATGTTCAATGTTCAATGTTCAATGTTTAATGTTCAATGTTTAATGTTCAATGTTCAATGTTCAATGTTTGATGTTCAATGTTCAATGTTTAATGTTCAATGTTCAACGATTAATGTTCAATCTATAGATCAGACCTGCCTGAGAGTTTTTCTTAGTTCTTTCCCAAACTGAACTGGAAACTGTGTGTAAAGAAATTTATCCGTAATCACGATGTAAAGAATACATTTTGGCGTATTTCAACTCGACCACCCTAAAATGTTTAATGTTCTGTATGCGTGTTAAATGGCGTACGTGTGCATTTATACATTTATCTATGTGCTGCGATGAAAAATGTTGAGTTTTCCTTATTAATACCCAACACTTTGTCAATGTAAAAATTATAAAGAGTTGCTGCCAACGCCGCTACTTTAGCCAAAAGGATCAACATGTTTTTGTGTGTAATTTAGGTGGCACTAACGTTTGAAAGTAGGATACAAAAGATATCAATTTAGATGTCTGCGTATAATGAAACAGCGATAA
Organism: Calliopum simillimum; assembly: GCA_951812925.1. Classification (NCBI taxonomy): domain Eukaryota; kingdom Metazoa; phylum Arthropoda; class Insecta; order Diptera; family Lauxaniidae; genus Calliopum; species Calliopum simillimum. The sequence continues at coordinate 110,817,905 of OX638368.1, forward strand.
TTTTTGGTATTATTTTCAAAATTTATGTGTATGAGATTTTCATAAAGAACAGATTAAATAAAGAATAAAGAGGAAAAAACAAGTAATGCAAAGAGCTAACATTATATTTTAGAATAAATTTAGCTTTTATAGTTGAATTTGGCAAGCACTTAAGCAAATTTGACCACAAATAGCGTCATTGACACCATTTGGAAACCGACGATTTATACCATTTTTTTATTTCAGGCTGTGTCACCCACCACTTGTTCCAAATCGCTGCACTCTTTGGCATTTTTGGCGGAAATGCAGCAAAACTTAGCTGGGTGGCCTGACTTGTGCAGGTGGTGTGTCGTTTGCTTTTTTTTTTCTTTGTTCCTTTGAAATGCACAAATATAAATTTAGCAGTAGCGTCCATTAAGTTAGTTGTCAACGAATTTGGCACATATTACTTTTGAAAGAATAAAAGCTATGGAACAAAAACTGAAGAAAACAAAAAACGGCCAACACGTGTTGTAAACGATGTCATGGTCGGTTGGTTGGCTTTTGGAAATTTAACTTTTTTTTTGGGTGTTATATGATTTGGCAGCGTTTAAGCATTTATTTAAAAAAAAAAATAATTTTTTAGACAGTTGACTTGATTTGCAAATTATTATGGAAAATTACAAAAAGTAAGTAAGATTCCATAGAACGCTTAAAATATACTAAAACAAAGAGCGAAACAACCGCAAAACAAAGCAATTTACGTATTTTTTGGTCACTAATCGATTTTTTGATTCATTTATATAATTTAGTACATAGTTTATTTGGAATAAAGAGATCTTGCCTTCAAAGAATGAAACTAAAAGTCCAATTGAAAAACGTTAAACATGTAGTACGATAATGAAAATTGTGGCTAACCGACGCCATTTAAAAAAATAATTAAAATTTTTTCTGGAGTTGCATCATAAGCCCAAAAACAGCGTTTTCTGCAGCATCAAGCAATGAGATCTCGGAATACTACAGGTTTATATTATGAGCAATTTTGACATTGGTACATGAAAAGTTTATTTTCATCTTTTTATTTTCTTTCGCCGTAAAGTTAATTCATGGTCGCTCTCTTGCAGGTAAATACAAACCTCTGAATTAGATGTGCATGCGAGTAAAAAGAAATGATGTCTGGTCCTTGTGAGACCATTATAATGGATTCAAAACTCTATACATAAACTATAGAAAGCATCCTGAGCTAATACCATGTTAGAGAGCTGTTTCTAAATTAAACAGTGTTCTGTGAGAAATCATGAAACATACTTAGTTTAGAAACACTTGCCGCGGTGGATTTAGCTTTCCTATTGTTCGGTGCTCCTTGTCTTCTTGAACATATAAATCTAGTCAACTGTTCAAGTTCAATTTGATAAATCTCTACAGCAGGCCGCAGAATGAAGTTGGTTTAAAAAGTTATGTTTTCGAGCTTGTCTGGTCAGTCTTGCTTTCAGTATCAATATGTTCTGGAACTCAAATGAGGTGAAACTTAGATTGAAATGTTAGTTCAACTAGTAGCTGTGAACACTCCCAAGCCCGATGTTAAGTTATATTAATGCGATTTCTTCTTCGGAAAGCTCTTTTTGGAGGTATAGCTCTATCAAATGTACATTAAGGTGGATCGACAAAAAACAAAATTTTGCTGATAAAAATTGAAACATTTCTCTAGGTATATTGTAAGACCTTTTACCAAATATTTTGCCCTTGTGAAAACATTACGTGAAGTAGAATCTCTTTGTTAGCACAACTTTATGAAAGACTTTTTCGTTTGACTACATATCGTCCCTTTACAAGTGAAAAGTACTAAGTCAGTTTTTCAAGCTTTGAGATATTTGATGTTTGGTTTTTTGTATGGAAAACGGAGATTTGCTTTTACTTATGTAATGAAAATTACCACTTTTTAATAGAGATATAGGTAAATGAGTCTTATCAAACTAAAGATTATAATATTATGAACCAGAAATACTAAATAACTCAAAACTCGGGAAAACTGACTTAGTACTTTTCACCCGTATAGGGATGATATGAGCTGTTTATTATGAAAGTGAGCAAGTCCAAAACGAGGTAAAAGTAATGTCATAATATGACATTTTGTTGGAAATAAATATAATTGATTTCTGTTTCATCAAAAAGTTTACCTGATAATGTGGAATTGATAGTGTTAAGTTGAAAAAATTATATCGATCAAATTACCGATCATTATGGCACACAATGTGTATGACTTTTGCCTCGTTTTGGACTTGTCTCACTTTCATAATAAACGGCACATATTACAAATTATTTTGGAATGGTACTCACTCGCTCTTGATATTGTTTTTAAAAACAATACAAATTTTCAAATCATATAGCCGGAAAGTGTGCAATGTTATTTTTGAAATATGAAATGAAATAAAACAAGCAACATAAGAAGCATGACATTAATAATAAATAGATGTTATGTTTGAAGTTTTATAATTAACCATTTTCTCAAAACAACATCCTGAGGAAGCGAGTAATTTTCCGAAATCTTTTTATACAGAACTTAAACATTTTTTGACGAAATATTTTTATGAATTTTTTTTTTCGAGGTTATAAAGCCAAATAAAACAGTTTTCGATACAAAAATTTTAGCCCACGCAAAGTACTTATTCATCAGATTCAAATTGTTTTGTGAAATATTTTATCCAGGAATATATTTCAGTTGTTACCAGAAAATATTTTTTGCACGCTCCTTAAAAACTGTTTTTCTTGACCAATTAACTCATACAGGCAGTTATGTATACGTAGTTTTTGCGACACTTCTTCATTCATTTTAGAGCCGGTTGTGTATCACAGTTGGTACACGGTACTCAAACAAGCAATTTTAATGGGACTACGTAGGGTACCCTTTTTTTGCTGAAATCAAAATTCCTAAAACTAAAACTAAAATTCAGACTTTGTTTTTAAAATCGAGACCTTGTCACTTTTTTTGACATAATGGGTTAATAGATAGTATTCATAGATCTTCTAAGTAAAGTAAGAAAATAAGTACATCAAAAAAAAAAAAAATACTAAAATAGTCATTTTCGAAGTATTTGTCAATGCTGATTTTGAATCCAGTCTCAAAATTGATACATCCCGTATGGTTTTTGAGATATCCTAACTTAAAAGTGCTAAAAACACGGTTTTTTGTCATTTTTGAAGAGATATTACCAGACTACGCTATTTCGAGCAATAAAACATGAAATGATTGTTAAGCTTCAGTTTTTTCTCTTCAAAACTTAATTTTAATTTTGTCGATATCTCCTCAAGACAACCTTTGAGAAATACGAAAAACTAGCGAAAATTGTTTGCATTATTAAAAAACGCAAAGTTTTGCTAATTTTTCATACAACTTCCTCAGAGGTAGTCTAACTCATAAGCTTACGGCTTTCGAAATCTATTTAAATTTTGCATATTCTCAAAAAAATTGATAAATTGGTCTGCAGGAACCAAAGCTATATTTATTTTTCTTAACCCGTTTTTATTAAGCTCGAAAATAGGAAAAATCCCATGTTTTTGTGACATGGCCCACAGAAGAAAAAACCATTTTCGGGCAAATAAAAAGTTACGTGTCTAGTCAAATCGATTAAAGTAACATGCTCAAAAGTTTCAACGTGTTCGGTGATAGTCCCGCTGAAAGTTGTTCCGTTTTTTTCGTAGAATATGTCATATACTAAGTAGTTCAATTACTACTTCAAATGCGGTTCTAGAAATCACTATAATATCTTATTCATGATTTTTCGGTTGGCTTGAAAATGTGCCGATTATCCTAAGGCGTTTTTACATTTTTTGATTTCATGTTGTATATTTTATATATTATATCCACATATATCCATGCATGTGTAAACATTTTACCATTTTCCGTGTAAGAAACATCTGGATTCCTTAGAATTTCGACATAATGTGACAGAAATCATCATCAATGCCAGAGTGCCGGCATAACAATTTGACTGCTGGTGTCATTACATTCAACACACATGTCACAAACATAGACACAAATACATGCGCACATGCCACACACATACACATAAATACACACATTAACTTGCGTTGGAACTGGAAAATATGGTCTACATAAGCATACATATACTGTACTGAGTTTGCCAGCTTAAGCTGCACAACGAAGCGTAACACAAAGATCCCCAAGTAAAATAAATTGTCAACGCACTAAAGATTTGGATGACAAGAAATAAATTGCAAAAAAACAAAAAAAAGCACCGGAATAAAAAATATAAAAAATAGAGCTTCCTTTTCTTTTTCTCTTCAAAAAAGTTATTGGCCCGCAAGCAACAGTTTAACAATTTCCTATATAGAAAACAAATTTCATCAAGAAAAAAAAACAAAACCGACAAAAATATATTTCAACCTACTACGAATTACCAACATTACCTCATGCTCACATTTGTTTCTGTATGTGAAAGCAACATGTTGGCTCATTTTATCTTTTACTCACCTTTTGATCCTTCCAGCCGACAAGCGGTGGAAAGCATATAACGAAGGATAGCACCCAGATGCCAGCAATCAGCGATTTGGCTTTTTTCGTTGACATGATGCTTGGATAGGTGACAGGTCGCGTAACGGCCACATATCTGTCAAGTGATATCGCACATAAATTCAATATGGATGCTGTGCACATCCAAACGTCGACAGCAAGCCAAATGCGACACCAGACATCGCCAAATATCCACACCTAAGGGAGAAAAGATGAGCGAAAAAGATATTTTTTTATTTAATTTTTTGTGTCTTTTAAGGAAGCAATTTTTAGAAGGTAAAGAAATAAAGAATGCCAGAAATTCTTTCGTTTTTTTTATTTTTTTGGTTGTAGCAAAAACTAATTTCCCATTATGGTTTTCCATTTCAATCATTGTGTGCCTTACTGTGCCGAGCTATAAAAGAAATTACAGAAAAAAAAAGAAAAAAAAAAAAACAAAATCCAGTCAAGGTTCCGAATATTCTGTATTTTTTTTTTTTTTTTTTGAAGATATGTTTGCCTAGAATAGTCTACGTCCTCCTACTTATATTTGCCATAATTTTATATTCGGCTTGCAAGAGCTTATCCTGGTATTTATATGAAATTTGATTGCTTTATTTTAAATATCGCTTTCACTTTAATGTTTCAAAGATTTTTGCTGATATGCGATATGCCACGCCCTCTTTTCCAAATTCGCCAAAATGTTGTCTAAGGAACCAATGAAAAAATATTAAGAACTTTTTGTCTTTAGTGGGCGTAGAAGAACCCCTAACGGAAAATTCTCCGTCAAGATTAGACCTCTACACAGATTTATATAATTTTGAAATATGGCTGGACTGAACCATTAGAAAGAATAGTTGTAGTAGTAGTCATTTATTTATATGAAAAACTTTTTTTTTTAGTGGGAATGACACCTGCCCTAATAGAAAAAATGCTGCCTTAGCTAAATCGCTTCACCGATTTTGATGAAATTTGCAATTAAATAAGCCTGAATCCCATAAAATATATCAAAAGATTTTTTTTTTTTTTTTTGGTAGGCGTGACACAGCCCCTAACGAGAAAATATTTTATCACACCCAAAATGCTACAGTGCTTTTTATAAGTTTCAACATGGAAACATACTTAATTCTAGGACATTTAATACTTTTTGCTGTATTAACAGTAAAAAAAAAAATCTTTTAATAGTGTTGCAGCCCTGGTTGTTTTTCATTTCAAAATTTAGCTTTTTGATACTTTTTTCAATGTGAATAGAAATGATGGGTTAAATTAATTTTTTTAATAGTAAAAATTAAATATATGAATATCAGGAAGCATCGTAGCCCTGGTTATTATTACAAAATTTAGCTTTTTGATACTTTTTGATTGCAAATAGTTTAAATAGAAAAATTCTTTTAAACAGTACAAATCAAATTGAAACTTTTTCATGGCAAATAGCTTAATGGTTTAAATAAAATCTTTTTAATAGTAAAAAAACAATTTTGGACAGTTTTTTAGCCTCGGTCATATTTTTAAAATTTTTTTTCTGATACTTTTTTATTGCAAACAGTCTTAATGGATTCAATATATTGCTTTCATAAGCAAAAAATATATTTTTAGGAAGTATTGCAGCCCTGGATATATTTTGAAAATTTAGCTTTATGACACTTTTTCAATGAAAATAGTCTAAATGGGTTAAATGAATTCTTTTCAACAGTAAAAACAATATTTTTAGAGAGTATGGCAGCCCTGGATATTTTTTTTTCAAAATTTTGCTCTGTGATACTTTTTTCAATGTAAATAGTCGAAATGGGTTTTATGAATTATTTTAACAGTAAAACCTAGATTTTTAGGGAGTATGTCAGCCCTGGCTATTTTTTTTTTTTTCAACATTTAGCTTCTTTATACTTTGTCCATGAAAATAGTATAAATGGGCTTATGAGATTTTTTAACCAAAAAAAAAAAAAAAATATAAAGGGGTATGGAGGCCCTGATTATAGTTTCAAAATTTACCTATTCGATGCTTTTTTCAATGCAAAAAGTCTAAATTGGTAAAATAAAATGTTTTTGATGGTATAAACTAAATTTTTAGGGAGTATGGCAGCCCTGGTTATATGTTTAAAATTTAGCCTAGTGATACTTTTTCAATGCAAATATTCTTAATGGGTTGAATACATTGTTTTCGACAGTATAAACTAAATTTTTAAGGAGTATGACAGCCCTGGTTATATTTTAAAAATTTATCTTTTTGATACTTCTGTAATGCGAATAGTCTTAATGGGTTAAACAAATTGTTTTTAAAAGAAAAAACAAAACATTTTTGGGCAGCATGGCAGCCCTGGTTATATTTTTAAAATTAAGCTTTATGATTCTTTTTCAATACAAATAGTCTTAAGGGCTTGAATAAATTTCTGTAACAGTAAAATATACATTTTTAGGGAGTGTGGCAACCTTGGTTATGTTTTACAATTTATGTTATTTGATACTGTACATACTTATCTGACTCTATCGAATTTCGAATGGAGTAGAATGATAAAATTTTTAAGTTTTTAGTGATCACGTCATGGCATTCAAACGGGAAAAGTTGTTTCACCTCTTAAGCACTGGACCATTTCAAATAGAATTAAGTATGAAAACGTCTTCCATACACACCTCGCCTGAAAGATACACAGCTTGACTTAAAATGCCAATGAAAAAGAGGGCGGGGTTTTGTTGCCAGTCAATTGTACATTAAAAATCCACTCAAATCGAAATCCTAGCTGATTTTTTTTTGAAAAGAGCTCGAAAAACGGTACACTTAAAAAAAAAATACAACAAACTTTTTGAACTTTTAGGTTAGAATATCTCAAAAAACATACGTGGTAGAGCGATTCCGAGACTGGATTCGCATTCAGCACCGACAACTTCATTGAAAGGTACTATTTTTGTTCCGGTTTGTTGTGTTTTTTTAAGTGAACCGTTTTGCAACCTCTTTTTAAAAAAGGATCAGCCTGGATTTCGATTTGAGTGGATTTTTAATGTACAATCGACTGCCAACAAAGAACCGCTTTCCGTTTTCATTGGCATTTTAGGTCAACCTGTTTATCTTTCAGGCGAGGTGTGCATGAGTAAGGATACAGATTAAGAACTTTTTAGTCTAGTGAAACCGCTCGCGCAAACAAGAACCTCTATTATAATATACATAGTAGAACAAAGCTCATAATATTCTGGACGATTTTACATGAAGTAATACCTTGGCGACACTTTGCCGCTTTTATTCGGATAAATAATCTACAAAACTTTGTTTTGGAAACGTAAAAGCCCAGCTTGAAGATCAATATATCTAAGGTTAAAAATTCGAACTTGAACTTATCTCGTCATGACACTGAAATCGTCGACAGCCTTATTGACATCAGGAGTATAAGTATCTACCTTAACTCGAGAATATCAAAAGCAAAGGATACGTAAGTGAATCATTTATATAAAATTCGAACACAGTTTATTTAGATTTTTTGAAAAATCACACTAAGTACAATATGAACATGATTCTTTAACTAAAAAAGAGAAATACTAAAGGTTAAATATCACGCTTGCTATAATATTCAATAAAAGGATATTAGCAAAAGCTTAAGCCCTCCTTAAAGTCAACTTGATAGAAATGTTGGTGCCATCAAGTTTTCTAGCAATTGATTTTTATTTGGCGTCGCACAATTTGTCGACACCACCAATCAACTGACGTTTGCATAAATGAACATAAAATTACACTAACAGCTACAACGATAACAACAAAACAACTTCTCGAACGCGACTTCAAGTCATCACTATCGTATCCTCTATCGCCCCTCATAAACATTTTAGTTTTAATGCCAAAAGCTCATTGAAATCATCAAGAAAATCAATAACAATCAACAAAAAAAGCTCAGCGCGCACTGGATTATTAACCATATTAGCACGTAATACCGTATGAGATTTTGTACAGGCACGCAATGACCTTGTTGGTGTTAAAGTATGAGTAAATTTTTGTTGTTGTTATTGAATTTGTTGTTATTTAGTTCATTGTCAGTATCAGTATGAAATAAAAAAAACGAAATCAATTGGGAAATAACAAGAAAAGGTTACGTTCTGTTCATAATTTTCTTAGTTGATTTGCTTTTTTGTCGTCATTGATATCGTTTAAATGAAATTGAATTTTCGATATTATAAAGTGAAATAGTTCAGTTTGGCAAAATTCGGAGAAAATATTTTTTAAATTGCAAACAAGATGGTATCGAGGGTTTCTTTTATTACTTAACCTCCAAAAATTGCATGCGCTTGCCGCAAGATGAGTAAGCAAAAGAAATGTCATAATGTAAATTGGCTGGCATTTTGCTAGAATTTAGTGTAATAACTTTTGACTTGACCCTCTCGGAATTCGCTTGAATATTGTCCGCCCTTTCGTCTGAGTCCAAAACCAATAAAAAAGGCAACAACAAAATTTTAAGAGGTAAAAACACCCAAATCTCCAATACAGCTTCAGGAAATTATCCATAGCTTGGACATTTCTCAACTGATTTTCATGTTATGGTCTATTTAGAATGGTAATGAACCATGCTTTATCTATCATCCAAATCCGGTTTGGGAATTATGTTTCTAAGCAAATTTAAAAATATTAAATTTCAATGAAATCCGAGATGATCAAACCAACTCTTATTACGCTAAGCATGAAATGTCTGTATATAATTTGTTCACACTTACCTTAAATACTTCCCACGTTGCTGAAAATGGTAAAACTGCCAGACCCACTAATAAATCGGCTACAGCTAAATTGACAATAAAAAAGTTTGTAACACTACGCAATTTGTTGGAACAAAAAACGGCCGCTATGACCAAACAATTTCCACCTATCACTAATACATTGATAAATTCGAGTATGGCTAATGAGATCAGACTCGCTGGTTCCGTCCATTTCACAGATTTAATAAGACTATCGCACTCGGTTTCATTCATGGCGGTATTTAAATGATGGGTGTATGTATGTGTTTACCACCTGAAATTGAAAAAGAAAAGTCATGTTTAATTTTTTATTGCAGAATAAGGTCAGAATTTGTATGTAAGTTTGAAAAAATTTTAAAAAAAAGTTACTCATACGTTATGTTGGCAACTTTTTGGCAAAATTTTTAAAGCCAGTGCTGCAAATGTAAGAAAAAGCTTTGGCTATAATAGCAATATCTAACAAAAAGTACTTTTGACCCACATTTGACACTAAATGCACGGCATTCAACTTTGCAAACTTGCATATGAACAAAGACAAGAAAAAACCCCCACATTCATAAACCAACACATTGGCATTAACAAAGAAAAATGTCTAAAAATAACAAAAAGCAGAGAAACTTTAAAGCTTATCACATTCATACCAATACACACACACACATATGTACATATCAAACATTGACTTTAATGCAACATTTGAAACCACTACTTTTCAAAGCGCACCGCTGTGTAACACTGCACGCTATCCTCTGAAAAGGTCAAGGCATTCAGCGGGTTGGCGCTCTGTACTGCTGCTGCTGCTGCACAACACAACAAAAATGCGGAAATTCAAAAACGCTAAGGAATTCAAAAAATTGTTACGACCATTGGCGGCGGCCAGATGCAAAAATATTGTTGTGTGCGTTAAATAAACTTTGCTAATGCAACAAGGAGACGAATAAGGATATGTTGCAAAAGCCGAAAAATGTTGAAAAAATTCTAAAAATGTTGAAAAAGTTGAAAAATTCTGATAAACTCGAAAAAGTAGAAAAATTTTGCAAAAGCCGGAAAAATTTAAATAGAAAAATCCTGCAAAAGTCGAAAAAATTTAATGGATTCTAAAATTTTTCAAAAAGTAAAAAATTTTGATGAACTCAAAAATTTTTTAAAAGTGGAAAAATGTTGCAGAAGTCGAAAAATGCTGCAGAGTCGAAAAATTTTGAAGGACTCGAAAAAGTAGAAAAATGTTGCAAAAGTCGCAAAATATTGCAACAGTCGAAAGATGTTATAAATTTCGAAAAATATTGATGGATTTTGTAAAAAGGTAGACAAATGTTGCAAATGTCAAAGAAAATGTTGCAAAATTCGTAAAAGATGCCTTCGAAAATAATTGAAAAGTACAAAATGTTGCAATAGTCAAAGGACGTTGGCAAGATCGAAAAATTTTGATGGATTTTTTAAAAAAGTAGAAAACTGTTGCAAAAGTCAAAAAATGTTGCGAAAGGCGAAAATAATTGAAAAAGTAGAACATATTTCAAAAATCGAAAAATTTTGATGGAATTGAAAATTTTTGAAAAAGTGGAAAAATGTTGCAAAAGTCGAAAAATTTTGAAGAACTCGAAAATTTTTGAAAAAATGGAAAAATGTTGCAAGTCACAAAATGTTGCAATAGTCGAAAGATGTTGGAAAGGTCGGAAAGTTCTGATGGATTTTTTAAAAAAGTAGAAAATGTCGCAAAAGTCGAAAATAATTGAAAAAGTAGAAAATGTTGCAGAAATCGGAAAATTTTGATGGCCTCGCAACTTTTCAAAAATTAAAAAAATATTGAAAAAGTCAAAAAATGTTGCAATAGTCGAAAGATCGAAAAATTTTGATGGATTTTTTAAAAAAGTAGAAAAATGTTGCAGTAGTCAAAAAATGTTGCGAAAGGCGAAAATAATTGAAAAAGTAGAAAATATTGCTGAAATCGAAAAATTTTGATGGAATCGAAAATTTTTGAAAAAAGTGGAAAAATGTTGCAAAAGTCAAGAAATGTTGCAAAAGTCGAAAATTTTGAAGGACTCGAAAATTTTTGAAAAAATGGAAAAATGTTGCAAAAGTCTCAAAATGTTGCAATAGTCGAAAGATGTTAGAAAGATTGGAAAGTTCTGATGGATTTTTTAAAAAAGTAGAAAATGTTGCAAAAGTCGAAAATAATTGAAAAAGTATAAAATGTTGCAGAAATCGGGAAATTTTTATGGCATCGCAAATTTTCGAACTAGTAGAAAAATGTTGCAAAAGTCGTAAAATGTAGCAATAGTCGAAAGATGTTGGAAAGGTCGAAAAAATTTGATAGATTTTTTAAAAAAGTAGAAAAATTTTGCGAAATTCAAAAAATGTTGCAAGACTCGAAATATTTTGATGCCATTGGAAATTATTGAAATAGTAGAAAATGTCCAAAATTTTTGAAAAAGGTTTTTCCAAAAATCCAAAAATGTTGCAAAAGTCGAAAAAATTTGATAAACTCGATAGAAAAGGTTGATAGAAAAACGTTGAAAAAGTCGAAAAATTTTGATGGACTCCAAAAATGTTGAAAACAGCAAAAAGACAAAGAGTTGAAAAAATATCTGTCTTGTTGTTTTTTTTTTTTTTTCTTTTTTGCTACAAAGTTAAGTAAGTGTAGTAGTGTAATGTAGTGTAGTTAAATAAGTGTAGAACAACTCAAAATAACCCAATGGGGAATGGAGCGCATCAATAGTGCTTCTGAAGCGCTCTAAAGCAGCAGTGAAGCGCATCTCTCTCGTTGCCAAAAGCGCTGAAATTAACATTGGCATGTCATTGGAACGAAGCGTTTCGCTCTCGCTACCAGAAATGCTCTTTGGATGCGCATCGCTCTCGCATCCAGAAATGCTGTTTGGATGCGCATCGCTCTCGCTACCAGAAATGCTCTTTGGATGCGCATCGCTCTCGCATTCAGAAATGCTCTTTGGATGCTTTTTGGATGACAATAAAAATATTTAAAAAATTATTTTTTAATTGAAATTTTACGTCTTTCGTCAACAAAGACATATCAGACTATTATTTTTTTTTTTTTTTATGTAATTATAATTATTTTTATTTTACTAAATTAATTCTAATTGAAAAGTTGCTAGTTGAAAACTTTTGTGTTAGGTCTGGGCCGGAGTTGAACCGAGGACCTCACGGTTGCTACAACTCTCAATCGCAGTGCCAGTCGCTAGACCACTGCTCTATCATCGCGCTCTTACGAAGACGACTTATTGATTTATTTTGTTTTGTACGTTAATACGTGACCGAAAGCGCATCGTTCTCGCTACCAGAAATGCTCTTTGGATGCGCATCGCTCTCGCATCCAGAAATGTTCTTTGGATGCGCATCGCTCTCGCTTCCAGAAATGCTCTTTGGATGCGCATCACTCTCGCATTCAGAAATGCTCTTTGGATGCGCTTCGCTCTCGCTACCTATAGCGCAGAAAATATGCGCATACAAATCAGCTCTTTGGATGCGAGAAGGACGCGCATCGCTATTGTATCTTGGGGATGCGCATCGAAATTTTCTGTTGGGAAGTGTTTTGATAATGCGAAAGTCAATAACTATTTGTTCGTTGATATATTGACGACAAAAGCTGGAAAAAATATTTTCAACTTTGTCTGGACAAACCTTGCTTTAATACGCATAGGTCAAAATTGGATCATAAATATCTTCAAATCAAATCATCAAATCAAATTTTTGTCATAATTTGAAAGTGCCATGATTTTTTCTCATTAGATCGATGTAAATTTTTCATGTAAATGTCATCAATTCTACATTTTCACGTAATCTGCTGTGGAAACAGCGCACAATTTTTTAAATTTCTAACAAAATAACAGACAATTTATACATTAAAACATTACTTTTGCTCCACCTAGTAAATACGTCGATTTTAAATGTGTTGATTATAATGAACAAAATGAAATCGTAGTAAACTCATATAGCCACAGGCGACTTCCTTATTTATTTTTGACTGGGAGTACATTCCCCTATAACGTTTCTGCTATTTTTTGTTATTGGTGCTGCTGTTGTTCTGCTCTAGCATATTTTGTTAACAAGAGTGAAATTAGTATTGGAATTTAGAACAACGAAATAGTTAATTGGATTTAAAAGGATAACGAACCAAAAAAGCACAACAGCAACAAAAAATGAAAAAAGGAAAAAATCCATCGGCTTCATTAACTTAAATTCCATTTTAATCCAAAATAGCAAGGAAAATTTGCCAATTGTGGCCAAGTATTTAATTGCTTAAACTGTAATGGACACCATCACTGTACTGTGGTGGTGGCCCAAAATGAGCTTTGTATAAAAATCAACAAAAAATCCTAAATTCAAATTCCAACAAAGGGATTGCATTGTTTTCTTAATAGCATGGGGTGTGGATTTTAATCAATAAAGGCAGCGTATACGTGACTGTTAGTAGGGTGGCATGATTTTACTACAAATCTACTTACTTGGTTTTTTTCATGTTCTTCACATCGCGTGCATATTTTAATTTAATTTTGTAGGATTTTTAATTTTATTTGCAGTTTTAATATAAAATTGATGGTATGAAATAGATAAAAAATAACTTAAATGAAACGAAAAGTGTAATTGATTTTAATTGTTCTTTCGGAAAGGCACAACCCAAGGATTTTGAATTGCACGCACACAAGATTTCAAGGATTTAAAATCAACATACAATTAATATTTTCTATAGAAATAAACAATGAACTTCTGTTTGAGAGACTGTGCTAAGTTTAAAAAATAACATATAATGGGAAATATGGCACCCCCAGGTGATATGGCACCCCCAGGTGATATGGCACCCTTTTCAGTTGCAATCCATGCAGATTTTGTAGCATTCAAATATGGACAACATATATCTGTGATTTTCTCTAAAAGTGTAGAAAACCTTAATGGTCACATAAAACATGTAGGGGAATAGTGTCACCTGCGGGCATGGGTCGCGTGTGGGAACCCTCGTAACTTTTGAAAGAAAACAAATACGGCTGTTCTGACAAATATTAGGCGCGTGTTATAACAGTACGAAGTTTTTGTGCATATACCGGAGCAATATATTTATGCAGTTAATTTATTATATTTTGTGATTCAAAACCGAATTCAACCAAAATCTTCACGCAACAAAAGTTCCTTATTGCTTTTCAAAGTGTCAGCCAAAGTCAGTTATGGGCACCCAATAGGGTCTGTTATGGGCACCCCTCTTCTTTTTTTAATGCGTGTGACTTACTGAAATATCATCCTGGATGTCAACATAATAGATTTAAATGGTGTTCTTATCACTTTTTACGGTTTTTTTAGCGGAAAGGAAAAAACCAATAGGCCGTTTAAAGATATCGCAGAAAAAAGCTGTTTCCATTAAGTGTAGATGCTAAAATTGCATACCACTTTGTAAAAAATCTCTTTAGTGGACAAGTGGACCGAGGAGCAGATGGTGGAAATGGATTGGTACAAAATCATTTTTAGCCGATTTTCCAAGGGTGCCCACAACCGAACCAAAAATTTTTTTTTTTTTTTTTTTGTCAAAAATTATCACTTCACTATTTTTTCTATAAAATTTTTCCACCTGACGAGATCGATTTACTTTTCCATTAATAATTAGCTAAGGTCTCTAGCTTTTCATTGATACTTATCTGTCAGCATAATATAAATTTGGTCAATAGATATGAGAAATTATGCAAAAACGTACTCCACAAAAACAAAAAAGCCTCTTAGGGTGCCAAAATATTTTAAATATGTTATAGAATAAATTCGTGTTTAGTTCCTTTAAAAATAACTTTTAATTCTGAATTTATAACAGTTTAACAAACAAAAAAAAAAAACGCCATATCTCCCAACCTAACCCTAATTTATTTCAATAAAAAATTTCTTAAAGTTTTCATACATCTATTTCTTGCCATTGTTACTCGTATCCTTCTTTTCCATTTCTACTATTTTAACATTATTGTCTTTTTTAATATAACATCAAAATCTATTTATAAAGAGACATGTTAAAACAAAAGTTGAATACAAGAAAAAAAAAGGACATAACAATGAAAATTTATGATATTCCTTTTATACACGCATGGGAATCAACAACAGTTGCACAAAATAAGTTATAAAATTTTTAAAGGAATACAAACGAAGCCAGAGAGAGGGTGAAGAGTAAAGATAGCAACAAAGTGTGACAGAGAAAAATTATAATTTGATGTCAACGAAAGGAAGCAAAAACTATTAAGTATGCAATGTAAAAAAGGACATTTTTATTCATCTATATTACAAAACAAAACTTAAATAAGATTAATGTTAGGTTTTCACAGCTAAAAGTAATTAAAAAGTTTTGCTTCGGGACCATAGCAATTTTTATTTCTTAATACGTTTTTAGATCATGTTATGTTAACTACGTATATAACAAAATTTAAAAAATCAAATATCGTAAACACTTTTTATTGTTATATTGAAAAGTTTTTGATGTTGTACCATTCTTAAAGTCATGTCATGCTGTTAGAACGCAGTAAACTGTGCTACTGCGCAATTGCGCCTATTGATTATGCAAATCCTTTTTTCAAACCAAAAATTCCAAATAAATATGGTAATTTCTGTTTCGTCTATATAAAAATTAATGTATGTATCGTATTCTGTATGTCAGAAGAACATGTAAACAAATAAAATCGTATTAACAAGCATTATGTCATTTGGTAATAAAGTTAAACTAAATAAATTTGGTCTAAAATTTCTCTCAAATGGGCAGAATATTTATGAACTGAACTTAAAAGTAATAATATTAAGGATTAATTAGTGTTGAAGGACTTAAATTCAAGGAATCTATTTGGCAAGATCTAAACAAAATATATGCAAATTTGGGCAAACAAAATTTTAAAAATTTAAACTAAAGTGAATAAAACGAGTATGATAGGACAAAGCCCTGCCCAGAAAAGCAAAAATTTTAAATAAGATACCTAGAAGAGACTATATGAGATGAAATGAAACACTTTGTAGCTACATAGCAACCAAAAATGGCTTCGGCAGGCTCTGAATGAAAATGTGGCGAATCCGCACACGGCGTTCAAAAAATGCGAATAAACTTTAAAAATGTCAGAAACACTCGAAAAATCGAAATAATTTCTGTTCAAAATGTAGCACGACTTTGAATTATACACCACTAGAAAGGTGTTTGTGTGCAAATATGCACAAAGTTAAAATTATTTTAATATTTTGCTACTACGCCAGGTAAAATTAAATGCAAATTTTTTAATAATAATAACGATGAAATACGCGGCACAAAGAGAAAGACAAAAAGCTAGCTGACACTGACTTCATGTTTTTTGTTTTTTTTTTCGTTTCACATTTGTCATTATACCAGGGATGATACATAAATGAGCTTTAATACATTTGTGGTCAAATTTTGACGACTGGGCGATTCTGGTTAAAATAATTTTAGCTTTGTGTACATCTACACACAAATACCTTTCTAATGGTGTATAATTCAAAGTCGTATTCATTTCTAACATAGCTAAAAAAGGAGGACAAATTTTTGTCTTCCGTATTTATATATAGATAGTTACCCAAAAATAGAAGGGTAAAGCAAGTATTAATTAGTCTGATTAAATACGAGTATATGAATAATTCATATACGCATAGGCAGATAGTGGGCTTAAAGCAATTTCATTTGCAAAAAGAAAATCTTTCGATTCAATTTTTCATCTTATTCTACTCAGGACAAGTTATGGAACGAAACCTTTTTCAGTGCCAATACTTCGAGGTTTTAATGATGTTTCAGGAGAATTAAACGAACAAAAATTCCGTCAAAAAAACTTCAGTGATAAATCTTTGAGATTATCCCCATCTTCCCGGGAGTTGTGTCAGCCGACGAAATGTTGGATGAGTCGAAGAAATACCGAGGAATTTGTTAAATCGGGAAAAGCTAAAAGAGAATAGAAACCCGAAACTAAAATTTTCATTATCATATTATGATGAAAATTCGAAGAAAATTGTTAATTATGAAAAATTTTGAATGCAAAAAAATTTTGGTAGAGTCGATGGTGAATAGTGAACTATTCTAAAAACGTTAAAAAGAAAGAAAAAGTGCCGAAAATTTTAATATGAAAGAAGGTTGTTGAAGAGCTGAATGTTGAAAAATTAAAACTAAGTAGTAAAGGTTATATTTTGCTTTTAAGGGTGATGCCACGACCACTTCTTTGAATTCTCAAAGCTTTTGTTCAGATCTTGCACTTACTGTTCCTAGTTTCTGAGTGAAATTTCGTTGGATTATCTCAAAAAACGTTTTTAGTATACCGTTTTGAAGCTTTTGCTTATATGGGAGGTGCCACGCCCTCTCGTCCGAATTCGCCCAGTTTTTTCCCAGAGCTTGCGCTTACTATTCATAGTATTTATGTGCATTTTGGTTGCATTGTCGTGAAAAATACTCCTAAAGTATCATTTTGAATATATTTTTTGTATGGGCGGTAGGCGTGTCCATTGACCGATTTCGCTCATTTTCTATCCCACGAGTTAACTTTGACAACGAAGGCAATGTACCAAATTTCATTGAATTTCGTTGAAAAAAAAAAAAGTATTTCCACGCACACCCAGCCAGACTTGGCTATATCGACTCAGGATCAAGAATATATATCAGGATCAAGAAAATATATACTTTTCTATATCTGCCACGCCTCCTTCTCTGCATTACAAACGGAAGGATAAAGTGAATATACCCTGGGTGTAGTGTATAAAAATGCCGAACAATTTGAAATGGAAGAAAATTGTAAAGCAGAATGTTGGAAAATTCGAAAAATATTGAAAAATTCCTTAAGACTTAAAATGGAAGTGTTTAAAAATCCCAAACTGTTGAAGGAAACTAAAATTCAATACTTTTAAAAATGATGGCAGGCGGTTTTTTTTTAAATTTTTATTTCATTCTAAGTATTGAAGGAGCTTAACACAATATTTTGGAATTACACTGTGGAACAAAATTTGGTCAGCAAAAGTTTACTTGGATCTGACGCTGCGGGGTAAAAATATAGGCCAAAATAAAAGACCGTTTGGCTCAGTTTGTTCAAATTGGCTCTAGTTTTCGAGAAAAGGCCGTTTGAATTTTGCACCTTGCATTATGTGGTCTTTTCGATATCTCTCGTAAGTTAACTGAGTTTTATTGCATTTAGTGGTGCGGTTTTGTTCATCTAATCCATATCTATTCTTTCACTACCAAATCAGTATTTTTGGATGCACTTTTGGCAAGTAAGAGAACAAAATTCCCAAACAAGTGATATTTTTCGCCTTTTATGACATTTGGCTCAATAGAAATCACCCGAGTGGTGGATTTATGCCTTTTAACCTATAGCCGAGATCCATACAAACACTTTGATATAATATATGTGACATATGGGCAAAAATTTCTCAAGTGAGCCACCTAAGAAATTAAACGTAAAAAAGGCTTTAACAAAATGATGTTTTATAACAACTAGTAAAGATTTTGTAAAAATGTTTTTTTAGAGATATTTAGCATAGGTCGGGGAATAAAATGGTGTTTTTGATTTGTAAAAAAATGTTTCATTTATTATTGAAAATCCCTATTTCATATAGGTACATAAAAATAAAGCAGCTTCTTCGCCTCTGAGAAAACTATAAAAAATAGGTGAGCACTCTCCACTTGTCAAGAAACCTTATCATAGAAAAAAATTGGGGTAATCGATATTGGTTCAAAAATTATTAACAATATAGTGATGTCGTGCAAGTCTTTTTTCAGCATTAGAGAAAAACAAAGCATCCTACGAAAAAAGTGTATATGGCATAAAATGCTTAGAATTATCTAAGGAATACGTGTGAGTTTTTTTGGAACATATTAAATTTTTTTTTCGGACCTTTTGAAAAATTATAAAATGTCTCAGAAAATTCTTAAAAAATTCACACATATTCCTTAGATAATTCTAAGCATTTTATGCCATATACACTTTTTTGAAAGATGCGTTGTTTTTCTCTAATGCTGAAAAAAGACTTGCACGACATCACTATATTGTTAATAACTTTTGAACCAATATCGATTACCACAATTTTTTCTATGATATACATAGTTTCTTGACAAGTGGAGAGTGTCCACATATTTTTTATAGTTTTCTCAGAGGCGGAGTAGTTGCATTAGATTTATGTACCTATTTGAAATAATGATTTTCAATAATAATTTAAAAATTTAGGTCCAAAAAAAAAGTACCATTTTATTTCCCGACCTATGCTAAATATCTCTAAAAAAACATTTTTACAAAATCTTTACAGTTGTTATAAAACATCATTTTGTTAAAGCCTTTTTTACGTTTAATTTCTTAGGTGGCTCTCTTGAGAGATTTTTGCCCATATGAAACATTTATTATATCAAAGTATTTGCATGGATCTCGGCTATAGGTTAAAAGGCATAAAACCACCACTCGGGTGATTTCTATTGAACCAAATGTCATAAAAGGCGAAAAATATCACTTTTTTGGGAATTTTGTGCTCTTACTTGCCAAAAGTGCATCCAAAAATACTGATTTGGTAGTGAAAGAGTAGATATGGATAAGATGAACAAAACCGCACCACTAAATGCAATTAAACTCAGCTAACTTACGAGAGATATCGAAAAGACCACATAATGCAAGGTGCAAAATTCAAACAGCCTTTTCTCGAAAACTAGAGCCAATTTGAACAAACTGAGCCAAACGGTCTTTTATTTTGGCCTATATTTTCATCCCGCAGCGTCAGATCCGAGTAAACTTTTGTTGACCAAATTTTGTTCCACAGTGTTAGAAAAGCCAAAAACAATAATCTAAAGTTTCTAAGTCAGATCGATATTTTTGTTGTGAAATTTTTTTGGCCACGCATGAGATCACATTTTTCGACACTTTTCGTTACATCACGTTATACTATTGTGATGAATTTTGCAGAGTATATGTCAACCATTCATTGTCCAAGAATTCAGCGTTATCAGATAAGTGCCACGTTTACCTTCTAACGATTGAACAAGGCTTAAAAGCTATTCCAATGAAATTTGATTTATAAGTGCCGGCTAGGAATACTTTTTACTGGTCAAAACGTTGACGCTTAAGATAAGTGTCATGCTTTTTATTTTTCAAACATAAATTTCACTTCTAACAATTGTTGCACGCGTTTTACTTTATTCTATTTCAGTCTGCCAATTAGTTCGTGTGAAAATTGCTAAATTTATAACAATTTCCCTACACTTCAAGCTAAAATTTCAACATTTTCATGGTATTTAAGTACTTGGTAAGACTTCATGTAGATCAAAACCTACGCACTTCAACTACAAAATTTGGTTGTAAACTGATAACAATCCTCAGTACTTAAGTTTAACCCATACACCATACGGCTAAGGAAAGATATTAATAAATTTAATAAGAATACCACACCATAATTCATTATTCAGCACTAGAAGTGACGTCATGCTGAATACGAAGAAAATTTCATTTCAATTGGTAGTTATTTTTGCTTTCAAATATTCAAATGTGGTAGTGTAGCTGCTAATCAATGTTTTGTGTATTTCCATTTGTCTTGTCTACATAAATAAGTAGAAATCCGGGCCAACGTTTTACAATTGCGTCATTCAGTTCATGAGCTCATAGTACCTAATCCATGTTTTTTTTTTTTCATTTTTAATATACCACAGCCAAGTCAATTTTATTTATGAAATATTTGTGCTTTTTTTGTATCTATTTTTATGCAGCACAGGTATTTATGTATATTTCCTGTTACTTAACCCACAGTACAATTTATACATTTCATCATCATCGTCATCATCATCTACACATATCCTGTTGTCGCATGGCAAGGGTTTTATTTTTTTTTTTTTTTGATTCTTGTAGGAGTATTAAGCTTAAAGGCAATTCTATCTATGTAGTCGTAAATTAAACACACAACACATAACCCTTGTTCCTTTTTCAATTTTCTTTCTTTCTTTGAGCTATTGAAAGCAATTTCAAAGCATTTACCGTTGATTTGTTTATATGTATTTCTATGTACTTCCAATGTTTGTGTATGTATGTGTTCATTTGTCGTCGTTGTCGTTGTGTGATTTCATTTGTTGCCTTAAATATTTGTGTTGTATTGATTGAATAATTTTATTTATTTACATTGGCATTTTTCTGTTTGGCTGAGATTAGATTGTGAATTATATTAAAACGTGGCTTATAGAAGTTGGTCTTCGCATCTCCGTACACATACATACGAGTACATATGTACATGCCAGCGTATTTGTGTTATTGACAAGCATTTGTCACAGTATGATTAACAAATATTTACCTGTTTTTTGGTCTGAATTACCTTTTTAGTTAATGTTAACCAAAATTGACTTTTATCTTGGCTATTAATGTTACAACATGTAATTAATATTTAAGGAAAAAATTCTAAATTTATAAAAATGTTAAAATACTTTTTTTTTAAATTAGTTGTAATATAAGCAACATTGTAGGTAAACTAAAAATTACTTTTTCTCAGAAACAAAAAAAAAATTATCCTGGCTAATTAATTAAAATCTAATTGTGAAATCGGTTTTGCTATATGGGTGCGAAACATGGCTTGTTACTGAACAACTAACGAACAAGCTGCAAGTATTCGTCAACAAATGCTTAAGGCGTATACTAAAGGTTTGGTGGCCTCGCACAATATCAAACACCGAGCTACATCAAAAATACAATCAGAAGACTATACCAAATGAGGTCAAGCTGCGCAAATGGAGATGGATTGGTCACACTCTCCGGAAACTACACAGCGAAGTTTGTCGCAAGGCTCCTGAGTGGAATCCACTAGGCAGTAGAGCACGTGGTAGACCCAAAACCAACTGAAAAAGGTCGCTGGAAAAGGAAATCCAAGAATCGGGAAAGTCGTGGCAAGAGATCAAAGTCATCGCAAGGGATCGAGACGAATGGAGATGTTTCATATTGGCCCTATGCTCCTCCTAGGGGTTAAAGGAGAATACATACATACATACATACAATTAATTAAATAACAATAAATCAAATCCTTACAAGAGCAAATAAAATTAGTTACTTTAAAGCCACAAAGATAAAGTTGAACGAGTTCTATCCAGACATTACATATTACATGCGAGTACATATGCTGTACGAGCAACGGTTTATAAAAATAAATCTAAGCAACAAACTGGCAAAGGAAACGAACTGCAGAAGAAACCAAACTAATGATGTTAAACACAAATTACAAGAAAAATTCCCATTGTCCTTTGAAATGACAAAACCACCCAGTTGTTACTTTAAATGGTCCATCTAAGAAGGTAAAGAGTGGGTAAGCAACTCGAAATTTAATTTTATTAACCTTACAGAAATAATAAAAACTGAAAATTTCTTAGGATTCCAAATGTTTTGTTTTCTTTACATCATTGAAGAAGTTTCTTGGGGGATTTCTATCGTGCTCAGGAAAAGAAAAAGTTTATTTACTTTTTATGCTTTTTAGAGATAAAAAATGGTGTAAAAAAAAATCATGATTACGAGTTTTTCAAATTCAGAAAAATAAAAAAAAGCAAAATAAAAAATTAGTTTGAATAGGTAAGTACCACCTTTGTATTTGAAATTTAAGATAAATGGAAGCAGGACGTTTTAAAAATTTTACTAATTTCTTTGGATTTGTTTTTAATACTTTGAGTTTGCCATGTGATGTTAACGAGTTTTCCGACTTGCCTCAACTTTTGAATGTTTGTAATATACAGGATCAGTAGGTACTGAATGCTTTGATGGGCCTTGACTACATTAAAAGTGCAGGTTTTGAATTGCTTCTTCCTGTGATTTTAAAAAATTTTTCTAATTTTGCTATTAACTTTGTTGAAAAAGGTTGATACGCTTATTATTTGAAGGCTTTTGATAGCATAAAACATCCAGTTTTGTTGATCAAACTTGAAAAACTGAATATTCACTCACAAATTGTAAAATGGATTCGCTCATATCTTTCTGATAGAAAACAAGCTGTAAAGATTGACGAAAATTATTTCAGACCGATTAAGATTACGTTCGGTAATCCTCATGATATTCATTTAGGTCCTTTACTTTTTAACTTATTTATTAATGATGTTACTCAGTGTTTAAGTAACTTCATTCTACTTATATACTAATGGTTTAACGATTTTTCTCCAAGTTAAAGATCGTACGGACTAGTCCGGACTGCGTGAAACTTCAAGATGAAATCTCATCTTTATTGCAATGTTGTGTTATTATCCAGCATAATATAAATCTTGAAAAAGATGGTTCTCACTTTTGCTCGGAATGTAACTCCGATTGTTTATGAGTATAAGCATAGCACTTGTGATAGTTTATTTATGGTTAGTCATTTCAAAGACTTGGACTATCTTTTATAGCCTAGTATGATTTCTACTAGAGTATGTGACGGTTATATGGGACTCATTTTACGGAATGTCAATTACCCGAATCGATGATATCCAAAAACGCTTCACAAGATTTGCTTTGAGAAGATTGTTCACTCTGGAAACTATGCATATTTATTGGCTGCGTTGCCGTCTTTCAGGCCTCAGTAGTTTATCTGATAGACAAATCTTTAATAACATCATGTTTTTAAAAGATACAATTGATGGAAAATTCTTCTGAATTACTGGAATTAATTCCATTTAATATCCAGGCGCATAACCTGAGGAAGTCAAATTTTTGTTATTTAAGTGCAAAATGTGGCTGGTTACAACTAATGAAAAAGCTCCCCTTATTTTTCAACAAGTGCTTAAGGTGCATACTTATGGTTTGGTTGTCTCGCACTATCTTAACCTACACCAAAAAAACAACCAGAGGCTCATAGCAAAAGATATTAAGCAATGCAAATAGAGTTGGAGTGATCATGCTCTAGAGAAACCACAAAGCGAAGTCAGCCGCTAGGCCCTTGAAAAAAGATTTTTCACAAAAATCACAGCCAATATAACAGTTCAGTGTTGGTTTGACTACAGTGCAATGAAGGTGAAGTGTTGATAATAAAGTGCAAAGTATTTGTATAAGCAGAGTAAAGTAAATGGTTACTGTGGTAATTGAAATTGTGTAAGTAGAACAGTATGGCACGGTACAACTGGGCTTATACAAACTACACATACAAATAGACATGTGCATGTATGTACACAAAAATACATTTAATAAAACACTAACTCAGGATTCGTAGAAAATGTCAGCAGCAATCACAAGCAGAGTTACAAGTAAATGCTCATAGCTACATGCAATTACATCATGTTTATTATGGTGTGTTGTTGTTGTCGTTGTTTTAGCCTTGTTGTTACATGGTCTTAATATCTAATGCTGTAAAATTTCAGAAAAGTAAACAAAACATTGTAAAGTCAAGCTAAGCAGTGTAATTCATTACTGTTTAATAGTTGACAGTGGGCGTTAGATAAAATGAGTAGGATTTGATAGATGCGTCTAAAAAAGGGCAGCTTTTTCATTATGTCTTTGTGTGTGTGTGTGTGTGTGTGTGTGTTTACTGCACACATGTGCTGGGCTACTTTGTGTACTGCATGTGGTAAGATGTTGATGATGTTTTTATTGTTGTTAACAGTATAATTCAGTTTATTCTTCATCAATGTCAGTGGAACTCAACAATTTTGCTTTGCAATATTTTGCAACTAAGACAGATTACTATGAGATGTTTTTAATTTAGAGGATATGAATTAAATAAGAAGCTCAAAATATTGTTATTGAAAGACTTTCCAAAAATCAAAAAGGTTTGTCTTACTAACACATTTATTAACATTTATTGTATATATTATATATGTTTTACAGTTAACACTTTAAATTTAATGCACTATAATCAAACCAATACTGAAGTAATGTACAACACTGCAGCAGCTTAGGTAAGGAGTAGCTGGTTGTGATATTGACTAAGATTTGCATACGGTGAATCTAGTTACCTATCAGTTTTATGCAATTGAAAATCATATGGATAGCAAATCCAGTTTTTGCATAGTTCTAGTAATTTTTCTGCCGCAATGGCGCCCGTAATAAATTGCTCTAGTAATGACACGAACCCTTTTTGCTATATTTTTTCTATAGTTTAGTTTGAGAGCCATTGCATGGACTTACTTTATTTAACTCTTTTGTCATATTGAAGACACAGAATTTTTCCTTTTGCTTATTGTAACTTCATTATTTTACATTTAAGCCAAAATGCGATAAGCATTAATATTGAATGGAAACATTATTCCAGAGCCAACACATAATAAAAATGTCTGAGTGAGCATCAAAAAGAATGCTTCTCGATCTCTCATATCAAAAGTTTGAAAAGCACTGAATTGCACACGGTAAACTTTAACCTATGTAACTCATTTGACAAAATTGAAAATCACATAAATTCAAACCGAGTATGTCTGTGTTGTACATATTTTTGAAGACATTGTCATTCTCTACTTAGGCATAGATTAGCAGGTACCAATTTGAAGTGTGTCTGTGTGTGAAAGTGTTTTAAAGGCTTCACATTAACTTGACACTTAAGGTTAATGCCAATGTGGGCACCCATCTGAACTTCAGGTTATAAGTCTAATTACACTAGTTTACAGCCAAAATTCCCAGCGAATGCCGTTACTCATTTTATATGGAAAATGGGCTGCTGATTCCGAAAATCGCATTTTTTTTTGTTTATTTCGTGTCGTTTTCGAGATATTGGTCATTTTCGGTTTTTGGACCAAAAAAAAAAGATAGTTCCATTAAAATACAAATATCTCAAGAACCAATGTTTGTATTTAAACAAATAATATGTCATATTAAAGGTAATTAAATTACCTACAAATATTATCCACATCACTTTTTGGTTGGTTCGTTAGTTTCGGTGAAATAAATTGATTTCTAAAAAAAAAAATTTTTTTTTTTCGAAAAAATTAAGAAAAAATCAAATTCAACTTCAAATTTATACAAGAAGACATATTTTTTTTATAATATTTTTTTTTTGTATCATAGACTATATATTTGTGAAGAAAATAAGATATCATTTAAGAAAATCGATGGAAAAATGCAAAAGTTGTATACAATTCATTGATAAGTTACCAAAATGCGTTTTTCCCTATTTTTCTGTTTTTTTGTAATAAACTGTTCGAAAATTTGAAACTTTTTGTAAAAGAAATTAGAAAATCCAAAAAATTCTTAAAGAAGGCATTAAAAGGAAATACCCGTGCCTCGCCGTTTTTCTCTAGCACGTCAGATTTTTTTTTAATCGATTTTTGAAGTTTTTTAATCCACTGTACATGAAAAAACAGAAATAACGCATTCTTGTGTTAAATCGATGAATTTAACTATATGATCCTTACATCTGAGGTGTATTATGTGTTCAGTAAACTTATGCAGGATACTGCGAGGAATATTTTTGTGGACAATTTTAACCCTCTAAAACCCTCACATGTGGGTCATTTTGACCCCCACATGAAGTTCATTTTGACCTACATGTGCGGGTTTGAGAGGGTTAAAATTGTCTACAAAAATATTCCGCGTAGTATCCTGCATAAGTTTGCTGAAGACATGATACACCTCAGATGTAAGGATCATATAGTTAAATTCATCGATTTAACACAAGAATGCGTTATTTCTGTTTTTTCATGTACAGTGGATTAAAAAACTTCAAAAATCGATTAAAAAAAAATCTGACGTGCTAGAGAAAAACGGCGAGGCACGGGTATTTCCTTTTAATGCCTTCTTCAAGAATTTTTTGGATTTTCTAATTTCTTTTACAAAAAGTTTCAAATTTTCGAACAGTTTATTACAAAAAAAACGGAAAAATAGGGAAAAACGCATTTTGGTAACTTATCAATGAATTGTATACAACTTTTGCATTTTTCCATCGATTTTCTTAAATAGTATTTTATTTGCCTAACAAATTTATAGACTATGATATAAAAATACAAACTGATTTTTAAAATTTTTTTTTCTTGTAAAAATCTGCAGTTGATTTAGACATTTTTGTAATTTTTTCGGAAAAATATACTCTTTTTTACTGAAATCAATTTATTTCATCGAAACTAACAAACCAGCCAAAAAGTGACGTGAGTATCATTTGTAGGTAATTTAATTACCTTTAATATGACATATTATTTATTTCAATACAAACATTGGTTCTTGAGATATTTGTATTTAAGTGGAACTATCTTTTTTTTTTGGTCCAAAAACCGAAAATGACCGATATCTCGAAAACGACACGAAATAAAAAAAAAAAAATGCGATTTTCGGAATCAGTAGCCCATTTTTCATATAAAATGAGTAACGGCATTCGCTGGGAAAAAAAATTTTAATCATTTGTAAACTAGTGTTATTTGATTTAATTGCTAACAACAACAGCAAATGTATTGTGAAATTTAAGAATATTTTAGTTTTGGATAAAGAATTTCTTACAATGATTAATAAAAATTAAAAGTAACATTCATGTCCTTTCCCAAAAATATTGCCATATTTTATCTATGAAAAAGTATATGGGTGAATTAAAATATTCGCAGGTAAAAATATCATGAGTGTCACAACCCCCAGAGTCACTTGTTACTAACGAAAGCAACTAGAATATGGTACCATTGAACAAAAAATTTCAGATCGGTGGTAGATGAAAAAAATTGTACTGCTTACTTAATTTTTGTCATGAGTGTCACGCCTTAAAAAAATATGTGTATGAAATTCCGAAGTTAAGTAAGTAAGTAATTTTTATTGCTTTGAAATGCAATCAGTTACATTATTTTTGTATAAATCTTTTTCTGCAATTGCAAGCGAAAAAATAGTAAAAGTTCATGAGTGTCACAAAATTCATAAGAAAACATTTTTCATTTGCGAATTTTCTTGAAAAGGAAAAGGTCTTATAGTTTTATCACCATTGAAATATTAAGCATCCTGAATAAAAATTCCCTTCAGAGCCAAAAGCGATCATAGCGAATATTATATGGGTAAATCTCCGAAAAATGTACCAAACCATGCCTTTTTTTGTCCCCACCTATTTTTTTATTTTATTTTTTTATAACTTGAAGATATAGAATATGATGACCTGAACCTTTGGAACATTTTTAAAAAATGAACATAAGCTTTTAGGGTTGCCATGTTTTTTTTAAGTTTCGCTTAGACAATATGTTTAAAAATTTAAAATAAAATTTTAGCCTCAAAACGCTTAAAAATCCAACTTAAGTTTTTAAGGTTGCCAGATGGTTGCTTTCAAAAATGTATTTTAAATCTTTCCCTTTTTATGTTCGCCATTATAATTACACACAAAAAAATAATAGTTTAAATTGTTAAAAATTGATTGGCACTTAAATTGTTGAAAACCGAACCGAAATTTGGTTTTAACAAAACTAACAAAAAAAAAAAAACCGGGTGGCAACCCTGAAATTTTTTTAAATTTTCACAAAGGTTTATCTGAGCGGTTCTTAAACAAAAAATTTCAATTTAGTCAAAAGAAGTAAGAATTATATAAGATTTTCGAAAATAACCAGATGGTATGCCTAAAAATTTATGTTGGATTTTTGAAAAGTTTATTTAAGTGTTTTAGGACTATTTTTTAAATAAATAGTTAACCCTTTCATGCCCGAATTAATTTGGGGGGACTTAAAATTTTTTTGAGGCTATACAGTTGAAAATATAGACCTAAAGAACAAATATTATTAATTTCAAGGTCCTGCATATCCTAGTTTGTTCTCTGGAAGATGTTGCCTATAGGCAACATCGGGCATTGCTGGTGAACTTTGTAAATAAAAATAATGAACAATGCTGTTTTTTATTGAGTTTGAATAGAAATTTTATTCACAATTTGATACTTATTTTTTAAATATATACTGTGCTGATGTCCCCATAGGTTTTCAGGGTCCATAGTGTAAAATTATAATAGAAGTAGCTGGAGCAGGTGAAAAATTTGCTCTCTTGTGTAGGTGTTGCAGTAGTTCATCAGCTATATCTATCTGAAAGTTCCTGTTTTATCATATTTTATATCTGTGTGGTAGAATAGCTATCTTCTTCTGCCACTTTTATATATCATCCCAAACTCTGAATTACACCTAAAAGAGATCCGAAGATCAAACAGCGAAATTTACAGCACTTGAGTGGCATGCACAAGGCAGCTTAGAAAGGTAAATCAAGAGTCACCTGAAAAAAGTTTTCGGAGTTGGAACTCAAACGGAAGTGTCTTGGAAAGAGATTAAAGTCATTGCATATTATCCTTATACTCAAGTATGAGTTAGAGATAAAATACATACAATACATTTATGCACCAAGATACTATGCACAGATACCATTTCTTGGAACGATGGTTAAGCGCGTATAGTTCCAGCAACATATCGGAAAGATCAACAACTTCCATGTGCTCATTGAAGCTATCAATAGCTGGACGAGGACTACCGAAAAGCTTTATAGTGTGATCTTCGTCCTTTTAACCTTCATAACTCCTTTTCTTGACATAGAAAACAGTTTCCTAGATGATCATTACGAGTTGTTCCTACTATTAAGCTGGCTTGTGCACACGGAGGTTTTGGAGGTTCAACTTCCCCGGAAGAATTTTTACCCATACATAACGGCACAAATTTAGTGTTCAGTTTAGTTCGCCTTCGTTTTTTTATGTGAAAACCCTTCCCCCCAAGATCAAATTCTGTACTCAGCAGTGCTCCTAAGAAACGTTTATCTTATAATTCGATCATTAGAAGTAAAACCATTATCGAAAAACACTTTAAAATTTTAATTTTTGGAAATGTTGGAGGTCGAATGTAGGACAATGCCTGAATATATTCCTAATCAAAATGATTCATATGGTTCCTCTCCAAGTAATAGACAGAAGTCATATAAAATTCCTGAAACACCAACTAATTTTAAAATTTCCAAAGTTGATTTTATTAAAAATCTCGTTTTCTATTTTTGTTCAATATCATTTTCCATGTCTTCGTGCAAATCCTCTCCAGAAAATTCACTTCAATATTTTCACCACTGTCAATGGGTTGTTGTGAGGTTTTTTCAATATTATTCTGAAAAATTACTATATTTTGCTTTTTTTCAGGTCCACTCTCCATCAGAGAAGTTTTCCCAATCAAACTCGCATATTTTTATGATTTTTAGCCATGGAAAGCATACCTAATGCGAAATAAAAAAGTATTCCAAATATATCCATAAGTGCCCAATGTTGCCTATAGGCAACATTGACTTTGGAAAATTACTGAGGAACAACTAAGACCTTTTTTGTGCAATTATTTTATTTTTCTGATTCTCTTACATGTTTTTAGTTATGTTATGTACTTTTTGACCCAAGTTAATTTATAAAGGGTGTTTTTTTTAGAGGTTTGTTTTTCAAATAGAGATAAAACTGGCATTTTGTGGTCAAATCTGGCAACTCTAATGTCATTTATGTTCAGTTTGGTTTGCCATTTCATCATGAACAGGTTGAAAAAAGAACAACGCTTGCAAATCGTGCAAATTTATTTCGAAAATAATGGTTCAGTTCGCGAAGTTTACCGCAAGCTGCGTCCATTTTATGGTCGACATAATCGTCCATCAGAGCAATTAATTCGGTTAACCATGGATCGTTTTCGCACTACGTTTACTCTATGTGATAATACGCATCCGCAGAGACGTCGAACAGTGCGCACCGAAGAAACAATTGCCGCTGTAGAGCAAAATGTTGAAGAGGACCCGAATGAATCGATTCGCCACCGTGCACAGCAATTGGAGCTTTGTCCATCAACTTTATGGAAGATTTTGCGCAAAGATCTTGGCTTGCGACCTTACAAAATCCAGCTTGTGCAAGAATTAAAGCCGCGAGACCATGCAATGCGTCGTGATTTTGGTGTATGGGCCTAAAATGAGATTGATCTCGATGCTGATTTTCATCGCAAAATTTTGTTCAGTGATGAGGCTCATTTTTGGTTGAATGGCTACGTCAACAAGCAAAATTGCTGCATTTGGAGTGAAGAGAATCCACATGAGACCCTTGAGACGCCATTACATCCACAAAAACTGACTGTTTGGTGTGCTCTATGGGCTGGTGGAGTCATTGGGCCATACTTCTTCCGAAATAATGCTGGAGAGTCAGTTACCGTTAATGGAGACCGGTACAGAGCCATGATAACCGACTATTTTGTTCCCGAAATGGATGGCATGAATGTGGATGAGTTGTGGTTCCAACAAGACGGCGCTACATGCCACACAGCGCACGTCACAATCGATTTATTGAAGGAAACATTCGATGAGCGCATAATTTCGCGGAATGGACCTGTCAATTGGCCACCAAGATCGTGTGATTTGACACCACGCACGTCACAATCGATTTATTGAAGGAAACATTCGATGAGCGCATAATTTCGCGGAATGGACCTGTCAATTGGCCACCAAGATCGTGTGATTTGACACCATTGGATTATTTTCTTTGGGGATATGTGAAGTCGCTCGTCTACGCCAACAAACCAGAAACGTTAGGGGACTTGGAAGCCAACATTCGTGGCGTTATTGCCGACATACGGCCCCATATGCTCGAAAAGGTGGTTGAAAATTAGACCTGTAGAATTGGCTTTATTCTAGCTAGCCGCGGCGGCCACATGCCTGAAATCATATTTAAACATTAATGGCATAAAATTATCCTTCCAATAAAGCCAAATTGATGGAAATTAAAACGATTTTCTTGTGTTTTATTTCAATTCAAAGTTCTATACCTCTAAAAAAAACACCCTTTATATTGATTTTAAATTATATAAAATATACATCCACTTTTTGCATATTTTTTTTCGCACGTATGGACATAGCAAAGAACATTATTCAAATGATAACTATTAATGCTTATGGATGCAAATCTATTACTAAGCAAGCAACATATATCAAATGGAGAATGACGAAATGTTGCAAAAACAGTAATATCACAACGAAAATAGCAATTTTTTTTTGAAAAAGTTGAAACTGTTGGATAGCCCCTGCAATTGTTTAGTGTTTTACTTATATAAAGATAAAATAATGTTTTGTAATATAAAAAAACTTACGCGGAGAATAATGCACACTTGTGTTTCTACAAAGTTTTTAAAATTTTTTAAAAAAGAAACACTCGAACACTCACTGCCGAAAAACCAAAACTGACTGAGCTGAAAATACACTGAATCTACTCTTCCTCTTCACTTTCAGTTATCTATTTATTCAATATTTAAAAAATTTTCAGTTAGAATAAGAAAAACTGTGCGGAGATAGTCTTAAATGAGAGATCAACTTCTATTTATGTCAATTCTATATACAAAAAATACAGTGACAAGCAGACTTGCAAATAACTTAAGAAAATCCAATGAAGTATAATTTGTCCCAAAACAAGTTTCTTACTGCACGTGCCTTGATAAACACTTAAGATAGCAAAGGACCTTTAAGCATTATAGCTTGTAAAGTCATTATCAATACGAAAGCATTTCTTTAAGGTCATTAAAATAAAGATTTCAGATTGTAGCTACACTGACGGTGATCCAAGGAGCAATTAGACAAAAACTGCCAATCAAACTTACATGACATCAGACCGTACCCTACTCTGCAAATGTTATTTTTTCTATCAAACTACTTCCCTTGACAAAATTTTACTAAATTTTCTTTTTCGGTATCTTTTTTTATTAACATTACTCTGTTTATATGGTATATTTTATCATGCCTAACTTTTGACTCTGTGAAAATCTCACTGACGTCAGCTGTCAGTTTGTTTGACGCAAAAGTAAAAAGCAAAGCATGCAAATTCACAAAAGGGACAACAAAGCATAAATTCATGCACACACTCACATGGTCCTGTGTTGTATGAAGGCATGAACGAAATTAGTAAGGAAAAAAATGATAATGAGCCACATTCCCCAAAAAAAAAAGAACGTTTACCAACTACTTAAAGCACGCACTTTTATGCCAAGTGTTTAATAATTCAGTCAAAAGTGCTTTCTTTAACATTGAGGCCTATTTTGGTTTCAGCGGTCGGAAGAGCATTGCTTTTGATTTAACTATCGCCGCTATTTTTGTGTATTTAATAAATAAATTAATTGTTTATGCAGAGCTTTCACCTTCTTGAGTTTGAGTCGCACACGTGTTTGACAGCGGAGTGTATTCAAACAAGTTTAAGGACAGATTTCTACCACTCAATGTAAAAAATTTTACCAAATGTTTATGTGTAGAAAATGAATGTATTTTTAAAATTAAATGATGACAGTCTGTCAAAATCTTCATGCTTAAGTTATGTACATCCAATTCAAGAACTTCTTTCTAAACGTTTCAAATATGTTTCATGAAAATGATGAAAATCTTATTGGATAAAAAGTTACACAATAATAATCTTTATAGATTGGAGATGAGCCTAGAATGTTTGGCTGTGAAAATCTCATGAGATAAAATTTTTATAAAAGAATTTTGCGAGACGAAAATATCAAAACTATATATATCATGAGATAAAATTGGTGTGCGATTAAAAACTTTAATCAAACAAACTAATATTTACATCAAGCGTAAAAACCTCATGAGATAAATTTTTATGAAAAAATAATTTTTTGAGATGAAGATATCAAAATTATATATATCATGAGATAAAATTGATATGCAATTGAAAAATGTAATATAATATAAGAAACTAAGGAATTTTTCGAGATAAAAATATCAAAATTATCTAAGATGTGAGATAAAAATTATATGTGATTGAAAACTTTAATCAAACGAAGTAATATTTATATCAAATCTAAAAACCTCACGAGATAAAATTTGTGTGAAAAGCAAATTTTTCGAGATTTAAATATCAATGTTTCTCATGAGGTAAAAATAAGCTGCGATTGTTATTTAATCAAAAAGAGTAAAACTTGTTCCAAAAGCAAAAATCTCGTGAGATAAAATTCGCATGGAAGACAAACTTTTCAGAATGAAAATAACAAAAGTGTACTTCTCATAAGATATTAATATAAAGTCAATAAAATGTAATATGCATGTTAAGCATAAAAATCTTATGAGACAAAAACTATATTCGTATTTGTACTTGGAATAGGAGTTTTTCTTCAACAAAACATCAAATGTATATTTCTCATGAGGTGTAATGTAAAGACAAAGTAATGTCACTGTAAACATAAAAATCTCCTGAGACAAGATTTGTTTGGTTGACACACTTTTTTTATCATATATCAAGCGTATAAAATATGTAATTTTTTAGAATGAAAATATCAATATTATATATCTTATGAGATAAAACTGGGATATGATTAGAAACTTTACAAAAACAAAGTAATACTAATTGGAAAAGCAAAAATCTCACGAGATAAAAATTGTATCGAAAGTTAATATTTCATAATGAAAATATTAAACTTGTATATATCATGAGATAAAATGATATGCGATTTAAAAGTTTCGATGAGACAAAGTAATATGTATTTATTTCCTGATATGAAATTTGTGTGAAAGAAGAATTTTTTGAGATGAAAGTATCGAAAGTATTTATCTCATGATACCTTTATGAGATGCAAAATAAGGATAACGTAGTACAAATTTCAAACATAAAAATCTCATGAGACAAATTTTGTATGGAAGACAAATTTTTTTGGGCTTGAATATCAAATTTATCTGTCACGAGATAAAAATAAGATGAGATTGAAAACTTTCCATAAACAATGTTATTTCTATTTCAAACGAGGCTTTTATCCAAAACTTTTTTTCGGAAAAATTTTAAAGAAAAACACGAAATGGAATAAAAAATAGCTTTAAAAAACATTTAATGGCAAAGAGATTTTTATAGCAAAAACAATTTTAATGAAACTTTTTCTTGACGTTTTGAACTTTAGTATTTTTTTGTAAATGTAATAGTAAATACCTACTGCATGCAGTTGAGTGCGCAAAGTTTTCTTAATTTAGTCTAATTAAAAATTCACATTTTTAATTTGCATTTCCAATTAGAATTTTATTTCCGTAGGCATATTTATGTTAGCTACTGCTGCAGACATACATAAGTGTCAGTAGGTAGCTGCATCTGTGCGAATGAGTTTACATAGTCTACATACACATAGTGAAAATTCAAAGCAAACTCATTAATACTAAAAAAGTTTCTCGTACTTTTAGCCATTCTGCTATTAGTCTGGCTCTATAAATGGTCTACACAGGGCAGCCCTTGAGCCAAATGATTGCATTTTGCGGCTTTTACTTGGTCGCTTGCGACATTAAGCTGCTTTAGTGCAACTCAAGGCTGCACGATGCTGCCACTGAGAGCTGTGTTTGTGTCAGTACTTTATGTACATATGGTTACGTTTGGTTAGACTCATGTGTGCGTTAACTAATTTTTCTGGGTATATGCGCTAATATGTGAGTTATAAATTTGATAGCTTTTGATAAAGTTTATATATGAAGCACTCCATGCCAAGTGTACCAGCTCACCAGATTTCGCTCAAATTTGGCAATATGGTAGATCCGGTGTGCAAGAACAACAATCCGGGAGGATTTGATCCATTTGTTATTAAAATATAGGGTGTTGAAGTTGGCGTTTTTAGTCATTTTCATGAAAAGGGTTTTTTTTTAAATTTATAGCTTAGACTAAAGTTTATAAATTGATAAATCTAAGTTACTGGTTCTATTAATTTTCAAGTGTTCTTTTTATAAAAAAATATTTCTTGGTGAAAAAAATTTTTTCACCAAAATTTTTTACACTTAAAAATACTTTTGAATTTTTTTAAATAAAGCCCCTTTTGATTTTTTTAAAAGTACTTTAAATTAAAGCATAATTTATAAGCTTCAAATTGATGTACGACTTAAGATGGGATTTGGCTAAATGGGAGTTTTTGGTATAAAAAGTACACTTCAAAATGAATAGAACCAGTAACTTAGATTTATCAATTTGTAAACTTTACTGTAAGCTATAAATTTTTGAAAAAACACCCTTTTCATGAAAATGACTAAAAACGCAAACTTCAACATCCTGCATTTTAACCACAAATGGTACTAGGACCACATCCTCCCGGATTGGTGTTCTTGCACACTGGATCTACCATATTGCCAAATTTGAGCGAAATCGGAAATTTTGAGCTGGTACACTTGGCATGGAGTGCTTCATATATACTTATGTAGCTAAAGTCGAACGAATGGTTTGCAAGGTTTTAAAAGGTTAAGAAATCTTTTAATGAGAAAAGAATATTAACGTGAAATAAATTATTATTTTATAATATAACATAAAACTCTGTATAGAGACAATTCAAAAAAAAATCTGCTGGCAGAACGTCAAAAGTGTCAAGGAGAAAATTCTATTAAATTTCGCCTACATGACTGTTCTTTTGCAATGTGACCTTTTCATTCAACCTTTGATGTACATTGTAATAAACTGATAAAAACTATAAGAAAATAATAGATACTCATTTGCAACACGACTTGAACTCAAAAAATCGAGAATTCATGATAGAATTTAATTTTTTACAGAAACAAAACAAAACCGTGTTGTTGTGATTATTATACGTAGGTTGTCTTTTATATTTCGGGATTGGGCAGCCCTAGTGTTGCAATCTGGCAAGTGCCAGCTCTATCGTAAAGTTTGACATTTTTAAGGTTATACGTACTCAGAACATTTTGACATACGAGCGCTATTTGTGTTGTTTACAGTAACTTAAAAGATTCATCTCGCCCAAAAAATGGAATTAAATCGTGAAAATTTTCGTGCGATTATTTTTTACAACTTTCGACGTGGATTAACTCAACAACAGTGCATCGATGAACTTAATTCAATTTTTGGCGATGAAACTTCATCAAGGACCAGTGTTTATCGATGGTATGGTGAATTCAACAGAGGTCGTAGTTCACTCCAAAACGAATTTCGTGAAGGTCGTCCAAAATGAGTTGTTGTTCCGGAAACCATTGATGCTGTGCGCCAACTGATATTGCAAGATCGTCATGTGATCTATCGTGAGATTGAGACAAGCTTAGGCATTAGTGGGACCAGCATATATTCAATATTGCATGAAAACCTGGCCGTAAAAAAGGTTTGTTCTCGTTGGAAACCCCATAATTTACCCAGAATTTAAATTATCAATGGAAAAATTGATTTTCTTCACTGTAAACGAAACAAATAGCACTTGTACATCAAAACGTTGTGAGTAGGTTTATGCTAAAAAATGTCAAACTTTATTATGGTGTTGCCAGATTTTAGCTATTGACATTAGTGTTGCCCAATCTCGAAATATAAAAGGCAACC
The DNA here is from genome assembly GCA_951812925.1 of Calliopum simillimum. Classification (NCBI taxonomy): domain Eukaryota; kingdom Metazoa; phylum Arthropoda; class Insecta; order Diptera; family Lauxaniidae; genus Calliopum; species Calliopum simillimum. Next base: position 110,855,181 of record OX638368.1, read on the forward strand.
TTCGTATTTCATTGATTAGTAACTTGCGGTTAACCTTTGGTGAAGTTTTTTTCCCTTTTTACTGGACAGAAACGAACTTTTCTTCGAGTTGGATAGTTTTGTTGCATAGCTGGAAAAATTATGTCAAATTTGCTGATGACAGTGATGAGTCATTTTATAAAAGATTACAATAGTACAGAAATTAAGAATTACATGCCATTGTTTTTCAGCTCAAAATATTTAATTTTTTCTGAAATATTGATTTGTCATAGTTCATATTTCCTAAAAATATTTATGTACATTTGTCAATATTTGTGCGTAAATATCGTTTAGTATATTTAACACAAAAAAAAAATAGAAAAAAGTTACTCAAGTGTGAGTTATGTCCTTGATATTGATTGCGTTTCAGTTTTTACTACTACTACGTTGTTTTTATGACAGTTTCGCTTCAATAAACAACACATGACATAATATTTTTTTATTTTATAAATAGAATCACTCAAATGATACAAGATAATTAAATACAAAAATATATTCTTGTGTTACGATACTTAAAGCAAAAGCTGCAGCTTCTGATGAATTTTTATATGTACTTATATATAGTGAAAATATAAAATACTGAAGCTCAAGTGAAATTTTCAGTACAGGCAAAAAAACCGAATTTAATTCAAAATTTTAGGTTTTAGATTGTTTTCACAAAAAACGCATATTCACACTTCAAGATGATCTTCAAAGTGGTTTAAGTTAAAGAAAGAAACTTTAACTTTAAAACTTCCGAGTTTTTAGCTCAACTTTCGTTTTTGAACCATTGAGTTATAAACACATTAATTTTTTTAAGCTAAAATCTACAAAAGCACAATTTGGGACACAATATTATGTGCCCAGTTTTATGTGGGTGGAGTCACTGTGTCGGCTATGGCATGGTGGCTTGCCCATACGGCTCGCCACCTAAGGTGAGGTTTTTGCCACATAGTGCTCACCACTGTCACACAACATATTAAATTCATGCCATTTGATTCGAAAAGACAAGAAAAGTTAAAGAAAACACAAGTTCATTTATCCTGGTGCACATGCCAAGTGCCCCAAACACACACATCCAGTTTGTACACCATGCACACCTCACTTACTTCAACTCCTCGTACCTAATAATTACATCATACTAGACGTTCACCCCCAGTCACGTTCACAACCACACACTCCAATATAAATTCATAACTGAAACTCTATAAATGTTTCAAATGAACACCCAATAATTCATTTTAAAACTCCCTAAAACCTGTCCACTTCTTCATGCAATGAGTTAAAATGGTATGGCCTGCTGTTGCATGTTCGCTTTAAGGCACTACATGTCCAATAAATTTATGAAACCTCACAAATGTTTCAAAGAATATTTGAAAAATAACCCCAAAACTTAACGCACTCAATTTAATTTCACGAAAAACAAACAACAAACAACTCTAAGGCTTCAGTGAGTGAAAAAAGTGTAAACCCGATTTTAGGAATCAAACAAAAACCTATTTAGTAACTTCCATGCCAGCACTTGCTTAATCCCTAAAAATTTAACCCTACTTTAATATTTTTTTAGAATATCATAACCAACTTTTTTTTATTGGTTTTTTGATCACTTTTTTCAAAACTTTGATTATAATTTGTAAAAGTAATCTATAAAAATATTCTGTGGAAATTTTTGCTAGGGGTCACCAAAGACAAAAATGGCTAAAAGCGTGAAATTTCCAAAATGTTTTATTTTTGTTTTTTGAAACAGTCTATTATATAATCACCAAAAAAACTAAATTAATCTGAGTGCACCATTAAATCCTGACTCTGTTTATTAAATTTTCAGCATAACTGCAACGCAAAGCAAAAAAAAAAGCAAACAAAGTATGCCAACCACAACAACAACATCAATTAAAAATACAAAAATCTCTGCAAAAGTTGCAATTTGTTCAGGCTCAACTCAGTTGAGAAAATAAAACTTTTTAAAATCTCGCACGTGCAACATTTAACATCATCATACCATCATACCGATGATGATAGCAGTAGTAGGTATTGTTGCTGCTGCACTGCCAGTGTTGAGCAGTAAAAATTAAAGTCAAACGTCTACCTATCGGTGTGGTGATTTCAAAACCGCAACCGCAGCAGAAGCTGCAGGAGCAATGCAATGCTGACACCATTAAAATAAAAGTTCATAGTGAAAGGAAAAGGAAAAGGAAAAAAAAAAAGGTTTTTCTAAAAAAATTTTGAGGGTTAAAATTTGAAATTTTATTTGCACACCGTGTTGCTGCTGCTGCATTGCACTGTGAATGTCAAGCACCACAAACTGATTGTTCAGTATCTCTTTTTTTTTATTTCGTTTGAAAAAAATACACAGAGAATGTTGTGGATTTGTGAAAAGTACACTTTTTGTGCGTTGAAAAATCCCTCTACTGACAGAGTTTTCCGTTGCATTCTGACATCCCTTAGATATGCAATGCCATGGCTTTTTTCACATTCATACATTTTTATTCGAAGAACTCATATTCTTTTATGGATAAGCGTCATTTTTTTGCTGCTGCATTTCATTGAATGAATCTCTACGGTTAACCATTGCGGTTTTCCACTCTTTGTATTCAAGTAAAATTTTATATGATTTCTAGAGTATGTACGTATATTTGAAATAAAAATTAGAACTAATGACTACATACTCACATGGGTAAAAACAAATATTCAAAGCACGTTACGTATGTAGCAAAAAATTTATTATTTATTTTTTGGTTGAAGTGAAGTTGAATGTGGACAAGCACTTTACTCTTCGAAATTAATGAAAATGAAACTAATTTGAAAATCTAGCAAAGTTTCGGGTTTTTTTTTGGAAAACCAAAAAAATTTTTCACAGAAATAGGTTTGAATTAGCCGAAAAAAATGTTATTTAAATTTTCTCCAGGGTCCATATAATTTTTTAAAAGTCGAACACCAAGTCAAGGGACATATTTCAGAAAAGAAGAAAATTTTTGTTTTAGCGAAAGAGAACAATTGCAACTAGAAGGGTGTAACATTTGGCCTGGCCAAACATTAAATACCCTACACTGCAGTATTTTGAAAATTTTGCTTATATGGTTGTGCCACGCCCTCTTGTCCGAATTCATCCAGTTTTTGCTCAGAGCTTGCATTTATAGTTCTTAGTATTTATGTGTATTTTAGTTGCATTCTCGTGGAAAATACTCCTAAAGTTGCATTTTTTGTATGGAGGGTAAGCATGTCCGTCGACCGATTTTGCTTATTTTCAATCCCTCGAGCTAACTTTTAAGGCAAAGCCACTGTACCAAATTTCACCGAATTATCTTGGTTAGTTATCCTATAAAAAATATTTCCACAGACAGACAGACACCCAGCCAGCCAGCCAGACAGTCGGACATGGCTATATTGACTCAAGAGGTGACGCTGATCAAGAATATATATACTTTTCTATATCTGCCACGCCTCCTTCTCTGCGTTACAAACGGAAGGACAAAGTGAATATATCCTCGGTGTAGGTTATAAAAATGAGAATGCGAATTTGTTGTGTGGTAAGCAATGAACAAAACAGTACAGTATTGGTTTGACTACAGTGAAATGAAGTTTGCAAGAAATTGAGTATTAAACATACAGTGCAACAAATTGCCAGGAATATAGCCTAAATGAGATCTCGATAACTTTTTTTGATCAACTTAAGGTCGCTGATTCCGAATCTGGCAACCTTTTTTTCCTATTAGCTCTGCGATCACCATAATTGGGGTGTAATACCAAAAGTCTTTTAAAATCAAATCCAATATTCTTGAATCAAGAAATTATTTTTAATTAAATAACAATTTCGCTTGACCATCACTTATAATCTTTTTGGGGCATTTTATAAAACTCTTTGTGAGAATTTATCCATAGCATGCAAACGTATACAGTCGAGAAAACAATCAAGGACTAAACGAGAAAAATAGTTGGGTTCACAAAAGGCGTCAACCATATAGGGTGCACCGATTTAATGATACTTATATGGTTCCAAATTTAAAACTTTCTTTGTCTTCTCATCGTTTAGCATTTAGAAATCCTTACCTTATCGATACACCCTATATTGTTGACGACTTCAGCGACCAGTACTATTTTTCTATGGGGGATATTTTTTTCAAATCTCTTTGATAGTTTTTTGGACCGTTTACATGCTATGGCCAAATTCACAAAAGAGAGTTTATAATTATAGCATTTGCTCTAATTACACAGCACAAAAATGATTTTGGGGCGTAGAATTTTGAGTAATCATAACCTACTGAACACGACAAAAATATCAGAATCTACGAATTGATTCTAGGTCTCCAGTTATCCATGTTTAAAGTTTCTACTAAAGTTGTTTTGAAGAATATTTCAAGCTAAGAATATCACTCTTAGAGTAAACAGTGTAATTAATTCTTATTAATGGCATCGGATAGCTATTACCTTCATTACTAAATCTTACTTTTAATCTTTTTGCATTAGATCCTTACTTCCTTAGCTATTATCCATTGAAGTAAAGGTATTTCAACTCCATACAAAAGATGCAAATTTTGTTTTTAGTTTTTGCAATGTTTACTGTAAGTGTGATATAACTAGTGATAAGCAAACCAAGACCAAGACTATGGCACACTTGGTCTTGTTCTTGCACATTGAGTCTTGGTTTTGATATTGAGTCTTGGTCTTGATCTTGGTCATTCAGTCTTGGTCTTGGTCTTGAAAAAAATTTTTTGGAACTTGGAATTTTGGAACTTGGAACCTTATTTTTCCAAAACAGTTTGGTTCTTAAGATCCTAAAATTCTAATTGAGGAATAATTTTACCTCAAAAGGGGCATGAAACACTATGAACTATAAATTACCAAGACTTAAAAGCAGTCTTGGTCTTAATGATTGTCGTGACGCTGACAATCTTGGTCTTTGTCTTGGCAATTTTTCAAGACCAAGGCTAATTTTGCTCATCACTAGATATAACTTCAAATATGCCCCAAAACAGTTATTTTTGCAACATTAAGCAAGGAGAAATATAACTAAGAGAAATATATTAAACCTTACGTGCTAAATAACTTAAGTTAATCTGGATTAACTCAAAAAACTAAGGCCTCAGATAAAAAATTTTTTTTTGTCGACCTGTGCTATTTCCAAAATAATATTTGGAAATAAAAATTTTGAGCGTACTCGTGTATTATTAATCTCTGTAAATACTTGAAAAACACCAAAATCCTTTCTTCAACCAAGACTACCGAAATTGAGTAAAAAAAACTTTTGCTTTCATTTTATGCAAAACTGCTGCGCCATAATAAATCTCAATTACACAAATTATTGTCAAGAGTACGACAATATTGCAACAATGGGTAGCAATACAAAAACCTCAATTTAAATAATTGCAACAACTTGGGAGTGAAAAAGATAAAGCAGTAGCAGCAACAACAGCACCACCACTGCCGTAGATGGAACAAAACCGTCAACAACAGTCAACAAAGTAATTAAATAGATACAAATACATACAAAAAGCCAGAAGTGTATTTGTGTAAATACAAACACAAAAATAATAACAATAAAAGTACTCATGAATACACTGAAAGAATGAAACAAATTAAGATAAACATAAATATTTTATAAGAAATGAATAAATAGTTACGGTAACTTTGGATGTCTGTGTACTGGAAAAGTTCTTGCCATTTTATTTGTGTTGTTTTTTATGCGAAGAAAACTATCACAAGACACAGCGTGACAGAGACTCAGGTTGTTTATGAAATGAAATTAAATGAGGGTGGTAGCCAAAGTGAAAAAAAACAGGTAGTACCTCCTCGTAGATAGTGGTAGAAGTTGACAGAGCTGACTGACGTTTACGTAAAAGTTGTCTTACAAAACCGAAAGAAGCAAATTAAACAGACAAAATGAAAATTCCAACTGATTGTATACACAAGGAGGGCGGACAGAGCGGAAAGCAGTACTGAAATGACGATAGTAAGCATGACTATCCAGCACAACTGCATAAAGTTGTAAAATTCTGTGCATAAATTAAAGTTATTTACTCTTTGAATGACATAATAATAAGGTAGCACAGTTGCACAGAGTAAATTACACTAAACAGTCAGTTCTATGGGCGAAAAAGATGGCCAGCATAGCAGCGACTGGGTTATCTGTTGCTGCAGGCGCATGCTACGGATGTAGCTTTTGCTTGTTAAATGTTGCTTGTAAACTTTGAATTTGTAATTCTTTTGACATTATACATTAATTTCATTTGTTTTATGTAATACGATAGGCACTGCAGGGAATATATTTAATTTTTTTAATGAAATAAACTCAATTATGAGTGACCTGAGTGAAAAAAGAATTATAACTTTTTAAGTACAATTACCTTATTATCTCGAGAATCAGTAGTTCAATCATACTTAAGCATCAGATTTTTTGTTTTTCTTAAAAATATACTCTTTGACTGTCGAATTTCATTAATGGGCCAAATTAAGATTACTTCCCCATTTTTAAGAACTGAGCAAGAAATATCAGTGTTGCTAAATGTTTTTTTTTTTTTGTTTTTGTAAGATTTGGTCAAATTATACACATGGGCATATCCGAAATTAATCTTCCCTTATATGACCTAGGTTTTAAGAAAAACATTTTTTTTCATAATCTGTAACCAACTGTAGTGGAATATAATTCAAGACATGTAAAATGAAATTCCCAATAAGTGTACAATAAAATACCGACATGAGGGGTGTCAGGAGATCATTTTACCTGAAATTTTCAGGAAAAATCGAGATTTACGATAATATACAGGAGAGCACATGTTTCGGAAGTAGTAGATATGTTACGTAGCACCTTTCCAGATATGCTCCGGTAAAATTTAGTAAAATCGTATGTGAGACATGGCGACAGAATGGATAAAAAAGTCTAAATCGCTCATTATGGACACATAACAGGTCCAAAAATTCTAAAAAAAAAAATTAAAGCAAATTTCCAGAAAAAATTTAATTAATCAACTTTGTTCATGATGTTTTTTTAATTTAAAAATCGAAAAACGCTAAATTTCGCATATAGTCAAAAATCGCGTTTTTTACCCAAAACTTAGCGTACCTTCCCTAGTCATGTTTTCTCTAACGTCTTTATGTCCTTATTCATGATCAATATTTCAAATTTTAATTTAGAAATATTTTCAGGGGAGTAATTTTTATTCGAATACCAAATTCAATTCATACCCCACAGAAAAGCACCAATACCGTTTGTCAAATATGATAAAAAAAAAAACAAAACCGAAAGCCAAAAATTGAATCTGTAAATGTTGAAAAGGCGGAAGTCATAAATTTTAACATGTTGGTTTTTTTCCAAATTATTAATGCCAGAAGATAGCTCTATCGTCTTGTCTTAAAATGAGGCCAGAAAAAATTTACCCTTGTTTGCACAGCATCTCGAAATATCGGTTTTTTGTTAAAAGGGCGGAAGTCATGACTATTTAACTTTATAAACTTTTAACAAATAACAAACAACAAACAAATTAAAAAGTTTGAAAATTGGAAATTGAAAAATAAAAACATTAAGAAATTACAATTAGACAATTAAGAAAATAAAAAATTTCAAAATTCAGAAATAAAAAAATTAAGCTTACTAATCAACTAACTTAGGAACTAACAAACAAATTAACTAACTAACTAACTAGTTAGCTAACTAATTAACTAACTAAATAACTGACCAACTAACTAACTCACTAAATAACTAACTAGCTAACTAACTAACTAGCTAACTAACTAACTAGCTAACTAACTAACAATCTAACTATCTAAATATTCATCTAATTAACTAACTACCTAACTAACTAACTAACTAAATAACTTACTAAAAAAGTAACTAACTAATTAACAAACGAATTAACTAACTAACCAAATAATTAACTAATTAACTAACAAACTAATAAACTAACCAACTGTTTAATTAACAAACTAACTATATAACTAATCTCATTTAAGACTAAGCTAACAAACTATCTAGCTTAGGAACTAACTAACAAACAAACTAATTAACTTACTGACTAACTAATTAAATAACTTACTAATTAACTAACTAACTCGACTTCTCGACTGCAAGGTAAATTGTTTAAATTATTTTTTCTTTATATCGAATACAGATATAAACCTTTTTAATTAAGTAACTAACAAACTAACTAACTACCTTAGTAACTAACTAAATAATAAACTAAGTAACTAAGTTAGAAACGAACCAACTAACTATCAAACTAATAAACTTACTAACTAACTAATTAACTAACTTACAAGCAAACTAATTAACTAACAAACTGCTTAATTAACTAACTTACTATCTTAAATTAATTACTTACTATTAAAAATTTTAAAAACCAAACAATTAAAAAATTAAGAAATTACAAAGTGTTCAATTAACTAAAAAACTAATTAACTGACAAACAAAAAAATTAACTGACTAACTAGCTAATAAACTAAGAAATTTAAAATTCTGAAAAAAAACCTTATATTTCGCTAAAAGTTTGTGAGTGATTTCATGGTTTCAAAACCAATAAAATTAAAGAAGATTTTGCAATTTTTTTTTTTTTAGAATTTAAGAGAGTTGGAAAAAATTAAAAATCGGCATAATTCAGCAATATAAGTAGTATTATAATGAGAAATAATGCTTCACAAAATTATCCACAGCTTAGACGTTACTTAACCGATTTTCATGTACAGAACAAATTTGCTATAAACGCAAGACAAGTTATTTTTATTTGGCTATTTGGCAGACTGTACTGCTTTTAGTACTTCTTAAGTACCGCTCTAAGGCCTTGTTTTTTGATTTTTCAAAATATTTTTGATGGAAAGATAACAAAACAATCTTTCGTATTGACACAAAATCAATTTGGTTCATTATATATACCAATTTTAATTCTCTCAAAGCACTTAAGCCGTTGAAGGTACCATTTTAGTTTTGGATTGATGTAAAAAGATACGTAATGGTGGATTTTAATTAGTCTTAAAGAATTAAAAATAGCTTTTTTACATTTTGTACAATGGAAAAAAACTTGATTTGCACTTATACGAGGGTTGCCTTTTATATTTCGGGATTGGGCAACACTAATGTCAATAGCTAAAATCTGGCAACACCATAATAAAGTTTGACATTTTTTAGAATAAGCGTACTCACAACGTTTTGATGTACAAGTGCTATTTGTTTTGTTTACAGTGAGTTAAGAAAATTAATTTTTCCATTGATAATTTAAGCGATTGATAAATTATGGGGTATCCAACGAGAACAAACCTTTTTTACGGCCAGGTGTTCATGCAATATTGAATGTATGCTGATCCCACTAATGCCTAAGGTTGTCTCAATCTCACGATAGGTCACATGACGATCTTGCAATATCAGTTGGCGCACAGCATTAATGGTTTCCGGAACAACAACTGATTTTGGACGACCTTCACGAAAATCGTGTTGGATTGAACTACGACCTTGGTTGAATTCACCATACCGTCGATAAACACTGGTCCTTGATGAAGCTTTATCGCCAAAAATTGAATTAAGTTCATCGATGCACTGTTGTTGAGTTAATCCACGTCAAAAGTTGTAAAAAATAATCGCACGAAAATTTTCACGATTTAATTCCATTTTTTGCGAGATGAATCTTTTAAGTTACTGTAAACAACACAAATAGCGCTCGTATGTCAAAATGTTCTGGGTACGTATAACCTCAAAAATGTCAAACTTTACGATAGAGCTGGCAGTTGCCAGATGGCAACACTAGGGTTGCCCAATCCCGAAATATAAAAGGCAACCTACGTAGTCAAAAATAAATCAGAATATCGGTTGAGAAATGTGCTTCTTATGCAGCGTTGCCATTGTGACACTTTCGGTGTCACATGTGACACTTAGTTTTTGTCTGTGACACCGAAAAAATATCAGATTTTTGTGACGCCACGATTTTCCACAAGGTGTCACGGACTATTGGGCTATTTTATTTTTTTAGTAAGTGTGGCTGATTGAAAAAGTACTTTCGATCTCCAAAAAGTACTTTCGCGCATTGAGTTAAGTACATCAACAAACTATGGGTGGCAACATCGTGAGCACTTATGAAATGTCAAAATCAGATTACTATTAAATTTTGTCAACCGTTGCCGTTTTTGCCATTGCAGTTTTTGCAGTTGCTTAAAAAAAAAAATGAAAAGAAAAGAAAGATCTTCAATAATGCAGAAGTAAGTTATCTGAAATTAAATATTATATTTATTTAAAATATGTTCATACGTTGGTAATAATGCAGGTGGCTGATTAATTCAACAAATGGGCAGGCAAATGATAAAAGGAATGATGAAACGGCATCACTTTCGAGTGCAAGGTATGTAATTTAAAGATCTGAATTTTATGCAAAACAAATTTTCAGCAAATTATTTGCAAATCTTTTTGAATAAAAGTTTCTAGGTCTGAAAAGAAGCCATAAGTACAAACCATTTTTATATGTGTTGTTATAAATTTCTTTACATATATATTAGTATACTAATGTACTACTAATGTATTTGTTTTTGTAGTTTGTTTATGTTTTCATTAAATAAATTAAAATTGTTAAACAATCCTTGTCGTTTTAATACTTGTATTTCCAGCACCTTAATTTGGAGACGATACGACGATAAAAACTAAGACTACGTAAAAACAATAGTTAAAACTCCTATAGGATTAAATATAATAAATAAAAATTAAGGGTGTTATATGACACCAATTTGTACAATCCGAGGGTGTTATATGACACCTTTTTTGAATCGCTGTTACACTCTCCCTTTTGAGTTGATGGCAACGCTGATCTTATGCGTATTTTCAAATTGTCAATACAAATTCCTAAGCCGTCAAAGATTATACATATTTTGATTTTAGATTCATATGAAAGTTAATTTTGTTTTCTCTTCCTGAAAAATATTTGAAGAGTTACTTGCAATTTTTGTACTAAAAAAGCAATAAAATAGTATTTTAAAATTTGGACAACAATCGCTTAATGATTAACAGGTATGAAATCTAAATGTAGAAAGATTTTCTAAGTAAAAAAAAACGAGTTAAATGCAGTTTCCTTTGAAATAAAATAATTAAAAACTCAAATGGCTTGATTACTATAAGCGCCGTCACTTAAGTAGCTTATGATAAGACTATTACAAAGTTTATTTGCCAAGTTTAACCTACTTGGCATAGAAATGTAATAATTTTTTTTACCAGCTTACAAAGTAAACTCTCAGCTTTGAACACAACGATTATATGCTGCATGCAGCATTTACACTCAGCAACTGTTGCTGCTGCTGCTCATTTAAATTCAAGTACTTGATAAACGCAGTTAATTAAATGAAAATATTTTAAAAAGCAAACCGTATAAGTTGAATTAAAATAAAGAAGAAAATCACAAATATTTAAATTAGTGGCGCTGATGCATCAAAGCAACACAAAAATGAAAGAAAATGAAAATAAATAAACCCCATATCCTTAGCAGAACCCATCCAGAGAAAGTAAGTGCCAACACAACGGTTTCATGTTTATGTAGTAGTGGTGCCTTCATACCAAGCGGATGTTGTACGATATAACACGCTGTATATTCCATAGTCGTCCTTTTGTGTATTGCGCATACAAATGAGTGCACACAGCGCGCTGCTGACTAACTCGAACGTTACGATTACTGAGGTTCATCCTGACGACGCGACACACTTGTGGAATGTGGAATGTAAAATGAATGATGCAATCAACGCGTTGTTTCTAATATGGGCGCACATGATGCATAAGAATTTGATTATGTGATAGTGGTAGAACAAATAAAGAAATGCGAAAAAGAGTGTGTTGGAATATCATGAATTATGAATGTACTTTGGAACTTAAGCCTTTTAAGCTGTTTATACTTGGAAATTTATACATCGAATGGATATGAATGCAATAATCCTATTTGTTTTTTTTTTTTTTTTCTATGCTTGTTGTGCAAACAAATCGTATTAATTATGATATTTTTATCCATACTGCATATTACATGTGCGGGTTTTGAGGTCTTTATGGCATAATCTCAGTAAAATGGTTTATAATTCGGTTTCGAAAGCTTGAGTTATTTGAAGTGGTAAATGAGTCCGGTTGAAATTTGCTTCGAAAAATTTGAACATCATCAAAAAGGTATTAATGATGAGCGTCACATTTTAAGTTGAAAAATACATTTTTGAAAATATAAAAGAATGAATGTTTTTGCAAAAATAGAATAAAGAAGTACTTCTATAGCAATGAAATTTTACGTGCTTTGAAGGATTGGGCTCTCTTGGTACAAAAACTATGTTATTACTTTGGTACCACTCCAGAGCTTTCTTGCCATAGTGACATGATGCCAAATCGGGCCAAAAATATGTGGACACAAAATGTGGAGTGAGATCGAAAAAATCTTAACACACGTTTTACCTAATAATTTTTTTTGGATGTAAAATTTAAAAATTTTTTTGATCTAGTTATCTTTGAAAAATATGTCAGTTATTATTTTTAATGACAAACATGTTGATTTGTTGTGAGTTTGATAAAAATGAGTAAAGAAAAAGAAGTACGTCTTAAAATTATTGTATTAAAAATTTTCCAAAAAAAAATTTAAATTGGTCCTACAAAAAATTGACCAAAGAATTGAAGGTCTGCCGTCAAACTGTTTCCAATGTTATTAAACAGTTTCAGGAGAATTTGACCATCGATAGAAAACCTGGTTCGGGAAGAAAACAAGGACCACATGATATTGGGAAAGCCAAGAAAATTGAAAGCATATTGAAAAAATCTCCAAACACATCTGCTAGAAAAGCTGCCCGGTTAGCCCAGTGCTCTGACTATTTGGTGTGAAAAGTTAAAGCCAATGCAGGTTTGAAAACATACAAAGTCCAAAAAGTTCCAGACAGGAATGCTGCAAAAAATTTAGACGCCAAAAGTAGGGCTCGGAAATTAAAGTCCAATTTTATACAAAAATATTCATGTTGTATAATGGACGACGAAACGTATGTAGTGGCAGATTTTACGCAGCTTCCGGCTCAAAATTTTTGTGTTGCTGATGCTCGAGGAATTGTAGAAGAACAATTTAGAATTCAAAAGCAGACAAAATTTCCTAAAAAATTCCTGGTATAGCAATCTATATGCAGTTGCGGCAAAAGAAGCAAGTCATTTGTTACAGTGGGCTCTATAAAAGGTGTGGGCTCCAAAAAGGTGTCTGAAACAACTATCAAATTCCTAATGGAAGGCTTACCAAAATAGGTCCACGAGTTCATAAATAGTGGTAAGAACTTTAAAAGTTATATTTTTCTGTAATTTGTAAAATATTATCAATTAAATTAAAAAAAAAAATCAAAACTCTAAGATCAACCGTTTTAAAATTATTGAATTTTACATATGCTTAGATTTTTTCGATCTCACTCCTTAAGATATAGTTAGTTAAAAAATGTTTCAAAAATGGGCGTGATATGTTAACGGATACGCCTAACTCCCATAAAAAATGGTACTGTGACATAACCCCAACAATAATAATCCCAAATCGAGTTTTTGAGATTATGTCCCCCTTTTGTGCGGTCATATTTGCAAACTTTTTTTTGTCCCTTTGAACTTGTGTTCACATACATAATGCCAAATTTTTAAATAAAACTTTAGAGATGTTCTTCTGCTTCTTATATGACATTTGAAAACTCGGATGAAACCGGGGGGGTCACTCTGCACTTAGTAGGTTAGTAAGTTTTTTAAATTTTTTATTTTTTTATTTTTTAGTTTTTTAATTTCTTAATCAATCTTTTTAATCTAGGCATGGGAATGGCTAAAAATTAAAAATCAAGTTCGTACAAGGTGATACAAATGAAATGTCATAATGTGTAATTGAGCTCCGTTTTCACCCAAAGTTTATCTGACACTACTCGGACATTAATCGTACATGGCATAGTCCATAAACATGTAACAGAAATTGAACATGGCACCTATATAATAGTTTCCAATTTTAAACCACAAGATTATTTTTTGTTAGGCACCTATCTACTCAACTTCATCGAAAAATCTTGCGAGATTAAACGTCTTAAATTGTTAAGTACTAGAGAATGCTATTATCTTCGATAGAGTTTGGGTAAAATCCCTCTAGTTTGTATTTTTTATATAACGCTAAGCTTCAAATATAGTGAATTAAATCTCTTTTCTTGACTTCTTTGCAAAAATTTAGATACATAATAAAAAGTCCTTTTTCTTGCAAAACACCACACTGCCTAACTGAATGTCCTTTAAAGGCTTTTTTTATTTGAATGGCCATTTTTATTTTGCTGCCACCTCAATTTGTATGCGTCATGGCAATCACTTGCATGGCACAAATTATTCATAAATGCTTCCTGATTAAACAGGCGATCTCATTACATTCATTCTGCACTTAAGTGTTTTATATTTTTCCGCTTCAACGTTATGCCGCACAACTTAATTTTGTTCTGTTTCTTTATTTGTTTTGCTTTATATTTCTCTACATAGCAAAAGATTTCTGCCATTGCTTTTTAACAGTATTTTCTTATGCATATATGTATATTAGAGGTGTTTTAAGAATGTATGGAGATCCTTAGTAACAACATTTTGATACTTGACACCCCTCAATTTTGTGAGGTTGGAAAAAAAAATTAGCTTGCAAAAAAAATTTTGGGGGTGGGGTGAGGGTAAAGGTTGGCGCATCGAGGTCAAAGGTGAGAGAAAAAGAGAAAAAATTTGCATACAGCCCTACAAATGTTTAGGGGTCACCTCTAGAGGGGTCAAATGTATGAGCAACCCACATTATTTTTCCCCCACCAACATTTTTACCAAGCTCACTTACCCCCTATCTCCAACTCCTAAGGGGGCTCCCATACAAAATTGACATTTTTAGGAAATCGACCCCCACCATTACCAGGGTGCCCCTAGAAGGGTCAAATGTATGACTGGTCCCTAATATTTTTTCCTCCCCAACATTTTTTCCCAATATACTTACCCTGTATCTCTGACTCTTTAGGGGACTCCCATACAAAATAGATGTCATGGACATGAAAATATGGAAAGGAAATCGTCAAATAGGCCCATAACTGCCCAGAAGTCACTCCTAGAGGAGTCAAATATAAAACCGACCCCCATTATCCCCCCTCCAAAGTTTTTTCTCAGCACACCTACCCCCTATTTCTATTCCTTAAGGGGGCTCCCATACAAAGTTACTGTTTTTATATAAAATGCTCCCACTGCCCTAACTGGCCCACGGGCACCCCTAGGAGGGTCAAGTGTATGACCGACCCCCATTATTTTTTCGCGGCCTATATTTTTCCGCCAAATACTTACCCCCTATTTTCAACCCTGAAAGGGGCTGCCATAAAATTTTTTTTTTTTATAAATTTTCCTAGAAATAAAGGGGGTCGGTCATACATTTGACCCTTCTAGGGGTACCCATGGTCCAGTTATGGTCCAGTAAGGGCAGTTGGGGCAGTTTTTAAAAAAACCGAAACTTTGTATGGGCGCCCCCTTAAGGATTGGAAATAGGGGGTAGGTAAGCTGTGAAACTTTGGAGGGGGGAAATGGGGGTCGGTCATATATTTGACTCCTCTAGGAGAGACTCCTGGGCAGTTATGGGCCTATTTGAAGATTTCCTTTGCATTTTTTTTATGTCTATAACGTCAGTTTTGTATGGGAGCCCCCTTAAGAGCTAGAGATAGAGGGTTAGTATGGTGGGAAAAAATGTTGCGGAGGAAAAAATATTAGGGGCCGGTCATACATTGGACCCTTCTAGGGGCACCCTGGTAATGGTGGGGGTCGATTTCTTAAAAATGTCAATTTTGTATGGAAGCCCCCTTAGGGGTTAGAGATAAATGGTAGCCATGCTTGGTAAAAATGTTGGGGGAGAAAAAAAAATGTGGGTCGGTCATTATGTAAACTTTTCATCGTAAAAAAAATACCAAAAAATGGTGCGTGAAGAATCTTTTTTAAGCATTCTTAATTTTCTTTTATTTTCTTTTTAATGTTCTTATTCCTTAATTTTTCTTATTCTTTTTTCCACTAAAAGTGCAACAGCAGGCTGCAGTTTATTGCCAACAACTGTGCGCTGTTCTTCACAGTCAGCTAAAAGATGGAACAGAATTTTACACCCACTGAGGGATGTTTTCAATGGTTTTCAGACATTTCAACAGCACATCCTTTAGTGAGAGTAATTTTCTGTATAGTCATCGCAGACAGATCTGGCATTGGATTTTTTCATTTTATTTTATATTTGGCATCGTTTTCTTGTATTTTTTTTTTTTTTTTATTTTTCTCATTTCAATTGAAAGCATAAATTTGGAAACTTCATTAAATTTAAAAAGATCAAATGGAACCAAGTTATTAAAGATATTTTTCATAAACAAGAAAGTCGTTTAGAGATTCGTAACATTAAAGAAAAATTCAAAGAAAGTTTTTACTACTTATTTCATTTACTCGTACTTCAATATTCTTTAAGTGTATTTTAGGAAAATGAGCATTTTTTTATTACATTAAACTTTCACAAGATTTGGATTTCTGTGACACTATTCAGTCCTATTAAAGACATCTGACGACTTATTTACTATATTTAACAAAGTATTTTTGAGCTTTACACTGAATTTCCTCAGAATTTTTTATATGAATAAGTGAAGCCAAAAGCTTTAACTCAGATTACACCAAAAACCATCACGGAAAACTTCGCAGGAATCAAAATCTGGACAGAAAAAGGTGGTGTGTTTAACAAATAAATTAATATACTTGCATACTTATGAAGCAAAACACGCCAAGTATACCAGCTGAAAATCTTTTTGTCTCCGATTTCGCTCAAGTTTGGCAATTTGGTAGTTCCGGTATAAAATGCTTAGGATCGTGCAAGATATACGGCTGAATTTTTGGGAATTTTTTAAAAAATTTAAAACTTTTTTTTTTCTTTGAATAGTTTTTGGAAAAATTCACAGAAATTTTTTTCACCAAGTAAAATTTTTTTTTAATAAAAAGAACACTTTAAAATGAATATGACCAGTTACTTAGATATATCAATTTACAAATTTTGGTGTTAAATATAAATTTTTCAAAAAACACCCTTTTCATGAAAATGACTAAAAACGCCAACTTCAACACCCTGTATTTTAACAACAAATTGTACTAGAACCAAATCCTCCCGATAATTGTTTCTCCACACTGGATCTACCAAATTGCCAAATTTGAGCGAAATCGGAGACATACAAATTTTCAGCTGGTACGCTTGACGTGTTTTGCTTCATATATAAAAGTAAATGAATAAATGAATAAATGAATAAATGAATAAATGAATAAATGAATAAATGAATAAATGAATAAATGAATAAATGAATAAATGAATAAATGAATAAATGAATAAATGAATAAATGAATAAATGAATAAATGAATAAATGAATAAATGAATAAATGAATAAATGAATAAATGAATAAATGAATAAATGAATAAATGAATAAATGAATAAATGAATAAATGAATAAATGAATAAATGAATAAATGAATAAATGAATAAATGAATAAATGAATAAATGAATAAATGAATAAATGAATAAATGAATAAATGAATAAATGAATAAATGAATAAATGAATAAATGAATAAATGAATAAATGAATAAATGAATAAATGAATAAATGAATAAATGAATAAATGAATAAATGAATAAATGAATAAATGAATAAATGAATAAATGAATAAATGAATAAATGAATAAATGAATAAATGAATAAATGAATAAATGAATAAATGAATAAATGAATAAATGAATAAATGAATAAATGAATAAATGAATAAATGAATAAATGAATAAATGAATAAATGAATAAATGAATAAATGAATAAATGAATAAATGAATAAATGAATAAATGAATAAATGAATAAATGAATAAATGAATAAATGAATAAATGAATAAATGAATAAATGAATAAATGAATAAATGAATAAATGAATAAATGAATAAATGAATAAATGAATAAATGAATAAATGAATAAATGAATAAATGAATAAATGAATAAATGAATAAATGAATAAATGAATAAATGAATAAATGAATAAATGAATAAATGAATAAATGAATAAATGAATAAATGAATAAATGAATAAATGAATAAATGAATAAATGAATAAATGAATAAATGAATAAATGAATAAATGAATAAATGAATAAATGAATAAATGAATAAATGAATAAATGAATAAATGAATAAATGAATAAATGAATAAATGAATAAATGAGCAAAATACAAAAAGGTGTATCTTGTGAAATCGATTAAAGTGCCATGACTCAAAGTTTCTGAACCATTTGGTTCGTTTTCATTTAGACTCTGTAATATAGCACATTTTTTTTTTTTTTTTTTGCTTTTAACGACATGTAACAACTAAACGTTTCACCTTTGCACTACAACACCACTCCATTATCCTTTTGTGTGAAAGTTTCAAGTGTCCTTACTGGGAAATCATAACAATAGAAGCCAACGTAACTTTTGTTACATTTCGATTTTTTATTTCTATGTAGTGAGTAGTGAGTACCCTTTTATTATCATTTCAATATTTCACCACTTTATTCTATGTAGTTTTAATACTAATGTGTGTTTGTCTGTGTGTCGCCACACTTACTTACCAATAGCAGCAGTTCGCAGGGTGATTGTAACCATGAATTACTACTATTTCTTCTTTTATCCATGTTGACTTTGCTCTTTTCCGTTGCTCGTTAGCCATTCAAAATGGTGCTACGAGGACATAATCCATCACATTTGTGTGCCAACGATTTTTAGTAGTCGTCGTCTTATGAAGCTGAAGCAGCAGCAGCAATGGACTCTGTGATGCAACTCTGCACCAACACACAACACTGGTGACGTTGTATTTTTTTTTTATTTTTTTTATATAAAAATTGATTGCAACAGTGCAATGCGAGTACGAAAAATGTCGAGATGTGAAATAAAAGGACAAAACAGCAGCAGAAGGAAATTGCTGCTGCAGCTGTTGTTGACTCTTTTGCTGATTACACTACAAGTTACTGTAGCAACACACTCACAACTAAAGTAGTTGTCTGCATGTTTGTATTGTGTTGCTGCGTTGTTGTTAAGGTGTGGCACTGATGTCAAGTTGATGATAAATAATCTGAAATAAAAACAATATATAAAATAACAACGACAACAATAACAAAAAGAAAATCAGTTGCTGTTTGAAATGTAATAAAGATTAAGTAAATCTAGTTATTGGCTTAGATGATAAAGAGTAAAGATTTTTGTACTTTATATATATGATTGTATGAATGTAAAGATTAAGGTTTTTAAAGTTTTACTTTATTCAAGTATATCTTTCCAACGTTCAACTAACAAAATACTACGTGATTTTACGTTACAGGAATTTTTCAACAAAGGATAGGTTTGAGTTTTTAGAATTTTTTTATTTGAAAAATTTACACGTATTTCTTGGACAATTCCAAGCATTTTTATGCTTATACAGTTTTTTCGTAAGATGCCTTGCTTTTGAGTAAAAAATCCTTTTACCGACCTCGTATTTGAAAAACGTAAAAAAATCTATTTTGGGTCGCGAATATTATCTATACCCTCAAAAAAAATTTATAATTTTCAAACGCCAAAATTTTTATAAGAATATAGTCTTTATTTCTAAAGAACCGTTTGGGTATCCATTTTGTAATGAAAAAAGGTTATGACCAAAAAACATTTTTTTTGACGAATCCCAAAATCGGTCTTCAGTAGAATCATTGGTTTTCTCGGAATGAAAAAAAAAAAATGCAGATATCGTTTCTAAGAGTCTTTCTAACTTCTGAGTCGGTTTCGGGATGAATATAAATTTCGACCCTATCTACTGTTCATATTTACTCGAACTTCATAAAGTGAGCCATACGATAATTTCGAGCTTTTCAACAGTTTTTGTGAGCGGTCTGTGTAATTTGGAGAAAGTCAAGGGTTTTCCGGGAAAAGATTTTCACACAGGCCCAGCTCGAATCTATCTCGAAATTCGTGTGTCAAAAGACTTTGTCGTCAACTTTTCCCGTGGGTTCATCTGGCTGAAAAAAACAACCAAAAAGCCATATTTGGGGTTATTTGGAGTTTTTCCAGGAAAATTGCAAGTTTTCTGGAAACGCTTTTTACTCAGGATCAACTCGAAACTAGCTCAAAGCTTTTGTATTGAATGAACTTGTCGCCAAAGATTTCAGCGGACTCCTCTGGCTTATAACATAAAGTTTGCTATAGTTTTTTTTTAGATTTGGTGGGAAGCTTCATGGCTTAGCAGAAAACGCTTTTCGATCAGAATTTGCTCGAAAAAAGTTTGAAATCGCAGCATTTAAAGATTTCATCGTAAAATTTTCCTGTGGATTCGTCTTGCTGAAAAAATAAAGTTAGCCATAAAAAATTTTTTTTCGGGATTTTCCGGGAAAATTGCGTTTTCTGGTAAACGCTATCGCTCGAAACTCCTATGTCAAAGGATTTAATAGTTGACTTTTTCTGTGGCTTCATTTGGCTGAAAAAAATTAGCTATCGGAAGGCTGTTTTGCGTTTTGGTTTTTTGTTTGTTTCAAAAAACAATTAATATTTGAAAAACTTTAATTTCATCCATTCAAAGCAATCTTTCCAATTTTCAGGAAAATTTTAATTTTACCAGACAGCTCGAAACCATTGTTGAGTAGCCCTAAAATATAACCGAATTTCCAAAAACTACATAATTCTTTACACTTATATGGCCCACTTTATGCACCTTAAAAAACGTCCACAAAAATTAGAGTATAATACACTTGGAAAGAGTTAATTGGCTTTGAAAAAATTTTAGTTTGATTTGGAAAAGGTTTAAACCGGTTGATTCTTATCAGTGAAGGAAAAAAACAATATTCTGAAAAAGCGAAAATTTTAAGTTTCATCCTTATACTCGTAGTATTTTGCTTTAAACTTTTCACAGTTTCACTTTCACATTCAAAAAGTTAACAAAAGATAACATAAAATTCTTGATAAAACATTTTGTTTTATACAGAAAAAAGGCAACAGCACTGTCAGCACTTTTCTCCTCTTGGTTGCTGAAAATTGTATGAAACTTAAGTGTAATTGCGGGTATAAAATTACAGCAAAACTAAGTACTGCATACCATGTTCATCCCGAAGAAGGAAGCAGATGAACGAACTAACGAACGATTCACCAAAATACTACAAAACCAAAAGCTGCTGAAGAGAAGAAACTAAAAAGCTTCCATGCTACCATGCCAACACTGAGTTGTTCATAGCATATACGCAGGAAGTGCACACACACACGCACGCATGTTGTGTGTTGAGTATGGAATTATGGCTTACGGTTTTGTGTCGGTTTGCAATACAATATCAGCAGCATTTACTTACACACGCAAGCATTTCTTGGAGATAGTGTTGAATTCTTATTAAATTAAGCAGAAATGACAACGATAAGTTGAAAATGAAAAGTTGCATAGACAAAAAATCTAGAAAAAAAAAATGAAAAATTATATAAGTGGAAGCTGCGTTGAACTTTTGAACAAAGTTAAATGCAGGTTTAGGTTTTCAGTGATAACCTCTTTTATCTTTTGCTGCTGGCTTACGTTTATATCATAGGTATTTATATCTTAATAAAAAATGATAAATGGTTAAATTTTTTAATATAAAGCAAAGTTTGTGGATCACTTATGTGGTTTTATGTAAAAAGCGTACAGAATAAGTAGATTCTAAGCTCATAAATAAGTACATATTTTTATTTTCATATAAAGCAGATTTAATTTTTGGAAAAGCTTCAAAAATAAAAAAATTGGCTTTTGTTTTCTGCATAATATACAATTGTTGTTAATGCAACAATTACTTCATGTAGGAAAAATCTATTCATAATAATATGCACTATATGTTCTGAACATCCCAAGTTTAGGAAAACTTACAAATTACAAAATCTATTTCGACAGTCGATAGTCTAATATTTCTCTGTCCCAACTCTTGCTCATTAAGTCTTGGTCTCGGTCTTGGTCTTGGTCTTGGCCTTGAAAAAATTTTCAGAGATATTGAGTATTCAAAACCATATTTTTCCAAAGCAGTTGGATTTTTAAGATGCCAAAATTCAAATCGAGACATGATTTTATCTTTAAAACGGGCGCGAAACAACTTTTAACTATAAATTAGCAAGACTGAAAAGCAGTCTTGGTCTTGGTCTTGCAAAAATATCAGCATCTTGGTCTTGGTCTTGGTCTCGCAAAATTAGCAAGACCAAGAACAAGACCAAGACAAATTTTGCTCATTACTAACTCGGATGTTCTCTTGGTGAATATTTCGTTTGTTTTTTCCTGTCTCAGATCGCCTTTTTCTTTAAATAGATCTCAGACTTTTTGGTCGATAGCCTTATATTCCTCTGTCTAACTTGGACGTTCTCTTGGTGAATATTTCGTTTGATTTCTTTTGTCCCAGATCGCACTTTTATTTTATTAGACCTCAGACTTTTTGGTCGACAGTCTAATATTCCTCTGTTCCAACTCGATCGTTTTCTCGATAAATATTTCGTTTGCTTCCTCCTGCCTCAGATTAGCCTTTTCTTTTATTAAATCTCAGACTTTTTGGTCGACAGTCTAATATGTTTTTGTCCCTACTCGGACGTTCTCTTGGTGAAAATTTTATTTACTTCCTCCTGCCACAGATCGCCTTTTTCTTTTATTAGATCTCAGACTTTTTGGTCGACAGTTTAATATTCCTCTTTCCAAATTTGAACATTCTATCGACAAAGATTCCATTTACTTCCTCCTGTCCCAGATCGCCTCTTTTCTCTTTTTCGATCTCAGACTTTTTGGTTGACAATCTAATATTCCTCTCTCCTAGCTCGGACATTCTCTCGCCAAATCTTTCGATTGCTTCCTCCCAGATCACCTCTGCCTCCATTAAAGATCAGAGTTTTTTAAGTCAATTATCTAATGTACCTTGATCCAAACTCGCCCTTAAAGTTATAAAAAATGTATAAAAATTCATCAAAACAATCAATAAATCTTGATAATTAAACTCGAAACTCACTTTCTTCTGAGAATTATCGAGAAAATTGCACTAGATATCGTCAGATGGCTATGTAAAAACATTTTCCGTTAAGTTTCAAGTTAATTTAAATGTTTTAAGTTTTTTTGGTGTTTTAAGTGTTTTTGGAGACTTAAGTGCATACTGAAAGCATAAGATCTCTAAACGAAACCTTTTCTGAAAATTTTGAGCCTAAGGTCAGCCCAACAAAACAAATGCATTTATTGAAAAAATATACCAGCACACTAAGTCAGTAGTTTGAACAGGTAGTGAAATCTCAGACTTGATTGTTATGAGTTTTACAAAACATATCCATGCACGAAATACACAAGCAAAATGTAGCCTCATGGCAACGTGGAAAGAGTTCTTTAGTAAGGTAAAATATAAACTATTCTAATCATTTCCTAGGTCCCTACAAACATATGCAACTCAAACCTAGCGTTTTAATTATTTTAAAAAGGTCGATGAATTACAAAGATTTTTCTTTAAGAAAACTTTCAGAGTTCTAGACTGCACTCAAAATCATGCTTTGGCATTGGACACAAATGCTGAGGATAATCACTTTTATAGCTTGTATTTACAAATGGATTACATTTTCGAAACAATTTTTGAATACAATTCTAACATACTATTGCATTAACACTCATTGCTGATTCAAAAAATATCTTTTAGACAGAAAAGTTACATGAAATTGGTGAAGAATTTGGCATAGTTTTTGATACGCTAAGTTTATCGGAGAGGAAGTGGGTGAGTAAATGCACAAAACTTTTAGAAAATTTTAAGCTGAAAAAAAGAATTGATTTGAAACAAATAGCAAAATCTAGTAATATGCGATCCTATGGGCACCTAGACTTTAACAAGGGTCTAGAACATTTCCCCGAGGACAACAGTTTACATAAAATGTCAACGATCTTTAGAACAAGAAGCGATGCTCTGCCACTGAAGGCAAATATCTAAACGTCCATTTGGAAGAGTTTAACGAAAGATATTTTGGAAAATCTTATTTAAGTCAGGAAGAATGAAACAAAATATTGAATGTAGAACATAATTATACCTGAAAAGAACATTAATCATACAAAACGACAATTATTTTGGATTGAATGCAGGGTACAGTACCCTAAAAAAATATTTTTAAAAGTTATAAAACAAATATTAAGAAAAATTCCAAAAATTGTAAATCAAAACACCATAAATTGGTGTGAACTTAAAAGTGACAACCATTGTGTAGATACAACAATAACATTAAGTGACAATAAATAAAAACAACAACAAAGGAACCAACTACAAAGTTAAATAAATAACATAAAAAAGCGACTAAAACAATAAAACAAAACCTAAAAAATAAACGAAACTGACGGAGCATAGAGAGTGTAGTGGTAAACAAACAACTAAAAGGACAACATGAAAACCCATAGACAACAATAACAAAAAAAAAACACTAATTTTGTGAAAATAGGATTTTCGGGAGATGGAGTGCCAGAGTATGGGAAAAAAACCCCCAAATAAATAAATAGAAGAAACGCAATTTGCGCAAACATTTTCATTTTGAAAAAACTTATAACAATAACATTGTTGTTGTAGCATGTTGCTGTTATTGTTGTTCTAAATGCTCTTGTTGGAGTGGTGACTTTAATAGCCCCCCTCAAAAAGCAAAAACAATAACAACAAAATTTGATAGAAAATAAAAGTTGCGTCAGCTTTGCGCCTTAAATTGACGACGCACTTTTCACAGGAAAAATTGATCAAAAAAAAGGAGCAGCAGCACTTGCTGCTTTCGCAAAAAAATAACAAAATGTTTACATAATTTTTAAGCCAAGCAAATAATGTTAAAAGGACAATTGGAAAAACGGAGAAAGTTGTGTTTGACTGAAGTATGCCCTATAATTGTCAATGTCACTTAGTTTCAAGCAAACTATTTAAAAATTAATTCCCAGTGTGCCAGACGGTTCACACCTTTCCAAAAAAAAAAAAAACGATTCGCTCCCGCAACGGATCAGTAACGGATAAAAAAGCGAAGATATGAAACGTCACACTAGGTTCAGACTATAAACTTTTAAATCATTTAAGCAAAAGTTTAAAAAAACCTTAAACCCATATCGGCCCGGTATCCGATCCCGTTGAAATTTTTTCATGAATTTTAGAACATATGATTATTTGGGCCTGCTCAAGAAAAATCCGGAATTTCTTAGATATCCCCCTTGGGCCAATACATATACTCAATACGGAACAAATCTGGTTTTTGTAAAGTTTTTGCAAGTTTATTTGAAAAAATTATGAAATTTCATTGATATGTCGTTTTAAACATTGTTCTATGATCAATGTAATCCACTCACCAGGTATCCACTCAGTTCAACTAGCGCACATTCATTGTCCAGTGGCCAGTGACGACATGACCAAGTGACCAAATTAGGTCATTAGTGTAAAAACTACATACTTATTTTCATAGAAAATATTCTGCCTTTGGGAAGAAAAAACAACACTAAACCGATATATTTTTTCATATAATGTTTTATGTTCTATGAACTCCATTTAGATTCTTTGGAACCCACTTATGTTTCAATGACCCAGAACCGGTCAGTGGCCATATTGGGTTTTTAGTATAAAAAGTCCTTATTTTCAAGTATAAAATTCTGGCAATAGAAAAAAGAAACTACACTAAATTAATATACTTTGTAAAACATTATTTTATGCTCAATGGATCCAATTTGGTTCTTTAGCAATCCATTTATGTTCCAGTAAATCATGAACACGTGACGAAATAGCCATATTAGGTCCTTAGTATAAAAAGTGCTTATACTTTAGGAAGAAATTATGGCACTAGAAAAAAGAAACCACACTAAACAGATATATGCTGTAAATACTTTGCTATATTCTATAGATCCCATTTGGTTTTATTGAAATCCTCTCATGTTTCAGTGGTCCATAACCAGGTGACTAAGAGGTCATATTGAGTTCTTAGCATGAAAAGTAATTATTTTAAAAGATAAGATCCAGGTATTACGAAAAAAAAACTATACTAAACTGATATATTCTTTCAAACACTGTTTTATATTTTATAGATCACATTTAATTACATCGGAATCCATTCATATTCTAGTGGTTCATGACGCTGTGATCAAGTGGCCATATTTGGTTCTAAGTATGAAAAGTCCTCTTTTTCAAGGATAAAATTCTGGAATTAAAAAAAAACTTTCAAACACTGTTTTATGTTCTATGGATCCCATTTAGTTTCATCAAAATTCATAAATGTTGCTGGGGTCCATGATCATGTGACCAAATGACCATATTGAGCACTTCAAAAGATAAATGTCCAAAACACACAAACTTTTCACTTTGAAATAAAAATATCTTGAAATTCTGACGAGATATAACAGAACGGGTTGCAGCATTGTTTTTAGCATGTCAAAAACCTTCAGAATTTGGAATCAGAACATAAATTCTGAGTACTGATTTTATCATTTAGATATTAAAATATTTTTAATAATTCTTTTAAAAATTATCTCCTTGAAAACCTTCGGTTAATGTGAAGTGGTGGAGTGGGCATGGTGAACACAAGCTCATCGGTATACATAAATGATAGCCAACATTATACTAAGTAGATATGTGTCAACAAATAATTTTTAGAGTTTTTAGTTTCATAGAAATCCTTTTTTTAGTTTAAGGGCAGAAAACTACTCCTCTGGGCGAAAATAGGTTAAGCCTTTTTAAATAAAAGTATATTAAAACATCCAAAAAAATTTTTAAAAATAAAAGTCAAAAAACATTTTAATAACAAATTTTTATTGAAAATTTCTTCATTTTTATGACGTTTTTTGAGAATTTTACCTGACTTAATGGAAAAATATTAGAAAAACTTTAACTTTGTGCACATTTACACACAAATACCTTTCTAATGGTGTATAATTCAAAGTCGTGCTCCATTTCCAACATACCGAAAAAGGAAGGACAAATTTTTGTCTGCGTATCATCAAGTTCTCTTCTTTGTGAGAGAAAAAAATTGGAGCCCATTTATTTTTAAAATGATACATTTTTCGGCATTATTATATGGCATGAAAATTGAATTAAACCTGGAGTAACATTTACATACATATATCATAATAGAAATGAAACGAAGTAAGTATCATAAGACTTACTTTCGAATTATGTCCAATCAAACTGCTGTAGGGTACAAAAAGTTCAATACAAAAAATCGAACTAACCGAAAAAACAAAAGTTTATAAAAAGCTTTTAGATACCAAAAACAACAAAACGCAAGCAAAAAAGGATATTAAGGACGCATGCAGCTAGCAGTACAACATCAGACATACCATTGATGAAATTGAAAATGTGTGAAAAAAATAAAGTAAATAAAAGGAAACAAAAAAAAAAAATTTCTGCAGCACTCAACATGTGTAAATTAAAATGAAAAACGTAAGTAGGGGCAGAGAATAAAAGCAAATAAAATAGAAAAAGGAAAACGTTACTAAAATAAGCAAATAAAAACAAAAGAGTTGGCTAATGCATTTAGTTAACCAAAAAAAGATGGAGAAAAAATTCTCTAAAATGGCACTAAATTAAATTGTTTACATTTGAGCAGAGAAAAACAATTTCCAATTTCACTATTGTCCTTTTCAAAGGGCCACTTAAGTCTAGGCACTCACCTACGCAAGTGACACATTTTTTTCTTTCATCAACTTGAAAAACCATTTATAAAAAATACATTTCTTTACTTTATACAACCTTACAAAGCACACTTTTGCTAGTGAATGAGCAAAAATATGCACAACATTTTGTTTATTTCACAATCTTAATGATCTAGACAGTTAAAAACAGAAAAATCACAAAAGGATCTCACAAGAATAACTCAGAATTCAAAGGAATAATCAGATTTGATGTCACTTTCCTTTCATATTTTTTTCATATTTTTTAATAAATATTTTTTTGAGCTTGACAAAATCGTGCTTTCTTCTCAGATCAGCTTTAGTTTTTGAACCAGCCAATGTACATATGTAATTAACTGAATTTCAAATAATATTGCAGAACACTATATTAAATAAATTACATACAGCGTTGATTATTTTCTTACACAAAAAAATCTAAGAAGAGGTTTAATTAAAATTGATTACTTCTTTTGCCATATTCATGAAGTTCGGAGTGTATAATTAATGTAAAACCCCTAAAAACAAAGTATTGGCAATAAAACTGCGCTTTACTTTTACAATTTACGTTCGAGTATACAAATTACACACAAAACATGTAATTAATACAATAAGGAGTTCACTTAGTGTCTCCCAGCAAACAATTTTAATCGTGGGAAATAGTCAAATTTGAGTTGCTATTGAGAATACACATCAACCGCCGATAGAATCGTATCATAATTCAAACAAGAGCCTAATAACTTATCAAAATGCCTAAAAGTATGCAATAAAAGTATTACTCAAATTATACGAAACTTAACATCATGTCAGTATACGATCTCCCTGAGAGATGAAGATATACCGAAATCTTTCAAATGCTGACTGGGCTGGCGCAAAGTATCAACTACTTATGTACATAGTGTATTGCTGTCGTTATAAGCGCAATCATTACAAATTACTGTTAATAATAAGCCTAATTAATTAATTAAATAATTCATTAAATTTTAATTCATCCAACACAATTTCTGCGGTAGCAATTTGGTTATAGAGTGGATAAGATGCGTATGCCAAAGAGTTATAATTAAAGTGTT
Organism: Calliopum simillimum; assembly: GCA_951812925.1. NCBI lineage: Eukaryota > Metazoa > Arthropoda > Insecta > Diptera > Lauxaniidae > Calliopum > Calliopum simillimum. Next base: position 110,883,853 of record OX638368.1, read on the forward strand.
GTTACACCCTGTTTGTTGTCTTTTCATGATTAAGATGCATATGTTTCAAGATTGTAGAGGGTCCTGTTAATTGGGGCATGATTTTTGTGCTTGTAAAATATTGAAGAATAAGGTATAATCACAAAGTCACAAAGTACGCCTCTGTTAGTTATGAAAACAATAAATTTCACAATGAAGATATGTCACTTTTTTTTAAATAAATACACACTAACGAATGAAAGTTTACTTTAAGTAGTTTTGATTTCCTTTAGTATTGATTTTAAACTTTTTTGTTATTAAATTCCTAATTTTTTCCAAAAAAGTTTAAAATTTATTTCGGAAATGTATAAAATTTATTCAGAAATAGTTTAAAATTAATAATTTTTTTGATTGTGTATGATATTCCAAAAAAAAAATGGATTCTTGTTTTCCAGAGAAAAATTTTAAATACAGTTCTACAAATTGGAACTAGGGTACATTTTGACATTTTTCAGGGTAACATTAGACTCATTGCATAGACATGTTCTGAATCACAAATGATAATCAAAAGTGCTTTAAATAAGAAAAAGTGTTCGAAAGACTGTTCCTTTTTGTTAGCATTCATGCAAATCCCACAGATACAATAAAAGGGGATAGTTAGTCTTTCAGTATATTTGCTGATGGCCCAGTGTCTAATGCGAACTGCAGCGATTCTTGCAATATCAGAACGGTTTTTGTACAACAGGTCTGATGTTTTTGACTCAGAATGCCTTCAAGTTACTACAGTTTTCTATCTAGCATTCTATCGGAATTGAGAGTAAATTCCGATTGACGTCCTAGTTCGATTACATTTTTTCTGTATTCCTCAACTAGTTATAATAAAACTGATACTGAGAGAATATCACCACTTGTCTATAGCTGAGAAAAGTTGTCTTTTCTATCCTACAGGCTTGGTATAAACTTTTGCCTGAAAAACGCTTGCTTAATTGAGTAAGCTAAAGAATTGAGATAAATGAAGTTCTTTTGAAATACACTTATCCACACTAGTCTATCTTAGGACCACCAGTATATATGGTGGTTGCGAAATCAAAGGCTGGGCGTAATGTCTTCCCACTGAATTCTTTCGGGAGACCACAAACCAAAGTTTTTCTCAAAATTTAGTATAAGGTAGATATAAACAGTGGGAGAGTTACAAAGTTCGACTGGCAGGGTATCAAAGATGGAACTGTGATCATAAATCATTGGCATCCAGCAACCGGCTTCTCTGATCCTAATTCTATTGCATGAAGCTTGAAGGCTTTATTGAATGAAGTTGAAGGGAGCAGATGCAAAATGACATTGAGAGCTGCGATTGGGTAAGAACTCCATGCTTCCGTTTCATCAACACATAAAGGCCTTTGCACTCTCTACAGTTTTGTTTGATTATACCTCATACTAGTAGCTGGCCATCTCCCAACGGGAGAATTGGACGTACAACAATTTTCAATTCAAATAAAAATCTTTTCGATTGAAATAATATTATAACATTCTTAGAAGATAAGTGGGATTTGTACAGAAACTTAAGTGAGCCTAGCAAGAGATATTCAACTTTCTAAAATCTTTTTCATATTAAAGTGACAGAAGTAGAGCAAATCAAAGTTTTATGTGTGTTAATTAATAATAACCTCAGCAAAAAGCTAAAATTCCTTTAGAACTTGTAATTCTCTATCTCTACACCTTGGTTTTACATATTTTGTTGTATGCTTGTGTCTATTTTGTTGTAATATTACTATATTCCCATACATTTTTAAGTACTTTCAGTGCTTTTTTAGTACAAATATGTATGTTTCCTTTTTTGTTGACATTGTTTAAGAGTTTATGTGGGCGTACTTTTTAAGTAATATTTCACACATTTCAAGGAACAAACACACAAGCACAATCGCAGTCACGTTGTTATTGTTTATAGATATGCATGCATGTAAGTATGTATGTATGTCAAAACACTCATTCACTCATACTTCTAAAGGCATCCGTATAGAATTGTGCAAACAAGCACTTAAGTAACAACAATGAATTGAAGAATGAAAAAAGAAAACTTGCCTCACAGACTCGTCTTACACAGTCTCGCAGTCTGAATGTGTGTTGTTGCTCGCAATCATTTTTATGGATGTTTCATGCATGGCATAACACCAAATGTTCCTAAAAATATTGGTGGCAAAGTATAAAATTTCTACTTCCTTTATGTTTTTTTCTATTGTTATTTTTAGCAAAGGCATTTTGTTCCTTAAAATATTTGGTAGAAATTTTCTAATTTTACTATGAAAAAATTTATTTGAGCTTAAGTATTTAAAAACAATAAGTCTAGCGTGTCATGTTCACGCTAGATCTAAGACATCAAGCACAATCAGCTCGTCGTCATCGATCATATAAAAGCTGAACTGCTAAACTCATACCCAAATGACATCATCCAAAATATATGTAAAATTAGAAAGAAAAACCCTTGCAAGATGATCGACTAAAATGTCACAACACTTAAAATTATTATGAAGCTGAACCTATTAAGGGATACTACTGCTTATGTACTATTATGTTTGCTTTCAGAATAGAGAACTTTTTTTTTATTTTTTCGAATATAAGTCGAAAAAACCTTAAACTTTTATTTCCTAATGAAAAAGTTTGAAGTTAATAGCAAATGCATAACCGTTTTTACCGAACTCAAAAGTTTTTGTCAGAGGTTCCTCAGTTTCCGATCAAAAGCTCGTGTACTATTTCAGGAACCGGTTTTTTATTTACTGAAATTGTAGCTAAATGTCCAACGACGCACAGTGGGGTATTTGATATCAAAACACGCTATTAATTCATCCAGACTATTGAGGGTTATAATAACTTATTTTTTAGTTAATTATGCATAAAAAAGTAGTAAACTTATGCAGTTGCATATTATGTAGTGAAATTTTTTTATAGTAATAAAAAACGGAAATTGAAAATTGTCATCAAATTTTGTACGCATTATTCTGCAGTTTTAAGAATTTCTGTCTTTGGTGACCCCTAGTGAAATTTTTCGAAGAATATTTTTTAATAGAACATTTTAACCCATTTTAACCAAGTTTTTGAAAAAAATGGCTAAGAAGACCCATAAAAACAGGATATAATGGGTTAAGATGCAATAGAAAATTGTTTCTTGTATGACTTTATGATAAACTTATGAAAAACAGTTTTTTCAAGATGTAGTTTAACCCCTTGAGACCGATGGGGTCACATAGGACCCCAAGCATTTTTGGATTCATCAATATTTTAATTAAAATTAGTATCAAGGAGTACTCATATGCTATTGACATGCTCTAGAGAGTTGTTCAGTTAAGTCTTGGCTAAAATTTTGTTTAAAACGTTTGGCAAAATACGGAACGGTTTTACAGCTACGACTAAAAATGGTCAAATTTTTCGGCATTTTTTGATTTTAAGACCCAAAACTCAATTTTTTGGGTCCGTGTTTTGAACAATTTATTTCTTTTAGTCTATATCTACAACTTCGTTGAAGATTATAAAGCAAAATCTCAAACGGTTTACGACTTATAACCGTGGCAACTTTGAAAAAGCAGTTTTGAAGCAATTTTTATTGTACTATAAAATTTGACCTGGAGCTAAACAAGCGAAATACAGATAGGGATTTACTAGTAACATCATGTGCTTTCTGGAATAGTATTCAAAAATTTTCTTGGATTTTTTTTGCTGCACTATGTAATATGACTGCACCATTTCCGGCCATAAGGGGATTTTCCGGACGTACTTTTTTTTCTTAATTTAATCACTAGAAAACTTAATCCGAAGTTCATTTTTCAATATCTATAATGGACTAGGCTTCGGTCTCAAGGGGTTAAGAGTTTTATAGCAGGTCGAAATATCGAAAATATGTTTTCTTTCGGCTTTTTATCTAAAACAACCATATATGAATGATTTTAAATTCGAGATGTAATAATTTTATATATCTTGACTCAAGACAAAAAATTTGATATATAGGATGACTCATTCCGAGCGTTTCTTAAATCGTAAAAAAATAAAAACTGTACTAATCCGAGATTTTGCATAAAACGGCGATGAGCGACCTCTTAATGACCTTCAAAAAATTTTAAAAAACTCAGCGTACTTTAATGAAACCCTCTTGCAGATTTTTGGGCGTAATTGTCTGTCTATAGGTCTGTAATTAACTTTTTATTTATTTTTTGCTCCACTTTCATACATATTGGACATGTCAGTTTGCCTTAAAAAATTAAAATTTCTCACAGCCGCGCAAAAACCCGCAACCTTTTTTTTCATAAAAAGTAACTTAAATGTCTACTCTTTATTAAAATAAAAACATTTTGGTTTGAGCTCACTTTTGGAACAACTATATGTCTATATATATAGCCAAAATGCACTTAATTTTAAACTAACGACCAAAAAAAAAAAATATTATATATAACAAAACACTTTTCACAAAACAAAAACCACTTTTGTATTACAAAAACACCTGAACTAAAAGGGTCCATCAAAATTTAAGAAGACAAACAAAACAAAAGGAAAAAAAATCATTGTATTGTTGGTGACTGCTCTTGCTTCTTATGATTATTGCGACTGGAGTTCTCTTAAAATAAGTTTTATAGTTCCGAAGGAGCAAAACATGGCACAACCAAATTTTTAACACTTATTACGGACAGCCTATAGTTAATGAAAATTACAATAAGATGAAAATCTTCCACAGACTAAAACACTTTAACTCCACTTGAATAATAAAAAACCTTAATTTTTTAACACATATTTAATATATATAAAACAAAATTTTTAAACATTAACTCAAAAAAATTTTTATGTAGTAAGAACCACAATTACCTGAAGTTGAAGTTTTCATTAAAACTTTTTCCACAAAAACTTTTTTTTTTAATAAAAATGTACTTTAAAAAATCCAAAAAATTCCAATTATTCACCGCGCGTGAACGAAAGCAAAAAAAGTTGATCTTCAACCGCATATAACTTTTTAACTAGTAATGTTAGGTCAACAATTTTTGTTGACGCAGAATTTAGTTATCTTTAAAATGGTATCAAAAAAAGCTGGTACTTCAAATATTTTTTTTTTTTTTTTTTTTCAATTAAATGCGTAAAAGCGCATACAATACCCCTTTGTGCGACGCTTACTATTAGGTTTGAAATCTCTTGAGTCTCGTAGTAAGATTCGGTCTCCTTTGCTTATTCATGATCTTATAAATATCTAACTGAATTGACTGTCTTCAGTTGTTAGAAATACTCGGTTTCAATATCCCTGCAAGATCGTTGTCTCATTTTGTGCTATTCCATATTCAAATTCATACATTTCTAGGGTATTATCATTGTACAACGAGTTTTCGGCTATAAATAATTAAGATTTTAGTTTAGTCTTAAATTTAAATTAACTCAACTTTCTGTAAATGTTTTACTTTATACCACTAGTCTTTAAGGATTTGTGATACAGTAGACTCAATAAATCAAATCAATAATCAACAAAAAAAAAATTTTTAAAGGTTTATCTGAAGGTCTGTTTAAATGAAAAGCTTATTCAAAAATTTATTTCAAGGTATGGTTAAAAGGTTTGTATTAACAATACCTCACAAAATCTAAGTATTACCTACATACCTTGTGCACTAACAGCATAATCGTGCAAATATTTTTCCCAGCTTCCAAAGCACAGCACAGCTGCAGTATCTACTCGTACGTATTTCAATAAGCCAAGGAATGCAAACAACATTTCCATTGTTTGTGTACTTGCTGGTTGGTAAATTCTCGACTTTGTAGGAAGCGTAAATTTGAGCTATGGTTTTCTGCATTGGTCGGATGCCAGACGTTGCACATTTCGAAGCGCAAACTATTTTGCGTGTTTCTAATGTTGTTTATCAAACAATGCCCCAGTTAGTGGTTTACTTAGGTAAATCAATCAAGTAATTTGTAAATGGAATTGAATTTGAATAAGACTTGAAAACTATAAAAGTTTGGATATAAAAAAATTCAGAAATTCTGAAGCTCAAATCAACGTGCTTTGAAATTGAAGAAATAAAGTTCTTGGTAATAACTTTTTAGCCAGAAAAAGGAGAAACAATAAATTTCATATTGCGCAAAAGTTTGTGCAAAACAAATCAATAACTAATTTTGTTTCCTTAATCGCCAAACAAATATGTTTGCGCAAGAAAACTTTTAGACAAATCGGCCTCTTTTCTGTTAAGAATGATAGAAAAACTTTATTCTTCTTTGCATGCATAAAATTGTTTCATAAAGTTTTCTTTTTCTTTCTTTGAATTTTTCTAATAATTTCCGATAAATAAACTTACATAACAAAGTCATCATGTACAGAGAAAATATATACATATATCTATAGATTTATTATATAGTATGTAGTTTATGACGCAGAGGAATAACATCAAACTGAACTTTAAGAATGCCAACTGAATTACAATATAAACATAAAAATCAGAAGGACTAAAACTTATGGCAAATTGTAGGGATCTTCAATGAAGTTTCTTCATACATAACTCATGCAGAAAGAGCGATAGAGTGAAATGGAAAGAGAAGAAGAGAATAGAAGAAAAATCACCCAGTTGAAAATCAGTTAGGTAAACTATTGAATTTTGAACCCAATAACAGTCAAGGTAAGAAAAGATTTCCTGAAGCGATACTCCATTAATAATTGCTTGGAATGTCGTAGACTTGTTTTTCAAAATATTAGTAAGCACAGTACTTCTTCCCTAGGTTAAAGAATATCTCTAAATTACGTCGAGCATCACTGCTTTGCTCTTGCAAGGGCCAGAAATGTGTCGCTATTAATTCCACTGTATTACACTTTAATTATGTTGATTATTTTCTTAGGTATTCCTCTTGTCTGTAGGTATTTTGGTACCTTTTCTTTTAAATATTTCTTACACGTGCAGGGATTTGTTTCATTTCGGTATATTTTGCTGAATAGGCATTTTAGAAAATCTGCGAAAATATAGGGAGCGGTTTCATTGAATACAACCAAACAATTTGTCGGAACCAGCTGCTTTGACTTGTTTTGATTGTATAATGGATTCAAAAATCAGTTATCTTTCAGGCAGGTTGGTAGGGATTGTTTTTAAATGTCGGATATTAATGTGAGTGGGATTGGCATTGAATGGGTAGTTAAAAGTTTGGATAAAGTGTTTCGCTTCTTTATTCCGCGAACTTTTCTTTAACTGAATAGGTCATACCTGCGCAATAAGTGACTGGTCAATTTCCTCAAGTATTTTTAGTATTCATACCTAACGTGAAGAATGAATTTTAGCAAGGATTAAAGCAAAATGGATTCTGAAATTACTTTTTTATTATTCAGTGGCCAAACAAATTTTGTCGATTAATAATAGTCTCTATCATTTTGAAAATTTGTTAAAAATATAAAGAGGTTTGTTTGACTGAACCAAATGCTTTGACGCTTAAATTTAAGATTTGAAGAAAAGTGGAATTAAGCAATCTGTGCCTTGAACGACACATTTGTTAATGATGCTTTACTTATCTTCCATTGCTTTTGATGCAAACGCAAAACCTTATGAATAGGTTATAGATTTTCTACAAACATTACTGATTTCAAACATTTTTTTGGGATTTACATTGATTAAGAAGAATCGAGTGGGAAATGTGCGGAAAAATAAAGTTATTTTAAATGACATAAGACTGTCGTACCTAAACAGACCAAATTCTTGTTTTCTGTATCACAACTTTCTAGCTGATAAATTTTCTATATAAATTGATAACCAAATCCAACATCAGCATCCATTTGTGGAAACTACCAGCAGCTACAGAGATTGCCCGGAACAATGCTGGTTTGGTTTTTGTTCTTGGTTCTTGATTCTTTTTTCGTAGTTCTTGGTTCTTAGTTCAAAGTTCTGTGTTCTTGGTGATTGATTTTTGTTTCTTAGCTTTTAGTTCTTTGTTTTTGGTTCTACATTTTTGGTTCTTGGTCCTTAGAACTTAGATTTTGATTCTTAGTTTTTGGATCTTGGTTTTTATTTTTAGTTCATGGCTCTTGGCTTTTCTACTGTGAAATTTCTTTATCCAAGGGAAGTGTGGTTTTGGTTTTTGATTCTATGTTCTGGTTTCTTAGTTTGTGGTTCTTAGTTTTTGGTACTTTGGGTCTTGGTTCTTAGTTTTTGGTTTTAGTTCTTTTGGTTCTCAGTAATAAATTCTTAAATTTTGTTTATTGGATCTTTGTTTTTAGTTTCATGTTCTTGGATCTTTAGGTCTTTGCTCTTACTTCTTGGTTTTGGTTCTTTTTTCTTTGTTCTTGATTCTTTTGATTCTTGGTTCTCAGTTCTTAGTTTTGGTTCTTGGTTATTGGTCCTTTGGGTCTTGGTTCTTGTGGTAATTGGTTTTTGGTTCCTGACTCTTGCCTTTTCTATTGGGTAGCTACTGGATCCAAGGAATGTGTGGTTTTGGCTCTAGGCTCTTGGTTCTAAGTTCTTATTTCTTAGTTTTTGGTTTTAGGTTTTGGTTTGATGGTTCTTTGTTTCATGGATCTTCTACTGGGAAGCTACTGGACCCAAGGAATGTATCGTTTCGGTTCTTGGCTTCTGGTTCTTTGTTGTTTTAGTTCTTAGTTCTTGGTTTTTGGTTCTCAGTTCTTATTTATTATTTTTTGGTTTTAGTTTTTATCACTTGGTTTTTGGTTGTTTTGATTCTTAGTTCTCAGTTTTTGATTCCTGGTTTTTGGTTCAAAGTTCTTGGTTCTTATTTCTTCGTTCTAATCGCTCGGTTCTTGATTCTTTTGATTTGGTTCTGGATATTTTTCATTGGTTCTCGGTTTTTTTGGTTCTTGGTATTTGGTTTTTGGTTATTGATTTAATATTCTTGGTTCTTTTGGTTCTTGGTTCTTAGTTTTTAATTTTTGTGTCTTGGTTTTTGTTGTTTGGTTTTTGTTGTTTGGTTTCTGTTGCTTGGTTCTTGATTCTTCTTTTTTGTTCTTGGTCACACAAAACAAATTTTCTATTGGTAAGCTGCTGGGCCCAAGGAATGTGTGCGAATAGGTACTACCAACAACAGTATATCATTTGTATTGCACTTGAAGTGTGGAACGCCTTCATTTATGATAATTAAATCCAACAGTTGGCCACTTTTACACATACATGGACACACAAACGGACTTAGCTGCATAATATGTAAAAGGCAACAAAAAACCAACAACAACAACGACATAAAAATCATTAATACCAAACAAATAGATTATATGAAGCAAAAGTGTACAAATGTGTGTGTGTGTAAGCTACAAAGTAAGTAAGTAAGCGGATGTAATATAATTATAAGCACACGCAAACAAATTTACACATACACAGTAATGTGCGTGTGCTGTAATGCACTTTTAGCAAAATGAAAAGGGCAACAAATTTATTATCAAGTGTTCATAAGAAAATCAACACTCATGCAAAATATTTACATATACGAGTACATTTGTAATAAAATGATTTTTATTTACCTTGGAAATTTAATGTGATTGTGTGTATTCTACACTTTGGCACTTTTTTTTCACTCCAACAAGTTAATTGAGTGTGAAATTTCATACCTTTACACACATAATTGCTGTTGTGTGAATGAGTGAATGTGCCAGTATAAGTATTCATATGTATATGTACATATGTAAATAAAGTGAATTACAGTTTAATGCTTCATAAATCATCGTAGTGAAATTGTTGCTTGCTATTTGCTGAACACACATACTTACTTACATATGTCTATAGAGGAAATGTCCTTCTCGGAAAAACACTGTTTGCTGGGTAATAAATCGCATTTATTGACAGCAACACACTGGCAAGTGTTGAATTAAAAAAAAAAAAAAAAACCAACTCACACTCACAAAAGTTTATGATGTGTGTGAAAGTTAATTTGAAAGCAAACGAATGTGAAAATTAACTTTGCATCTGGTCAAATTGTGTTCAATTGGCTTTTTTATGAACTTGAGGCTTAAATTTAAATTTTCATCACATGCGTAATTTAATTTCGAATTTTTATTCGTTTAAGATGAGACTCGTTCACCAAATGTAAGCCTCAGATATGTGGCACCCCTAGGTGAGCTGTGGCACCCCTTTCAACTTTAATACTTCCAGCTTTCGTAGCATTCATATATGGAAGAAGTTAAATTCAGTTTCGCGGAAGACTTCGTGGTAAAAAGTTATTTTCCATAGATTAGTTGCTATAGTTATTGAGGGTGATATGGGACAGGTGTTATTTCTCCTTTTGAATGTTAAATGATTTTTTTAAACATTTTTATGCATTGTAGTCGCACTTTAAAGATTCAAGCAATCATAAGAATTTCAAGCTTACAGCAAAATACTTAAACTCAATAGCATTATTCTCCAACGTCGAACAAGTCAGTGAAACTTTGCCTTAACGCATTTTCACTGAATAATGCAAAAGAGGGTCAAACGTTATTAATCCATAATATTTGCACTGGGATTTGTCCAGTGTTACACAGATTGTTGGCCTTATCCATAGCACAATACGTGTTTATATTTGTTGAATAATTCATGAAATGAAAATATAAGCAGAAATACAAAAGCGATTTTTTGTTTACTAATAACTTTTTCTCGAATGTTATTTATACCACTTTTTTGTGTAAGATTTTGTTCATTTTAGGATTGCCACATAGACAACAAACAAATGTCAGGAATAACATTAAAGGCTTACAAAAAAATATGGAACTTACTTTTAATTCACATATAGAGTCGTATGTGCTTTTTGACGCTGAACTCGAATCCGTCTATAAACTAGTCAATATACCTGCAAAATTTTGTATTATCCTTGCTTGAACTTGGAGAAAATGCTGTTTTCAGACTTATGGCCTAAGAGGTAAAATTATTTTTAATGGCAAGGAATAGCCACATTCTTCTTTATCAAAATACACTTTCAAACTTTTCCAATATGGCTCTTGTTTTCCGAGTTATGATCCTTTGAAGAGATGGTATTTAAGCCTCCATATAAAGAACGAAATATTTGTGGACGTGGTGACATCGCCCAATTTTTATCTTAGGGCCTTCCTTTCATTTGCACTAACACATTTCACACACTGCAGCAAATTTTTGCTCATTTCTAGTATTTTTTTTGCCATAAATCGGTTTTTCGATACTACTATAATCTCGTCTTTTGTAAAGGGGCTGAAACACTTTCTCATCAAAGAATCATAACTCAGAAAGTAAGGTGCATATATTTCGAAGTGTAGCTTTGTGATGCCATAAAAAAAAAAATTATGTTTTCCTGTAGCTATGCCATAAGCCTAAAAAACGGCGCTTTCATACAACTACAAGCAAGGATATCTTGAAATTCTGCAGGTATATTGTGAATTCTAAGTACTTGATAGACTCATAGCCATAAAGCACTGGTTTTTAAAATAATAGTCTTTACAAATCTATCACACCTGTCCCCACGTGTTTTAAATAAAAATTGCTTGCACCCAAAATGTTTTTTTGGGGAAATATGGGGAATGCCTCTAGGATCAAACATTTATAGCTCTTTTTTCAAAGTGAACGGCACTTTTTCAAACCAGGGCCGAAAAACCCATTTTTTAGCACTATGCTCTATACTAAAACCAAAAAAAAAATGTTGACTAAAATGGATACAAAAAAAGAGTATGCAGAAAGTAACCTGCTTGTCCATAGATTAAAAAACAGTAAATTGAAAAACCCTACAAAATATCTTTTACGAGATATTGCACTTTTACTTAATTTTTTGTGTTTCTATTAAAAAATTTAATTTTAGCGTACAAAAAAAAATAATGATCAATATATAGAAACAAAAAATATCAATTCTAATGTATTTTTTGATGCTAAATCCGAATCTGGTCTTAAAATCTATCACTTCTGATTTTTGAGATATCTTTACCTGAAATTTTGGCATGTACGGTTTTTTTACCACTTTTGAAGTTATATAACAAGAGCAGGTAATTGTTTATCACAAAACTCGATAAAGTTTTTAAAAGTACTATTCTTTTTCTTCAATACTCATTTTGATTTATACCGATACCTTTATTTTTCTCCGAAATATCGTAACCTAAAAAAAGTTCAAAAAATGCACGAAAGACGCCATTGGCAACATTGGTTCTTTTTTTGTATCCGTTTTAGTCAACTTTTTTTTTTGGTTTTAGTATAGAGCATAGTGCTAAAAAATGGGTTTTTCGGCCCTGGTTTGAAAAAGCGCCGTTCACTTTGAAAAAAGAGCTATATATATTTGATCCTAAAGGCATTTCGCATATTTCCCCAAAAAAACATTTTGGGTGCAAATACTTTTTATTTAAAACACGTGGGGACAGGTGTGCTATATATATAAAGGTGAATGCTTGTATGTCTGTTAAACTATTTTGGTATTGAATTCCGATTTTTTTCCAAAAAAGTTTGAAATTCATTCCAAAAAAGTATGAAATTTATTCCAAAGTAGTTTAAAATTAATATTTTTTTGGCATTGTTCTATATAATAATAGCCATGTTCACGATCCGGTGCAAAAGGTCTTGCATCATAGCATTTGTAAATTAGTGTTGAAAAATTTTGCTATACAACAACAAAATATATACGATTGAATTTTCATTTACATTTACATTTTCTATACTAAAAACCTATAGCATAAAAATATCATGTCATTTTTCGAATAAAAATTTTTTGTTTATGCTCTCGTTCTCTTTGCTCATACGATTTTCTCAGAGAAATAAATTTTTTCGTAGCTTGCAATGTTATACTTTTTACATTGCTCACAATCCAGTGGAAATTATTGCTATTTTGCTACTTTGCAAGTCTAAATGCTCCGGATCGTGAACACGGCTAATAATTTTTGGTTTTAAAATTAAACCAAAATTTTATTGTGTAGACTCCCAAACGGCTGGACCGATCAGCATGAAAATTTATAAATATAGGTTTTCGGGTATGGCGCGTTTTTTTATTTTATTTTATACCCATGGGTCAGAAGCAGATAGTTAAAAAAAAATTTTTTTGCGTTTTTTTTTTTTTCGTTTTTTCTAAGCGATTAATAACTTTTCACGACATTTTTGTAAAAAAAAATTTTTTCACTCAAGGGTCCCCCGAGTATGACGGAACCAAAAATTAAAAAATTTTTTTTTTCTTTTTTTACGTGTTTTCTACGCGTTTCGTCCCTTCCCAGTGTGCCAGACGGTTCAAATCTTCGCTTTTTTATCCGTTACGGATCCGTTACTGATCCGTTGGCGGGAGAGATTCCCAAAAAAAAAACGAATCGTTTATTTTTTTGGAATTCCTCCCGCAAACGGATCAGTAACGGATCCGTAACGGGTAAAAAAGCGAAGATATGAACCGTCTGGCACACTGGGTTGGGTGAAAATGACGGACCAAAAATTTAAATTTAAAATTTAATTTTTTTTGTTTTTTTTTTTTTTTTTGTGTTTCTAAAAAATAATTTATCATATCTCTGAAAACGGACACGGATGAGATTTAGTAGATTTAGCAATTAACATTCATTGGTTGAATTTAAAATGAGATGCCCCGCCCTCTGTGCAAGAGATTACACATAAAATCGCCCAAACAAACAAGTAATTTTTTGACGATTTCAACCATTTTCTCGTATTTCGCATATGTATGGAACATTCTTTTTGGAATGGATGAAATATGCATGGCATATAACCAACGTATTTTTTCCATGTGGTTTAATTTTGAACGAATGAATGCAAGCAATGAATTTGAGTTGTCAAACACCAAAAGTATTCTCAATGGTATTTTTTGAAGAGAAAATTTTAAATGAATTATTGTCATAGTGTAGAACCAACCAACCAAACAGTTCACATTTGCTTCATTGTTGTAGTTAAGTTTGTTGGTATATGGCAAGTGGTGGGCTTGGGGTTTTGGGCGCATTACAATTTTTCGGTTAAACATTTGACATTCAACATTTCAAAAGCTCATGAGTATGCAAACAATTTAATGATTTAATTGAATTTAAGCACATGTTACACGACCTGAAGGTTTAATTGTTTCAGCAGCAACAACCAGCGTGGTGTGCTGTGTATTTTGCTTCACGGCCTCAACTTAATGCAAAAGCCGAATCGTGTAGGGCTCTTGATTACAACATGGCGGCGGCGCTGCTTGTTGCCGATGACACTGAGGATAATTCATAATGAGCACCATAAACCGCCGCATGTCATGTGCAAATAATGTCAAAATTGTGCGCGTTGCGCTACTGTTTTTCCACTTTTTTGGTCCCAGTTGACAATGTTGTGATCTGAGTTGTGGAATGCAATCGGTTGTATTCTGTGTGTTGCGTGCGTGTTGACTTAAAGTGACATTATTAGATTGAGGTTATATTTTCTGAATTTTGAATGAGCTCTTTTACTTTTCATATGAAGTGGAAAATTTAACAATTACTACAATGAAATTAAATACTCAGATCTTGACAGTTTAATGTGTTAATGATTTATAAATGTGAAGATCCACAGTACATATGTAAATGAAAGTATATCTTATAAAAATCAAAACGCGGTTTTTTGTCTTTTCTAAAAATTCACTGGAAAATATCACTGGAAACTTTCAAAAATTATTTGAACTATAGCAATTTTCAACAGTTTAATAAAAAACTCAAATTTTTAGATATCGAAGTTTAAAAATTATCAAATCATTGTCAATATATGGTTTTCAGAGAGTGTGTCTTATTCACAACCATTTTTTCATATGTCTAAAAAGTTGAATAAAATTTTTCAAATTCTCGCTTCGTTTTCGGGACATCGGAGCTTGACTTTCAAAAAAAAAAAAAAAGTTTCGGACTTAGAACTTTTATTAAGTAGGTTGTAAAAAAAATTTTCCTTTTGAAATCCATTTAAGGGTTTTCAACTTATAATGATTTTTATAAAAGGTTTTAGCTTTTTTACCCGGCATTGCTCGTTTTTATTTTTCACCGAATTATTAGCAAAAACAACAACAAATTGCTTTATGTCACTTATTCCACAAATACACGGAGAAAAATACGCATCATAATTTTTACTCCACTCGGCTAGTCGAAAAATTAAAGTAATCAACACAAAATTTCAAATAAAGTTTACCTTACGTATGAACTATTTGATGGATCCCTAACGTCATATTTACAAATAAAATGTGGTTAAATAATAAAGGAATATTTACTTAAAATTTCGTAAATTTGACTTTATGTAGAGTAATTTATACTTTCAGAAAAAAAATTTACGACCATTTTGAATTTATAATTCTATTCAAAATAACTTTATTTTTTTCACGAACAAAAATGAGTGTCATAATTGTCACCTTACTCGAGTAAGGTTAATATCATAAAAATATGAAATCATTTTGACTTTTATAATTTTAGTAACAATTTCTATTTTTAGACAGTCATTTTCTTTATTTACAAATTTTTTTGCTTCTACATCACATGCGTAAGCAGCGCAGAGGATATGTATCTGACTATGAAGCATTCGGCTGACCTTCGTAAACCTACGGTTTTACCAGAAAACTATCAATAAATGCTAGTTGATAGTTCAACATCGATTTATTTCCTCTAGTGTACCTAGATATTCTTCGTTTTCACTATGAAGCCTTCGGGAATCTTTGGGTTTCCCAGAAAACTATCAGTAAAGACTGGTTGATTGTTCACCATTAAACTATTTCCTCTAAATATTCTTTGATTTGACTATGAAGCCATCGGCTGACTTTCGGGTTTACCAGAAAAAACTATAAGTTAGTGCTAGATGATAGTCCGCCATAGATGTTTTTCCTCTAGTACATCTAGATATTTTTCGTTTTAACTACGAAGAATTCGTGTGACCTTTGGAAGCCTTCGTGTATATTACAAAAATCTTCCCATACCTGAGATACACTCAGTGCAAAATTTTTAGCTCAATTTTCCGAATAGTTTCCGAGTGATTTTGCTTCAAACACAAACAGACAATCATTTTCCATACAAATTTCCACCCCTCTTTTCACCCCTTTAAGGGAGAACTTTAGAAATAAAAACTATTTTATATCCTTCTTAGGCTTTGAAACTATCTCCATCATCTTAATACATTCAGAGGCTTAGGCGTGAAAAGGTAACAGACACACAGACAGACAGAGTCACTTTCGCATTTATAATATCAGTATGGATATGGATATCCGGATAAGTATTTCGATTGCTATATTTCCCAAACTATATTCAAGCCATACTTAATTTTTGTTGTTGTAGATTATTTTCAAGCTCTTTGTTGCCTAAAAACCTGGACAAATATACAGGGTTAATTTTGAGTAATCATAGCCAACTGAATACGAAAATAGTAACATGTTCATCGAGTAATTTCTAGTACTCTAGACATCCTTGCTAAAAGTTGCTCATATAGCTGGTTTAGTATATTTGAAGTTATATCATGGGGCTCTTGCATGGAGTCATGGAATTATTGTTCCACTGTGAGTTGATATTCATGTGAAGCTATAAAACAGATTTCTAAGTAAAATTATGTGCTTTATATAGGATTTGTATTGATTTAGAAATCCTTAAGTTTTAATGAAATGTACTTTTGGTTGGTTTCGCATTGTTCTATTGCATGTACATACTTACATAAATGCTTCTACTTCAAGAATTTTCATTTTTAGAATTCAATTCACACAGCATAATCTTTTGATATAATTAAATAATACTCTAGTGGAATTAATGCTAAGAATGGATTACTTGCAACATGTGCAATATATCACAGTGCAATTGATTGCATCTACACATTTTGATATCGTACATGAACTTCAATTAATTGAGAGAGAGAGAGAGACACATCCGTACATGCAAACATAACGGTAAGACAATCAGATTAGTAGACGGACAGACATGCTATTCATACAAGAACACGTACCCATTCAAGTAAGAACACTTACACATTCAAGAAAGTGCATATACTACATGAAATCAATCACACACTGCATTAAATAATTTGCATTAAATTTTGTTGTGGCTCAAAACAATTTACTCAGCGCTCAAGTATTCAATTTGCATTTATTTGCGATTAAATGAAATTACAATTGCAACATTTAACAGCAAAAAAAAAAGACACAAATTTGTGCAACATTTAAATTGCACTTAATTTGAATTATTCAAATGGTCGAACGTTTTCGTATGATTTATTTATTCGTAAATTTAAAATTTATGCAATTTATAAATATTTTATCATACGCATTAATTGCATATTTAGACAAGTTAATGTTCGTATGTCAATATGAATAAAAATCTCAATGCTTAAGCTGACATGTGAATTAAATCTATGCTGCTGCAATTTTGTTGATAAATATAATCCGATAATGCAACAAATCAAAATAAAAAAATATGTTAAAAATGTTGACATACGATTACAATGTAATCAGTACATACTTACAAAAATAAAATTTTTGGGGCGAAAAAAAGCAAACGGGTAATTTTCCTTAAATTGTAGCATTCAATACCCCGGAGCACAAAACCATGTTTAAATTTAAATTTCGACATTTTAACTTTTTGCCACTAATATTTAAGAAGAGCTTAAATACGATTAGCTTAAAATAAAAAAAAAATTCTAAATATCTTACTACGGAATTATAACATAAAATGTTAATAACTCATTCTTCCGCCTGTCTCAAACAGCTTCTTAGTGCACTTAATTTGCTCGTTTCGCATATGACCTTTACCCATGAGAGCGTTTTTGCCATTTAAGGGCGTGGCACCACTTACTTTTCAAACAAAGAAAACTCTGTACACTGCTCCCCTCAAAAACTTTGAAAAAAATATGGCTAAGAGAATATGTTGAGTTTAAGGGCAAGAAACAAGGACTAAGCCGATTTAATTTTCCTATTTATATAACGATGTTAAACAATTAGAATTTCTATTCACAAATTTCAACTTTTTATAATTTTAGCTATTTTCATTGTGATATAATTATTGTGGCAACATTCTTACGGCTGACATTCTCAAGCCAAATATACTCCGTGAGAATGATTCTCTTACTGAAGAATAACGTTTATTGGTTAATTGATAAGAATTTTTGAACTAATTTTCCATTTTACACCCTACACCCAGGGTATATTCACTTTGTCCTTCCGTTTGTAACGCAGAGAAGGAGGCGTGGCAGATATAGAAAAGTATAAATATTCTTGATCAGCGTCACCTCCTGAGTCGATATAACCATGTCCGTCTGTTTGGCTGGCTGGCTGGCTGGCTTGGTGGCTGGCTGTGTGTTGAAATACACTTTTGGGAAAACTGAGCAAGATATTTCAATGAAATTTGGTACACTACCTCCGTCGCCAAAGGTAGCTCGGGGGATTGAAAATGAGCGAAATCGGTCAACGGAAACGCCTACCACCCATACAAAAAATATATTCAAAATGCAATTTTAGGAGTATTTTTCGCGACAATGGAACATACACATTAAAACTACAAATTATAAGTGCAAGCTCTGGAAAAAACTGAGCAAATTCGGACAAGAGGGCGTGGCACCTCCCATGTAAGCAAAAGCTTCAAAACGCTTTACTGGAAGCGTTTTATGAGATATTAGAACCAAATTTGACTTAGACACTAAGAATCATAAATGAAATCAGACCAGAGGGCGTGGCACCTCTCATATGAGCAAAAGTTTCAAAATGATATACTGAAAGAATTTTTGAGATAATCCAATCAAACTTCACTCAAATACTACAGACTATAAATGCACGCTCTAAGCTAAAACTAGAGGAACTCGGACAAGAGGGCGTGGCAGCTCCTATATAATTAAAAACTTCAAAACACTATACTAAAAACGTTTTTCACTCAGACACTAAAATCTACTAATGCAAGCTCTGAACAAAAACTGGGTGAACTCGGACAAGAGGGCGTAGCACCTCCCGTATGAGCAAAATTTTAAAAATACTGCAGTGTAGGGTATTTAATGTTGGCCAGGCCAAATTTTACACCCTTACTAGTTTTTATTTGTGGCTGTCCATAAACCTAGTGACGCTCGTAGACGGGGACGGGGTTCTAGAAAAAACGATGCAGATGCCCATTATGAATTCGTCTTTCAGTTCTGCCTCCAGTATTTATTTTTATTTTACATCATAAACGGCTCTTTTATATTTAAAAAAATAATATATTTGTCTTTAAACTCTTAAATAAACTTTTAAAAAATCCAAAATAAATTTTAAGGGTTGCCGCCTAGTAATTTTCGAAAATTATATTGAAATCTTACTTTTTTTGACTAAATTGAAATTTTTGGTTTCAGAAACGCTCAGATAAACGTTTTTGAAATTGCACAAAAATTTTCAAGGTTGCCACCTGATTTTTTTTTGTCGCTAGTTTTGCTTGAAACATATAAGGACTGTACCGAAAAGTAACTGCACAATTTCATGTGCTTGTAACTTAACTGTTTTTAGTTATTTTTTCTTTTAACTTTTTTCTAAACCATGAAAATATATGTTTTAATTCAGTTTTTAATAAAACATATAAAAAAAGTAATTCCCTTATCTTAAGTGGAATTTTATATTTGATTCTTTTTATTTAATTCCGTACACCCCTACTTTTTGAACGGCACTGCTTGTTGAACTATGCCAATTTTTTTTTTAAATGCTTTGATGTAGCCAGTAACTCGACCAACTATCTTCAAGTTTCGTTTTACTATGGCCCAATATTTTTCTATTGGGTGAAAATCGGGTGGTTTTAGTGTGTATCCTTCTTTCGGAACGAAATTTATGTTATTGTCTTCAAGCAACCTTATAGGGAACCGGTCGTGGTGTGCTGCGGAAAACTCAAGCCAAAATATTGTTGATGCGTTGTGTTTCTTATAAAATGGTATAAAACGGTATTTCGGACACACTTTTCTGTGAAATTTTAAATATATTGTGCCTTTTTTGAAAAATTAGACATTGCCGCCAAATTTGGGGTAGAAAATGGTGTCGGCACTGCTTCATGTAAAAAAAAGGTGAAAAATTTCCTTCAAAATGGTTCATTTAGAAATTTTTTATGTTAAAAATGGACCGAAATATGGCTACTCAAACAAAGCAATTTTGTTTATGCGGTCGGAAGAACGGTTTTTATTCAAAACCAAGGCGTCTTCCAAAAACTGCTTAGAACTACTCAAGTAATACAAATGCTTTTTTCATAATTTTTGGGAACATTTTATATTTTTTCAAAAACGTTAAAAAAAATATTAAAAAAGTTTCAAAAAATTCTGAAAAAAAATCTTACGGAGTTGTTGGGAGACTCAGAAACGTCAAAAATTTAAAAAAAAAAAAATCCGGCATAAGGCTTGCGCCAAAACAATTTTTATTAAAACGAAATATTCCGCATATGCTGAGTCAATTTTTTTAAAGCAAAAAAAGCCTGCCGGAAAGTATATGAAAAGTTAGAAGTCTAAACGAATGCTAAAAATCTGACAGAAAAACATATTTCCAAGGGCTACTTCAGTGCATTTGAGTATAAACAATATATCAAACAAAAAAAAATGTTTTCTATTAAATTTGCATTCAAATCATGCTGCCAACACAACACAATGAGAACTTGTGCCCCAAGGCATTTAAACTATCCAGAAGCACTAAAATAGAGAACAAATCACAAAAAAACAACGAAAAAAGCAAAACAAAAACATATTCAAATGTAGTTTGCATAGTTTTCAATTGCATTGAAATCCTTTTGTTTTCTGAGACACAAACAGTTATAGTTGCATGCAATACAGATAGACCACCCACACACACATAGAGAGAAGAGAGGCTCTCCATTCAAAAACATATTGAAATGACAAAATGTACACTTTGCGCGCCTGAAAGTATGCTTGTATATTTTTTGAAAAAAAAATGTGCAAAAAATAAACACTGTACAGTGCAGTAGTAGGCGCTGTGTGATGCAAAAAATAAGAGAACTAACTGTTATCTCATGGGGGCACAAAAGGCTTTCTATAGCGCTTCTTTTTCAGCAATAAACGATTACGCAACATTCTTTTGTTTTCTTAATTTACTAAAATGAAAGCGATTTGAAGCTTGAAAAATTCTGAAAAAAATAAAATCAAACCACCCTTACTGGGATTCGAACTCGGACTCCTTGGCTTAAAGATAAATTACAAACTTCTTAGCTAATCACGCTACAAAGCTATAAATTTGTATTTTAAACTATTTTTATTTAAAATCACCTCTTTCTTTCCTTCTCTTTAAATAAAAAAAAATTGTTAAAATTTTGAAACAACCCGACTAGAAATTTGCTTAGGCATGCCTTAAAATACATTAGGCCCTAATTGGGAAGCAATGGGGTTAGCCTAAATTAGGAATGCCTATTACTTGCCTAGTTAAGTAGGCTTTGGGTTTGCCCAAATTAAGTTTGCCTAATAAACGCCTAATGCGGTGGTCATAATGATAAACGAACAGTTGCCGAATTTCGTTTGCCTAACGAAAGCCTAACGTGGGGGTCATAGTGATAAACAAACAGTTGCCTAGTTTCGGAATGCCTAGCATTTGCCTTGTTGGGAAGGCTTAAGATTTACCTTATGAACGCCTAATGCGCTTGTCATAATGAAAAACGATAAGTTGCCGAATTTCGGTAAATCTGGGGAAAAAGTAATGCGATATTAATAAGAACATTTGAAGCTGCTCCAAAATTAAATAATGTAAATGTACGAATAAAATGTTTGTTCTATTCTATAAGATAAAATATTATTAAAAACTTGAATTTTTTAAGTGCTTTTATTGCTCTCAAAAAGTAACATTTTCATCTCATAAGTACCACGATTATTACCACACGAACTTAAGATCATGACAGCTGTCATAGATTTTTTACCAGGGACTCCATTGTGAATTTTCTTTTTTATACGTGCTTAAACAAGCATATATAAAATGTCGTCTAAAACACAGCTACATATTTTTTATTTTCCTTTCGTGCCAAAAAACTCATTTGTTTCAAAATATTCTTAGGCCTTTGCCATTTTTATTTGTGGTGGTGGTTGGTAATCGGTAGAACACCAAAAAATGTAAGATTCATGGGACGAACAACTTCTCTTAGTTCCGTTTTTCAAAAACTTACGGAGATGTAGCCTTCGGAAGATCGGGATATGGCTTTATGAAAACCGGAACCTCTTGATAGAATTTAATAATATTGGTGCCAAATTAATGGTATTTTAATTCACTACAAATTTGATTTGCAATAGTTTTAAATCCGAGTCATGATTTTCGAAATATGGCAAATTTTCGAACATTTTGACCAGTTTTTTTTTTTTGGAAGCCTTTTTTTTTTAGTCTATGCCATTTTAATATGTTCGATATATATGTATTAGGGATGCCAATTTCTGGGCCTTTTGGCGAGCCCGAGATTTTCTGGATTATAAATTGCAATCCCGAAATTGAAAAATAAACCAACACTTAAAATTTATGCGGTTTTTTTTTTTTTAAAAAAATAGAACAATTCTAACCAAAAATAGTAATTTTCACTGCATTTGCCAGTTCTGAATCCGAATCGGTCTATCGCGTACGGTTTTTGAGATGTCCTTATCTAAAAGTTCAAAAAATATGATTTTTGAGGTTATATGGAGTATGCACGAAATTATTTTCTATTAAATGCAGCATTTCGATTTATTCTTTAGCCGTGTTTTTTTTTTGACGCGTGTATAAAATTGTAATTTCCAAATTGCGATAACTTATGAATGGTGAGTCGTACTATAAAAAGTCCAAGGGTCTTTTTCAGGGAAAACCACATGCTCTACAAATAATTTTGATCTTTTGTAAAAATAAAATTTAGATAAATAATAACTATTTAGAAAATATTTAAAAAAAAAGTGATTTTTTGCCGTTTATCGGCGCTTAACCAGTTTTTATAGAATAACTCCTAAAAGATAAATTTTTTAAATATAAAATGAAAAGTTTTTGTAGAGAACGTGATTCTCCATAAGAAGTTCCCTAGAGTTTTTATTGTGCGACTCACTGTCATGAGTTATTGCAATTCAAAAATATACACAATTGTATATACGCGTCAAAAGGAACACGGCTTTTGTCTTCAAAATGAGCTATGATATAGTATCAAAGGATTTTATTATAAAAAGTTACGATAATTTCGAATGGTATCATGAATTTACAACTCATTTTGGAGGCACAAAATAGTACTATATGACGCATTCAATAGAAAATAGTTTCGAGTGTCCTCCATATAACCTCACAAATCGTGATATTTCAACTTTGAGTTGAGGATATCTCAAAAACCATACGTGATAGACCGATTTTGATGCCAGATTCAGATTGAGAATCGACAGATACATCGAAAACTAATATTTTTGTTGAGAAGTGTTACTTTTTTTCTTAATTCAATTACCAACAAAATGAGTAAAGTTGGATCAAAATCGGTGCTTGTTCAACAATATTAAATAATGTTTACCTAATTTTTTTATCTTAATTTCATATTTTTGATAAAAAAAATAGTTTTAATCAATCCCGGGACTTGCATCGACTCTACCCTCCACCGCTTGTCTAAATAGAGTTAGGAATCAAATCATCCATCGGCAGCCCTGACACATAATTTGTTGTTCGGTTTTTGTGTGAATAAAATTCTAATAAAATGTAGTTCGAAAAAAGTATTTTGAATCTTGGATTAAACATAATCGTAAGTGCTTTTGTTCTTTTAAATAAATAAATCAATTAAAGCGATAGCGTTATCATTTTCTCAAGAAGGAATGCCTGCACCTACAACAACTGAGCCAGATTCTGAAGCAGACGCCGCAACAACAAAACTCCCCAAATCCTAGTCAAAGTATCACTGTCAACATTGGGACAATGCCTTGCTGGTATTATGACAAAAAAGAGTTGAAAGACACACCATCTGTATTGGATGACATAACATTGGACACTAAACGTCGCTGTCGCAAAGAAGGCGCGCTCTTCATCATGAGTTGTGGCACCGAAATAAGCCTTGGACACAATATCATTGCTACCGGAGTGGTGTACTTTCATCGCTTTTATATGTTTCATTTGTTTAAGAGCTTTCCGCGTTATGTCACTGCATGCTATGGCCTCTTCTTGGCGGGCAAAGTGGAGAAAACGCCCAAGAAATGCAGGGATATAATAAAGACTGCACTTGGACGTTTAACGGATACGCAATTCTATTCATTCGGAGAAGATCCAAAGGAGGTAAATTTTTCTTAAATTCTCTTATAGGAAGTTATGACTTTGGAGCGTATTCTGCTGCAAACCATAAAATTCGATCTCCAGGTGGAACATCCATACACATTCTTGCTCAAATATGCGAAATGCTTCAAAGGCGATCAGCAGAAACTTCAAAAAATGGTGCAAATGGCATGGAATTTCGTAAATGATTCCTTAAGCACTGTCGTCTGTCTACAGTGGGAACCAGAGATGATTGCAGTTGCTCTGATACATCTTGCTAGTAAATTAAGTAAATTCACTGTCGCTGATTGGGTTGGTCGTCAGCCGGTGCATTTGCGTTATGCTTTAAGTTGTGAACTGGCGCTTAAATTTAACTGCACTAAAGCAGCCGAAGGGGTACGTATACTTAAAATTTTTTTTACGAAATAATTCCTTGTAGAAAAACAAATGCAATGATATTCAGATATGTATATGTTACTATTTGAAATCAAACTGCATCAAAAACATTTCTCAAGGGTTGTCACGTTATTTCTTAACAGTGTCCAATGATATTAATTTTTTTTTCTTTGCAGATGCTTTCGTTAAAATTTTTCCAAAATCGAAAGAAGATCTTAGTGAGCATACCATCATACCATCGTGCTGCACGTGATAAAAAAAGGTTTTTGATTGAAACCCGCAGATGATTTTGTTTCTACATTTTTTTTTAAGTTTTACTATTGATTTTTTGGTTGTAAATTGTCACTTTAAGTGCAAAAAGACGTTACAACAAAATAACTCAAATTCATTTCAGAGTGCACTTCTATAATTTTTCTTATTTATATAATATGTTACGTCCTTTTGCATTTTCGTGACGATATGTTGATACATTTCTATTTAATAGACTTAGCATGGAAGACGAAACGAATCGAACGACTGATTTTCAATTGCTTACAACTTCAAAGTTAAGACAAGAATTAAAATTTTTGCTTACAAACTTAATTCTTTGAGTTAAAATGGAAGCTTAAGTCAAACCAAGTTTTTAATGAAAATTTCAATAGGCTGATATTAACGGTTGATTTTTAGTCACTCGATTCGTTTCGTCTTCCATGCTAATGTCATAATTAAAGGCAACTTCTTCAAGTTTTCCTTTCCATACATGATTCATTCATTCTACCAAACAATTGTTTCATTAAAACCCAATTTTATTAAATTTCACGGTTCAAAAACTAAATAAGGATTGTCAGATATATCTGGAATTGTATTTATTTTCAATAAGGACTGTTCCGTTATCCGTGTGGTTTCAATTATTTTCCATTTTGGAAGCTTTTGATGAAAATGGTAAGTAACGCGATAAAAAGTATCAGAATCTGTTTTGTGGAGAATTACAGGCTCTAAAAATAACCGTTTAGGAAATATTCGACAAAATCGAATTTTTCGACTTTTTGCGATTTTTTAAGAAAATTTCATAACGATTACTTTTTTGTTAATCCGAACTTATATTATTTGTACAACCTACAACTCTCCACAATAGATATTCCAATTCTTTTCATCGTTCGACTCACTGTTTTAATCAAAAAGCCTCCTAAATAATAAGTAATTGAAATCACACGGATTTCGGAATAAACCCGAATTATCTTTAATGTAATCAGTTATTATAATTTAGCATATTAAAAATTCTTAAAAAATTAAGAAATAAATAATATTTTTAATAAATTACTAAAAAAATACAGAGCTATTTTTCGTTTTATTGATTTGAAGATTATTATTAGTTAGGCGTGAATTAGGGCCCAATTGGTTTTGCCTAAGCAAAACGTTAGGGTAAAGTGCGAAATCCCAACGATGGCCTAGTTCGGTAAGCCTCAAATTTTCCTAAATACGAACGCCTACCTAATTAGGCCGGCATTAGGCATTCCTTATTGGGAAAATATGGGGAACACCGTTACATCCGATATGAGGGCCTTGTTAGGCTCCCGCGTTTGGCCCTAACGTTCTGGTTAGGCAAAACCAACGGGGCCCTAATTGTCGCCACACAAAATTTTCTAGTCGGGAATAATGTGTCTCCAAACAGAGTACTATGGCAAGTGCTTTTTAAGTGTTTTCTTAAGAAGCGCTTGAAAAGTTTTCCCTTGGAATATAACTACAATACTTATACCATAATGTTACATCCATATGTGTAAAAGTTTCCATACGTCCATAAATGTACGAATATTTTTCACTTTACTTTCATATATTAATATTATGAAAGTGGGCCACAAAGCAAGGACACGAATTATATTTTTTACATTTTCACATAGTGTTACATTTCATAGTAAAAAAGGCAATTTACTTTTAATTCAACGTATTAAGGACAATAACGTATTGTTAAAAATTGCACGTTGAATTTTTATTTTTTTTTTTGTTTTAAATTCATTTACATGTGCATATTTAATATACATACTTGCACTTTTTCTGAATTCAAGGACAATTTCAGTTATTGTCACCTATACATATCAACAATTTCAGGTGTATTCGTATAAAACGAAATCAACAGAAAAGTTAAACCTTTGCAACTTTTATTATGAAACATTGAATAAACATTCTATCGCCCTTTTTTTTTTGCTAAGTTTTACATCTGCCATTTAGAAATATTGTGCAAAAATTTGTATGAAATTTGTAGGTGTAAGCGTGTACTTTTTTTGTTAAATGTGGTTGTTTTCATTTAAAAGGTCATGAATCTTTGTGTAGAGAATGTAGGCAGAAAAATGTTGTTTGTGTGGGAGGTGCCACGCCCTTTTGTTCGAATTTACTCTATTTTTGATCAGAACTTGCATTTACTGTCCTTAGTATCTGAGTGAAATTTGGCTGGATTACCTCAAAAAATGCTTTCAGTAATGGATCTTGTAATTTTTGCTTATATGGGAGGTGTCACGTCCTCTTGTCCAAATTTACTCTATTTTTGCTCAGAACTTTATTTTAATGTAACATGTATTCATGTGTATTTGGATTGTTTTATCGCAAATAACGCGCTAAATATTGTACGGGCGGTAGGCGTGTCCGTTTTCCGATTGAATTTATTTCCAATCTGACGAGCTAACTTGAAGTAACGACGCCTTACGCCTCGGAGGCAGGGTACCTAATTTTATCGGAGTATTTTGTTTCCAAAAAAACTAATCAAATGATTTCAACGCACAAACAGACAGACAGACGAACATGGCTAAATTGACTCAGGAGGTGACACTGATCAAGAATATATATACTTTCCCATACCTGCCACGCCTCTCTCGCAGCATTACAAACGGAAGAACAAAGTAAATAAACCCTGGGTCTAGGGTATAATAAAGATTATTGGGCAAGATAAGGTTAAAAATATAACAATAAACACTCAATAATACTCGTATTACTAAAATTAATTAATATTCGACATAGGTAAGAGATTATTTTTAAGTTTGCTAAGTTTTGGGCACTTGAAGTTAAAATTTATTTTTTTTTAATTTTTAAACTTGTGCAAAAGGTTTCACTAACATAGCTTTCTATAATTTTTGATTTGAGGTCAAAAAAAATTTTTTTTTAGGAACAATTCGATTAATTCGTATAGTTTTAAAATTTTTTGAAGCAAAATGACGGCCATTTAAATTTGCAAAGCATGAATATTCTTTCAGCAAAGTATTTTTGTTGACATAAGATAGGAAGAACTAGTAAGGGTGCTAATGTTTGGCCTGGCTTGGCCTGGCCAAACATTAAATACCTTCCGCAGCAGTATTTTGAAAATATGGGAGGAGACACGCCTTCTTGTCCGATTTCACATAGTTTTTTCTCAGAGTTTGAATTTATAGTTCTTAGTATTTGAGTGAAATTTTGTTGGATTATCTCAAAAAATATTTTCAGTATAGCGTTTTGAACTTTTTTGCTTATATGGGAGGTGCCACGCTCTCTTGTCTGATTTTATCCAGTTTTAGCTTGAAGCTTGTATTTATAATTCTTAGCGTCTGAGTAAAATTTAGTTCGATTATCTCAAAAAACTCTTTCAGTATGGCGTTTTGCAGCTTTTGCTTATATGAGAGGTGCCACGCCCTCTTGTCTGAATTTGCCCAGTTTTTGCTCAGAGCTTGCGCTTACAACTTTTAGTATTTATGTGTATTTTGGTTGCATTATTGTGAAATATACTCTAAAAGTTGCATTTTGAATATATTTTTTGTATGGGCAGTAGGCGTGTCCGTTGACCGATTTCGCTCATTTTCAATCCCACGAGTTAATTTTGACGACGGAGGCTGCACACCAAATTTCATTGAATTATCTTGCTTAGTTTTCCCAAAAAATGTATTTCTACACACAGCCACCCAGCCAGACAGACGGACATGGTTATATCGACTCAGGAGGTGACGTTGATCAAGAATATATATGCTTTTCTATATCTGTCACGCCTCTTTCTCTGCGTTACAAACGGAAGGACAAAGCTAATATACCCTGGGTGTAGGGTATAAAAACTATAATTTCATTTAAAGTCCCAGAAAGAAAATCTATCATTAGAAAGCTCATATAATGGGCTAAGTCCCCATATATAATTTTTTTCTAGAACGTTAGTGTAAGAAATTTTTTTTTTTGCAAAACAAGTCAGATAATCACTTTTTTCCCTTTAATTCCTCAGCGATATAGTATAGACCCCCCTCCCTTACAATAATTTTTAAGTCTAGGCCTCATATATCACCTTCCAGAAGCTTCGTAACACTAAGGTTTACTCCCTGTGTTTCAGATAATCGTGTATTTCCAGATTCCATTTCTGTTACTTTTTATAGACTTTTCATATTTTGGCATAAAATAATGAAAAACTAAATTATCATCTGGCTCACACATCGTTTTCTGATTGCTGACTTCATTTTCTCCTTCTACTTCCTGTTTTAATATAAAAATTAAATTTTTCTGGTTCTTCTTTCGCTAAGTAATTTTACCAAACTTCTATATGTGCAAGTATTAGTGCTTTCATGCTTTTTAGGTCAACCATTATGTGGGTAAGGTTTCCTTAACATTTATTTTCGTATCTATTGAATAGCCCTAATAGGGCGTTGCTTATAGTCATATTGACAATTCATAATATTTTGGTGCTGTTAACGTATTTCATAAAAAATTATGAGTCTTAATAACGCAATGTGCTCTGTGAAATAGCAATTTGGAAATTATTGTATTGTAGGATATTTTATTCAATTATTTTTGATGGTATTTAATTTTTCATTTTTGTTTGGTATTTTTCATAATATTTTGGTTAATAGCGATTTTTCGCTAATGAAAATGTGCTACGATAAGGGTTGGACTATTCTTAAAAATGGGATAAATTTAGCTACATTGTTATATAAAAGACCTCAAAAAGTACACAATCGATTTGAATGAAATTGAAAATGAAACTATAAAAAAAAAAAAACTGTCCACTAAAAAAAAATTCACTGAAATTTCTCATTTTGTTCATAAGTTCCAGACTTTTGGTCAACAAAAACCTATTCTGAGCCACTGTGCGGCGCATCAGGCACAAACGGAACTCCAACTTTTTCATTTGATCAGAATAAAATGCTTAAAATGTTTACGTTTATTGCCTTGTTATTGTTCGCAAAATAAAGAAACCCACTTTGCAAACTTTTTATTTAATTTTCGCGTAACCTTCAAGTTTTGCAGAGAATCGTCTCCTTATTTAAGATGACGCTAAAAATAGGTTAAAGAAAAAATGTTCTCTCTACTGATTATTTCGCATCACTAGCATACAAAAATATAAACTTTTCTTAAATGCTTGAAAAAAATCCCTTTTTCTCAAATCCTTTAAGCGTTCATTATCTTAATTTTTGCAAAAAAAAAAAAGAAAGAAAAAAACCAATGAAAAGAAAATGTTTTTATTCACATTCGGTAAAACTTTTGTTCAAATTCAACCTTTAGAACTCAACGAAAAAATAAAACAGACAAAGAAATTAAACACTTTAGCTTAAAACCATAAGAACTCAAAAAAAGTAACTTAAGTGCAACAAAAGAACACAGCTACCTATTTAATTCCAAGAAGTCTGAAGCTGTTCAAAAACGTATACAGATTTTAGGAAAACTTTGAAAGGAAAAAAAATTTCGGCAAATATTTTAATTGCAAAAAGGAACAGAGAAAAAGTTAAATAAAAACCAATGTAACATCGAAACAACAACATGGCGGAAGTAAGTAAGTAGGTAATAAAAATAATATAAATACCTGCTTCATGTTGCTTGAGTCCTTTGTAGGAGTCCTTTTGAGGGTGGTGGGTGGCTTTTCTTTTATTTGCTGCAATTATTGTTCTTAAAGCAACGAAACAAATGCCGTTACGTAGCGTATTAACGCTTTACAAATTTAAGCCAAAACACAGATTCTGCAGAGGAAAAGGACTAAAAGTAAAAATGTAAAACACGTGCAACATGTTGATGTAGATACCTTCACACATTCTGTTGTTCACTTTTTGTGTTTTTTTTTTTTTTTGTGTTTTTTGTAAAATAAAAAGAAAAATTTTCTTAAATCTTTTTACACCTGATTGTCATAAATTGCGCTACTTAAATGCGTTAAAGCGGTACACGAGTACAAAAGACATCATAAACCGTACGTGAATAATTTGGTATTGCTTAAGTCTGTGTGTGTGTGTGTATGTTAAAGTTGTTGTTTTACGCACAAAGACACCATGTAGTGCGCGTGTTTGTGTACCCTTGATTTTTAATGGTGCAGCACCCAAAGTAGTCACAAATACAACAAAGCCACTCTCAATGCTTACTTACATACTACAGATGATTCTTTGGGATGATGTTATGCTGTTCCTGTACCTTTTAATTTAAGTGAAGAAAAACCAAATACTCTATGTTTCAAACTTGTTACTAACCCACGCTACACACTAAAATATTAAAGTTTACTTTTCTTACTTTTCATTCCCTTTAGTATTGATTTAAACTTTTTTGTATTAAATTCCGATTTTTTCAAAAAAGTTTGAAATTTATTCCAAAATAGTTTAAAATTAACACTTTTTTTGGCTTAAAAACAAACTAAAATTTCTGCTGTGTAGCTATAAATTGCCATAATTAATTCTGTAAGAGATCTGAAAAAAAAAAATTGGGAACTTTTTTTGCATATAACCGTATTTCGAGAGGCAGTAGAGCGGTGAGCATTTAATACATATATATGTTGCATGTATCAAAATAGACAGTATTATATGTGATTTTGTTTCCAGCTGGATACGTTTATTCGTTTCGTGGTATTTTTATTCGGTATATACCAAAATGGAGAAATGGTACCCCGTTACTGAGTGTGCCAGTACCGGTGCCGGTGTCATTTCTCCAGATATCTCAAAACATGCAAATGGAGGAATGGCATCCAATTACTGAGTGTGATATGGTTCTGGTGCCATTTCTCCATTCGCATTTTTTAAGATATCTTAGAGTACAAATAAGATGCATTTAAAAGTACAGTCACTCCAGAATTGCAGAATTTTGTTCAGGTAGGACTATCAGTGATTCCATTTTTATACCCTTAACCCAGTGTAAATTAACTGTTTGTTACGCAGAAAAAGAGGCGTGGCAGGTATGGTAAAGTATATATATTATTGGTTAGCGTCACCTCCTGAGTCGATTTAGTCATGTCCGTCTGTCTGTTGAAATTATTTCAATTTTTTTTGGAAGCAAGATAATTCGATGAAATTTGATACACTACCTCCGTCGTCAAAGTTTACACGTCAGATTGAGAATGAACGAAATCGGTCAGCGGATACACTTACCGTCCCTACAAAAAATATATTTAAAACGCATCTCTAGGAGTATTTTTCATGACAATGCAACCAAGATACACATAAATGTTAGAGATGGTATGCGCAAGCTCTGAACAAAAAATTGGCGAACTCGGATAAGAGGGCGTTGCACCTCCGATATAAGCAAAAGATCCAAATGCTGTATGTACTTAAAGCGTTTTTTTATATAATCCAACCAAATTTCAATAAGGCACTGAGAGCAGTGAATGCAAGATCTGAACAAAAACTATGTGAATTCGGTCAAGAAGTCGTGGCACCTCCCGTACAAGCAAAATTTTGAAAATGCTCTAGTGTAGGGCCAGGCCTTACTAGTAATTTTTACCATCGAAACTTTGAATACAAGTAATATAGCGACAGTTAAGTGAAATCCCTTACAAGATAACAAACTGCAACAATTCTAAAGTCTTTTGTAAATATGGTCCAGCAGAAAAACGACAAAGTTGAATCGCAAAATACAACCAATGCAACGTATTGTGGTTCCATAAAGAGAACATATAAACGTTTATATTTTATTATTTTATTTCAGGATGAGACTAATGGGTGCGTTCTATGCGGATAAGACTATGCACTTAACCACTTAACCAGATGATTGGATCCAATGTGTAATGTACCGAATGTGGTCACATGATGCATTTACATATCATACGAAAAAATGTTACTTTTCTAGCAATAAAAAAACTTACAGCCACCTAGAATGCCAAATCTCACATGCTATGGTGCCTTAGTCTGGGATAAGTTCGCACTATATAGCATTTTTTAAAATGAAAAAAAAAAAAAACATATTTGCTACAGTTTTTCATTTAGTCGAAATATTAGCCGTATTCACGATCTTGTTGCATCGTAGCAAATGCAAAATTATTTGAAAAGTTTTTTGAAAAATCAATACAATTTGTTTTTGTAATTTCAAAATATTTTGCATTTGCTACGACGCAATAAGATTGTGAATACGGCTATTTTCTTTTGTTTTTAATTAACTAAAAAATAAATTCGTCTTTAGTTCCATTAAAAATCTATTTAAATTCGGTTTTTATAGCAGTTCAACAAAAAAGGTGCCATATCTTCCGGGTTTACCCTATTTTGATTTTTTAACCTTGTTTGCTAATATCGATATTTTTTGACACTTTTTGCTAACTCTCTCGAATTTTTCAACATATTTAGTCGTTATTATCAGAATGTTTCATTTTTTCAATCTTTAAAGAGTATTCCAAATTTTTTTCTTCTTTAAAATTTTCCGATATTTCTGGAAGTTTTCGTTTTCAACATTTTTGACATATACTTAAGGCTTCCTCAATATTTTTCAAATTAAAGCTCTTCATAGTTCTAGTTTACTGTATGCAGTAAAAAGCCACATGCACACATTAACCATTGGAAAATTTAAAGATTATACAAAAAAATACTTTGAAAGTGTATGTGTTTTTTCAGAGACAACTTTTTTGAGACAGATTTTTAATGAAATCCCCCTTACACACAAGAAAAAAGGGACATAATATAAATGAAAAATTTATTATTAGGGTAAGGGAGGGAAATATGGACCACCCATCTTTCTTTTTTAAATAAAACCCAAAATACATAAAACAAAACAATTAATTGTATGTCATTCATTAAAGGAAACAATTTACCTTTAATCTGATTCACTTTTAGATAAATATCTCATCAGGATAAAGAAAAAAAATTAAAAAACTGAAAATACTCAAAATGAAGATAAAAAAAAAGTGTAGTGTTATATGGAATATATAGTCCATATTGCCCCACATGTTTATTTGGTACAGAAGTTGCATATAAAAATGTCACTTCCACATCCGTCATATTTTTCATGACTCCAAGAACGTCAGATTACACATTCAACCCAAAATTCGCCACGTCGATCTTCTGAATAAAGGGTATTACATTATATGCATTTTTTATCATTTTTTTCCTTTGTAGTTAACGAATTACATATAATGACCATCAGACTCGTCATGAAAACTGCAACTTGATTCCCCATCTGAAAAAGATGAGAAAGACATTTGTTTTTGAGGCTTTTTTCTTTGGTGGTCCATATTACCCACATCACGTGTAAGTGAAATAAATGGTTTTTTATCAAAAACTCTTTTGGTAAATGAACTTATTTGTGCTAATAAATTATAAATGGTATTCACTGACTTTATATAATTAACCATTTATTTAAAAACGCGATGTCTTTAAAGTGAAATAATGAAATATACTCACTAGAAAAAAATGATCACTGATCTTTTTTTTAGAAAAATCAACTTTAAAGAAACATGCGACTTCACCGAACGCTGAAATCGCCCTATTATAAGTTTTAGGTATAAGCGCTAAGTTTGAACATGAATAACGGTAAATCCCATGTATGCAGTGGGAAATAAACGTGTGGTCCATATTACCCGCGTAGTCCATATTTCCCTCCCTTACCCTAATAACGAAAAAATCCATCGAATTTGAGCCAAGAGCAGCATTCATTGACAATAAGTATTTTCAATCATACGTTAAACAAGGCATACGTACGCTTATGAATTATTCATAAAATATAAGAATTTTTCTTAAAATCTAAGAACAAAATTCGTAAATTTTTTTTATGAATTATTTGTAAAACGTAAGGACTTGTTCATAAAATCTAAAAACGAAATTCATAAATTTTTTTTTTTTTCAAAATAAAAAAATTCGATTAAGCTTTTGAAAAACAAATTTTACACAAAAACGTCAGAGGAGTCTGTAGCGTATGTGATAAGGAGCTAGTTTTCTGCGCTTTGGTTTCCGGGTTCGAACCCCAATGCGGGTGAAATTTTTATTTTTATTATTTTTTTTTTTTTATTAGGAGAATGCTCAACCTCCAAGGCATTGGACATACAATATTGACCTAGAGTAGTATGTCATAAGGAAAGTAAGCACTTGATGCTAAAAAACGCTTTTAAAAGCGCTATTTTTCCTCATGGGAAAATAAATACTTACCACAGCATGCTTCTATGCCTAAAAGTTTCAGGAGAATGCACACACATAGCATGATGGTGTGAGCGACATAGAAACGAACTTTCAACAATAATTTATTTGAAACTTAGCATAAACAAGTATAGAACCAAAAGAAGAAAATGAAATACAAACTGAAAATAATATTTCAAATTGATGAAACTTTTACTTTAAGTTTATGAACGATTTGTTTAATTTTATGTAAACATTTATAAAATTTGTATCTGTAGATTTATGAAACATTGTTATTCGTACGAGTAATTCTTAAAATTTAAGAACGGAAGTTCATAAAAAAATTCCTCATAGAAAAATATTTATGAACTCATGTACTTACGATTAATGAATCGTTCTTAAAATCAAAAAATTTTAATGAAAAAATTTTATTTGAAAATTAATGAATTTCGGTGTATGAATGCCGTTCATAAATAATATGTTCAATATTATTTTGAGTGTATATGCCTTAGCATTCAAACCATATTTCTTTAGACTAAATATGTACAAAAATCTTCAGCCTCCACCAACTAACAACTCCAAAAACCGGATAAAACACCATGAAACCTTTTACAAAAAACCATCTTCCCTCTTTCTTGCTGCCACACAGTGCGCGCTTATTCGCGCGAAATCGACGCTTAACTACGTGCGTAAAGCACCTTACATGCGGGGGATTCTTTTATTGTTGTGCTCTTTAAGTTAAGGTGCTGCGAGTAAACGTAGGTGATTCTTAGTAACAAAGGACATGATTATGAGAGTATGAGCGAAAGAAGGTGCAGCTTCAGAAGGGTGTCACGATATAACCAACATACATGCATACATAGGCTTTGTTGCTGTTTTATGGCTCTTATAACCGCCAAGTGGTAAATTCATGGTTATTTGACGCTACAACACAAAAGTGAAAGCGAAAGTGTGAAATCCTATAGAAAATGATATCAAAGGTAAATCCTTTAATATTTATTTGCGCTTTTTGCGCCAACTTTTCCGCTGACTCATTTTAACAGCTGCTAACAGTCCTTGCGAACGTGAGTCAGCATAATAATCAATATGGTATCCGTATGGTTGTTTAGCTGAACATCACCTCTGAAAAAAAAAAGAACGTAGGTGCGAATTTTACTATGAGCTTTTGTCACGCTCTTCCTTTATTAGTTAAATAGATATTTTGTAGCGGATTTCCTATTTTTATTACATATTTGACTTTGTCACATAGGCCTCTGCTTTTTTTTATGCAAAAGTTGATTTTTTTTTTTTTTTTGCGCATTTAAATAAATTTCCAAGCATTAACGTTAATTTTCATTAGCTGAGTCACCCTTGGGCAATACTTTCATAACTACAAAATTAATTTCGAGAAAAAAAATAATCAGAAAAATATTCATAAATGAAGTTTTGTGCTACTGGGAATTGCATGAAATTGCTATTAGCCAAGAATTGCTATTAGTAAGGGTATTAATAACTTTCGTTGCATAAATTTAGGCTTTTGTAAAAATTCGCCAGATTTTGTATAGTTTAATTCAAATAAATTTTTCTTCAGTTATGACAAAATTTGACTGAACATAAGACATAACATAACGAACGCTGCAACAGAAAAAAAAAAATTTATTTAAAAAAACACATTTTGGGGCTTTTTTTATGTGGCAGACACTTGGTTTAAAAAGTATTAATTCAATTTGCACTATTTTGGTTGAAATTTAATAGTATCATCATATAAAAATCTTTCATACTATTTTTGTATAAATTTTATATAGAAGTTCATATAAAAGCATTTTAAACCATTTGATATAAAATTCATATTGTGCTATATAAACCAATTTTACATTATTTTTGAATAATTATTTCGAAAAGTTTTTATACAATTTTGGTATAAAATTTATAGTTCATAATAATTTTAGTTTAGAAGTTAAACGTTTTTGCTTTAGAATATCTTTATTGAAAAAAATTTTATAAATTACTATGTACTGATATTAAAGTTATTGAAAAACTTGCAATAGATATAGTAAGGTCATCATGCAAAAAGTCCAGTATGTAGTTTATCTTAGAGTTGCAAAAATTTTATTAATTGCTTGGACAAAAAAAATGAAACAAGCCTTATTCTCTTAAGCTAGAAAAAACGGCAGGTACTTGATTCAAGGTTTCAACTTTTATACAGCTAAGTGCCAAGGGAATTTGTCAGACGTCCCAGATGTTTACGATACATTGAAAGATTCAAAGCCACGGAATTTAGATCCTTCTTGCTATATACTGAAATATTCTTGCTGAAAGATTGCTAAGACCCAGTAAGATATAATTATTTTCCGCTTCCCAGATAACACAGACACTCTAACATTCTCATACATCAGAGTCTTTCTTTGCGTTACCGACCAAGATTCGACTTGACATTTCCGATTTTTATGAAAATTGGTGGAAAGATAGTATTTGATCCACACATAACTGTGTTAAAATGATTTTCCGAAACTCCGAAAATTACCAAGATGGCGGCCATACTAAGTTCGATCCATCCTTTGAATACTCACTTACTTATTTGAAAATTCATAGCTCATCGGCTCTTTATCCGATTTTAATAAAATTTTTGGGGTCTCTGTAAGAAAGTATGTGATTTTGAAAACAAAAAAATAACACTGAAAAAAAAAATTTATTTTTGGTAAAAAATTTCACTGCAAAATAATATCGTCCGGACGGTGGCAGCCCGCAAAAAAAAAATGCAGAAAATGCTTTACAAATTTTATTTATTATAAAGAAAGGCAACGTTATGACATTATTTTTGTGATAAAATGTGAGGAGACAGTAATGATATTTCACACTATTTTAGGTTCTTGAAGCGCAACACAATTGTTTTCAGTAATAAAAAATTTCTTCCATGCAACAAATAAATATTTCACATAATTTTTTATAAAAAGCGATAGTTTTTGTTAACATTTGTACTACTTTTTCACTTTATATTGACTTTACTGTACAAAATTTTTATTGCTCAAATGAAAACAAATATTTTTATACCTTTTTTTAAAACTTGACTACTGAAATGATTCGTCTTTACCATGCTACATAGTATTTTTACAAGTACGGACAGCAAGAAATTTTTTATAAAAACAAGCAACCATATATCACTGCTGCATGCAAACGCAAATTAAATTTTGCACTTTTTAGAAAAATATTATTTCAAGTTTTATATATTTTCCGTATTTATAGAGCACTCAAGTCCACTCAGTGTTGCATGAGTTTTTTTTTTTTTTTTTCTTTATGCCAGCAATAAATGTCAATATACAAAAACTTAAAATGCTGAGGATAAAAGTAAAAGACACTTTTGTTGCCAACCACAGTGATGCAAAATGCAAAAGGCTGCTTGCGTCAATGCCATAAAAAAATCAAATTTAATATACCATTGCTGTTGCGGCAATGACAGTTTATTAGATGGCATCAGCAGCATCAGTGGCATCAATGGAAGCAACCTACTACAACGTCGCTTTTACCCAATGAGCTTTATGTCAATAGTGAAATCGCTCGCTAGTTTGCATATTTTATTGATCTTTTAGTGTTGGTTATCAGAAACGGCGCGACAAATTTCAAGAAATTCAAGTTTGCTTTATTGCCCCGAAAGGCTGATAGTTACGTGTTACGGAAAAAATGCAACGTATGTTGAGATTGTGTAGTATAAATGAATAACAGATAGAAAAATAAACGAAAAATGGAAAAAAAAAAGTGAAGAAAAGTAAGAAAATGTTATTCAGGCATGTTCTGAAATCTAATTCACTTCGGAATTGGAATGAAAGCAAATTTCAAAGGCTTCGCATTTCGATAATTAACCCTTAATCGGATTTATGTTTCGGTATATCGAATAGGAACCATTAGTAAATTTTATTTGTTGAGAGACAAATTCGATTCCATCTTATTTGTCGCAATGCAGAGCTCTTGAAGATTGCTTTTATTCCGATTCCGAAGCAAATCGGATTTCAGAACATGTCAGATTATAATTAAAAAAATACTAGTATCGCCGGTGGCCAAATTTTGAGCATTCTCCTAAAGATAGATACAATTTTTTCGAGTACTTTTTTGTTTAAAAGAAAGCCAGAATATTAAGTATTACCAGAATTCAATACTCTTAGTAACCTTTTTTGGATGCAGAAGGCTTAGTGCATCTAAAAATCGAATTACATATTAATTGGTGTAGTGGCTTAGCCGTGGTAGCTAGCGTATTTCATTGTGGGAGCGAGGCACCTTCTACTAAAAAACAGATTGATATTCTTTCTCAAAAATCCGTTAATCTCCATTCGAAATTAGCCGAGATAACCTATTTTCCCTTTAGGTGCATTACACCACTCGCATATAAATTTTTCTTTAGCTTTCTTCCTCAAAATGGCACTAAGCCCTTATCTAAACAAAACCAAAAACCATTAAATAGCAATAGGCAAGGTCGAGAGTGTGCCCACGCCATTGCAAAACTGCAGTCCATTAGTATCGAAAATATTAAGCAATTCGAAGAAAACGATGAAAGTCCAAAGGTATTGAAAAACGTCCAAAATATTGGTAAAAGTCAAAAGTATCGAAAAATACCCAATACATCGGCAAATGTCCAAAATTATCGAAAAACTTCCAATATATCGGTAAAAGTCCAAAAGTATCGAGAAACATCCAAAATATCGATAAGAGTTCAAAAGTGTCGAAAAACATCCAATGTATCGGTAAAAGTCCAAAAGTATCGAAAATCATCCAAAATATCGGTAAAAGTCAAAAGTATCGGAAAACATCCAAAATATCGGTAAATGTCCCAAAGTATCGAAAACATCCAAAATATCAGTTGAATTCCACGAAAATCATCCAAAATATCGATAAAAGTACAAAAGTATCGAGAAACATCCAAAATATCGGTAAAAGTCGAAAAGTATCGAGAAACATCCAAAATATCGATAAAAGTCAAAAAGTATCGAAAAACATCCAAAATATCGGTAAAAGTACCAAAAAATCGAAAAACTTCCAAAATATCGATAAGAGTTCAAAAGTGTCGAAAAACATCCAATGTATCGGTAAAAGTCCAAAAGTATCGAAAATCATCCAAAATATCGGTAAAAGTCAAAAGTATCGGAAAACATCCAAAATATCGGTAAATGTCCCAAAGTATCGAAAACATCCAAAATATCAGTTGAATTCCACGAAAATCATCCAAAATATCGATAAAAGTACAAAAGTATCGAGAAACAACTAAAATATCGGTAAAAGTCCAAAAGTATCGAAAATCATCCAAAATATCGGTAAAAGTCGAAAAGTATCGAGAAACATCCAAAATATCGATAAAAGTCAAAAAGTATCGAAAAACATCCAAAATATCGGTAAAAGTACCAAAAAATCGAAAAACTTCCAAAATATCGGTAAAAGACCCAAAGTATCGAAAAACATCCAAAAAATCGGTAAAAGTCCAAAAGTATCGAAAAACATCCAAAATATCGGTAAAAGTACAAAAGTATCGAAAAACATTCAAAATATCGATAAAAGTCCCAAAGTAGTCCCAGCATACAAGTCCCAGCATACAAGTCCCAGCATACGAAAACATCTAAAATATCGGCAAAGCTCCAAAATATCAAAAACATTCAAAATATCAATGCAGAACATGGACAGAGTGCAACGAAATAGGTTTTTGCAAGCAAGAGAAAAACAACAACAACAAAATCTCTCCCACTCCACTGTCTCATTCACTTTCTCAACAACACAGCACAGCATAACACTGTGGGTGCTGTTGTTGTTGTAATTATATGGGAAACTTTGATCCTGTTTTTAAATGCCTTAATGGCAACTTATGAGGATAATTTTTGGTTTTGTGCACTTTACACCACAGTACCTTTCATATAAAATATATCGAAAATCGGTTAAATGATTAGCTCGCAAAAGGGGCGCAAAAAAAACTGTTCACGTATTTATATATAGATATATTTATACCTACTAGAATCGTTCAATGGTCAAAATATGACCACAAATGCATTAAATAATAGTTAAAAGTTAATAGGAAAATTTCAAATGTATAGTTTAATAAGGAAGATTATTTGATGCCATTGAAAAATACACATTTTCCTGTAACAGTGCCATGATTAAAGCCTGAATGATTTCCAATGATGTAACATTAACAAATAAGTATCTATTAGTTAAATTTCACTTTAATTTAAATCTCGCAATTTCTTAACTGTAATGATACGGCTACACAAAATTCTTAATTAATAATTTTTAATTAAAAGATAAATACAAATTCATGCCCGCTTTTACACAAAATTTCATCACAATTATAAAGTTAATCAATATAATGAATGACAATGTTGATTTATGGCTCATTCATCAAAAATATTGCAACACAAGTTACCAAAAGCTACTTAAGTAGCTGCTCAGCACTAAAGCAGCAAAACAACCAATTATTTCGCTTACAAATTAATAATGAAAATATGTGTAATACGTAACGCCCACACAACACAAGTAAACAACAACGACAACAACAATAATGCTAATACATACAATAACTATACATTTATGATGTGGCTGAAAACAAAGAAAGCAACAACAACAACCCATGATTAATTAGAAAGCAAACCAAAATGTATATGTTAATGTGTGTGTGCTTAAGCTTATGTGACCAAAAGCAACAAGATTCAAAATAACAATCCAACTAAGTAGGAAATGCAGCGTGATTCAACCGCAAAGTGCTGCGACTCCATAAAATATTTTTTCGAAAAATATATGGTTTTATCTTTAAAATGTTGAAAAAATTATCAATTTATCAGTGTATTTGCAAAAGTTATAGCTGTGTGCATTTTCATATTAGCTAAATGTCACTCATACGACATGTGGTACTTGATTTATCTTGTATTATGAAATAGCTATAACTTTTGCAAATATTATGATAAATTTACCGTTTTTTCAACAGTTTCAAGATAAAATCTCATAATTTTGTAAAAAAGTAACAGATTTTACAGTAATAAATTGTTGTTTGAGAGGAACTCTATCAAATTTTGCTTAAGAGTCAAATTTATATGTAAGTATGCTTTGATTCGTCCTGTATAAAAGTCTTCCAAAATGATTTGAAGCAGAAACGATTTTTTACTAAGCAAAAGTTTTGAAAACCTCAAAAGTTTGTTTACCACTGAATAAGCAAAATGAAAATCCCCGCCAAAGTATGCAACGAAAATAAGTTGGCAAACTAGCAAAACAGCAAATAATGATACATAGTACGATAAGCGTCTAACTATTTATTACCAATAATAAATCGGGCTAGCAAATGTTGAAATACTACGGAATTATAAAAGCAGGAAGATGCGTTTAATTTTTCTGGTACTTTATACTTTTTCGCTTGGTATTTAGCAACTTCGCTGACTAATTGAACGCTGCTAAATAAAAAACTTTATCGTAGTTTTCTCTCATTGGCCATATTTTTAAGACTCAGCACAAGTTTTTCTGCTTCATTAGTTTCCATGAATTTTAATGGCGCTCAACGAAGCTTTAAGCAAAACATAATTAAACAAAAAGTTTCAAGTTGACGTCGGACTTTTAAAAATTGAAAATATTCGGAAAAAGTTGACCAAAACTTTAAAAAGAAAAGGATAGCATCTGCGGAATGATAAGTCATATAAAAATTACCAATATATTACTTTAAAAAGGAAATATTAGGAAACATCAAGAAGCATTACATAGAAGCCTAGTAATTTTTATAAAAAATGCTATACATAGTTTCAATAAGAAAGCATTAGAAAAACTATGAGAAAGCAAGAGAAAAATTCTGACTTAATAGTTTCTATGTATCGAAAAGAGAATGTTCATAGCCGTTGTGCAGCAATTATTCTCTGGCTGTTTGATAATTTAACTTTTTATACAAGCGCCTAAAATTATGCAACACTTTTGAAAGAAAATGATAGTTTCACAATTTCAGCTCACGCGTAAGTTGATTGATTTCATGATTCGTAATAACTATTTCGTTGCATTATGCCCAGACAGACGACAGCTTAAATCCAGATTATAGACGTAATAATTTGAACCTTTTTAGTGCATGATTTTAGGCATTTTTTAAATACATTTTTCATGGACATTGACTAAAAGAAAATTTTCCAATTCAGGGTCCAAAAAATTCTAATTATCTTTTCTGATGCTTAACTCACTATTATTCGTGTTTTTGATATATTAGAATTATTTGGCCTCTGAATTGGGAAATTTTCTTTGAGTCAATGTCTATAAAAATGTATTTAAAACATGCCTAAAATCATGCAATAAAAAGATTCGCGTTATAACGACTTTAAGCTGTCGTCTGTCTGGGGCAAAAGTTAGTTTCATGATTCGTAATAACCTTTTCGTTGCGTTACTTGTTTATACATTGTGACTTTATACCATTGTTCTAATGTTTGCTGTAAGGTTTAATAATTTACTTTCATTACTTTCAGCCACTTATAGAATTCAATATGCGCTGCAAGTTTCTTAGTCGCTAAACATGTTTTCCATGGCATTCAATCGCTATAGACCAGGATAACATGTGTAACTGGTAAGCATGCAGTTGGATAAGATATACTCTCTCGAAACCATCCAAAATTTTTTATTTTTTATTTTTTATTTTTTTTTTTTTTTTGAAGTCCATAATTTGAATCTAGAAGACATTAGTGAGGAAAATCAAAGTCATAGCAAAGGATCACATTTGATGAAGACGATTCAGTTTAGTTGCACAACAGGAGTACCAAGACAGTACAAATATTGAATATCTATCCTGTAGAGATACCAACCTTTCATTGGATTCATATGTTTATAATAGCTGTGTCTTCTTTCCAGAAAAAATATTTTAGAAGATCTAAGAGTAGAACGAGGACCAATTTTATTAATCTTAGTACTAAAAAAAATAAGTTAAAATAGTACCTTTTGAAACATGGCAGAAAAAATATTTTGAGATAATGGGCTAATTCACTGTATTTTCAA
This sequence comes from Calliopum simillimum, assembly GCA_951812925.1. Taxonomy (NCBI): domain Eukaryota; kingdom Metazoa; phylum Arthropoda; class Insecta; order Diptera; family Lauxaniidae; genus Calliopum; species Calliopum simillimum. The sequence goes on from OX638368.1 coordinate 110,927,454, forward strand.
AATACATTAGAAAATTAAAATAGGCTAACAAATGTCATTTTTGTTCTAGTAAATTTAATGTTTTGAAAATCTCAAAAAAGCCTTGAGATATACCATTCTTTCTTCTTTGTTTTCATATAAAGATTAATTTTGTTTGCTTACCAAAAAAATATATTTTGATGGTCAAAAAAGTAGGTAACGGAGCGCTTTTAGGAGGTTAGTACTAAAAAGTATGTATGTTATTGTAGTATGTATTCTCCTTTAACTCCAAGGAGGAGCATAGGGCCAATATGAAACATCTCCATTCGTCGCAATCCCTTGCGATGACTTTGATCTCTTGCCACGACTTTCCCGATTCTTGGATTTCCTTTTCCAGCGACCTTTTCCAGTTGGTTTTGGGTCTACCACGTCCTCTACTGCCTTGTGATTCCACTCAAGAGCCTGGCTACAAACTTTGCTGTGTGGTTTCCGGAGAGTGTGACCAATCCATCTCCATTTGCGCAGCTTGACTTCATTTGCTATAGTCTTCTGATTGCATTTTTGATGTAGCTCGGCATTTGATATAGTGCGAGGCCACCAAACCTTTTGTATACGCCTTAAGCATTTGTTGACGAATACTTGCAGCTTGTTCGTTAGTTGTTCAGTAACAAGCCATGTTTCGCACCCATATAGCAAAACCGATTTCACATTCGAATCAAAAATGCGCACTCTCGCTTTAGTGGGTATAACGGATGAAGACCATATTTTGTTCAGTTTAGCAAACGCGCCTTTTGCTTTTGCTATTCTTGAGTTGATATCCTCTTTTGCTCCACCATCCATGGAGATAATGCTACCTAAATACGTGAAGCTATCGACGTTTTCGATGTAATCACTGCCAGCTCTAAACGTGATGTCATTGTTTGCGTTCATGCTTTTAGTCTTGGATGCATTGATTTTTAGGCCGGCCATTTGTGATTCCAAGACAAGGTCTTCAATTTTGTTTTGCATATCTGAATGTTTGGGCGATAAGAGGCAGATGTCGTCAGCGTAGTCGAGATCTTCCAGATGTTCGGTAAGGTTCCAATGGATACCCCTTTTGGCCTTATTAAGAGCTTTATAAAGGATATCATCAAGAACGATAAGGAAGAGTGATGGTGATAGTAGACACTCCTGCCATACGCCTGAATTAGTGGTGGATGTCGGTGACAACAACCCGTTGTGTAACACACTGCATTTAAAGCCTTCATATTGAGTACGTACTAAGATTATGGCCTTTGCGGCTATACCTCTTCGTTGCAGTGAAACCCAGATGTTTTCTCGGGAGACACTGTCGAAGGCAGTGCTATAGTCTACAAAGACAAGTTGAAGTGCAGCACGCCATTCGCGTGTTTGTTCGACAATTATTCTGAGGGTGTTGATTTGATCCACGTGCTGATTTGATCCACGTGTTGATTTGAACCACACATGATCGGTTTCGCCGGAATCCTGCTTGCTGCTTTCGAATAGCCGAATCAAGTTTTTCGTTTACCCTGTTCAAAAGCACTTTCGTCAATACTTTTGATGGTACTGAGAGCAAGGTAATGCTTCTATAGTACTAAAATAGTAGTAAATTAAGTACTTTTTACCAAATACAAAAAAAATTTATTTTGCGCTTTTTGCCCTATTCTAAAAAGTTTCTGATTATGAAAATCGATTAAGAAATGCCAAAGTTATTAACAAGTATGTGAGGAGAGTTTATCACAATTTACCAATATTCCACACTTTGCATTCATCCACAAGCCACAAAAAAATCACAAAATGTTTCTTTTCCCATTTCTATCAGATTAGGCATAAAACGAAAGAAACCATGTACCAAATTTCAGCAAAATCGAGAGAATAGTGGCAAATTTTGTTATTCTAAGCATGGAATGGCTGAAAAAAATATTTTTAAATTTCACAAAATTAAGATTTTTTTACAAAAACTTTATAAGCAAATTTATCATAAGCATTTTGTACATTGGTTAATTTCACCATTCATAATTCCCTGTGCCTTAAGTCCTGAGTGTGCAAAGTTTTTTTTTATTTTTTTTCCTTAGCAAAAAATAAGTTTTCCGCCTTTTTTAATGAATTTATGATTTATGAGTTCATGCAAAGCATGAGTGCGGCATATCTCAATATGGCTACTTCAAATCTCTGCAATACAATAAACGAAAAGTTAACTTTCATTTAACTTCATACTAAAATTTGCGACCAAAACCGGCTGTTTGAAATTACATACGGTGGATACCAACAAAAAAAGAGTCAAATTAAATTAAAAACTTTTTTGTGTCCCACCCGCAGTGACCAAGAAGTTCTCCTCTGCTTCATCTTCTTGGCATTCAGCATCATACTTTCTGAATTTCTCAACATTTTTTCTTCATTTTATCTTTTGTCACTTTCCGTCTTGTGTGAAACAGCATGGCACTTTGATGCCATGATGTCCTGCCACAACACGCGCCAATTATGTGCACTGCTGTAACAAAATGCTGTTTGATTTATGCGCCTATGCTTCATCGCTTTGCAGGGTTTTCGGGAACGACGACGACAACTTAAGGCAAATGTAGAAATATTGAAAGATTTCGTTTGTTTGCTCACTATAATTGAGCAGTAAATATGGCGACGCGTCGAGGAAATGTATTTTTGTGAAAAATGTTACTTCAAGAAAGCAAAACATTTAACAAAGTTAATGAATTTCATTTTATACTCCTGATTTAAATTCACTCGTCAAAGTCGTTAAGTGGTGGGTTCAAAACTGCCCTATGGCGTCAATATTTTATTAATGTTGTAAATTGTACAATGTTATGAGGTATGATAGTGATTTGCGATACTTTGAATTTATTTTGATGTAAGATTTTTCATTCATTATTTTTGTTGTGTGAAAAACTATATTTGGTTTTTTGAAAAAAAAAAAAAAAATTTTATTGAAAAACTATTTTAAAATGTGAATGCAATTTTGCACAAAATTTCACTGGTGATTCCTGGCAGTAAAAGTTTACAAATCAGTCATTTTATGCTGTTGTAACCAGATTTGGCTTTATCATCTCGGTCACATCAAAATTTTTCAACTGGTATACTTGGCGTGTATTCTATCATAAAAAGTCCAGCTATATACTTACATACTCACTCTATAAATTATATATGTAGGTGCTATATAGTGCATTTGCCAATAGTTTGCTTACCTGTAAAGAAAGAAAAAAGTATAAGTTATATCACAGTTGATTTATAAAACTTAATATGGAAATTTAATAATATTGCACATATGCATGATTTAGTTCAAAAGATCACTTTGTATCCCTAATCAAAAGAATCTGTTTCCATAGGACTATTTATTTTGATTTATTTATTTTTAGGCTAAAAGTGCAATGAAGTTCTTTTGTAATTTACAAAAAGTACTATTTTTAGAACTAAAACTATTAAAATCACCCGTTGTCTTCTCACCTCGTCGATTGGAAAAAGTGTGAAAATGTTACAATTTTGCCTGCTCAAAGTGCAACAATTTTTAAAAAATTTTAGAAAAAACATAATATTTTGACAGCCTTCGCACAGGACAGAAAAAGTGTAACGACATAAGAAGACATAAAGTTGCCACAAAAAATTTTAACAGAATTGCAATTCTTTCTGCTTTCGAAATTTATATTTTTGTTGTATATAAACAATATATTGGACTATAAAGCTATGAGCAACGCTCCGCACCGGGTAGAGATGGGCATTTTAAGAAAATATGTAGTTTTTTGTTGATGACACGTAAGGTTTAAATCCTCGCACTTACTCGCAAAGATTTTCGCCATACTATGAAAACTGTACCAGATAATAGCTATACTAGGTACAAAAGAAAAATATTACAAATGTTTTTTATGTGGGGGGTGCAGTGTCCCCTCTTTTAATTTTTCCCATGTTGCTTAAAAGATATCACGTACATCCATGTACCAAATTTTATAATGATAAAGGTACACAAATCGAGTATTTTAAATATTTTGTATAGGGGTGCAAAGCCTCCATATATTAACCCCATTTCTATTTTCGTATAGTATTTTTTAAATAAAATACAAGTTCACAATATGAATTTTTGTAGTAATAACTGCAGCAGATCCAAAGACATATTGTATAGTTTTTTGTATGGGGGATGCAATGCCCTCTTGTTCAAACTCCTCCAATTTTTGCAAGACATTTGATAAACGCAGTATACTTCTGTAGACAAAGTTTTGTAATGGTAACTGCTACAGGTGTAGAGATATGGTAATTGATGTGTTTTATTATTATGTGGGAGGCGCAACGTCCCACTATGATTTTTTTTGGACTAAAAAGTGTACACAAAAATAATTCACCACAAGGACACTTTTTTTTAAAAAAAAAAATCAAATGCAAATTTAAAGGTTATACATTGTGCTATCTGAAAAGATGCCCGCTTTTTCTAGCATTTGATCCACAAATTAGGGACAGAGGTCGAAATCTCATAAATTTTGAAAAAAACGTTTTTTCTGTTTAAAAATGCTAGTCACATTAAACGCAGGCGTGATATATTAATAAATTTATGTGCGTTCAATCAAATCAATTAAGATGAAATCAAATCAAAGTGAAAATGGGCGGTGCCACGCCCCATAAACAAATTCGTCTTATTCGACATATCTCCGAAACTATTGGACGCAGATAGATAAGATTCGGTATATTTGTAACCTGTACTGAAATAATATCCACTAAAAAAGTGGGCGGCGCCACGCCCTACAATTATAAAACTTATCATATCTCCGAAACTATTTGAGCTACAGCGATGAATTTCGGTATATATATAAAGAGTAGTGAGTCAAATAACATTTGCTGAAAAAATGGGTGGTACCACACCCAACAATGAAGATAACGTTATTAATTGCCACTCAGTTCTACAGGAAACAAGTTCATTCATGTAGCTCTGCCTGTGGGCGTGGCTCCACATATTTTTTCAGCAGACATTATTTGTCTTGATGACTTTTGTATATAAACCGAATTTCATCCACATGGGTCAAATAGTTTCGAAGATATGGTGTGTTTTATATTTTTGGGGCGTGGCACCGCCCACTTTTCTAATAAATATTATTTCTCTCTGTGCTTTTTACAAATATACCGAGTCTTATCTATGGCCCTATGCTCCTCCTAGGAGTTAAAGGAGAATACATACATACATTATCTAACTGCGTCTAATAGTTTCGGAGATATCAGGAATTTGCTTTTGGGGCGTGGCACTGCCCATTTTTATAATGAATTTATTTTTTCTTGCTTGATTTCATTGAATGCATATAAATTTATTCATATATCACTCCTGCGTTTAATGCGACTAACATTTTTAAGCAGAAAAACCGTTTTTTTCAAAATTTATGAGATTTCGACCTCTGTCCCTAATTTGTGGATCAAATGCTAGAAAAGCGGGCATCTTTTCGGATAGCTCAATGTATAACCTTTAATTTTGCATTTGATTTTTTTTTAAAAAAAGGGTCCTTGTAGTGAATTATTTTTGTGTGCACTTTTTAGTCCAAAAAAACCATAGTGCGTCCCCTTATTCAATTTCCTCCAATTTCTGTGAGGCGTTTGGTTAACGTAGTATACTCTTGTGTATAGAGTTTTGTGATAAAAACTGCTACAGGTATAGAGTTATAGCTATTGAGGTGTTTTTTGTATGGGGGGCACAACGCCTCTTGATCAATTTCTCTCAATTTCTGTGAGGCGTTTGGTGGACGTAGTATACTCTTGTGTACAAGGTTTTGTAATAAAAACTGCTACAGGTACTGAGCTATAGCTATTGAGGTGTTTTTTGTATGGGGGTTGCAACGCCCTTTTGTTCAATTTCCTACAGTTTTTGCAGTGTGTTTGGTGAACTCCTGTTTACAGAGTTTTGTAATAATAGCTACAGCAAGTGCAGTGATATAGAGTTTTGTTAATTTTTTCGTATGGGGCTACTCGCCACACCCCCACCAAAATCAATTCACTCTATTTCGTGAGGTCAATGGACATATTTTAATAGTTTTGCATACAAAAAAAATGCATTTTGAATTTTTCACGTTTAGATTGTATGAAACAGTGCACTGTGCGCCTTTTGGCCTACTTCTTGGGTCTTTTAAAATATTTGTTTGTGGAAAGACGACAAAACTGCCTGAAACACAAATTTCACGTCAAGATGATATCTTAAACGGCTTGCCGCTTTAAAGGTCAAAACCAAAAAAATAGCAAAAAAAAATTTTCGCTTAGGAGCTATAATTTTTTTCGAACTTTAAAATATACAAGGCTTTAAGCCTTAGTGAAAAAAATTAAAGCTCCAAAGCCTGAAACGAAATCAGCAAGTTTATTCACCAGATCCACATTTTTCATTCAAAACTTACATGTGCTAAGGTTGTGGTACTTGATCCGACTACACTTTTAGCAAATTGTTATGTATCGAAATTTGTTTCTGAAATAAAAGGTAAAGCAAAAAAAATAACATAATGTGAATGTTCCATATTTTCTGCAAATAACGTCAAATACTTTTTTACTTTGAAATTTGCATTACGTACATTATTGAATTGTACCTTAAATTATTAAATATCGACACTTAACCAAGGATCACACATCCCTACCATGAACTTCACTTCAAGACAATCGCTTCAAAAACATTTAAAATTTCATTAATATTAATTCATTTACTTAAAATGTTGTTTCTCTGCCGTTCGAATGCAAAAATAAAAAAAAAAAATGGAAAATCCATTTATGAAAAATTGTGGGCAACACAAAATTGTGCAAAATTACAGAAATAAATTTTTCATATTTCTTGCGCGGCACATGCAAAAGAAATGTAAAATGAAATGAAATTAAAAAAAAGGAAAAAGAAAAAAAGATACTTTAAGCCACAAAGGACTTCCTTTTTTTTGCCCTTCATAATTTCATTTTTTTGACTTTCATGTTGTTGCTGCTGCCACCTCGTCAATTTGGCCTTAACAGGCAATTTTTCCACGCCATATCAAATATTTATGGTCAAAGCGTAATCCTTGGAGAATTTCAATGGTATCAATATTGAATACAATTGAAAAGTAACAACAACAACAAATAGGGATTGATATGAAAAATATATAAAAATTCGATTTTAGTTTGCATTGTTGTTGTTGTTGCTGTGTGTTTTTTATATGGCCGCAATATAAATACGCGTGGGTTTGATTGATTGGCAACTCAAAGCAGAGGGCAAAATGCAACAGGTTGTTGCTGCTCACATTATTGTAAAGCTGTTGTTGTTGTTGTTGCCTACGGCTTCAACCATTTAAAGCCAATTTTGTATTTGGCATTACAAAAACAGAAAAAAAAAAGCATCATTGACATTTGCACAAATTATATGCATATTTTTATTAGAAATGTTTTGCTCTCGTTATTATTGTTGTTGTTTTTGTTGTTGTTGAAAACTTTTTGAATAAAATTGTTCAAAATTTAGCAAAAAAAAAGTTTTCTCGCCATTTCATTCATTCATTCATTCATTCTTTTGTTAATTTAATCAAATATTCCATAAAGTTGCCTGCCTTCATTATTTGCATAATTTAATTACGAAGTATCTCTTTGCGCCAAATGAACCTTTTTGTGAATGTGTGTGCAAGTCGTCTGTATGTAAGTGTCTCACCCTCAGTCATTGTGTGAGTGAGTGTGTTTTTGAGAGCATCAGCATTTAATTGTTGTTCTTGTTTTTGATTGCTGCTGCAATAGCAAGCAATTCAAATATCACAAGTAGAGACAGAGAGAGAGGGAGAGGGCATTCGCCAAAAGTGTAAATTGAAAAATTTGATTACTCAATGTCGTAATTCAATTAAAATTTCCAACAAATTTTTAGAATTGGAAAATTTGCAAAATAAGAGAGAGATTTTGATATTTTATGATAAATAAATGTGTGCTAGATAGGACACTACCTCCTTGAGTGGAGTTCACAGAGTAGTAGAAGACGTGGTCATACATAAGTCATATGGATAATGTTATTGGAGTAGAAATTTCAATTGTAGGGATAGTCGCAGAGAAAAATTGAGGCGATTTGATGGACCGAAGCTTTTTTATGATCAATATCCACTATGTAAAATAATCCTGTAGCTTTATGGTCCAATGAATGTATTGCCTAAGCTTTTTTAAGGGATATTTACCATAAAAAAAACTTTTGGGCGTTATTTCGTTGTTATTTTGGGCGTTATTTCCTAACGCCTAGTTTTCTATTGAGGGGCGTGACACCGCCCACTTAAAGATAAAATGGTATTAATATCCTTCCTTAAGATTTATTCTATCTTTATTCTATCTTTAGCGAAATAACGCCCAAATTATTTTCATATAAATTTGGGCGATAACCATTATGGAAATAACGTCCAAAATTTATTTATATGAAAATTTATTTATATGAAAATTATTATTATAATTATTTTTATAATTTTTATAATTATTATTATAATTATTTTCATATAAATAAATTTTGGACGTTATTTCCATAATGATTATCGCCCAAATTTATTTGAAAATAGTTAGGGCGTTATTTCGTTTTTTTTTTTTAAAACGAAACAAAGCTCAAATTTTATGGTATTATTGCCAAAATAAAGCGTTAGGACATAACGTTCAATGAAATAACGCATAAAATCAAAACGAAATAACGCCCAAAACAAAAACGAAGCACCGCCCAAAAAAAACAACAACGTCCAAATTATTTTCACATGAATTTGGGCGATTATTATTTTGAAAACAACGCCCTAATAATTTTTATACAAATAAATGTTGGGTGTTATTTCCAAAATGATTATTGTCCAAATTTATATGAAAATAATTTGGGCGCGGTTTCGTTTTTGTTTTCTGGCGGTATTTCAAATTTTTTAGGCGTTATTTCGTTTTTTTTGACGTTATTTCATTTTTTAAAAATAAAATGAAATAACGCTAAAAAAAAAATCGAAAAAAAGCCCAAATTTTTGGACGTTATTTCCAAAATGATTATCGCCCAAAATTTATATGAAAAGACTTTGGGCGTTGTTTCGATTTTATTTTGGGTGTTGTTTCGTTTTTGTTTTTGAGCGTTATTTCATATTTTTCCGCGTTGTTTCGTTTTTATTTTGGGCATTATTACGTCATTTTACTTCTTAGGCGTTATTTCGGTTTTTTTTTCTCCGGCGGAATTTCTTAATGCCGTTTTTTAGCCGTGGCACCGTTTTATCCATATCAAGAACGAATTTTCTATTTAGGGGCGAGGCACCGCTCAGTTTTATAAAAGAAAAAATTTTGTGCACTGCTCTTCCTTACAAACTTTCCGACAAACAAACAAAATCAAGAAATTATCTTGTGACTACGTAGGCTGCTATATGGGCATTTCTCAGAAACTTTTAACCTATAGTTGTCGTCAAGTTTTGATGTCGAACGCGTAAAGTGCATGGATTTTTTGTGAATATTGGCCAGCGCACATATTGTTCAAACATTAACAAGCATGTGGATTAAATTTTTTTCTAAAAATATATGGAATTCGCGCCAATTTTGAGCTCCACGTGCTACCATGTACAGATCGTAATCGTACAGATCGTAAGTAAAAGGTTCCTGAGAATTGCCCATATATATTTCTGGCCTAGGCAACACTAATTGTTGCCACGTGCAATCTGACATTTCCATTCGAAAGTTCGAAATTTTTAAGCATAAACGTACTCACAACGTTTTGACGTACGACCATCATTTGTTTTGTTTACAGTGACTTGAAAAAATCACTTTGGCAAAAAATGGAATTAACACGTGAACATTTTCGTGCGATAATTTTTCAATAAACAATAAACGTAAAAAAAATCGGTTTCTAATAAATAACTCCAAAACGGTAAATTTTTTTTAATATAATAAAAACTTGTTGTAGAGCATATGAATCTCCATAAAAAAAATCGCGGCACTTTTTCTCGTGCGACTCACGGTTCACAAGTTATCGCAATTTGAAAATACTTGTGGCCACAGTTTGATAGGCAACCCACCAAAAATATGTTCCCCCATTCATAAATATATGTAAAAATTAGATTTTAACTAAAAATTCGATCGATACGTTTTTTTACTGCCGGATCTCGTACTATTGGTAAACTTTTTATAAAGAAAACTTTTTTACTTTTTTTACCTGCTAAATGGCAACTATTTCGGCACCTTTTTTAAAAAAAAAATTGTTCCATCCAATTTCTTACTCCTTTAATCGAATTTTTGTTTTTTTGTTAATTTACTTCCTAGTGTTCTGTTTTGAATATCTCTAATGAGGGTTTTCAGTTTTTCCTATTAAGAAAATTCTCTAACGAAAAGGTTGTTAAAACCTTATTTAATGTGAAAAACTTAGTTTATTTAAAGAAACAGCTATATTAACAACATGTTTATTTAAAAGTTTTTCTATACACCAATGAAGTGCCATTGTATCCTTCTGGGAAAATTGTTTGTTTTTCTCAAATATAACAAAGTAAATCAATTTATTTAAGATTTGAATTTTTAGAACGAAGGCGAATGCAAAATAAAATGGATAAAATAAAATATATCCCTTGGTATTAAACTTATATTCCCTAAGATAAAACTCTTTGGAGAATTTTGAGACTCGTTTAATCGAAACGAAATATTTAAATTTTGCTATTTTTCCTTTTTTTTTTTGTTTTTTCTTAAAAAAGAATAATAAAAACTCATATAACAAGAAACAATAAAATTAAATGTCACTTTCTTTTTGTTTTTGAGCTCCCAAATGAATATGCAAAATGTAGACTTTTCATTATTTCTAAGGAAAAAGAGGCCATAAAATTGGTCCTATGAACGTATGCACCCTCTAAGAGTTACAGGAGAATACATACGCAAAGCAACACACTTGCAGTCAAAAGCAACACTTTTGAAAAATTACAAAGCAAATGATTTGTCAATAGAATTCCTCATTTGCTATCGTTTTACATACAATAATATTTGACTACATGTGTAAGTACTCGTATTCCGATATTTCAATTATTCCTAAGAATTTGCGGGTATCGTCAGTGTTTACTACATACGTATTCATATATCTGGTACTAGTTATTTGTAAGGAAAATGCACTAAATTTTTTGTGTGTAAAGCACGTATTTTGGTTTTATGACTAAGTGTCACATGATTTGTGTGCAATAACCACATTCATCAAAATGCAAACTTCATCTCAATAAAAAGCTACCAATGCATTGCACTGCATTGTCAGTAGCAAAATGTTGCAAATAAAAATGCAAATTTTATTTTCAACTTGTTTCCCCAATAGCTGTAGGATGTTGGTGGTTTTCCAGTTAGTTATGACCATTTTTAGTTGTATGTAGCTTTTGTAATTTAATGTTGCTGCACACGTGCGATAAAATGTCGTATGCGATACTTTTTTTTTGTACTATTTTTGAATATTTTCTAATTCAAATTGTTTCTTAGTATTGCTTCCAAACTTTATTTTGAAATAGTTAATGCATCAAAACTATACATCTTTTTCAAGTTTCATTACATATTAAATCTATTCAAAAACATTCAAAATATTGTTTCAAAAATCGTTTTGTATTCTATTATACGTATATTCTCCAGTAACTATAAGTTGAAGCATAGTACCATATTGTTTTGCGTCAGTGAAATTTAAATATTTCCTAAACATTATTTCCAAATACTTAAAGACTAACACAAATTTATTGAATTGGTTAGAAGAAAAATGCATCCTTTCTTATATTCTCCAGATAATCATTTCAATACATTTTTTAGCCTGTAGATCGATTTATTAAAATAGTCCTCAAAATCGTGTTGGAAAAATCTACAAGGCGCCATATCTAGAAAATATGACCATGGCATTTAACCCCAAATCATCAGCAATCGTGAATATTTGTCAATTATAACCTTGACCAGCGACACATTTTTTCATCGGTCAAAGATTTTGGCCAACATTCTCATATCTTCTTCACTACAGAAAACTGTGCAGTCTGAAATCTTTGAAACTGCTTTGTAACAGTCTGAATAGATGGGGTCAGTCATTCCATATAGAGTTTGGTATCCACTGAAAATTTCTACTGGACTGAATTGACGACGAAAGCCGCAAAGAATCGAATGGCGAATTTCTTACTGAATTTAATTTGGAATTTATTTCGATCTTTCATGAGTTATTTAACTTTTTCTCGTCTCCATTGTGATGGAACTTTCCGAAAGTGAAAATGGGATATTGTAAGACAATTGAAAACTAAGTAAATAAACTAGCGTTAACTCACCGTACTATCGTCAGTCCCCTCGTATTATTTCTGAATATTTTACCTCGGTAGTATGCCTAAATATTGCTTCAATGCATTATTTCTATGCTTTGTTTCTGAACAACGTGTCCCTAAGGGTTGTTTATAAAAATTGTTTTAAGAATCCCTTCCCAACATTCTTCTTGATTACATAACTCAAGCTTACTTATGAAAATGGTTTCTAAATTTTGCTTCCAAACATTTGTTTTCTAACATTATTCGTAAATATTTCAGCTTAACATTGTATCGAAATATTGTTTCAAAACATTGTATCTAAACATTGTATCTAAACATTGTATCTAAACATTGTTCCTAAGCATTTTCCGAAACAGTTTTTAGACATCGAATAAAAGCATTGTTTCTAAGTGTTGTATCAAAACATTGTATCTAAACATTTTCCGAAACTTTTTCCAAGCATTGAATCCAAACATTGTTTCTTTATATTGTATCTTAACTTTGTTCCTAAGCATTTTCCAAAATTTTTTCCAAACACTGAATCTAAACATTGTTTCTAAAATTATTTCTGAAAATTATCAAAATATTGCAAACTCTCTCCAGCAGATAAATTGTGTTGAATAAAATAAAACCAATAAATCGGTGCGACATTTTGCTGCTAGTGTGGAGAAAGATACGCATACAAGAGTCCACAGAACTTTGATGACACAAATAAAAATGAATCAGTAAAATGAATGAAGTGCATCATGTGTTGCATTTCCCAGCTGTTACTGTTGCTGTAGGTATTTTATTTTTTTTTTTTTTTACGCAACAGTTGGTATTTTGAAGAAATTTCAGATTCAAATCAAAGAAAACGCATAAATCTTGAATTTTGAGGCGAATGAGAATTTTCCATTTTTAAAATGCTACAGTCCATATCAGATCCAAACAGTACATTTCATTTGTTTATGTATGAAGAGAGCCAACTCCACCAAAGTTAGATCAATTGCTGCGATATGCAAATACTAATGGAACATCTATCCGGTGGTTCTCTATATGCAATACAACCGCACTCCATTATCTTTACCTCTACATAAAAGCAGCCTTCAAGTTCCGGTAAAAGCAATTTCTCAAATGTTGTCAGTTGGTAGTGTTTTTGTTGCTGTTGCTGTCAATGATATTGATGTTGTTTTCGTTGTTGGTTGGTTGGTTGGCCAGAATTTTCATTCAACATTAGCTCAATGATGGTAATCAAATGCAAAGGGTTTGTTCGTTCGTTCGTCGCTATAACAGTCATGGCGAAGAAGGAATAGCATTGGCAGCAACAGCAACAGCAAATATTGACAAAAAAATTAAATGTCAACAATGATTTGATTTGTGGTTGGGGGTCTGTGAGTGAGTGAGCGAGTGAATGGAAAATAAATTGTCCGCAGGTTACTCTGCTTGTGATATATCTCATGCTCTTGCTGTAGGTGTGCCGTATTTTTATGAGTTTTCATTTTATTGAATGAACGTAATTTTCTTCTTCTTCACTTGGTTTTTTCTTTATTTGTTTTGTAAGTGATGTATCAGACATTTACTTTAAATCATATTTTTTCGTTTGTTTGTTTTTTGCAAATTTATACATAAATGAAAGTTAATCAAATTTTATTGTTCAAGCAAAAAAGAGTTCTTTCAATCAATCAAATTTAAATTTTTCATTTTTTAATGAAATCAATGTCATTTTGTACCTCCGAAAACAAGAAAAACAGAATGAGCGAGTAGTAAGGGTGGCAGTTTCGGTATGTGATTAAATCATCGATGATACTTACTTATTCATATTCATCAATTAGGGTATTTGATGAAAACGTTGAGTCGAACGATAAAAAGTATCACAATGTTTTCTGTGGAGAATTACCGATTCTACAAATAATATTCATTTTCATTAACGAAAAAGTAACCGATAAGGAAATATTCTTTAAAAAAACGCAAAACGTCGAAACAAGATTTTATTGAATATTTCGAGAACGGTTTCTTTTTCGTAAACACAAATCAATATTTTTTGTAGAACCTGTAATTCTCCACAAAAAATATTCTGATACTTTTTATCACGTGACTCACCATTCTCATCAAAAAACCGCCTTAAGGAAAAGTAATTGCAACTACACGGATTACGGAACAGTCCACGGTGTTCAACAAGATATCTTAATGAGACGACTTAAGGTACACTTTTTTGCTGATATCAATAGTCCCAAGTCTTCTGAGTAAAATTATATACTTTTTATCTCGCTAACTAAAGGAAAGATCGTGAAAAACACAGAGACACAAAATGACTACTTAAAAAATGGCTTACAAAAGTAATATCATAATATCAATTGACCGCCATTGCGTTAAAAATTGAAAAGGTATAGAATTGATAACTTTAAATTGACAAAATGATATCAATCAAATGACCACTTACTGAGTTGATTCACATTTGTGCTCGTTTATGAAATTTTGAATAGTTAACTAATTATCTTTTATTTTACAATATTTGTAAAAATTAGGGAACCTTTATATAATGACATAACTTTTCCCTTAACATTCTATAAACTATGTGAGGGCCTACATAAGATCCCTCATTTGCGTGCACATCCTGTTCCTTGCAGTATTAAAATAAGTATAAAAAAAAAAAAAATATTATTTAAGGAAATAAAACATGAATTATTAGCTAAATAAGTCTGGACTAAATTTGAAACTAAGGATTTTTTAGTAAACAGATAGTTTTAGTACAATCGCATTCAACTGGCAAACTATCGTGCAACCGCTGGACAGACAGACAAAAGTTGCATGATTATCGCGTGCAACTCTGGTCCCGAAATAGTGAGTGCCAACTGTCAAATAGTACCGACAAAAGGAAACAGCTGATCGTGGCTGACAATGGAATGGTGGAATGCAAGTTCCGGCGATGGTATCGTTCTCTAGTACCCTGACTGGCAACGAGATAAGACGTATTCTTTGAATATTTCAACTATCCTTGGATGAAACTGAGGCTTTCGAGGAAAAAACATTATACAAGTATTAGTGGACATTGACTAAGACCGTAGGCATAGTTTTCCAAAAATTTCCTGACCTGGCCGGAGAGTGTAACGGTGGCTCAAGCTCTCGAAAACAAACAAAAACAGGTTAGTAGAGGACAACAGGAAGGTAGCGGTGGCGCGACTCTCTCGACGGCACCGAAGGCTACACCCAGGCTAGTGGCAAGAAGATTTGTTACAAGCAATATCATTTATTGCCCCATTCTTACTTGCACACACGTGTGTGAGCTGTCAAGATTTTAACACTTTTTAAATACGATTACATCTACAACTCTTTGCCCACTTCAAATAAAAATCCCAACAGTATAAAAAAGAATCCATAAAATAAAATGCCTTTTACTCACACAATTTGTTTGCCACAAAGTAACCTTAATAATTTCCGTTTATTTTTAACGTGTGTGTGACTAAAATGCAAACGGAAATTTTATTTCCTTACTTTAATTCGTAGTTATTTCCGTCATAATTTGTGACGCATGTTTTTTGTCGACGACATAAGTAGTATATCGCATACACACGCATAACTAAACAGCCAACAAAAGTAAAGTTGAGCCGAGCAGTGTACGGCATTTCTAATGAACGCTGCACGCTGGACATGGTGGCTTATTTTGTTCAAAAATACAATTATGAAATGCTTGGGTTATTCCAAAATTCTACGAATTCATACAAATTAAATAAAGGACATGTCAATCCGTCCAACCAATCTAAAAACATAAGTTTCATGATGGGCGAATACAGCATAGATGATGTGCAAGCCGTTTTTAGCTGACTTACATATATGTAATCTCCAGGATTTTTGACGTTGACGGTTTCCAAAAATTTGGAGATCCAGAACCTTCTCCAAAGTAAATCATAAGTCTCATTAGGGAAATGGACAGATCCCACAATACCATACTAGAATGGAAACCACAAGTGCAGAAAAAGGACTATCCACAAAATTGGTAAGATATTTTTGAAATATTTTAGACCCCCTTCTCTTTTCTGACGCTTTTTTTAAAGCCCTCCCCCAGAAGGTAAAAAATATATATTTTTTAAGACCTTCTGGGGGAGGGCTTTAAAAAAAGCGTCATGAGCTCATGCAAAAACTATCATTTTTCTAAGGTGTACGATTTTTGTAACTTTCTATTTATTTTCAAAAATAACGGAAAATTTTAAGTTTGGATTTTTGTTGAAATTGAAGGATTATTAAATAGGCTATTTTAAAACGTAATTCAAGTTTTTTAAATTATTTTTGCGTACATAGCTTTGGGGCATTGAAAAATTGTTTCTTCGATAGTATGCCGATTTCGATTATTTTTACAGATCTTGAAGCAAATTTGGAATTGCCCTAAATAAGACAGAAGAAATTACACAGGTTTACAAAAAAAAAATTTCATGGCGTTTTGAGCAGACTATGTGTTTCCTAGGGACTTTGACGTTTTGAAACCGAATCTAGGATCCGTTTTTTTCCAGAACGTCTGAGAAAAAAATTTTCAAGGTCATATGGAGGTCATGTGTCGTTTAGTGATAAATTCGCTAAAATTCTCAATGATAAAAAATTAGTTTCAGAATTTTAGCGAATTTATCACTAAACGACAAAGAAACCCCATTTTGACCTCCATATGACCTTGAAATCTTTTTTCTCAGATTTTCTGGAAAAAAACGGACCCGGGATTCGGATTCAAGACGTCAAAGTCCCTAGGAAACACATAGTCTGGTCAAAACGCCATGACATTTCTTTATTTTGTAAGCCTGTGTAATCAATACTAAGTACCTATGTAGACATCTACATACATTTGTGGTTGAGTGTGTGAAAAATACTGCTGCTGCCAATGAACCGACATAAACACACATAAATGATGTTTATAGGTTTCTTTTCTGTGTTTTTTTTTTATTTTTTTTTTTTTTGTTGATCAATAAAAACACATTTCTATATATAAACACATAAACAAATGTACACCACTGTGTACGCTAACATAAAGCAGTTGGTCAATTTGACATATTTCCACTTAATTGAACATCGATTATTGTTATTACCAATGTATTAAAACAACAACAACAAAACAACAATTGTGCACATATATGTTTTCATAATAATAGTTTTGTGTGAGTGTGTAAGCATATGTGTATGGGTGTGTGTGTTTTATGGGCGTGCGTCAATTTATATGTCTTGTATTATGTTTTTGTCCTTTGAACTAAACAAAGCTGCATTCTGTGTTTTTACTTTCATTTTCATGGCTGTAACGCCCAATATGCCCCATAAATCAAGACCCAACTGAACTTAACAAATGTTATGCATACATATACCTACAAGAAGTACTGGCTCCCAGAAATATGCTACAACTATCGACATGTACATTTTATTGATGTAAACAATAAACCCAGTTGGAAATAGCAAGCTTATTGCTAAAATGAGACATAAGGTATGTACTCGAAAAAAAGTAGTCACAGTAAACAAAGAGTGCCGCGTTAAATATTACAGTAAAAAAAATGTAACAGATGTAATCGTCTTAGAATTCTTTCTCTTACATTATTTCTTCATCATTGGTTTTTAGAATTTTGAATAGTTTTCAAAATGAGTTTATCGAAAGAAAATGGTCAAAAAACACGATTTTCCACATTTGTCTCAACGATTAGCTATGGAAAGGAAAGCTGGAAGTGTTCGAAAAAAAGGATTTACCTCAGAGGAAAAAGCAAAAGAAGTGTTACGTGCCTATGAAAAATATACTGGACTCTCCATTAGAGATGTGGCTAAAAAAGTGCATATGTCGCCCGGAAACGTACAGAAAGTTTGTAGAGAGAAAGGTTTTCAAACATATAAAGTACGAACGATAAGCAAAATACAGCTACTAAAACTCACACACAAAAGCTCTACGACCGTTATGTACACAATTTTGAATTCACTTTAATGGACGACACAACTTACGCCAAAGCTGACTTTAACAGCTTCTGGATCAACTTTTTTATACCGCAAAGAAGAAAGGGCCAATTTTATACCCATTGTTTGTCGACTACTTTTTTCGAGTACATACCTTAACTATGTTTATAGGTAGTTGCACAACTTTATTTAGTCGCAAACTGAATTTTAAACTTTGAGTTGTCATATTTTTGTAAGTTAAGGAGCTGGTAGTAGAAAAAATTGTGTGATAACATCGATCGACAGATGATGAAAATTGTGAAGTTTGCGGTTAATCAATCAATATAAACCATGTCTGCCAATTATTTGTTTCTGATTTTCCAAATAGCAGCTCTTCAAAACTGTAAATAAAATTTCAGTGTATCTGGCAACTCTTAAAAAAATTAAGCTATGCTTAAAAAATAAGGTAATAGCAAGCGGCAGACGTTTTTCATGTTGCGTTTTTGAGTTACATATTAATTTTCTTCTCCATTTTTATGACATAAAAAAATTTTGTGACTTCAACGTCAGGCAGACTACGTTGTTTTGAAGATAACATCATATGGTGTAATAAAGCTCATTTCTGTCAATCCAATAGTGCTACAAAAAATAACTGTCATTTTCTAAAAATGTAAAAAAAACTAAGTAGTACCTTTGTGAATTTTGCTTGCCACGCCTTCTTGATTGAATTTTTGCTTAGATTTTGCACTAACTATTCCAAGTATCTGAACATAATTTGGTTTCATTATCTTAAAAAACGCTTTCAGTACAGCTTTTTGAATTTTTTGCTTATATGGGATGTACCATTCCCTCTTGTCCGAGTTTGCCAAGTTTTTTAACAGGGCTTGTATTTACTACTTATTTCTAGTATTTATGTGTATTTTGCGTGCGTTATTGCGAACAATGCTCTTATTATTGCGTTCTGATAATATTTTTTGTATGGGCGGTAGGCGTGTCCGTTGACCGATTTCGATGAAGCAAATTGAAAATTTGGTTTAGCAGTGAAAATGTGTTTTTGAACATCTGATATTGAAATTTTTTTTTTTTTTCTACAAATTAATATAGAAAATATGATTATCAAAACTTTCAATTGTTGAAAAGTGAGCGTGGCAGTCCTAAGATCCCACTTTTGGCCATTATGAGGCATTGGTAACACTGTGCTAGTCGGAAATTCTAACATTGATGGGACCCATCTAATAAACATAATTCGGGCACGCTGATTTTAATGGTTATAGTCATTTTTATAGTTTGGCTCTTGTTTTTGAGAAATTCAAGTTTGAAAATTTGACCAAAAAAAAAAAATTAAAAAAACAGGTATTTTTTTTCCATTGCCTATCAACAGATACCTATACAGTTTGGTAAATTTTTCACTTTTGCAACTTATTGAGTGTTCATGCCTACCAAAAGTACAGCAAAACTCTAAAAAAATCTTTTTTTTTATATTTTATATGGAAATATTTGTTTTATCAAATTTATTCTACTTCTGATGCTTCTTCATTACTTGTTTTAGTTCCTTACGTGTAAAAAACTCTAAATTTTGGCAATAAAAACGACTTTTTTAACATTTTACTGCACTTTAGTGGTCGTGAACACTCAATAAGATACAAAATTAAAAAATTCGACCAAACTGAATAGTCAAATTTTCAAACTTGAATTTCTCAAAAAAAAAGAGCCAAACCAGAAAAATTACTATCACCATTGAAATTGGCATACGCGAATTATGTTTACTACATGGGTCCCATCAATGCTAGAAAAAAAATTGCACCGATTCGAGCACAGTGTAATCAATAGCTGTGTACCAAATTTCATCAAAATATGTTGTATAATGATCGAGATATGACCAGCTTAAATTTAAAACTAGTAAGGGTGTAAAATTTGGCCTGGCCAAACATTAAATACCCTACACTGCAGTATTTTTAAAATTTTGCTCATATGGGAGGTGCTACGCCCTCTTGTCCGAGTTCACCCAGTTTTTGTTCAGAGCTGGCATTTATAGTCTTCAGTATTTGAGTGAAGTTTGGTTGGATTATCTCAAAAAACTCTTTCAGTATAGCATTTTGAAACTTTTTCTCATATGGGAGGTGCCACGCCCCCTTTTTCGATTTCACCCAATTTTTGTTTAGAGCTTTCATTTATGATTCTTAGTGTCTGAGTCAAATTTGGTTCTAATATCTCATAAGACGCTTTCAGTATAGCGTTTTGAAGTTTTTGCTTACATGGGAGGTGCCACGCCTTCTTGTCCGAATTTGCTCGGTTTTTTTTTTTCAGAGCTTGCGCTTACAATTTTTAGTATTTATGCGTATTTTGGTTGCATTGTCGTGAAATATACTCCTAAAATTGCATTTTGAATATATTTTTTGTATGGGCGGTAGGCGTGTCCGTTGACCGATTTCGCTCATTTTCAATCCCCCGAGCTTTAGCAACGGAGGTAGTGTACCAAATTTCATTCAAATATCTTGCTCAGTTTTTCCAAAAAGTGTATTTCAATACACAGCCAGCCACCCAGCCAGCAAGCCAGACAGACGGGCATAGCTATATCGACTCAGGAGGTGACGCTGATCAAGAATATATATGCTTTTCTATATCTGCCACGCCTCCTTCTCTGCGTTACAAACGGAAGGACAAAGTGAATATACCCTGGGCGTAGGGTATAATTAAGGGCGGTTCTACACCTTCCAATGGGTAACTACAATATTAAAACCTAACCACGCTGACGTGTATGATTGCCTAAAGTTTCATCAAAATACTTCCATCCATTTTTGATTAAATGTTCTGGAACTGATATAGAAGACATGATATTCATAGAAAATTATTCAACTATAAAACTGTTCTCTGAAATTTTTCTATGAAAGCAAACGTTAGCGAGTTACTTCAAAAAAACTGATTTTCGTGACCTTTGACCATGATTTTGGGCATGTTCTGTTACAGAGATTACTAGTTTTTTGTTACCGCTAACTCCTTTGTGCGACGACTTTTTCAGCTTGAGTTGCAGTATTATTCATCAATTCATACTTTTTATTATATTATTTTTATTTTTTTTTTTGTTACTCTCCTTAACGTCAACGTTTCCTATTGGGTGTGCTGCATACACATAAGCACATGATTGCATACAATATAAGTAATATATTAATGTTTGTGTTTCAGGTAAACGAACACAATTTTTATTTTTTTAGTGCTTTTTGTCGTTTATTGTGTATAAATGTCAAGGAATAATATTTGTGTAAACGTTGTTATTATTATTTTTCTAATAAGTTGTGGTTTTGTTTGTACTTCGTATGGTCATAATGACATTTTTCTTTTAATTTTTTGTTTTTTCTTCGTAAATGTCAATTTTGTATAACCTTTGTCACAAAGTTGTTATTAATAAATAAATATACGATTTTGTCCATCATGCAATTCATAGTGGGAGGAAGAATATTTAAAATTCAAAAAATGGGAACTGTTTTCATCGAATGCAGTCTTTAGCTTTGACTTCAGTTTCTCTCCTCATATTGTTCGTACCATCTTTGCGTCGAAATGGGGTTCTACCGGGAATTTATATATTTATATGTTTAATTAAATGCATTAAGATATTTCTTCACTTTATTAATAAAATACATAAAAATTTTATTGAGCCCCCAATTCAAGACACAACAACAAAATAATAACATTATGTTGGTAGTGAAAATTTATCCAAAAAGTAAGAGAAATCACAAGCAAAATATAAACAAAGAGCCGAACAGCAACTATAAAATATAAGAAACAACAAAGAAACAAAATTAAACTAAATTAAAACCATTTCAAAGTCATAAAAATTTTAAATTCACTACACCGTTGCATACCCCCAAGGGGGTCATTCAACAAAAACACACGGCTTATCTGTTTGGTGTAGCAGAAGAATCTAAAACTTAATGAAGTTTCGGCAGCAATAGCGCGAAAGCTAAAGGAGTAACTTCAAGTTATATAAGAGAGTTTCTGGTAGTTGAAGTTTTTTTGTAGATACTCGCAGTTTTCTTTTTGTATTTTAGCGTGAAAAATACACTCGCCGTACACCTGAGAAAATGACGCAACAACAAGAATAACAACAATTTGAAGAAGAAAATGTGTTTTTATTCTTCTTCTCCTTTGCATTTTCTTGTTCCATATTGTAAAGTTTACATTGTTGCAACGCAGATGAAAAGCTTTGCTCAACAAATGTTTTCTACTGTCTAGCACACTTTGCTTTTGGCGCATAAAAATATACAAATTTTGTATAACTAGAGTTCGCCTTGTGTCTACTTAAATTTTAACCGTTTCGATTTCGACTTTAAAGAGATCACGCAACTGTAGTTAACTTAAGCAAACTCTTATAAGTAACCATGGCTGTGTGTTTTCTCTTATCTTCAATACGAATTACATAAGCATTGGCGTAGTGGTATATCGTTTTATCTATACCCACACCAAATTTCAAAAAAATCGATGTCCCGATTTGAACGAGACTGTTTATTATACTATGAGAGGTTTGTTACCGCCCGTTTAGTTACAAAAAGGTTTTAATGTACATCCTCAGGGTTCAACCTATCTCCATAACGAATTTCATCGGTGAACCTTTCACTAAAAACAATAAGGTTGCAATATCCTTCCTTACTTTTCTTCTAGGAGTGTGACACTGCCTACTTTTCGACAGCAGTTTCTTATGTTCATTGCTGCCAAAACAATATTTCCAACAAATACAAAAATCAAGAGAATATTTTGACATTAAGGCAGTTAAAAAGGGAATGTGCCGTTTTGCTTTAGCCTACATATTTATTTATAAATAGATGAATATACAGAATGGTTGGGGTTTAGTAGAACACCGGAAATTGTAAGATTCCTGGGACAATTCTAAACTAATTTTCTCGAAATTCGCAAAACTGACGGAAATATAGCCATCGGAAAATCGGGATATAGCTTTGTGAAAACTGGTATAAGTTTGGAACCCCTTGATGGATTTTAATAATATTGGTGTCATATGAAAGGTATTTTAAAAATCAAAGAAATTTTTACTTACACCGAAAACATGACAATTGCATGAAAATATGCTTATGAAAGAAATCAGGTATATATTATATATTATATAAAAGAAAATAAATTGAGCTTTAATAATTTGTTACTCAAACTATGTATTAATATTACAGTTTTTAGAAAAAAAATGTTTTAACCAAGACTCGGATTTAAAATTTTTATGCAACAATTTTATAGACAATTCAAATACCCTTCATATGCCAGCAACATTTTTAAAATATATCAACCACCCTGTATATGGGCAAATCCTCTATATCGGACTTTTTATTCGGACAGTTTTTTTTGACAAACAAAGGGGTAAGTGGGCTAAAGTGGCAAATTTTATTATTTTATTTTTTTTTTTAGTTTTCCCGGAAAGGGGCATTTCCCACTTTACCCCACTTACCCCTATGTATTAGACTGCTTTATTTTTATTTTTTGTTTTTTTTTGCTTTCAAAAGTTTCATAATTATTATAACACCATTTTACACGATTTTGCGCAACTGAAAAAAACCAATATATTCCGAAAATATGGCTAAAAATAATTTATACATGTCTTCCGGACTTTCTGAATCAGGACGAATTTTTTTTTTTAATCGGTCTTTGAAGTTTTTTATTCATGTGTTGAGTCGACTTAATAAATTTTACATTCCTTACATCTGAGTTATATCACTTATTCCGAAAACTCCGAAGAGGAATATTTTTGTGGAAAACTTTAACCCTCTACATCCCCCAAAAATGGGTAATTTTTAACCATTTCTTAAAAAGGTACAAAAACGGCCCCCAAAACAAGGGAATAATGTATCAATATGCCCCACATAAATATTTGCTAGAAAAATTGACTAAAAGGTTAAAACTTCATCGCGAAAGCCAAAAGATCGTTACTATCAATAAAGACCTCACACATTTTATGTTAATAAAATTTTAAACGTATTAGAGTAGAACGGGGTAATGTCGTGCAGGGGGTAATGTCGTGCATTGGCTGTTTTAGCCCAAAGAATTGAATGATTTACCAACTGTTCGTAAGGTAGGGACCTGCTGACCTACTGAGCTTATGCATATAATACTAGCAATTTTCACCAGTTCGTCTCTACAGAGAAACCTTTTTTTCAGAACGCACGCTTTCGGGACGATAAAAGTGTTTTTTTATCGGGTCAGAAAAATAATTTTCCTTCCGGGAAAATATACCAGGTAAGTGTTTTCTGAAACGAAATATCCTGCCAAAGAAAAGAAGTATTTGGTTTTCGAAAAAAATTTTGGGCTTCACCGAGTTATCGAAGTTGACCTTTAAAACGACCATTGGGGTAATGTCATGCACATTCACTTACACAAACACAATTTCTCGTTACAAAAATGTTGTTACACATGGATGTAACCAATGAAATTATCTTTCGATCGGATGCTTACTCGTCGCATTCGCTTGAGATGTACGGCTTTACGAGCATGTCAAAATTGAGTGCACGACATTGCCCCGTTCTACTCTACTCTTAAGCTTAAGCATTTCTTGACTTGGGTGATTCCTTAAGAAATTTTCCATAGAATATTTTGTCTAAGGTTTTAACCCATTTTTGGGGAAAGGGGTCAAACGGATCCACAAAAATGTGATATAATGGTTAAATATGTTTTTTCTGCTCTAGGTGTTTAAAATACACCTTTTAAAAATAAAGTTTTAATGTTTTAGCTTATAAAGAGAATAGAGCTCTCATAGCACGGTAAAGGCTTACCCGTGTGTACAATCTAATTTTACGAAATATTTTGAGTTGCAGACTAAAATTAAGTAATGTCACAGTGTGATTTTCTTGCCATTTTGTCAAAAATTAAAAAACTAAGGCTCGCAAAACAACCACTTATTTGGCTTGTTCTCAACTGACTCCCTATCTATCTAAAACATGTCAAAGCCTAATGATATTTGATGCCATTTGGAAAAATTATGGCGCATTCACACTTCGACATTACTTGTGACTTAAGTTCGAATGAAAATACTTTTTGTAATATAAGTACGATCAAAATAACAAATCTGCAGTACCACGAACTGTTCCAAAACTAGTTTGCAAACTACTCCAAATTCTGGTCCAATCACATATAAAGTTATTTTTACGTTTTACATTGTTTGTAATTGGGCGTACCTTATGCATAACATTCGGAGCAGTAAAAGGCCAATTTTTTTATTTATTTATAGATTTCAAAGAATTTAATTTAAAATACAAATTTTACACAAAAACGTGAAAAGGTTTCATAGAGGAATGTGCTAAAGAGTATGTTATACATTTTAGGGGTCTGCACAAGACGTCTTGTTTGCGTTTTAAGACATTTCGTTTCAAGATACGTTATATTTTGTACCCGTTTTTTATAAGAGTAGTTTATTGCTCTCTTCTTGTGCCCCTTTTTTGTTTACTCTCTCTCTCTCTCTGTTGCAAAAATGTATGAAAGCTACTACAATTCTGCAAGTGTTACCATATCATAAATTTTATTGTGGTTTCTCTACTCGCACGTTTTACAGTGACCTGAAGTATTTGTTTTTATAAAATAGAGTTCACTGATGTATTTTTTAGAACCAAGTTTATTTTTCACACTGATAAAACAAGACAATGTAAATAGTGTCAAAATGAAATCAGTGTACACGATGATTTGAATCTTGAAATTTTTGGATCAAATGCATCAGTTCAGTGTAAAATGTGGGTGTAAAAAAAAGTACACTTTATTTCAAGATGTCTTGTGCAGACCCCTAATACATTTCTGTGAATTGTGTTCCGGGTTTGAACCTCGGTAGGGGTGAATTTTTTTTTATTAACTTTTTTTATTATTTTATACCTCGACTTTGTTGGACACATATTTCATTTTCCGCCTCGAAGACTCTTTAGACAAATTGTGTACAAATTAAAAAAAAATTTAAAAATTCGAGTTGAAAATCACCGACTGGAGTATTTGAACCAGGGCCTCTCCACGCAGCGCAAGTCATTAGGCCGATACACTATCGTTTGCTCTTCTTCGCAGTTGACGTACTGCCAAACAGTACGTAGTCACTAACGTTACAATTTCACTGACACAATCGTTACATTCGGACCACTTTTGGAACTAATGTCGGATTATGCATTACATTCGGACCATTTTTGATACAAATAACCAACTTTGCATTAGATTTAGACCAATTTTGGTACAATTGATAATTTAAGTGAATTATTTTTAAATTTCAACCTTTTTTGGAATAAATTTTTAATTTAATTCCAAAACAAATTAAAATCAATACTGAATGGAATCAAAAGTAAACTATAATTTTTTACTATTGTACAACTTAAAAACCGAAATTTTTTAGCGAAATTTGATGCTTTATTGTGGAAAAATGTTATAATATATTTTATTCAAAGTATTGTCCATTGGAAGCTACAACATTTCCCCATCTTTCAGGCAATTTATGAATTCCATCCCAAAAAAATTGCGCCGGCTTGGCGGCCAAAAATGAATCGAGTCAATTTTCGATATCTTGAACTTAAGTGAACCGTATTCCTGATAGGGCATTCAAGGTCCGGACTATAAGGCGGGTGAGCCAAAACTTCCCATCCACTATTTTCCAAATAGTTTTTCACGGGTCTTGCAACATGCGGCCGAGCGTTGTCATGATGAAAAATTATTGCTTATTGTCTGGTCGCATTTTCCGGGCGTTTTTCGATGATGGCACGCTTCAAACGTATTAATTGTGTTCGGTACAGGTCACTTGTGATTGTCTGGCCTGATTTCAACAACTCATAATATAACGGCTTCGTCTGATCCCACCAAATACACAGCATAAGCTTGGCGCCATGGATATTTGGCTTCGAGGTTGATTTGGCTGGTTGGCCGGGTTTCACGTATGACTTTTTGCGCTTGGGATTGTCATAATGGATCCATTTTTCATCCCCAGTTACAATCCGATGCAAAAATGATTTGTTTTTATGGCGCTCAAGCAGCATTTCAGACATACAGAAGCGCCGTTCAACGTCTCTCAGCTTCAACTCATAGGGGACCCAATTACTTTGCTTCTGAATGTATCCGGCGGCTTTCAAACGTTTTGAAATAGCTTGCTGAGTCACTCTCAACAATTTGGCAAGCTCGTCTTGTGTTTGACACGAATCCTCATCGAGTAGCTTCTCTAATTCTTCGTCTTCATACTTTTTTGGCTGTCCTGGGCGTTCTTTGTCTTTGATGTCAAAATCGGCACTTTTGAAGCGTTTAAACCATTCAAAACACTGTGTTTTTCCTAAAGCATCGTCGCCATAAACTTCTACAAGCAAACTATGACTTTCCGCAGCAGTTTTCTTTTCAAAAAAATGACCCATCAGAACCTCCCGCAAATGCTGTCTTTTTCTCGAATTTTCGAAGTTATTCATCGTGAAAAATAATAATGATGCACACAAGATAAAATTGTTTTGTTGACTGATTTTGACAGCTGTCAAATGTACCTTCAAAATGACTTATATATAAAGTTCGAGCTTTCACGATATTTGTTAGTACGGACATCCACCTTCAAATTCCGGTTTTTAAGTTGTACACCCAATATATAGTTACAAAATAACTAGACCAAAGATGGGACCATGAGACAATTCTCTCCGCCAGTCCTACAGGGAACTTTAATTTTTAACTTCTTATTGGTGTATTTCCTTAACTTTCAAAACACGGATTAACACAAGAAACTTTATGAAGATCCCATAATGGTGAAAAAGAATTTAAGATGATACCGAAATAAATGTTAAGGATCCCAATATCGATATGACCGATTTTTTATTTTTTTCTGAATAAGAACAGAATTTTTACATTAAGATGATCCCAAAGTGTTTAGAAGATCCCTCTTTTTTAATCCCTGCTTCGGGTTAATTTTTGTAAATATTTCTTTAACGGTTATATGTACGGAAAAATATTGTGCCATATTTTTATAGCAAAGAAAAGTTTCTATAACAATGCTGTGAAAGTTGTGCACGTTCGATAAGTGTATACGTATACTAATAAAAAAAGTGGCAAAACTTAATCTCATTAACATACCGCATATAAGTGTCTATAAGTAATACGCTGATTTCCCTATTACAAATTTATTACTTGGGTCAATTTTGAGGAACTCATGAAGGTTACAACCTCTTCCGTTTTTTTTTTTTTTTGGCATTTCAAAAATACAATCATTTCAACAACTCTCCCAATTCAACAACCACGTAGTAAGTAGTTCACTATAATGCTGAGTTTTCCTGTGGCAAATTTATTAGTTATGCAAATGCTCTGTTTCGCTATTTTCAGCAGTTGGTTTTTGTGTGGAGATATTGCAGTTGCTGTTGGGTTGCAAGTTGTTTAGTTTGTTATTTATGACTTGCAATCGCTGCTGTTTTATTTCTGTGGTAAAAACACAGCAGCACCACTTAATTTATAGCAATTTTTTAACAAAAAAAAAAAATATTTTCTTTTTAATAAAATGCGTGAGGAACGTGCATTTTTATGGCCAATTTGCATATGCTTTACTTAACAAATGTACCACATGCTGCAAGTAGATAGTTGCACGTAAATTTTTGAATAAATTGCTTTGCTTTGCTTATTTCCAGAAGTATTTTAAATACTCCATCGATAGTGAATTATGTGAAGTGAATTTATCATTAAAAAACGTGTTTCCAAATTTTCTAGTTTTAATGATTTTATTATTTTTTTTAGCAAAAATTTTTAATTTTTATTTTTGAAACTTGACTCATATTTCTTATGATTATTTTGAGTTTTCTTGATCCTCCGAGCTTACTTCATTTTCCCTCTATGACTTTTCTGACTATCGGATTTTCTTCTTCAACTTAATTTTTAAGGATTATCATTTCCTTTACTGCCTGGCTTATAGACTCCACTTAAAGACAATTAGTAAATGTTAAAATATACAAATTTATTATAATAATCTATCTTAATATACAAAATTTAAACTTAAGTAAAATAGCAATAAAAATTTTTCAAAATTAATGAAAAACAAAGCATAGCCAAAAAAACCACCTGATTTGGCGTAAATACCACAAATGAAAATATCTCTGCCTCCACTACCCATGTAAAAGTCTTTGAATGCTGTTTTGTTAAAGCAATAAAAATTCTAAGCATTTTTTTCCATTTAGGGAAAAAATAAAATATCTGTCAAAACCCCAACTGTTTCAAACGCCGCTGTTTTTCGCTCCTCTGTACAGGCAGGTGTAATAAAGAAAACAAAGAATATTAATTCGTAATGTAAACAAGCGAGCGCCCCTGATGATTCCACATTGCGCCTTCCTTACAGTAATCTCCTGTAAATGCCAAGTTGGGAGAATTGTTTATATGGTTGCCAGAAATTCAGAAAAAAAGTTTCTACACAAGAAAACTTAAGTACGTTAAAGTTGGCCTTCTTGCTTAAACTGTTTTGAAATTGAATTATATCTTCTGGAAAGATTTAGGAATTTGCGTCATAGCACAGTGAAGTAATAAAATTTTTAATAAGATCTCGATAACTATTTTAGCGAAATTTGAGATTGCTGATTCCGAATCTGGCAACAGGTGTCTCACTATTATATTAAAATTATAAGATATTCTAACCTAAAAGCTAAAAAACAAAGCTTATAGCTTCTTTTTTTTTTTTTTTTTGGTTTGAGTAATTCAAAGTGAGTTTTGAAGAAAATTAAAAGTGACATCAGTTCAACATCAGGATTCGTTGCTATTAATTACCTTGTATTACTCTATAACCACAAAAAGTTCAAAAATAAAGCGTATTTTCTGAACTAATTAGTTAGAATTTATAAAAATCTTGATATGATAGAGAAAAATGCTTGTCAGCGAACCCAAATTACCCAAAAAAACACATATCAACTCGATAATTCCTTGAAAAATTTTTACATTAACTGCACTTTAGACCAAATTAGATTTTAGTGGAGTATTCCTGAATTATCTGTATATACTTAAATAGGCAAACGAAATCGGTCCCTTTTTTTATGTCTTAATCAAATGTATGGAGGAGCAGTGCACAAAATGTTCCCGTTTTAAAAGTGGGCAGTGCCACGCCCTAAAATGGAAAATATGCTCTCACAGCCGGTACCCGACGGTTTTCTTGAATCGACTTTCCCGACAACAATTTTCACGACATACGTATTCCCGAGAAGTGTTTTTCCCGAATACTTGTTAACGACACCCTTTTTCCCGAATCGAATCTCCCAACAGCACTTTTTTACCGACAACCTTTTTCGTTGAAGAAAATTTTTCAACAATTTCGTTGCCATAGATATTAAGGATCTTATCGCTAATTTATCAATTATGTCAACATTTTTCGTACACAATTTATGTCAAAGTCGTCAAAACCGTAATACTTATATCAAAGCCGTCAATGGACCGTTTACTGAAAATTGTCGGAAAAAAATTATTTGTTGATGGGTTCATGTACCTTCATTGGAGAGATCGCGATAAAAAATAGTACATACTTGAACCATCAGCGTTTAAGAGCACGTGAACGCCAGGCCAGAGCTGTTACTGTCGGTCATGGGGATGAAGTGACGATATTACGAGGGCCGATTCAATCGGAACATTCGCATGCTCAAAATCGTTAGTCTTACGGTCGAATGTCTCTGCAACTCTATTTTATCATTTTTTCCATTCAAATAGGACAGCCGGAAATTATCACTATCGGTTTAAAACGCAAAGCATACGAATATCCTGAGCAGCCTCCGTCAAGAATTCTAAGGACAGAACTGACGGACGTACAACCTGGTGTTCTAAGTCAGCTTCCGGAGAGACAGAACTTATTAAAAATGATGCGCGCTCACCGACTACAAAATCTCAACAACTGATTTCTATTCACGTCAAAATCAATTGTCGGGACGGAGGTCATTTTATTGTTTCGTGTAAAATGTTGTCGTGAAAATGCATTCTCACACATATACCGCTCAATTGATTTTTATGAACTTTGGCACGGAGATTGATTTTTTTTAAACAAAAAAAAGCTGCCATCGCTGAACCGCTACAATGATTTTTATGAAATTTCGTATGTTTTGTGTTTTTATCGCCCCCACAAGAAAGGGTATACAAAATTTTTGTTTCGCGGTGCGTAGTGCCACGACTCTAAATAGAAACTAGTAAGGGTGTTGCCTTTGGCCTGGCCAAAAATTAAATACCCTACACTGTAGTATTTGTAAAATTTTGCATGTTCGGGAAGTGCATCGTCGTTTTGACTGAATTCACTTAATTTTTTTCCACTTACCATTCCAAGTATCTATGCGAAATTTGGTTTCATTACCTCAAAACGTTGCACTACAAAAGTATTGTACGTAAATTTCGCTTGTATGGGATATGCCACGCCCTCTTGTTAGAGTTTGCCTAGATTTTACTCAGAGCTTTCACTTACTTTTTTTAGTATTTGAGTGAAATTTGGATCGATTATCTGAAAAAGCGCCTTTAGTATACGGATTTGCCACGCCCTCTTGTCCGAATACACCTAATTTTTTTCTTTTCAGCGCTTGCATTTATCGTTTTTAGTATTTGAGTGAAATTTGGTTGGGTTATCTCAAAAAACCCTTTCTATACAGTATTTTGAAACTTTTCCTTAAATGATAGGTGCCACACTCTCTTGTCCGAATTCGTCCAGTTTTTTTTTTCAGAGCTTGCATTTATTGATATGAGTTTTTGAGTGCAATTTGCTTGGGTTATCTTAAAAAACGCTTTAAGTATAACATTTTGATTCTTTTGCTTACATGGGAGGTGACACGCCTTCTAGTCTGAATTCACCTAGTTTTTGCTAAGAGCTTGTACTTACTATCCCTAGTATTTATGTGTATTTTGCTTCTGTTATTGCAAATAATGCTCCAACTATTGCAATTCGAATATATTTATGTGGGCGGTAGGCGTGTCTGTTTACCGATTTCGCTTATTTTCATTCCCTTGAGCTATCTTTTACGGCAAAGCCACTGTACCAAATTTCATCGAACCATCTTGCTTAGTTTTCCCGTAAAAAATATTTCCAGAGACGGACAACCTGCTAAACAGACGGACAGGAGGTGACGCTGATCTAGAATATATATTCTTTTCTATACCTGCCACGTCTCCTTCTCTGCGTTACAAACGGAAGGACAAAGTGAATATACCCTGGGTGTAGGGTATAAAAATACGCAGCCATGGCCACTAAAAAGAGTTTGGTTACTTAAGTTTAAAGTCAAATTAAAACGGTCGAATTTTGGCATGTGCTTAATTTACCATTTGCTGTGATTCTCAACAAATCTATGCTAAAAGTTAAATGAAGTATACTTGTTAGTTCTTCTGGATGTAGGCAAATTCATCTGATGATTGGATCTGTGGCAGACCTTAAATCATAACGAAGACCAGTTTTGCAAAAAATATTTTGTTTTTTTTTATGCATTTCGCCTTGTTTTTGTAATTTTGTTGGTGCTTAACATAAACACACTAAACAGTAAGCTCAAACCAACAATGTCATCTGATCCATGCTGGTTGTTAGCTAAAATAGTCAATATTTCAACTTTAACAATATTTTAGTCAAAAACGAAGCATCATACGAAAAATTTTTATGAAACATAAAATGCTTAAAATTTTTCGACAAATACGCTTGCATTATTTAGAAGTTTTCAAGAATTTTTATGGGAAATTTTTATAAAAATTATGCCTTAAAAAATTTTGGAAAAAATGCACACGTATTTTTTGAAGAATTCTAAGGATTTTATATATCATAAAAATTTTTCATAAAGTTGATTCTTTTCGAGTATTCTGGCAACAATGTGGCAAACATCAAAAGACAGACTCACGCACCCTCACCCAATTACAACAGACAACGAGACGCGCTGCTGACATACACACAAACATTTCTTTGTACATATATACATAAGTACATTTAAGAAGCAAATAAATCTCAACGTGAATGAAATTTATTTGAAAACGCACAAAAAACTAAACTAAAAACCGTGAAAAACGCATATGCCGGGGTGCAGATTAAAAGATCTAAGGATTACGGAGGCGAGGTCGGAAATTTTCCATCATTTCAGTGGCAAATTCGCAGTAATGCGGTGACACATGTCACGTGACAAATGCGATTTTAATTTATAGATGAAAATGTATGTACGTAAATATCTGTCTCATTTGTCTGCATGTAAATAAAGATGAAGCTTTGAAGTTTTTTAGCGTTCCTTTTTTTGTGATTGAAATTTGTTTTAGTAATAAAAAAGAACGCTACATTATGTCAATAGATTTTTGAGTTTTATTTTTATCTAAACATTGAAATTATTTTTATTGACATTCGTATGGTTTAGTTGCCACTGTTTCTGCTTTCTACCCTGGTAAGTTAAACCAAACTTCAGCTCAGCCTTTGAGCTGGCTCATTTTGCTTATTTTCTGATAGTTGGTTTAGTAAAAAAAAAATTTTTATAATTTTTAATTGGAATTTTTTTAGCATAACTTTGGTTTCTAGCTGGTTTATTTTAAATCAACAAAAATTTTTCATATAAATCGAATTTTGATGTAATTTTTTAAATTCTCGTCATTTGTTCTGCGGATTGTTGGCTTTGTAACAAACAAGTGGTTTTACTAGGAAACTACTAAAAGTATTAAATGATTTAACAAAGCATTTCCTTCTTCATATTTCTTCAGAATACAAACAAAGTAGACCATTTTATAAAATCATTGTGTAATTCAAGCTGCATCAGAATTTGCATTCTATGAATTAAGCCTACGTACTAAGAATTAAGTGATACTGTCGTCCCTTTTTTTACAATATATCAAAGTGAAGGCAAACAATTTTCCTCAAGTTATATGAGTACTTCGTAAGAAACTTTTTCCACACTATAAGTTGAATGCGTAGCAGTAAAAGTTTCAATGAAGCAAAAAGTTACAAAACTGACTTACGTACGTATCTAGGTTGAATGCAACATATTTTACGCAAGTTTTCATAGATATTTTTTTTATTCAATTTCCAGGTTATTTTAACTTATCCAAAGATATTTTTATAAGCATTCTTTCCAAGTAGCAGTTTCATTTCTTGGAATAACTTTTCTTTCTTGCTATGGGGCATAGACTTTGCATATCTCAAGTGTTACAATTAACAGGAGTTAAATAAATAGTGTTTTGTTTTTTTACTGAATAATATTTATCGATCAAGAATGAAAATATGTGGGAGATAATACAATTACCTTTGCTTTGTCAACATATATCATCTCGGTGGCCAATTAAAATCAGCAATTGTTTTGAATTTAAGACTTTGATAGTAGTCATTATAAGGAAAAGATTTCATATTCAAGCATTCAAATAGGTTCGCTTTAACAGGAGGCGTGGCACCCCAAGGTGATAAGGCAGTCTTTTCAATTTCAATACTTGCATGTTTCGTAGCATTCAAATATGTATGTATGTATGTACATCTTGTCGAAATCCTGAAGCGTCTGATCCAGAGTGGGCGGCTCCCAGGTCAGCGTCTGTTCCAGATTGGGCGGCTGAAATTAAAAGTGAATTTGGCCACTATATTTGCAGCGCTTGCCGGATCCAGCTTTAAGCTTATAACTTACTGCGTGGGGCGTTGCCGAGAAGATTATACTAATGAAGCATGGATCGAAAAACGATGGGAAATAACTCTCCAAGTGGTACCCACCAGAGTGTGGTTAATCCACCTGCCTCGGCAGCATGCACATCGGATTTAGAGGTGCAAGAAACATGCATAGTTAGAAATTATTCTCCTATAACTGGAACCAATATGGTTTCTCAAAATTTTAAAATCCTTTCGATGAAAACTCGAACACGCATCGGCTCTTGGAATGTCCGAACTCTAAATGAACCAGGCAAAATACACCAAGCCGTTAGAGAACTCCACAAATTCAACCTTGAGATATTGGGATTAAGCGAGTGTAGATGGAATGGTGCCGGCGAATATGTACTTCCTGACGGCGAAAAATTTCTATACTCCGGTAGATCGCAAGATGACATCCACAGGGATGGAGTTGGATTTTTGCTAAGTAAAACTGCAGTAAAGGCAGTAATGGAATGGAAACCTGTAAACGAAAGACTCATTTGGTGCAGATTTCGAACCCCCGAAAGAAATATTACCATCTTCCAAGCATACGCGCCCACAGAGTTGGCAGAGAGAGAAACCAAAGATGAATTCTACAGCCAGCTCGCTGCAGCAATAAACAGTGCTCACAAGAACGACATCATAATGGTTATGGGCGATTTGAATGCCAAAGTAGGCTCAGAATACCTTAACCTAGAGCACGTGATTGGAAGACATGGTTTGGGTACGAGAAACGACAATGGAGAGCTTCTCATTGACGCCTGCGATACAGCCGGTCTTGTCGTTGGAGGTACGCTATTCCCACACAAAAAATGCCATAAAGCTACTTGGGTGTCTCCAAACAAAAGCATTCAAATATGAACACAGTTTAATTTACTTACACGAGAGACTTCAAAAAAATTTAAAATGTATACGGCCTTTTTCTTGTATATATTTTGAAAGGCAGCAGAGCAGAGAATATTTGAAACATCTGTTTGGTGCCTATATCAAAATAAACAGAGTTGAATGTGATTTAGTTCTTGAATGAATACGACCGCGAGGGAGCATATTGGTTTAGTGACACTTTTGTTCTGCATATACAAAAAAGTAGAAATGGCACCCAATTACTGAGGATGATATGGTTCCGGTGCCATTTCTCTCTTTTTATGTTAAAGGATATTTGGGAGTATAAATATAAACCGCTTGAACGAACATTCACTCCAGAACTGCAGAATTTTAGTCAGGTAGGATCTTCAATTAATTTTTATCATATCAATTTGAGGTTTCACTTATATTTTAGAAAACCCTGGGGAAATTTTGAATACGAGTGGGATACCGCAAAAATGGTAGCTGGATATATTTTGCAACTTTAAACAAAACACAAAAAAAAAATAAGCGGCTAGAACTCTAACGTCTTCTGATAATATGGCCCAGCAGAAAAAGAAATACATACTTGAAGGTGAAAATACAACCAATCACCGTATAGTGGATCCAAAGAGAAACTAATTATGCTTCTTCCGATGAAGTTGATGAAAATATTTTACTCCAAGATAAATCTGCACTGGATATGATGAAGACTTTGCACAAACCACTTAGCCATGTGATTGGATCCAATGCATAATGTTCTGAAACATGTACCTACGTCTTATATGAAAACCTGCAACAACTCTAGCAACCAAAACTTAAAAACCACCTAGGGTGCTAAATCACCCATGACATGGTGCCATGTCATCCATTTTTTTGGGTAATCTTTGCACTTTGTAGGTTTTTTTACGCATTTACAATAATTTTTATTTCAGTTGAAATACTATTTATGTTTTATCTATATATTAATACGCAAGACAAAAACTTGTCCATCTGTTTTTATTACGATGGAAATAGAGTACGACCTTAAATTATACATTATAAGAAAGGTATTTGAGTGCAGATGTGCACAAAGTTAAAATTATATAATTATTTTGACTTTAAGCCAGGTAAAATTGAATACCAATTTTTCAAAATTAACAACAAAATACACGGTCACACAGAACTGAGAAAAGGATAAAGCACAAACATAGCACTGACTTCATATTTTCGGTTTTGCTTACATTTCACTTGTATTATACCAGGGATGAGCTTTTCTATTTCGTACCACATTGCAAAAAAAAAGTACTAAAAGTGTCAAAAAAGCACCATGTTTATTCAATACATTTGTGGTCGAATTTTGACCACTGGGCGATTCTAGTATTGATTAAAGAATAAATTCGTGTTTAGCGCCTATAAAAAAATATCTTTTAATTCTCGTTTTATAGCTATTTAACAAAAAAAGGTGCCATATCTTCCCTACTTAAAACTCACAAAATGTTATGTCTGAGAAGCACAGTTTCGAAGAGACTTTAAGAATCTTGTAAAAATACCTTTCATTCTTAACGATTTTTTGAGGTCTAGCAATAAAATACAAACTTTAAAGAGTGATTTTAAAATCTTGTTTAGTGTGACTTTTTCCCAGCTTAAAGGGATTTAGCATTTTGAGTATAACTGGCGGCTACTTGAGCAAGTGTTTTGGCCACTACTTCTCAAAGAATCATTATTTTGAAATCAACATACCTCAAGGCTATAATATCAAATAGACAAATATACTATAAAAGAAATGCGTAATTTCTTAAGTTATTTAGTTCTTTAGTTACAGAATATTTCTAAAGAAGTTCGAGAACAGTTCCCATTGTCATTCCATTAAGGGCTCAATGAATACTTACAATATCGTGACAATTAATTTTTTGGTCGCATGTCAAAATTATGCAAAGGAAAATCTCCCTTGGCCATATCTACTTTTAACTCCGTTTTATCTTTTTCTCTTAAAAATAAATATTTTTCTGTACAAAATCATCAATAAATTGATAACGCAGCCAAAATGCAAAATATTCGTAACAAATATACGAGTAAAGAAAAAAGAAAAAAAAATACTCTACAACATTAAAACTCAATTACGCCATACTCTGCTAGAGCCGATGTTGTCTCAAGTTACGCCAACAAATAGGCGCAGCATAAAGTTACCTTAAACACAACCACCCAGATATTGAAGCAAATGTTGCAAAAAAAAAATCCGTAACAAAATAAAAAAAAAATTCCAACGGAAATGCTGAAAAATCACTTAATTTATTTAAATAATCACTGGCGGTGCGGCGGTAACGACGGCAATGCGTTGCGTTGCGTTGACCAACCGTGTGTAATGAAGTGAAGTGCAGTGCGCACCTTGAGGTGCCATCGTTAGGCGCTTGTGGTGGTGGTAAGGAACCACATTTTAAGTAAATTACATTTCGTTTTATTTGTGCGCCACAGCCATTAGATACAAATGGCTTGGAATGGATGTGAAGTGCGGATGTTGTCTGTTTGCTATTTTGTATATGGGGAAGGTCATGAAATTTAAGACGCTCAAATTTAAGCGTTTTTTCTCATTTTCCATGTCTTTTAAGCTTTAATTCTCTTCACATAGCCTTCGGCGCATTTGTTTACAAAGCCGCTGACTCTCATGCGAGTAAATATGTAAACGAAAAAGCAGAAATTATAAAAGTCAATTAAACGCGGAAAAAATTTTTAAATGCTGCGTTTAGCTTAAGGATATTTGTGTTTTTTCATTCTTTTTTATTTCGAATTCTACGAAATTTTTCTAAAGTTAATAAGTATGACTGTTCCTTTAAAAGAAGTAAGTACTATAAAATTGTATAATAGCAATAATATTCAAGAATTTGTAAAACAAATTTGCTGAAACAAAATGTTAGCTTATACAGGGTGCTCCATCTTTTATGTCGGTATGTAAACAATGAATAACTTTGAGAAAAAACAACCGATTTCTATAATTGATGTATTTTTATTCAGTTTGGTTCTTTACAATTTTTTTGGACTAGTTTTTGAAAACAATATCAATTAAGTGGCCACCTTTATTAGCATTACAAAATGACACCTTTTTTTTTTTTGCGTTTGCCATTACCTATCCGAGCATCTCGTGTGTTATAGCGTCGATTCGGTGTGAAGCGATCCATGGCAAAAATTGTACTGAATTGACGTTTCCAAAACAATCTGATGCAATCAATCGGTTGGTAAATGTGAAAGTTATTCAGCGTTTACATACCGACATAAAAGATGGAGCACCCTGTATATGAGGGTGGGTCACCTACTGATTTGTTTTTTAAAGTAATAGAAAATACACGGAATCAGAAAAATAATTTGAAAAGTACATTTTTGATGAGTAAGCATCGAATTACTATGTCTCTAAAAAATTAAATAAAGAAAAAGTTCACTTTTATTGAGTAAAAGAATGTAGAACGTCCGAACAAATAAAACAGTATGCATACCTTTGAGAAATAAAGCTTATTCAATTTATCAACAATGGAAAAAAATAAAATCTCTCAGTGAAGGTTTTTTAAAATCTTGAGCATCTTATCTCGTTTACAGCTTATATAAATATATATATGTATATGAAGCACTCCATGCCAAGTGTACCAGCTCAAAATTTTTTTTTCTACGATTTCGCTCAAATTTGGCAATATGGTAGATCTGGTGTGCAAGAACAACAATCCGGGAGGATTTGGTCCTAGTACTATTTGTTGTTAAAATACAGGGTGTTGAATTTGGCGTTTTTAGTCATTTTCATGAAAAGGGTGTTTTTTAAAAAATTTATAGCTTACACTAAAGTAAATTGGTAAATCTAAGTTACTGGTCCTATTCATTTTGAAGTGTTCTTTTATAAAAAAAATATTTCTTGGTGAAAAAAATTTTTTTTCACCAAAATTTTTTACACTTAAAAATACTTTTGAATTTTTTTTAAAAAAAGCCCTCTTCGATTTTGTTTTAAAGTACTTTAAATTAAAGCACAATTTATAAGCTTTAAAATGATGTATGACTCAAGATAGGATTCAGACGCTAAATGGGAGTTTTTGGCTTTTGAACGCCCGCGGAAGGCAAAAATCTTTTTTTACTCAAGAGGAAGCATCTTACGAAAAAAGTGTTCTAGGTAAAAAATGCTTAGAATCGTCCAAGCAGTACGTGAGATTTTTTTGGATTTTTTTTGGAAACTTTTTTTTTTGAATAATTTTTAATTTTTTTTTTTTAAATTTTTTTCAAAAATTACTCAAAAAAAAAAAAAATTTTTTTAACTTTCCAAAAAATTACCAAAAAATTTCACACTTATTTCCTTGATGATTCTAAGCAATTTATGCCTAGTACACTTCTTTCGCAGGATGCTTTCCTCTTGA
Source organism: Calliopum simillimum (assembly GCA_951812925.1). Classification (NCBI taxonomy): domain Eukaryota; kingdom Metazoa; phylum Arthropoda; class Insecta; order Diptera; family Lauxaniidae; genus Calliopum; species Calliopum simillimum. The sequence goes on from OX638368.1 coordinate 110,967,212, forward strand.
GTAAAAAAAGATTTTTGCCTTCCGCGGGCGTTCAAAAGCCAAAAACTCCCATTTAGCGTCTGAATCCTATCTTGAGTCATACATCATTTTAAAGCTTATAAATTGTGCTTTAATTTAAAGTACTTTAAAAAAAATCGAAGAGGGCTTTTTTTAAAAAAAATTCAAAAGTATTTTTAAGTGTAAAAAATTTTGGTGAAAAAAAATTTTTTTCACCAAGAAATATTTTTTTTATAAAAGAACACTTCAAAATGAATAGGACCAGTAACTTAGATTTACCAATTTACTTTAGTGTAAGCTATAAATTTTTTAAAAAACACCCTTTTCATGAAAATGACTAAAAACGCCAAATTCAACACCCTGTATTTTAACAACAAATAGTACTAGGACCAAATCCTCCCGGATTGTTGTTCTTACACACCAGATCTACCATATTGCCAAATTTGAGCGAAATCGGAAAAAAAATTTGAGCTGGTACACTTGGCATGGAGTGTTTCATATACAAAAAAAAATGCTGGTTTAGTTTCAAATATGACTAGTGTTAATAATAACGAAATATTATGTCTAATTGTCACATGTATCGTATTTGTGGTAAATTTTTCTAGAGACTTTAGGAAAAATTAGGTTCCTCTAAGAAGTTGTTGGAGCTTTGGGAAAGTACCATATTTAATATTCTTAATAATGATCACAAAAATATGTTCTTTGTAGAAATAGAAGGTGTTTGATACATTATCTACGCCTTCATGGACGCACCATTTTGTCTTAAAATTACTATCATATTTCTAATAAGCGGCCTCAATAACCACAATACTGGCTTCTTGATGATTAATGTAGTTTTACACTAAGTGACCCGCATTTTTTTTTTTTTTTCTTTGTTTTCTTGCGAAAAATGGATTTTTAATTCATAATCTGCACAAGACATCTTGAAATACAGTGTACTTTTTTATACACGCACTTTTTAAACTGAACTGATATGATCCAAAAAAATCAAGATTAAAATTCTTACAATACACTGATTTCATTTTGACACTGAACCACACTGAATTGTTTTGACAGTGTCAAAAAAACAAACCTTTTTCTAAAAATACTTCAGTTTACTGTATTTTATACAAACTAATACCGTACCGTATTTTACACAAACAAATACTTCAGAACAGTGTCAAACGTTCGAGTACACAAACTACAGTAAAATTTTTGAAATGGTTACACTTGCAAGTTGCATCGCATTGGGAACCCAAAATAGTAGCTTTAATACGTTTTTGCAAGAGAAAGAGTTAGCGTAATCAAAAAAACGCACAAGAAAGGAGCGAAAAACAACTTTTGTTACTAAAATTGCATTCGTAATTTCCAGTAAAGACTACAACTACAATATGTATATGCAATGAACAAATTTGAAGAAAGCCAATCAAGACAGGTCTGTGCAGTATTTAGTTTTGCACACGACATTGAACTGAAGTAATTGCTAAATAAAAAGCAAGCAAAACACATAACGTATCTTGAAAAAAACGAAAAAACGATTTTTGGAACCGAATATTGTTACAGGGTGTATCGCATAAGCTAACGAAGCTTCTGGGAGGTGATAGAAGAGGCCTATAATTACAAAAAACTGCACCTGGAGAGAGGCAAACTGCAGCGCACACACATCGCAGGCACAAACGCATCCAGGGCGAACCAGAGAATGCGCAGCATCCAGGAGTGGCAGCGAAGATGGGATACAACGGAGAAGGGGAGATGGACATTTTCTCTCATCCTAAATAAATATTTGAGCATGGGTCGACAGTAAGCACGGAGAGGTTAATTTTTACCTTACACAACTGCTCAGTGGACATGAATGTTTTAAAAAATATCTCCATCGATTTAAACATGAAGAAGACCCCTTTTGCTCTGACTGCCATGGCGAAGTTAAAGTTGTTCAACACGTTTTGTTGAACTGCCAACGCTTCAGAGACATGCGCCGAAAAATGCAAGAGGCATTTGCTGAGCCTATCACAGTACTAAACATTGTGCCAAATATGTGTAAAACACCAAAAAAATGGCTAAATTGATGAAAGAACTCCGGTTTATTGAACGCAGATGAGCTGTGGAATGCAGAGATCTCCAAATTGAAAGAACCAGTGATCCCGCTACATTCAGAACAGGTACGGGCTACACCGACCAACTGACAGATAATTGAACAGTAATGCTCTAGACGGCCTCCTGACGTAATACTTGACGGTAGTTCCAGGAAGAGCAACCCATCCTGACGAGGGGATTTTTTTAGCGGGTTTGAGTCCCCTCACATCAGATTTAGATGTTTTTACTCCTCGTTAAAAAAAGGCACCTGGGGAGATGGTCTAAAATATCCTCCTGAGAAGTTATATTGTCAAACGAATTTCCTGAGTTGTTTTACAAAAAAAAAAATTTATTGGGTCACCCTAACGTTTTAGAGAAAAAATTTGTATGAAAATGTTTTAGGAAATTGTATAAGCTTAATAGGGTTTAAAAGTATTTCGCAAAGGTGTGGACCTTTAAAATGATATTTTTGTTTTTCCTTTTTTTACTTGGCGACCATTTTAGTATAAAAAAATCGTTTCAGCGTATCCTTTTATAACTTTTTTGGAATTCTCGTTAAATATTCTTTGGTTCGGTAGTACATTTCTTATACCAACCTTTTTAATTGAGGTAAGCAAAAAATACTTTTCAAAAACAATCCGTTTGAAAGCTCCAGTAGATGCAGCGCGCACATCATATCCAATGCAATGCATGCGAGTAACCCGTGTGTTATGTAGAAAAGCATTTTTATTCGACTTCATATTAAAAAATTGATGCAACAAATGCACTAGCGAATTAAAAGAAATTTAACGAGAACTAAAAAAATATATACAATAAAAAGTTATATTTATAGGACCTTCTTCTTACTAAAATGGCCACCAAAGTCAAAAATTAAGAAAAAAAATTATAATATCAACTTTAATGATCAAGAACTTTGCGAAAAAGCTCATACAACTAGAAAGGTCTTTTTATAAAAAAAAGGTCCCAACAAACAAAAACGTTTGGAAACTAACTTATACGCTTATTGAAGCAAACATTTCGTTTGAAAATTAACTTGCTAAATGTTTGGAAACTCTAGAATTTTAATTATTTAATAATCGAAACTGGACCCTTCATAGCAAGCTTGTGAAAATCATTTGGAGCAAGCTTATTATAAATATTGTTACGAAATTTCCTGTCTCTATGACGATAATTTCAATCTGTTACTGTTTTCTGAGTTCGATCACTGGATTGTGTAGCAATCAAAAACACACACTTTATTTAGTTATAAAATGGTTTATTTAAATCACAAATGTTTATTTTCACACGGTACAATTGTTTATTTCACTATTTATTACATTCAAAATCTAATATCACAATTAGCACTTTATTTACTTTCACTGGCACTGTGTGTACAACTCTTTCACTTTATTGCTTAAAATCAACTGTGTTGCAACTCTCATGAACAGCTCCTTTTATACCCGGATGAACGTTCTAGAATTGCATTAGCGAAACATCTGGCAACATCTCGTTGATTCTTTCGGCGAATAGTTTCCTGACAAAACTTGGCATCACTGTCAAGTACTCTTGTGACGTCACTGGTTCTGTTCTCGAAATGTCGCGAAGTTTCTTTTCATGTGTTGTTATTTTTCGTCACAATATTTTATACAATATTTTCCAAATTTTTTTATTCAATATTTTTAAATTGTTTTTTTAACTTTTCAATTAGGTAACATTTTGTTAGTATTTATTAAGTTCATTAAACAACATTTTCCAAACATTTTTATATCAAATTAAACATAAAAAAAAAATTATGTTTACTGAAAATCGAACCTATGACTTCCAAATTATGAGTCGACAATCTTATCAACTGACCTTACGTGCCAGTTATGATTCAATTGCCTTGTGCTTGTGCTCGATATGTCATTGAAAAAATAAAATAAAATTTTTTTCGAATGTTCGGAAAATAATTATTGAAACTTTTGGAAATGAACATTTTCCCAATTGTTGATTTTAACCTTGCAAATCAATTTTAAAAATAATAAAAAAATAATATTTTCCAAACGTTTGAAAATTGGTTATGAAAACATTTGAAAATAAATTTTTTCCAAGCTTAAAAATTGAAAGGTTAGAAAGTTGTTTGTTGTGTTGTCTCTAAAACATTAGGCTGACCCAAAAATAAATTTTTTGTAGAACAAGTCAGTTTTAACCTTCCCCTCCAGGTGCAATTTTTTATTAGTCTAGACCTCCTCAATCGCCACCTAGAAGCTTAGTATTCTTATGCGATATATCCTCTATACTGCAAAAAAAAAAAGTGTGTAATTTTTTAACACCAAAATTTTTGCATAAATATAATCTTTATTTTTGAAGCAACCTTGAGTATCTATGTATTATGCATCGAAAAAAAACTGCAGATATCGTCTTTAAGAGTCCTTCTAACTTTTGAGATATTTTCGAGATGAATTTAAATTTCGAACCTATCTAATGTTTAGAAATTATATTTATGTATGTTTGTTGAGTCTGCTAACGTTTGGTCAAATACAAAAAACGAATTGTCACAGTGGGTGTATTATTTATTTATACGTTTTTCCGCTAGACAAATTTATCTGATTGAACAACATGTTTTACCTTATAAATACAGATTTGGATTTCTGCAGTAAAAGTGTAAAAGTAAATAACTATTTTAAGTTGCAATTCAAATATTTGCGCTGACAATGCAAAAATTAATGTAAACATGAAAATGAATAATTAATTGAAAACGGCACAATTATTAACTCACTCCAATACACGCATTTAACGAATTGTGCAATTGAGCTGCACAAATTACTTACTTTAATGGGGTAATTAAAATACATTTTATGGATGCAATTATGTTCAACAGCAACAATCCGAAAGTAGGCAAAAACAATAAACCAAATATGCAAACATAAAAATGTAAACATTTATAAAGTTGTACAATTCAACTGTGCAACATCATAAAAATGTTCAAATTATTTTTAAAAAAAAAATTATTCCCAGAAATTTATTTAAAAAAATAAAAATTATATTTGTACTCAACTTGCCTGAAAGCAATAACATTAACAGCAAATGGTAATAAAAAATGTTTAACTGCAAGATGCGCAGCTTTTGCCACTCTACTCCCACGGATTATGTTAATAAATTTCAGCTTAATGCTGGAATTTTTTTTTTTTTTTTGCTTCATTATACGTACTACCAATAAAAACAATTTGTTGATGTTTGCAAAAAAACAATCATTTTTACATATGAGCATGTATAAAAACTTTATTAACTGCACCATTAAAACACGCTTACAAATGGCAACACTACGCGCTGCTTTATGATAAAATAAACAGCAATAAAAATAAACACAAAAGCCAAACGACTAAACAATAAACTCACGTTCTGCACATTTTAATTTAAAAGAAAAAAACTTATTAAATAAATATGAAGAACAAGCATAAAACCTCACAATCAGAAATGGTTATAATTAATAAAATGTATTTGTTGTGTTTTTTGCTGGCTTTGTTGATTTTAAAACTTAACAGCAACAGCAACATGAAGCGCAACAAAAGTAACTTGAGCAGCAACATTGACACCACCAGCAACAGTAGCAACAACAACAACAGCAGCAATAACAATAACGCCACTTACAAAAAGATTGTCATTCAATGCTGCTGAAGGGTGAAAACTCAGTGCACAGTATACCGGTTCGATTTTGTATGAAACAAAACAAAATAATCCCGAAACCGATTCAAAAGTTAGAAAGACTCTTAAAAACCCGGGCTCGAATCCTACCATAGGCAGATCGTTATATTTTTCTTTTTTTATTTCTTATTATTTAATCGCTAATAAACGCTTCAAAATGTTTTTTTTTTTTTTTTCAACACAACGCACAGTGTGAGATTTTGCCAATCTAGGACGTCAAAATGAAAAAAAAACAATGTGCTTGAAAATCGATCATATTTTGAAATTTGCTAGAAAATACCACAATTGTTACGAAAATAAGCATAAAAGAGAATAAAAAAAATGTCATTGGCATATTAACAGCTATGAAACACGTGCTATTGAACAGCATGCAAAAACAAATTTTCGAGCTTGCATCGGTAACAAAACTTTGAGCGATCAAATTAACGTTGTGCGCTTTTGTTTTTTGGCAAAAAGTTTTTTGCATTAAAGGTCAATACTTTCACAAAAAATTTTTGCTATACACAACCCCTACATTTGCACTTAAGTATTTTAATCAAATTATTTTATAATCAGCTAAAAGGTAAGACAAATTTCAAAAATCTTGAATCTTTCGCAGACTATAACTTACAAGTTGGGCGTAGTTCGGTTATGACAAAGCATACAAGATGAGCATACATACTCATAGAATAGACTTAGAAAATAAAATCTTGCCCATTTTTTGCCCAAAGGCTACTTTTTTTACAATGACTGAAGTGTTATACTGAACAATTGCACTGAAACCATAAAAAAAAAATTTATATAATCTTTTTTAAAGTAGTATTCAGATACCATTGAAATGGTAAATGCAAATTTTCAAGTTTGATATCTTCATTACAACCAATTGTTTTAAGTTTTTTTTTTCAAAAAAAGGCACATTTGTATGGGAGGTGCAAGTAGATTTTGTCCGATTTTTGCATCACTGAACCAAACCTCTGCATAAAAAATTAAAGTTCATATACAAAATTTCAACCCGATATCATTGAAACTACGGCTAAAATTGAATTTTGACGTCCTAGATTGGTAAAATCTCACACTATGCAGCGTTAACATTGTTAAAAGTAGGGGTCTGCACAAGACGTCTTGTTTGCGTTTTAAGACATTTCGTTTCAAGATACATTATATTTTGTACCCATTTTTTATTTATCAAATGCTCTAGTTCAGTGTCGTGTGAAAATGTCTTGACAGAACTAGAATTTGAAAGAAAATGAACAAATACTGTGCTAATTTGTCTTGTTTGATTTGTTTCAGTTATTTTAGTTGCATACTGTAGTAGTAGTGTACACTACTAAATGCTAATGGTGTGATAAAAGTGTTTATCGCTCTCTTCTTGTGCCTCTTTTTTGTTTACTCTCTCTCTCTCTCTGTCGCAAAAATGTATGAAAGCTACTACAATTCTGCAAGTGTTACCATATCATAAATTTTACTGTGGTTTCTCTACTCGCACGTTTTACAGTGACCTGAAGTATTTGTTTTTATAAAATAGAGTTCACTGATGTATTTTTTAGAACCAAGTTTATTTTTCACACTGATAAAACAAGACAATGTAAATAGTGTCAAACTGAAATCAGTGTACACGATGATTTGAATCTTGAATTTTTTGGATCAAATGCATCAGTTCAGTGTAAAATGTGGGTGTAAAAAAAGTACACTTTATTTCAAGATGTCTTGCGCAGACCCCTACTTAAAAGCAAATCCGTTTTGAATCCGTTTTTGATATACGTTACGGGTTCGAAACGGATACTCATCCGTTTCTGTGCACATTGGGCTGCATAATTTTTAATTTCTTTTTCTTCATTCCGAGAAAAACCAATTTAGCACTTTTGATTCTACTGAAGGCCCATTTTAGCTAAAAAAAAATATGTTTTTTGGTCATAACTTTATTATCATTACAAAATGGATATTCAAAGGTGCTCTAGAAATAAAGACTATGTTCTGACAAAAATTTTGGCGTTTAAAAATTATAAATTTTTTGTAGGGGTATAGATAATATTCGGGTCCAAAAATCGATTTTTTTACGTTTTTCAATTACACTGTTGGAAAAATTTTTTTTACTCAAAGGTAAGGCATCTTACGAAAATAGGATATCGATCAAAAAATGCTTGGAGTTATTCAAAGAATACGTGTGAATTTTTCAGAATTTTTTTTTACACATTTCATAGTTTTTCAAAAATTGATCAGTTTTCAGTTGTTAAGCCCACATTCATCAGAAAAATTTTAGATTTACTCTAAGCAAAGGCTTGGAATCCTTGAAAGAATAGGTGCGAATTTTTTCAGAACTTTTGTAATTTTTTTTTTATATTTTTTTAGATCAATTTTTGAAAAGTTATAACATCTCAAAAAATTCTGAAAAAATTCACACGTATTTTTTTGAACAATTCCAAGCATTTTTTCCCTTATATACTTTTTTCGTTAGATGCCTTGTAAAAGGTAATTTTTTTAGATTTTGGGACGCGAATATTATCTATACCTCTAAAAAAAATTCATTTATTTTTAAACGTCAAAAATTTTGTAAGAACATACTCTTTATTTATTTAGTAAAATTTTTGCATCCATTTTGTAATGAAATAAAAGTTATGACTAAAAACATGTTTCTTAAAGCCAAAATGGGCTTTGAGTAGAATGAAAAGTGCTCCATTGGTTTTTTTTGGAATTAAAAATAATGCATAGTGATCAATTTCGTTGGTGTAAGTGCATAAATTTTCATTTTTTTTTTAAAACGATATTTCATAATTTTAATGTTATGGCATTGTGATACAATATGAGGCTAAAGTAATGTCATAAATTGATTGGCTGTCATTTTGTTTGAGATAAAACATATTAGGTAAGTTTTCATAAAAAAAATTTTCTTGTAGGTCGCTGTGTTCAAAAAAGACTAAATCTCCTGAGTAAAATGATATGCTTTTTAAAACTGAGACCTTACCACTTCTTTTTTTTTTTTTTTTGCGCAAAATGGGTCATAGATCTTCTAAGGAAATAAAAAATAAGTAAATCAAACGAAAACTAAAATAGCCATTTTCGATGTATTGTCTGTGCTGATTCTGAATCCGGTCTCAAAATTTCTGTATCACATTTGATTTTCAAGATATCCTTACTTAAAAGTGCTCCACACACCGTTTTTTGCTATTTTTGAAGCGATATAACAAGACTAGGTTCTTTTTAGCTATGAAACAGGATATGGTGGTTGAAAGTTTCAGTTTTTTTCTTCAATTTTGAGACCAAATTCGGAATCAGCATGGACAAACACATACATATTCATTGCAAATGAAATTGTTGTGCCCAAAAATCCAAAAATGGATTAAGATGTGCTATAAAAAAAATTCCGCTTTTGATTTAATTATGAGTTTCGAATGACAAGATTTATTCAAAATTCAGCTTAAGAATTTTACAATAAGATTTAAGGTAAACAAAAACAATATTTTATTGATTTAAATTTTGAGATATTGTTTTTTTATATGCCTTAGGTTAGGCTAGGTTTAAGTGGTGGTAAAATAGCCACACATATAACAAAAATTTCCATAGTGACACCAAGTTATCACGGACGTTGTTGCTGATTTGGATTGACAACGCTCCAAGATCATATGTGTATGGTGCGTTGCTAAATACTTAACTGACGAACGTGGTTGAAACTTATTTAGCAACGCCAGTGGCGAAGCGTTGTCAAATCCAAATCAGCAACGAAACGTAGTCAAAACACTCACGAACGTGATAGAAGTTCATTTCAAAACAAATAGACTTTCAGACAACGTCACAATAATGATGGCTGTGGCTGAGTTCACACGAAAGGTTCCAGGTTCAAATCTCCCCAATATCAAACAGAAAAGAATTTATTCAAAATATAAAATTGGAAATTGAAAAAGGAAAATAATAACAGTTTCATTGTCGTTGACAGGAAAAAATTTTAATTAAAAAATAATTAGAAAAAAATTTGTTATTTTTTTTGTAGTTGACTTAGCAACGCGAGTTATTAAACCACTCAAGAACGTAGTTGAAACTCATTTAGCAACGTGCGTTATTAAAATAACCACGAATGAGCCAAGCTAAAAATTTGGATTCCGACGTTGTTAAAATAACCACGTTTGCGCCACTTTTGACAATGTTGTTTTCTCTGTGTACTAAAAGAGATTTCTTTACACCAAAGGAAAAAAGAGTGCTTCAAAAAACATTCTGAAGTGTTTCTTTTTCACCAATAAGCGCTTTCGCTCCATAAGAACTATTCTTTTTTTAACATTGCATGTCCTAGGATGTAAGCCCTCTGAAGCTTACCACAGCCTTACTTCAAAAGACCTTTTGATGCGCTTATTTGTAATGCTGCGGTAAGCGTTTTTTCAATAAAATTAAAAAAAAAAGAAAAAACTAGCAGCACCAGGATTTGAATCCACGACCGTCCGAGTGATAGATAGAAACAGATTATTTTTACCAACTTTTTAGACTGCTACACCAATGCCCGCTAATATGAAGAGGTATTAAATTTGTATATTAAGCAAATGTTGCCAAACAGAATTTGACATTCGAATGCTTACTGACTGCAGCTTTACATAGAATCATTTTGTAATCTGTTTCAATTCAATTAAACAAATAAGAGAAAGGAATGTGAAATAAAAAAATGTTGAACAAAAAATATTTAAAAAAAAAATTAGGCAAAAAAACATAAAAAAGCAATAAAAAAAATCACCCATGCTGGGTTCGAACTCATGTTGTTCTTACTGAAGCCTTACAAAAAATCATTGTGAAAGTGCTTCTAAATCTCTATGGGGACAAGGGCTTTTAGAGTGCTTCGCTCAGAAGCGCTGGAAATTTTTCCTTTAGGGAAATAACATATTTACATTTGGAAACGTACGTTTTTGTTTTGTATGATAAATATAATTTTTCTCCAAAAGCTCAATAATTTTCGATCACTTATCTTGAATTTTTTTTGGAAGGTTGTGAAGAGACACAAAGCAACGCTGCACCGAGTTTCATCAAACCACAAGGAAGGATATTTAAAGTTTTTTGTTTTTTTAAAGTAAGGATCCCATTTGTTAAATTAAATTAAACAATTTCATGAAAGTGCGCCATATGTGTCAAAACAGTATTTTCCCCCAATTAGAAAAACGATAACTCGGTAACTTAGCTTGATAGAAAAAAAAACAAATTCTGTTAGGTAAATGGAAGCTCCTAAGCATCCACAGTCAGCTATAAAAACGGAGAAAGAAAAAAATTTTTTTAATCTTTATTTAATAAATTTACAATTTCCTTAGTTTTGATCACTGTGCAACTGAGCGACAAGGTTACTCTGCATTTTAATCATGAATTTTTTAATTTCCTTTAAAAAGCCACAAATTTTGTTGCCTTTTCCTTGTGATATGGCGGCTTTAAGCAGTGCCTTTTGCTGTTTTACTCTGTTGTTGTTTTTGTCGCTACTGTTGCTTTTCCTACACCCCCTCCCTTCACATACACTAAGTTTCTACCTGCCATACGTTTTGGTCTACTTAACGTTGTGAACAAAAAAAAATTCTAAAATGAAATAAAAAACAATAACAAATTTAATAACATCCCTTAAGGTGCAACTTAAGCAACGAATAAAAAAACCATAAAATTTCCATGTGAAGCGAGTTACCTACTTGTTACGCCGAGTGTTTACACATGTATGCGTGTATTGATGTTTCAACGTCGTCTGTGTATGTATGTGTTGAAGTGTGCTCCTCTTGTGCTGAGTAATAACAAAGTTATTAAGCGTACACCAAGGTATTAATCATACTACCACACTCCATGCACAACGCGTCTATTAAAATTTTGCACACCAAAGTCTGGCTGAGTATAAAAAGCTACCCAGTCGCCAGTCAAAGGAATTAAGCTCTAAAAGAACCTAACTGTTAGAAAACAAACCAAGCGAGCCAGTGGAAACGCTGAGCTTTGGTTTGGTTTTGTTAATCAAGCTAGTGAAAACAAGAAAATGCATCAAACTTGCATTTTTGTCACTGTGTTCGGAAATGTAAGAGACAATAACAGCAAACGGGGAAGCAGGCATCGATTTTTTTGTTAGCCAAACCAACAATCAGAAAACAAACCATACTAGCCAGTAAAAACGATGAGTTTTGAGTTTTGGTTTGTCTTACCAATGTAGTGGAAACTAAGCAAGGCAGCTAACCAGCTTCTTTGTCACTTTATTCGGAATAATAAGATAAGTTAGGAAGCATCACTGTCTCAGGCTAGAATGCTATCAGCATGTATGGTTAGTCCAACTGGGTACTTTATAGCAAATACTTGTATATTGTATGTTTGTACAAGTATCTCAGCGATTATGAAACTTGAGATGAAGCTGTGTGATGAAAGCACAAGCAAAAAATCACTCAAACAAAGCTAATAAATACGCGAAACTTCAACGTTGCTCTCGTGAGTCATTTCTTTATCTTAACGGTTGATTGTCACAGTTGCCAAGGCCATTGCTGACGGCGGCATCTTTAAGGGATTGACATTGAGTGCTTTATGGAAAAAATTGTTTTATACTAATTCGATGCTATTGTCAAAGGTTATATATACAATGAAATTAATTTAAGATAAACTTAGGATTAAAATGGGTAGCAAAGGTGTTTTGTATTTTCCAAACGATGTAAAGCATTAAAGTTTTAACAAAAGTTTGTAAAGGCTAGGAATGATGTTAGTTTTCTTTGAAAAGAACTGAAAATATCGAATAAAGAATATCAACAATTTTCCAATATTTAAAACAATACTAATTCTATGAACTTTAGTCATTATTTGCAAGAATCGAAATTTTCATGAATTTTTCAACTTAGAAAATTATGACAATTTGAAAAAAAAAAACTACTAAACACGGCTATGGTGACATATGTTTCGGTAACTGCCACGTAACCATCTTCGGACCAATTTACGTTTAATTTAATTTATTTTAAATTACATGAAATAACAATTGAACAATTGAACTTTCTGCCTGAGGGACCAGGAACATTTGAAGTCAAACTCTATATATAGCGCATTTATCAACGGACTGCGCTATGTGTCCTCATGGAAATTGATAGCTTTACTGCCTTCATGCACGTTTCATTGTATTATTCTCCATTCTTCCTTATCCGTGTTTAGTAGTTTTTTCTCTTAGTTGTCATAATTTTCTAAGTTGAAAAATGCATGGAACTTTCGATTCTTGCAATTTATAACTAAAGTTAGTAAAATTTTCATATAGTCAATGTAAACCATTTTAATGTTTAAAACTTTTTTCACGCATGCCACATAAAACCACTCGCAATTATTTATAATTGCGAAAAGATTTCATTTACTATATCATTTCTATCGACCGCTAAATTTAGAAATAATGTAGATCTATCAATGAGAATTAGTTGATAGAGCAGCAAATATTCGCAAAACGAAAATAGAACAAAAGTGAAATTAATTGGTCAACTTATAAATAGAATCAATTAAACTATTCCTTGGGCAAGGTTATGATAATAACGATTAAGAATGACACACATTTTCTTACAATGAGGAAGATTTTTTATGAAAAGCAAGTAAACCATGAAAAAATGGGATAAAAATGAGATTTCGATTCATTTAATGTCAAAAATATGGTCATAATGGAATTCAAAAATTCGGCAAAATTTTGAAACTCTTCGATGAAAGTTTTTAAAAAAATTTGTGTTGTCATATAACTTCAAAAATGGCGGAAAAATTAATTTGTTTTTTTATACAAAAATAGAGGGATTAAAAAAGAGGAAAAAGTTTTTTTAGACTTTTTTACAGTAAGGTAAATATCATAAAAATATATTAATATTTTTGACTTAAAAATTTAAGTAGAAATATTTTTGTTTGGACAGACATTTGCTTGATGTACAAACTTTATACGACTTCATCATAAGGGCCAGTAGTGCAGAAGATATGTTTCTATCTATCACACGGACGGACAAAATAGATGGGCATTTTTCAATGGGGCTTTAACTTATTTTCCGCCACTTCTTTTACTCAATTAACCTTTTTATTACAACAATTTAGCAAAAAAAAAATGCTGAAATTTTTGGTACGATATGGGTTAAGGGGTATGAAAACTGTAAACGCTTTAATTTCAGGAGGTTTTATTTTATTAATTAATTTTATTAATTAAGAAAAATTGGCTTGACATAAGTATAAATATAAAACTTTGTAAATATATGTATTAATTGAAGTTAGTACTACATGAAAAAAAAAAATTAAATTTTCACTAAATTATAGTTCATAAAACAAAAGTAAAAAATTAAAAAAAAAAAACAGCTACGTCCTTCCGTAGAGACATGTTTTTCTACAAAATGCCGTTGGGATCAAGTCAATTGGACAAAAACTCTTCAAGTTATGCTGTCAACGCGGTTAAAAAAAGTGGTTTCGTGAAAATGGCGTTTAAGGTTTTAGAAGAGACAAATTGTATCAATATCAAATTTTTTCATGTAATACTAACTTCAATTAATACATATACAAGTTTTATATTTATATGTCAAGTCAATTTTTCTTAATTACAATAATAAAATAAAAACCACCTGAAATTAAAGCGTTTACAGTGTTCATACCCCTTAAGGTAAATATCATAAAAATATATAATATTTTGACATTCAAATTCTAGAAAAAATATTTATGTGTGGACAGATATTTGCGTACCATAAATACAAATTGTATATCTTTTCTTCCAATGGGCCAATAGTGCAGAAGATATGTTTCTATCAATCACACGGACAGACCACGGCTCAAATCCTAATGCGGTCAGTTCGTTTTTTTTTTTTTTTTTTTTGTTTGTTTGAACATTATAGTTCTTGAATGGTTCATTATTATTTTTTTGTTGTTGTTTATTGGGTAAAATCTATTAAAAATATTAGTACGTACAATTTCTTTTCTCTGTGTAGGAAAAAATTTAGAGTTTTTGTTGTAAGTAGAAACAAAAAAAAAGTTATGTTTAAATATCTAAGAAACTGTTCTATAATATGTATAGCATAAATAGGATTTAAAAAAAAATTTCGATAAGTTTCGATTCTATCATTTCATACTATGAATTAACAACAAAATTAAATTTCAAAACTGTCAACAAATGTCCTTTTTTTAGTTTATTAAGAGAAAAGCTTTTTTCTTTCAAAAGATCAGTTTAACTCCAGTCAAAGGATAAACTTCCCAAATAAAGTTAGCAAGCTACATTTTTACACAAGCCTTTGTATTGATGTCCTTTGAAGTCATACGTATCCTCATTCTGGAGTACAGTAACAGATCTTATAGAAGCTATCTGTACCTACTAAAAGCAACAATTTTTCTCAAAATTTTTTTATGCAACTTGGTTCAATATATTAGAAAATGATTACGTAGGCTGCTCGATATATTTCTGGCCTAGGCAACACTAAGTGTTGCCAGATGCAATCTGACATTTCTACTGGAAAGTTTGATATTTTTTAGCATAAGCGTACACAGAACGTTTTGACGTACGACCATCATTTGTGTTGTTTAGAGTGACTTGAAAAAATCAATTTGGCAAAAAAATGGAATTAACTCGTGAACATTTTCGTGCGATAATTTTTCACAACTTTCGACGTGGATTATCACGACAAGAGTGCATCGATGGAATTAAATCTTTGTATGGCAATAAAGCACCATCCTATAGCACTGTGAAAAATTGGCTTAATGAATTCAATCGTGGCCGACGCTCGCTCAAAGACGAATTCCGTGAAGGTCGTCCAAAAATGGCCGTTGTGCCAGAGAACATTGATGCCGTGCGTGAACTGATAATGCAAGATCATCATTTGACATACCATGACATAGAAGCATCCTTGCACATTAGTTCCACTCCAATACATTTGATTTTGCATGAACAACTGGCCGTAAAAAATGTTTGTTCTCGTTGGATCCCGCACAATTTGACAATCGCTCAAAAAAAGGCTCGTGTCGATTGGTGCAACGAAATGTTGAAAAAATACAGTCACGGTGCTTCAAAAGACGTTTATAAGATTGTCACAGATGACGAATCATGGATCTATGCGTATGAGCCCGAAACAAAACAGCAATCGACCGTGTGGGTCTTCGAAGACGAGCCAAATCCAACGAAAGTTGTTCATGGGAAAAGCACTTCGAAGCAAATGGTCGCCTGTTTCTTCGGCAAAACTAGTCATGTGGCGACTGTTTCTCTAAAGCAACGTAGGGTGGTCAGTTTTGAGTGGTACACCACAATTTGTTTGCCTGAAGTCTTCGGAGAAATTCAAAAAACGAACAAGAGAAGACGAATCATTGTTCACCATGGCAATGCGAGCTCTCACACATCGGCTCAAACCAGCGCCTTTTTGACCGGTCAAAACGTCGAATTGATGGGTCATCCACCGTACAGCCTTGACTTGGCACCCAATGACTTCTTTCTATTCCCGCACATCAACAAAAAAATGCGTGGTCAATGATTTTCGTCACCAGAAGATGCTGATGAAGCGTTCAAAAACCATGTTTTGGAGGTGTCTCAGTGGAAGTGGAAAAAGTGCTTCGACAATTGGTTTGAGCGCATGCAAAAGTGT
The DNA here is from genome assembly GCA_951812925.1 of Calliopum simillimum. Lineage (NCBI taxonomy): Eukaryota > Metazoa > Arthropoda > Insecta > Diptera > Lauxaniidae > Calliopum > Calliopum simillimum. Next base: position 110,983,438 of record OX638368.1, read on the forward strand.
ATAAATCATGCTGGAGAATACTTTGAAATACAATTAAACCATTTTTGATGATAAATATTCGCATTTTCATTATTAGGCCAGAAATATATCGAGCAGCCCACGTAGAAAGAAGTAATGAAAGCTTATTTTTGGGATATATTGAATGTATTTCAGGTCAGAACTCCACAAAGTTGATTGTAAATGTTTACATGATACAGTAGACCCCGCTAAATTGACCCCCTTTTAATTGTCTTCCCCGGATAATTGAACTAAAAAGATCCTAGTGAAACTGTCCTCATTGAAAAAGGCACCCAAATCCTCTGTTAATTGATTCCCGCTAAATTGGTTTCCCCGGTTAATTGATAGGAAGAAAATGGTTTCCAAATGAAAAATACATGTAAAATCCCCTTTTTAAAAGATTTACAATATTAAAAGTAACAGAAATTTTACTGATGGGAAAAATCTGAACAGTTTTAATTACAGCTCAATAAAGATTTTAATCCTACTCCGAACTGGCTATGGCAAAAGATTCATGGATTTTGAAAAGGTTTTGATCAAGCTGATATTTTTAGCGTTGACGAAAGTGGATTGTGCTTTACATACTATGTCTAGAAGAGGTAATGTCCTTAAATATTTTAAATAGTCATAAACACGTCTGTTGCTTTTTTATTTCTAATGCCAGTGGAAATTATAAAGAATTTTAAAATTTGACACTGAATAACTTATATGCACACAACTAAAAACTTGTACCAACATTATTCTATAGAAGTCACGTGCTGATGGAGTCGTATTACATATCCTAAGCTATCGGTTCCCATATACATTTCAATTACACCTAGTTTTTCCAAATTTATTTGCTCAGCTCTAAGTCTACTACGCAATTACCCGAATTTTGTATCATTTCAAAATAAATTACCGTTAAAACTTTCTGCCCACAAAAAAACATCGGTGCCATGCATTTCAAATTGAACAGGGATATCTAGTAGACCATAATAATATGCTTTTACTTTAATCGCGATTTTCATTTCGGTCGTAAACAGTGTTTTTTTAGTGAGTGATTTCTAATAATTTTGTAGACTACCAACAGAAAATCAAAACTGTACGTCGTTTGGTTTAGTCTCGGACTTAATGGGTTAATTTTCTTTATTTTGTTTTAAGGTGAATTGAAGTTCCCTTTTTGTACCTAATGCACTTTTTAATGTACAATATACATGCATATTTTTGTATTCGTTTTCTTCTTATGGAGCTTATGAGTTAAAGAAATTTTAATGCTTTGAACACATAGAAAAAAACATTATATTAAAACTAAAATTGCCGAGTGCTAATTTTTTCTATGCTTAATTGACTTACTTGATTAATTATCCGGAATACTTTTAATTGATGAGTCGGATCAATTAAGCGGACCCCGCTTAAATGATTCGCCGGTAAATTCAACCGAAAAGTTTGCATTTTTCATCAAGTCAATTAAGCGGGGTCTACTGTATAAGCTGAGTGTTTTTCTGATAGGCTATGAAAAATAAAGACACAAATTTTACCGAATATGTGTATCAGTGATTTTTTCATTTTATGTTTTTTACAAAATGGTTAGAAAATAATACATTAAAGTTGAGTTTCTTTTAGCCTTTTCTTCTGTGTTCGTCGTCGAGTTTTTTTTTTTTTGTAAATGTGGTTTTATTCTTTATGTTATGCAATCTCAAAGTTTGCAGTTCCCATCACAAAGTCATTTAATTTTAAAATAGCAAAATTTTTACAGTTTTGCATATATGTAAAACAAAAACTACAAAGCAAATTCTCTATAGTTTACTTTAAAGGTAAGAACATGTGCAACATTTCATAATCAGATGGTTTTTCCATAAAATCTCAAAATTTCATATAAAATGCGAACTTTTAACTTTGAAGAGCCATAAAATGAAAAAAATCACTGCTACACGTTAGGTCGGGTCGATGAAAAAATAATTGGAAAAGTCGACCTCTATTTGAGAGTTTACTTACTATGATAATAAATAAATTGCTTTAAAACGAATACAATGGGCAAAAAAAATTGGAAAACAACAGAGCAGCAGCAGGATCAGCTGTTTCTTATTGACAACTAGAATTAAGTTTTGTGCAACATTTATAGCGACGAATTTCGCCCGACGAATATTAGCTGTCAATAAAAATTCGTCAACGAAGTTCGCTCTGTTAAACACAATCAGAGTGACGACTGCAATAGTTGTTTTTATTTTAAATTGTTGTTTATGTTTTCTGATGACAATTTTAATAAATAAATGTTTTATAAAATCTCATATTCTTTGAATTTTTTCTAAGAAATCCAAAAATTTTATATTAAAAACGCTGGCGCCGGCGACAAAATTAAAACTAAATCTATTGCACGAATATTCGTCGGGCAAATTTCGTCGTCCGGTGTAGTTGTGTTCAGTTTCATATACTCTTGTATGTTTTATTTTTGACAGCGAATATTCGTCGGGCAAAATTCGTCGTACGCACCAATTGTGTTTAAGCTATTACCTTTTAATTTTGTGGAATATTTTTTCAAATTGTTTTTATCCACTGTATTAGTTTTTAAGTAATTTATTTATTTATTTTTTGAAAAGTTTCCTGAAGATAACCATCAAAGATAGTCGAAATAATGGAAGGAGGAAATTTTAATAAATTTTTCAAATAATTTAGACCTCTAGCGCGATTAATGAAATCATATTTACTACTTCTTTAGTAGGGTAAGGGAGGGAAATATGGACTACGTGGGTAAAATGGACCACACGGTTATTTCCCACTGCATACATAGGATTTACCGTTATTCATGTTCAAACTTAACGCTAATACCTAAAGCTTATAATAGGGCAATTTTAGCGTTCGGTGAAGTCGCATTTTTCTTTAAAGTTGATTTTTCTAAAAAAAAGATCAATGATAATTTTTTTCTAGTGAGCATATTTCATTATTTCACTTTAAAGAAATCGCGTTTTTAAATAAATGGTTAATTATATAAAGTCAGTGAATACCATTTATATTTTATTAGCACAAATAATTTCATTAACCAAATGAGTTTTTGACAAAAAACCATTTATTTCACCAACACGAGCTGTGGGTAATATGGACCACCAAAGAAAAAAGCCTCAAAAACAAATGTATTTATCATCTTTGTCAGATGGGGAATCCAGTTGCAGTTTTCATGACGAGTCTGATGGTCATTATATGTAATTCGTTAACTACAAAGTAAAAAAAATTATAAAAAATGCATATAATGTAATACCCTTTACTCAGAAGATCGACGTGGCGAATTTTGGGTTGAATGTGTAATCTGACGTTCTTGGAGTCATGAAAAAAGTGCCGAATGTGGAAGTGACATTTTTATATGCAACTTCTGTACCAAATGGACTATATGGTCCATATTACACTACACTTTTTTTATCTTCATTTTGAGTATTTTCAGTTTTTTAATTTTTTTTCTTTATCCTGATGAGATATTTATCTAAAAGCGAATTAGAATAAAGGTAAATTGTTTCCTTTACTGAATGACATAAAATTAATTGTTTTGTTTTATGTATTTTGCGTTTTATTTAAAAAAGAAAGATGGGTGGTCCATATTTCCCTCTCTTACCCTACTAAATGACCTATTTTTGACCTTCAAAAATATTTTTTAGAAAAGAAAACAAAACCATCTTTCACATGCCCCCACAATTAAGATGGTGCTTTTAAACATCGAAACCATCTTCCAAATTTCAGCAAAATCGGTAGGAGTGTAGCAGATCTTGTTGCGCTAGGCATGGATTATTAAAATGTAAAAATATCAAATATTAGTTTTGAAAAGTCCCAATATGTGTGTCAATAGTAAGCTCTTCAAATTACCGTTAAACTATTTTTTTATTGAAACTTACGCTAAAACTCTCAAGAACTTGCTAAGTTTCTTTACAAACTTTTAAATACAAACTGCGTAACCAATGCAATGATTTTTTTATAGCCTTTAGGCGCCTGCACGCAAGTTACAATTAAATTATTAGCATATATGCTAAAATATTACATACATATGTACAACAACAGCAGCAACAACAAAAAAAGTTGTCAATAACATTGAATAAATAACAAGAAAAACACTTAAAATACCAGTATTTTTTGAATGTAGGCCTTAAAAGTAATCAATGCAATCAAAGACTTGCAATCAACTTACCAAATTGGTAACATGAAAATGTGCAAATTTATTGCTGTTTTTGCAAATTTGTAGCAAATCGCTGGAAAAAAAAAATGATTTCTTTCTTAACTTGAAGAACTGAAGCTTTGATTTATTTTTTATTTGTTAAATTGTTGTTGTTTTTTTATTTTTTTAACTTCATAGTTGTTATATTAATTCATGAATTGTTGTTACTTACAAGAGGCGTTCATTTTTTATTTATTTAGTAGCCGGTATATTTGTTGACCTACAACACTTATTTTACACAATTTAAATATTTTTTTTTTTTTAATTTTAATTTTCTCTTATATATTTATATAACATATATATTTTTTTTGCTGTATAATTTTCAATTTTTCACTTTAGGTTGGTTGTCACACACATTTTATGTACGAACATGAACAGTGAACACACCTCCAGCTATTGATACGCACAGTAGGTACAATTTATTATGCATAATAATTTCTTGTTGCTATTGAATGTAGTTTAACAAATTTATTTTAGTTTGAGTTTGTTAAATTTTTTAAACAATTTTAAACATTTTTGTTTTCGAATTTTATTTTTTACTCCGAGCGAACTTAATCAACTGAAAAACTTTTGTCAATATAAGTTGTTTCTAGCATCAATGCATTATTTTGTGCCAAAAAATTTCAGCTACGGATTTCATTGTATGCATCATCATACATCATTATATCCGAATACAATAACATTCATTAAAAGTATAAATAGTTAATTAAATGAAATAAAAATTCACTTAATGTTGTGTTTCTTTTGGTGCATAAGTCATTAAAAATATTTGACAATAATTCTCAAGACAACTGATTTATTATTTATATCTGCGAGTATATTAAAGAGTGTAATTTCAATTTTAATTCATATCACATACAAACTTTCTTTATGATTTGGTATCCAAATACATTAATTGAAGAGTTCACGGACAATCGTTGAAAGCAATTGAAGTGTTAACAATCAAAACGTGATTCGTTCATGGAAAATATGAAAGAAATATTTTATATAAATAAAATATAATATATTGATATAACCTTTATGCAAAATACATACATTAGATTCGGCTTTGAAGATGATAAAACTGAAAAAATGTTATCAACAATGCCAACACTATGAAATTTCGGGAAAGATACTGGCTTTCCGGTATAGTTTTGATTCTTATAAACAGAACTCTGCTGATAGAACATTTTTTGCCAGAACTTCGTTAGCAGAAATGCTAGGAGTAACAGGCTGCCGAAAAAAATTCTTCGCCACTCACAACCTATACAGGGTGGGTAGAAATCGATAGAACCCCGAAAAATGTAAGATTCCTGGGGCTTTTCCGAACAACTTTTCTAACAAAATGTTAGACAAAAAATATTTTAACGTTACTCCGCTTTTAAAATTAACTCTGTTGGTTTTACGAACTTCGAAAAGTGGCTATAGAAAAAGTGGGTTACCGGACATAATCCCAACGGACATAATCCCCACTTCGTAAATGAGGACTATGTCCAAAAATTTTTCGGTCATAATCCCCATTTTGGTATTGGGGGTTATGTCCGACAAATTAAATTAAGATTGAACAAAATTTTTGCAATAAAAGTGTTGGACATTATAGACTAATCCACTTACCCATACTTCTATGTGAAATTATTGTGCTAGCAAACCAGATGTTGGATATGATTGACTTATCCGCGGCTGAAGGCCGCCGCGAAGCCGGTATTGGATTTTTGGGAGCTGAGCTGAGTTGCGGCTGTTGTCAATAACAAAATAAAGTGTTAGGAAATATCGTTTTGGGGACTATGTCCGTTTTTTCTGGGGACTATGTCCGAAAAAATTGCGGACATAATCCCACTTTAAGAAACAGGGACTATGTCCGAATAATTTGTAGCCATTATCCCCATTCACTACCATGTCACGGCAACGAAAAAGTGGTTCAGAATAGTCCCTTTCTGGAAGATCATCCTATAGCTTCACCGTGCGACTAAAGAACGACTTATCTCTTTAATACTATAGTCTATTCAGCATCGAGGTGACACAAAACAAATGGGATTAGTGGGAGGCCCTAGCAAAACTAGATTTCGTAGAAGGGCAAGCGAATTGAGAGATGATGATACAGATAGATCTCCTAACAGTTTTATCACACGTCGTTGGATTCATTTTAGCAAAGAGGTTTTTGAAGCGCCAGTTAAATTTTGATGAAATAAATCGAGGGGAGATCAACTGGTATGAAGTATTTCTTTCACCGTTTTAGAAAGCCTGGGCATTTCAGATTGGATTGAATCGATAACCCATGAACACCAATACTGGCTATATCGAAAATAATAGGAGGGAGTAAGCAATCCATTTGTTTGTGAGACAATAGATAACATTGAGTTTTTCCAGCGCTAAAAACAATTCTATTCGCACGACGGTAGTTGCTAGGGTTCATTTTCTGGCTTTTTTTAGGGACAGACTAAATATATAGTAGGCAACCTTCTAACATGAAGGAAATTCACCCAAAGTATATGAAATATTACAAAGATTGCGCAATCGACTGATTTACCGTCAGGAACCGGGGTTTTAGTAAGGTTGAGATTTGCAAGAACCCTTTTAACGGTCGAAAGTGTATATTCGGCATTAACGAAGTTTTTGTCCATATGAAGTAGAGCTGGCTACGGTTCGTTTTTTTTTTTTTTTTCAAAGCCCGCGTGCTTTTACTCTTCGATGACTAGGTCGGGTCTTGAAATCGAATTTTGTGTTGGCTTTGTGTGGGCCCGGGCCTAACGACAAAAAACCCGAAAATAAGAGGCCCGTAAACGCCCGTAAAGGCCCGTAAATTACGGGAAACTTGAGAAGCATAAATTTGAAAAAAATTCTGTTCTTACATAAAAAATATGTAAAATAATGTTTAAATGAGGGGCTAAAAATTACCATGGATTAAGTCAAGTCAAACAAATCGTCTTATTAGATTCGACCTAAAAACTCAAAAAAACACTTCATGTATAACGTTTGTTTTTTCTTCATTTGAAATTGATCAATAAGTTACAATTTTTGAAAATCACAAAAAAGTGTGAATATGTCATAATATGGTAGTATTGGGCCGGGTCGGGTAGAGCTCGGCCTTTGACAAAAAATATTCATACGAGCAAGGGCTTTTTTACAAGTGCTAGTTTCGTGTTCATGCCGGGCCGGGCCGGTCTTCAAAAATTAGGCCCGTGCCCAAGCTCTAATACGACTGACTATTATCGGGGGGATATGAGTTTTGAGCAAACATGGTAGCCTGAAGTTTAGTCTCACCAGCCGGGTCAGTGTTGAATTTTTTCATTTGTCAAAAGACGGAGGCGTCTGATTTTTCACCGTTTTGACAAAAATCAAACGATTGGCTGAAAGCTTTCAGAACACCTTTCTTCACAAAGTTTTCATATTTAGCTGCTTCTGATAGACTGAAAAAATCATATTCTAATGGCTTATACAGCCTGAGATAAATAATGAAAACATACAGTCAGCCCAAAGTTGTAAATTGCATAAAAATTACAAATTATGGAAAGCATTGAAAGGAAAAATAGTTACACTATATACATTAGACTGATTCAAAAAAATCGAAGGTTTTCAAAACCTCGATTTTACAATCTAAATGTCTTCATTAAGCCGAAAAATGAAGCCCCAAAAAATTTCAGCTCGATCTAAGCATTTTAACTGGTCGCTCAGCGAGCATTTTGATTTTACATTTGAATAAAATTGAAAAATTCATTGATTTTACCTATTAACTAGTGTAGGTCACTACAGAGAGATCTAAATGTTATAAGACTACGTGTGCAAAATTTTATTACCTTTCAGAATCCGGCGTCAGAATTAAGATTGGTGGCTTATTTCGGGAGCTGTGAGCAAATTAGTGTCGAAAAACGTGGTTTTGCGTAAATCGTAAATCATATTTACATACAATCAAAATGCTCGTTGAGCGACCAGTTAAAATGCTTAGATCGAGCTGAAATTTTTTGGGGCTTCATTTTTCGGCTTAATGAAGACATTTAGATTGTAAAATCGAGGTTTTGAAAACCTTCGATTTTTTTGAATCAGTCTACATATTATACATACTTAGTATGAGTATTTTTTGTTTCAGCCGCTATTTCGTTTATTTTTTTAAGTGAAAACAAAATGTAAATTCTGTCTAATTCCACAGAAATATGGCCGCCATAGGATTGAACAATGTTTTAAAGAAACACTTAATTCTTTTTTATATTTTTGTAACAACTTAAGCTTTGACTTATTACAAACAACGATGACTACTTTTTCACAGTAAACATTTACAATAAAATTATTAGATAAACAATTATTTAATGAGCAATCAAAGTAATTCAATTATTTTATTTATTATGTTAATATCATAATAAAAAAACATATCTGTTTTGTGCACATGTGTTATGAATTAAAATCGAAAAATTATATTTTCATTACTTTTTAATTACTTAAAGGTTAATTAAGACTTCATAGAGAATTATTTGTTTTTAATGTAAATGATATTTTGCAGACTAATAAAAATAATAACTGCTACTTATGCCAAATACGTAACGATACGCTGGGATTTTGTATCTTAAATTTTAAAATTTTTACAACAATTCAGTCAGTTTTGCAATCAAACTCATTGAGTTTGTTGTTTTTTCATTGATCATTATCATTAAAAAAAGTGACATTCGTCTCGCACAAAGTTTTCTCATATGCAAATTTTCGTATAAAATATTCCTTACACGTTCGTTGATATCGCTATGATCTCAACTAATTACATCGCTCAGTAAAATCTTTGACGTTTTTTGTATTATATGCCTCAATTAGATGTCCATAACCTGCACCACTAGCCATCAATAAAAGGTTAATTAGGATATGTGCCATAATGGTGTTTTAAGCCATTCTTGTACTTAAGCAGTTTATGCAAATATTTTTTAATAATGTTTGATAAAATTTTGTTTGGGAACATTTTGGTAAACTGGTTAATTTTGTGGAAAAACAGAGTTCAGAAAAAAAATAATTTTTGTTGTTAGTATACAACCAAAAACTTAATATTTCTAAAATTTGGACAGATTTTTAAGATTTGGTCTGTTATGGTGAAAATGTTTTTTTTTTATGTAAAATTCGAAATTTTCTTCTGAAAACCAAGTGTGTAGGAATATCCATTTCGTAGTCAGGACTCGCCGGTCGTCTTTCAGTGTTATGTATATGGGCATTTCTCAGAAACTTTTAACCTATAGTTGTCGTCAAGCTTTCATGTCAAACACGTAAAATGCATTTAATTCAAATAGTAATGATTTTTTGTGAATTTTTTGTAAATGCACATACTTGTTAATGTTTGAACAATATGTCCGTAGGCCAATATTCACAAAAAATCATTACTATTTGAATTAAATGCGTCTAAGATGTTTGACATCTGACATGCTTGACATCAAAACTTGACGACAACTATAGGTTAAAAGTTTCTGAGAAATGTTCATATATATATTGTCGCCTGAGTTATCTTTTGCCCCATATGCATGTTGGTGTATTTTGAGAAAATCTAAAAAGAAAGTTTGAACCTTTTAGGTCAAAATTGAAATTGTAACTAAATTGTTTACTGATAAATTGGCTAACTCTGTGCTAAATTTCGAAAATGGAACTAAAGTACTTTATGAGATATTCGATATTTTATCAGATAATGATTTTGACCATCAAGACCAAGATTGCTTTCTAGTCTTGAACATTTTTTGCTTATTAATAGGTATGTCACGCCCCTTTCAAGCATTGAGTCATCTCTCTATTCGAAATTTGGCATCTTTAAAATCCAACTGCTTTGGAAAAATAAGGTTTGGAAATTTTGAATAGGTACTCAATAATCTTTAGAAATTTTTTCCAACACCAAGACCAAGACTCATTTTCCACAGCAGTCTTAGTCATGGTTTTGGTTTGCTTGAGTATCAATTAGGGAAAATCTTACAAAGAGCGAAGAAAAAAAGCATCACTTGCGTTGCTAAATGAGTGTCTACCATGTATGTGAGTGTTTTAACTAAATTTGGTTGCTGATTTGAATTTAACAACGCTCCAAGATCATATTTAAGTGGTGCGTTGCTAAATCACTCATGAACTTGGTTGAAACTTATTTGGCAGCGTTGTTTGATTCAAATCAGCAACGAAACGTGGTCAAAACACCACAAAACGTTGTAAGATCCAAATCAACGACGAAATGTAGTCAAAACACTCACGAATGTGGAAGAAGCTAATTTCAAAACAAATAGATTTTCAGTCAACCTCACAATAAAGATGGCAGTGGCTGAGTTCCAGGTTCAAATCCCCCCAATGCCAAACAAAAAAATATTTATTTAAAGGAAAAATTGAAAATTAAAAAAGAAAACAATATCAGTTTCCTTGTTGTTGTTGACAAGAAAAAATTAAAATTAAAAAAATAATAAAAAATTTAAATTTTTTTTTGTCTTTTATTTAGCAACGCACGTTGTTAAATCACACACTAACGTAGTTGAAACTCATTAAGCAACGCGCGTTGTTAAATCTGCTACGAACGAGCCATGCTCCAAACTTGGGTCGCAAGAGTTAATGCAACCACGTTTCTGCCACTTTCGAAAATGTTGATTTCTCTGTGTACATAATTTTGCCACATCCCCCAAAAAAAAATTCAACATGTCACAGAAGCTAAAGCAAATAGTTAGATCCTGTTTCAGAACCTATAAATCAGTGGTCGGCAAATTAATGAGTGAGAATTTATGTTTGACAGAAAATAGATAGAAGAAAGAAAAGGATAGCGAGAGCTAGGTAGATTTTTGAGTGCACAATTGTGCTATAGAATGCCGATCACTGCTATAAATGAAGTCTTTAGTCAAAATGAGAAAAAAAAGCGTATGAAGCAAAAGAGAACTCAGACTACGATATGTACTGAACTTTTATTCGAGACATTTGGTTTTTATTTGTTAATTTAACAATATGGATCGTTTGACATCTGCTGAGATTGTGAGTATTTTACCGAACGTATATTTACAGGTCTAAATCGGCCACCAAGACCAAGCAATTTGTCACCGCTGGCTGAGCTATTACGCTATATTTGCCGACAAGTCGTTGAAAAATACCTTAAAAGAACTGAGTCCTAAAAGATGCTCCGTAGAAAAAAAAATCGCAGAAACAAAGTGGAACTTTTTTTTTGGCGTTCTAGCTTATAACATATTACCCAACGGGAAGAAAGGAAACTGCTTCCAAGAGAGCGCAATAGAAGCACATCACTCGTAGCATACAAAATTTTTCAAATCCTAATTCTTTTCATTGCTGTTAAAAGTTAATAAATCTACCAAAAGTTACAGAAAAAATGTAATTTTTGTGAAATGGTACTTAAAATTTTGAAAAACTGCCATGTGCTTCCAAATGTGTGCATCCACTCAATTTCTACGGAAGCATATTTGAAGCGGATTTCATGTGCTTCCAAAGATGTGCATCTCCGCAAGGACGTGCTGTGTTGAAAAAGATAAGCAGTGTGAACAGCAGTGGAAGCAGCTTTTCGCTTCCCTGGAAGCGCAACTGAAGTCGTTTCAACGTACTTCCTTTTCCCATTGGGTAGGTACTTGATAGAAATTTTAAGTTTCTTAGGAATGCGCCACTTCTTGCGTTATTTTTTTTTTCTTTTGTAGAACAGTGAATTTGTGGACTATCTTCTTTGATTTAAAATCAACACGAAAAATCCTGTAAAATTTTGTTTCTTAACTCACTACCCAACGGGAAGAAATGAAGCTGCTTCCAAGAAGAGCGCAATAGAAGCACATCACTCGTAGCATACAAAATTTTTCAAATTCTAATTCTTTTTATTGCTGTTAAAAGTTAATAAATCTACCAAAAGTTAGAGAAAAATTTAATTTTTGTGAAATGGAACTGACAATTTTGAAAAACTTCCACGGAAGCGTATTAAATATGATTCCAAATGTGTGCGTCCACGTAAGCGTATTTGGACCGTATTTCAGGTGCTTCTAAAGATGTACATCTCCGCTGGGACATGCTGTGTTAAAAAAGATAAGCAGTGAGAGCAGCACTGGAAGCAGCTTCTTGCTACCCTAGAAGCGCAACTGAAGTCGTTTCAATGCGCTTCCGTTTTTCGTTGGGTAGATTTGGTATAATTGATTCTTAACTATTATAGCATATCTCGCGCCGTGGGAAAGGACTCTTATCTTACAGAAATCAAAAAACTTTTTTTTGCATTTTCTAAAACCAAAATATTATTTTGATTAAAAATAATCCCCGCAACAGGAAGAAGTGAAGCTGCTTCTGAAAAGAGCGCAATAGAAGCATATCTCTGGTAGCATACAAAATTTTTCAAATGCTATTTGTTTTTATTGCTTATAAAAGTTAAAAAATCTACAAAAAGTTACAGAAAAAAAGTAACCTTTGTAGAAGCACACATTTGGAAGCATATGAAATAGGCATCCGTGGAAGTTTTTCAAAATTTCAAAATCCATTTCACAAAAATTACTTTTGTTTTGCAACTTTTGGTAGATTTATTAACTTTTATAAGCAATAAAAACAAACAGCATTTGAAAAATTTTGTATGCTACCAGAGATGTGCTTCTATTGCGCTCTTTTAAGAAGCAGCTTCATTTCTTCCCGTTGGGTAGGAACATTTAGTAGGAAATCATACAAAAAGTGCAGTCTTTTTAGAGAGCATGCCTATAAGTACAGCTCCACTTTTAAGGTTTTCTTTGTACAGAAAACAATTGCATGCATTCAGCTCATAAATTAAAACTTTTAAATTTATTTATTTTATGTTTTTTGATTTATTTTTGTTGATTTAATTTTTTTAAGAAATTTTAATAAAAAAATTTCTATATTGTTTAAAAAAACCGCAAAATTGGTGACACACGCGAAATTTGCTTGAACATTAAAAAGCGATAAAAATAAAAATATCTAAATTAATAATATTTTTAAAAAAAAATAGTATACAAAATAGTTGTTGTTGGTTTTTTTTCGCAAATTGCGACGTGACACACGTGAGCTGCATTCAACAAATTGTTTTACGGTTTAAACAAAAAAAATGTTACAAAATTTTTGTTAAAACGATGCGAGTTTTGTAAATAACAACAATAACAATAACAACAACAGCTGTTACAAATAGATGGATGCTAAATATTTTTGTAGCAACATTGATAAAAACACATATGTTTACGGGGAATTGCATATGTATGAGTGTTACGACATACTTGAAACAAAAAGCACTTTTTTTTAAAAAAAATCTTTACAGAACACGTTTCTTTAATATTTTTCATTTTCTTAAATAATATTTTTTTCGAACTTTTTTGTTTTTTTTTTAATTTCTGCTTACATTTTTAATTAAAAACTTGCAAATTTAAATTTGAAATCCATCAAAGGATGCAATTGAATCATTAACACTTTTGCTCGCGTAGCCTTTACGTGACGAGTTAACAACGACAACTAAACGACCACTTGGCTTACCGTTAGGTAACTGTAGTCATTCAATAAAACATAGGACCGAGTATCCTGCAACAACTAAACACAACAGAAGTAGCAGCAGCAGCAGCAACAACGGCTGCTAGCAACATTGCGTCTCTGTTAATGTTGCTGCTGTTATCGTTCTCTATAAAATTTTCTTCTTTTGTGCGAAATTTTCACTTTGTTTTTGTTGTTGTCATTTCACTTTTCACTAGAATGTGGGAAAAACGTGCTGAAAATTGCTTTTACCGTTAATACGTATTTTGACCCAACCAGCTTGGCGGCATTTTCAACGCAAACTGTTTTTCAGCAACAGCAACAGTCGTAAGCCAGCCGTTAGTTGGTTCGTGTATTTTTGCTCGAGGTTTTTCATGTTTTCCATGCGGCGACGGCGATGTTTTTTCTGTTAACTTGGCCACAACGTGCGAGAGACAAACATCGCAACAATTGAGCTTTTGCTGCTAAGAGCTTACTAAAGCTTTCGCAACATTTTCAACTGCATTTTCATAATTTTCATTTATTTGGCGCATTGTAAATGATATAGTGACTTTATATTTTTTTTAAATTTATTATTCACATAACTTTGATTTTCGTTTAAACTTTGGCGGGTTATGTAAACGAATTTGATCCGTGAAATCAGCAGTGGCTTAATGTTTTTAAGCTTTTTTTAATGCAAGATGAAACATTGGTAATGTCATAATTTGAATTAACCATAACTTTTGCAAATGGTGCAAAACGTCATTGTACTTTAGCATTAATGTTTAAGGCAGAATTTTTGGAACTTTATAAATATTTTGTTTATTTTTTTGTTTTTATTTGAAGAATTTTATAATGTTTCAAAAAAATTCTGAAAAAATTCAAACGTACTTTTTGGACGATTCTAGGCATTTAATGCCTCATACACTATTTTTCGTAAGAGGCCTTGCTTTTGAGTAAAAAAAAGCGTTTTTCCGACACGTAAAAAGATTGCTATGTTCGAGTGGCCATATTTTAATGAATTTTTAACCTAAAAAATGTCTCAATAAAACATTTTAAAGGAAGTTTTATTTTATTTTTTTTTTATAAAAAGTAATGCTTACAGCTATCTCTGACCCATAACATGTTATAGGGCAAAAAGTAAAAAACATTTAAAAATTTTTGTTGACATGGGTTAAATTATTCCACAAAAATTCAACACTTTTCAAAAAAAATCGAAGATGTCAACCTAAATTTTAATCGATTACTCAAAGATTGACCCATCTCCAATTTTCCCAAATAAAGTGCAATATATGGATATCATTGAACTATACATAGTAAGTTTTGGATTCTATACTCAAGTGATTTCCAAGAAGCGGAAGTTCAGAAATGTATCGAAAATCTGCTTAAGTAATCAACATTTAAGTAGGGGAGAGGACTGGGTTGCGAACCGGGATTAATTTTTGGGATCGAAATTTTGACAAAGCAAAGATATCGAAAAATTTCAAGATACCGTTTTAAAGGTGAACGCAATTTTTTTATGCAGAAAGATTAGCGTGTTGATAGAAATTTAATTCTTTACGGGCAATTTTCTAAGAACGCTATTTTTGGCTCTTCCAAAAAAGCAGCTGGTTTGTGAACCATCTGGCGAAAAATACGAAGTAAAACACACATAATTTCATTATAAATTGAGACTTTATTCATTCAGAAGGCCTAACTACATAGACAAAACAAGTAATAGAGACGCCACGTACAGCATATTCATTTTTCAAAAAAATTCTGAATTTTTTTGCCCTCTTTCTGAGTGTCACATTTTTTTTGTTCGTTTTTAAAAAAATTCTGACCTGTTAAATAAACCGTGTTCGCTTCTCAAAAAATGCTGTATTCAAAAAGCAAAAAATTTTGGAATTTTTAACTCGTAAAATTTGGAGGTGCAAAGAATTCTGCATTCAACTGCTGCCAACTCACAGTGCTTCACGTAGAACAAGCTAGGTGGTCAAAATTCATTTACAGATATCTAAATATTAGTAATGAGGTAATGTCAACAATACGCCCCGTACCTAATATACCAACTTCTTTTTGTGTAAATATTTGATGGTGACAAACAACTGAGTGCAGAAGTCAACTCATGAGTGTAAGTTCAATTTCAAATATTTATTATTTTCATTAAGCAATAAAAAACTTGATTTTATTGTGGCAAAATCAAAATTTTGTGACAATTTTAGTGATGGATTTTATAACAAAAAGTGAGGATTATTTGTTCTAATGGTTTTTACATATGAACTGAATCATGTCTATCTTGTTCAAATATTTTCAGAGGTATAGGGCCTTATCGTAAATAAATATTCTCGAGAATTTATTCTCTCACTCCCAATCGCAAATAAAATTTTATGGAAGGGGAAATTTCGCTGGAAAAATTAGGCAATCGGCAATAGTTTGGGAGCGAGTTTTTTTCACATTTATTGAAAAAATTTACTCCCTAACTTTTTGCTAGGGAATAATAATGCATAAATGAAGAATTACAAATAACGTTTGACAAATTAAAAACTTTAGTACAACAATTTAATAGCTTATTGAAATAGCTTTCATATGACACTAAAATCTTTTATATCCATTCAAGAGTTTCCAACTTATACTGGTTCTACTAAAACAACTTTTCACTTCTTTTTCTGTTCACTTTTGATTTTTAAATCCACTAAAATGATTAAAAAGTAATTTTTAATTAAAAATGATGCAATAGCTTGGTTATCTTTTTTTTAAGTTAGGTGTCAAAATCCAGTGGGAAATGGAAAGAAATATCAACGATATTGGCAAAACAGCGTTGCCACGTTTTTTGACCCTCTCTGAGAGTGAGTATATTCTCGAGAATGGAAATTCCCTTTGGAAGTACGATAAGACCCATAGTAAGTTTGTTTTTTAAAGGCGTAGTACCGCCCACTTTTTCATAGGAAATTATTTGTCCTAATTTGTTTAACATATTTGCTTAACATCAGCTGTGTCAAAGAGCTTCGGAGATACAATATGATTAGTTAAATTTTGCGGGGGGCGTGGCACCGCCTATTTTTCTATGCTAACACAATGTGGACACTTCTTTAAAATCGATGAGTTTTTTTCTGAGTCAATGAGGAACAATTACACAAAAAACAAAATCTTATTTTCATAAAGATTATTTTCGTTTTTTTCACATAACTTGAAAACTATAAAAGAAAGTTCACAATTTGTAACAGTTTTGGAATCAGCGGTGCCAAATCAATAGAATTTGAAACCCATGCCCAAACTTCGTGAAGGAGGTAGGCGTGTCCGTTCGTGGATTTTGCTCATATTCACTGATTTTAATAATTTTAATCAAAAATATATCTCCACCAAATTTCAAGAGCCTAGCTCTATTATTTCGACTTATATACGCATGAAACATACTAACTTAAACGAGATATTTTCGGGTAAAAACTTCGAGTAAACGAACAGACTGACTTATTGCACATGCATTTAAAAAAAAAAAAACTCTTGAAAGATTTTTAACTTTTTTCTAGATATTTGAATCGTGACATTTTTCCATCTTGCAATATGAGGCAAATGACCGATATCTATTTAATAAAGTAATGTGTCTCGATGGTACCATATTGTTTATTTTTATGAACATTTGCTATTTTTATTTTTTGTCATAAATTTCAATTACAACAAACAGGGGCGGTTCAAAACTAACTTATTCGCGACTGTGTCTGACTCCATTCGTTCTCATTCTATTCAATGAATGATGACCAAAATAATATAGCAAAACTGAAATGACAACAAATGAAAGAATCGCCCTAAAAATGCGAATGTTATCGTTACTTGATTATTGATATTTATTTTTCCCACTTAGAGATAACGGCTACATGTTTCCAATTTAAATGCTCTACAATCTGGAAAATCAATCATTTGTGATAATGTGGTCTAAAGTACTAACTGACAACAATCAATTTAGCTGCACCTGAGCCTAATTAATGGATGACATATTTTAAATTGATTTGAAATTGTACATTAAGTTACAGTGTAATAGGATTTTCAAAAGCAACAAGTGCCAATTGTCAGTTAAATTGAAATAGATTTTCTACCAAATTCCAATTCAAATGCCTTAAACCAAGACGCTTCTGAATATAAATACCATAATTTATTAGCAATAATTACACTACAAAAACAAAAAAATATACTCAATAGTAAGTCAAATATGGTCAAGGACACTAAAATTGCAAGTGACACCCACTGTTTAATGTAAGAGACTCTGCATAAAGTTATTTCGGTTTGGGTCAGTCACTAAAGGGCAAACAAAGTTTATTGGTTGTCATTTTGGCAACGTCCATCAATTTGTTGTTTTTGCTTTTTCGTCCCCAACTCTGAGTTTACGTTTTTGCAGACGAATGCTACTTTTTACGCAATACGCATTGATTAGACATTTTCTTTTCGTTCTGCCGTGACGACTGCTTCCGTTGCTGTCTGATGTCGTGTCTGTCCGTCTAAAAGTTTTTTGGCGAATTTCAGTCCAATAAATTTTTATTGCTGATCTCCTATTTGGTTTACCGCCGCAGTTATAGTGGTCAGAGTGTCTCCTGGTTTTATTTTCATTAACTTAAGGTGTTATAGCCTGATGTGTCTCATAGTTATATATACGCCTACACATACAATCACAACATATATGTAGTTTACCCAGTAGGAACGACTTAGGAAATTGCTAAAGGCCCTCTGTTTGGCGGTATTTCATGAAGGTTTATAAAAACTTTAATGTTAAAAAAAATTTCAAAACTTATTTCAAAATTTTTTTTTTACTTTTATTCCAAACTGTACAAAAAAACTTAAGAATAAAACTTTTGAAAAAAAAGTCAAAAAAAAAATTATTTAAAAGAACTCCTTAAAATATCAGAAAGCAAAAACTTTTATCTCTTTAAGTTTTTCTTTTGACCAAGACCATAGCAGCCTTGGTCTTGGATTTGATATTGAGTCTTTCTTTTGGTCTTGGACATTAAATCTTGGTCTCGGTCTTGGTCTTGATCTTGAGAAAATTTCTAAAGATTGTTGAGTATTCAAAACCTTCCAAACCTTTCTCTTCTAAAGCAGTTGGGTTTTTAAGATGACAAATTTCGAGAAGGAGCAATAAAGAGAGTAACACACCCATAAACTCTAAATTACAAAAACTGAAAAGCAGTTTTGGTCTTGATGATAATCGTGTCTAAGGCCAAGACCAAAACCATAGCAGTCTTGGTCTTGAAATTAAATATATGTATCGGCATCTTGGTCTTGGCCTTGAAAAATTACCAGGACCAAGACTAATTTTGCAAATCACTAGTTGAAAATAGTTTCCCTTGCCCACGCTCTCTTGTCCTATAAATCTATCAAATAGGTTCCGAAACCATACAACATAAACATTCCTAACATAAAGCTACCCTTTTAAGATGTGCAACCATTTTTACTTTGTAATTCTAGTAAAATATTTTTGTTTGGGCAGACATTTGCTTAATATAAAAATTTTATACCTCTTGATCATAGAGGACAGCGGTGCAGACAGAGATCAAACCATTTTGTTATTGCAAGTAAAAATAACATGTTTCTCTCTATCACACGCATAGACCTCGGTTCAAATCCTAGTGCGGTCAGTTCTTTTCTTTTTATACCCTTCCGTTTGTAACGCAGAGAAGGAGGCGAGGCAGATATAGAAAAGTGTATATATTCCTGATCAGCGTCACCTCCTGAGTCGATATAGCCATGTCCGTGGAAAAACTGAGCAAGATAATTCAATGAAATTTGGAACACTTTCGTCATCAAAGTTAGCTCGTGAGATTGAAAATGAACGGAATCGGTCAACGGACACCCCTACCGCCCATACAAAAAATGTATTCAAAATGCACCTTCATTTGCATTTTTCACGACAGTGCAACCAAAATACTCATAAATGCTACAAATTGTAAGCGCAAGCTTTCAACGAAAACTGGGTAAAATCATATAAGGAAATGCTTCGAAACGCTATATTGAAAGCGTTTTTTGAGATAACCAAACTTAATTTCACTCAAATACTAAGGACTATAATTGCACGCTCTGAGCTCAAACTAGATGAATTCGGACTAGAGGGCGTGGCACCCTACATATAAACAAAAGTTTCAAAACGCTATACTGAAAACGTTTTTTGAGATTATCCAACCTAAATTCACTAAGGCACTAAGAACTATAAATGCAAGCTCTGAGCAAAAACTGGGTGAACTCGGGCAATAGGGCGTGGCACCTTCTATAATAGCAAAATTTTAAAAATTCTGTAGTGTAGGGTATGTTTGGCCAGGCCAAAGGTTACACCCTTACTTGTTTTATTTTTTTGCTTTAATTATTTCATTTTTTTCTTTTTTCTTTGAACTTTACAGTAAGGTAAATATCACTTAGTCTTTCAAAAAAATCTACTATACTGTAAGGTTATGCGAAAATTTTGAATTTACTAAAGCAGTAAGGTAAAATTTATTTTATTGGGGAGTTGTCACTATATAAAAAATACTAGTAAAATTAACTGGAAATAAAGTAGTACGAACTATTTGTTTTCTCCGTTGAGACTCGAAAACCACTTTACCGATTTTGATGAAATTTTCACAATAAGCTAGTATAAATCGGGGAAAGCTTATATGCTAGAAAAATGAGCTGTACCACGCCTCTCAAGAACAAAATTCAAAATATCTGTGAAACTATTTGACACATAAGTATTAGATTTGGTGCATATGTAAGGGGCATCGAGATAAAAACCATTGAATAAAATAAGCTTTAATATATATGTAAAAGGCACCGGAACAAATATCTTTAACCACAAAAATTTGCGGCACCACGCACTGAAAAAACTTAATCATAACTCTGGAACTACGAAGATTTGACACAGATGAATAAGATTTCGTACACATTTAAAAGACACTGGAACAAAAGTAAGGCAAAGCTCACTGTGTAAATAAATTTTCTACTGGGATTCCATATACTTATGTTCCACAAATCAAGCAAATACAATAAATGTTGGAATTACCTGTAGATACTAACAGTTATCTTAAGTATACTCGTATCTTAGTTTGTATGTATGTTTGTATGTGTGTTCATTTGTATCTTTGTCACTGTCTCTTGTCTCTGAATTTCCAATGAAAACATTTTCATTGAGAAGAATTTTCTTGCGAAAATCAATTTTTCACCTGAATTGTAAATAGAATGATTGAATAAGGAATTAATCAGGGATGAGAATTACAGGATACAATAAAAATCTTCACAGCATTCAAGATTTTTTTTTTTTTATTTTGTTTTTGTAGACGACACAAAACTAAAGCTATCGCCGCCACACCACAGTTAATAGAATTGCAATGCTGCCGCGTCGTACTGAATTAATGCGAAGACAATCCTTGATGAAAAGGAAGCTGAGGTATAAAGAGCGAAAATGCTCTTGAGAGGAAAATCAAGCATAATGAAATAAAAACGAAAGTCAAGCATAATGAGAGTAAAGTGAGAAAAACCAAATTTCCGTTGATTTTATGGATGCTCAAAGGTTGAGCAAATAAAACCTCCCCAATCTTCAATGTTGAAAAATCGAATTAAAAGAAAATCCCAAAAAAGCTGCTTTTACAATAAAATACAAAAACAACTAATGAAATGATATCGTTGTTTTAAAAGAGGAAATGTTTTGCAGTGAAAAATTTCCCAATTTCAAAGATATTCTTGACTAAGAAAAAAAATAAACAAGAAACTGGTTGATTCAACTCTGTGCAATGCAACCAAATTTCATACAAATACTTTAAAACCATATGCTGACAGAGTTATACGGAACTTTTATTGTGAACGCTGTTTTTGGCCAAACTAATGATAACGCCTTGGCTAGTTTTAATTTATTGAATTCGATATGCTGATAATTTTCCTTGAAATTTCGTAACACCCAAAAAATATTGGTTGATATTTTTAGTAAACTAATTGATATTCTGGTAAATCCTATTTTTTGCTTATTACAATATTTCAACTTTTGTGTGATTTATATTATTTTCTATGGACCAATTCAAGCGTAAAAATTCCAAATGTCAGTCAGTCCGTGTACAAAATTAACATATTCAATTAAATGATTCAAATTTGCACAAAAATCAACAGCAGCAAAACAAGAGCAAAATATTTATGTAAAATATGCAAAATTTATATGCAAATTTTTAAAGAAACAATTGGTTTTTGGAATATTTTTTTTTGTTCATTTAATTTTACAAAAAACATAAGATGAAGATAAATATTATTTGCAATTGTTTTACTACTGTACACGAAGCGGCAAAAGTAATGTCTTAGTTTGAATTGGTGGCCTTCTACTCTCCCTTCAAGTACCTTTTTCGCTAGAGCTTTTTCATTCATACGATAGACAGGGCCCAGTCAGCGCAGTCACTGTATACGCTGGGCTACGTCAATGTCGGGGTCCATGCAAACGCGATAGTCGTCGCCAACTTGAACAGGACCAAAAAATTTGTTTTCGACACTTCTCATGCTTCAGCGTCATAAAGAAGCAGAGGTAGAATGAGCGTCTTGTAGCCTACATTTATTGGGGTCTTAGGGGTCCGTGTGTCTCTTGGTACTTTGAATCAAAAAATTTCAACTTCTGCTGAATTACTACCACTATTACCATTACTATTTCAAAAAACTGTTAAAAACACTGATTTTTGACGTTTAGACCTTCATTCAAGCACCGGGTAGGCCAGCTTTTAGTAAGTTTTGATCCAGTCTTAGCTATGAGGCCTTGTTCCAAGCTAGGTTTTGATGCAATCTTTGATTTTTGCATGTGTTTCTTGGATCTTCAGGTAAAGCAACAAAAATCGTTAAATTTCAACTTCATCGGAGACTGCCAGAGGCAAACTTTTCTCTGCAGAGCAGCTGAATTACATTCAATAATTTCGTGGTTTTTGAAATAAGATAAAACACTAATTTTTGTCGTTAAGACCTTCATTCAAGCACTGGGTGGGTCACCTATTCGTGAGTTTTGATCCAGTCATTGCTATGACCTACTTCTAAGCAAAATCTTTGATGCAATCTTTGATTTTCCCATTATTTCGAAAAAGTGCTGCTTCCTACTGAACCGGGTTTTTTACACTCAGGCAAAAATTGGTTTGTGTAAAATCAACTACTGTACTGTTGATTCAATGCCAAAACTTAGTTGGTAAGTACAGCGAAAATGAGACAACGTGATGTACATGGTTAGGTCTTGTTCTTCTTTTTATGCCTTCTAACCATGTAGTAGGTCACGAAAAAATGTGAACAAGAACAAGAGTGTCGCAATATTTGCAAATTTCAACGAAAATGTGTGCGTGTGTGGTGCCGAAAAAAAGTAAAATGGATAATACCGACGTATACGAGGAAGCTGAATACCTATACATAACAACTGATGAACTTCAGGAACTTTTAAAAGAAACAAATAAAACATGTAAAATAAATAAATCTGAATCTACCGCGAATGTTTTTAAATCAAAAGGAAATTTCTTTGAATCAACCTCAAATGTTTGTTAAATCAAAAGGAAATGTTATTTGATTTGAATACTAATCACATTTAATTTAATAACTTCAAATCAAAAGTTTTTCACAGTCAATTCAAATAATTTCGCCTTCAGAACTTAATCGTTATTGAAATATATTGAATCAACAGTGAAAGTTGTCGTTTTTTCCCTGAGTGTACAATTCCCTCCATGGTTAAGTTGATGAGAACGCATGATAGCGTACCGCTTTGTCTGAAACCTCGTTCGGTATTAAAGTTTTCGGAGAGTGGCTGCTCCAAGCTAAAGACCTTAAGTTAGACGCTTAACTTGTAAATAGAATTTCCGTGCATGGCTTGACAAATTTGCCAAACCAAAATAAACTATGTTTCCTGGTTTTTCCATGACAGTTTGTTTATTTTTTACCAAATCACAGTTAATATTCGCTCCCTTATATTTTTGAATGATTTGTTATTTTAATATTTTTTAAGTCACTGAGATTGTTTATTTGTTTTTTTTTATTTTTATTTTGACGCAAATCCGACATGTGTCAAAGTAAACCTTTTTTAAACTCGGTGTTGCACTTTATATATGAGGCTATGAGCGCAACAGTGGCCTAACCTTTACTTGATAAAGCAAAAACACATAACCTGAGTCAACACAAGCACAATTTATTTGCTTTTGATTTTTTAACGATGTGAGTGTTAGGCCACTGTTGCGGTCATAGCCTCATATGTATATGTAATACTAAATCGTTTTGTGCATAACTAAGCATAAACTAACTAAATCGCCTTAACCAAGCAAGTGAGAAAGGGTTACAACACTATAACTATGGCTTAATAGTTTCTTTTACTGTATTGCAGGTTATTTATTAAAAAAATAATGGTCTATGTACTCGTATAGTACGAAATGAACTTTCTTAACCCTTTCGACCCGGCTGGGACAATATATATATGTAAATTGGGATATATTGTCCCAGCCGGGTCGAAAGGGTTAAGAATAATTTTGTTTTCTCAAAAACTACTACTTTCTCACACCAGGAAAACACTAAACAACAGCGATATCAATGTTACAAAGACACATGCATACATACGAACATACATAATACATACTGACAAAGTGACATTTTTCACATCAATTGTCAACAGAATTGACATGACACTAAAATCGAAAGATGTCATTGTGCAAATTCGTATCTTTTGTAAAATTCAGCTCCATGGAAAGGGGTTTATTTTTAGAAGACTGTCAAGTCAATATGAGTAAGTATTTCAGCAAAATGTATGTATGTAGCTTTTGTTATATTCAAACGTAGTCACACCTCTCCCCACGTGTTTTAAATAAAAAGTGATTGCACCCAAAATGTTTTTTCGGGAAAATGTGTAGAATGACTCATATATAGCTCTTTTTTCAAAGTGAACGGCATTTTTTCAAAGCAGGGCCGAAAAACCCATTTTTTAGCCCGGGGCTCTGTACTAAAACCAGAAAAAAGTTTGACTAAATTGGATACAAAAAATGCAGTATGCAGAAGGTTGTTTGCTTATTTGTAGATTAAAAAACAGTAAGCTGAAAAATTCTATCTAATATCGTTTACGAGATATTGCATTTTTACTTAATTTTTTGACTTTCTATTAAAAAGTTTAATTTTTGCGTACAAAGAAAATAATGATTGATATATAGAAACAAAAATAGTCAGTTCTAATGTATTTTTTGATGTTTAATCCGAATCCGGTCTTGAATCACTTCTGAATTTTGAGATATTCTAACCTGAAAGTTTGGCATGTACGGTTTTATCACCACTTTTGACGTTTTATGACAGGACCAGGTAATTGTTCATCACAAAACTCGATAAGGTTTCTGAAAGCACTATTCTTTTTCTTCAAAACTTACTTTAAATTATATCGATATCTTTATTTTTCTCCGAAATATCGTAACCTAAAAAAAGTTCAAAAAATGGTTGATTTATATAAAAAGTTATTAAAATGATTATGGTAAATTAAAAGTGATAGTAATTACTTTTTACAGAAACATTCTTAACGTTCTTATTTAAATCAACCAATGCTGCCAATTGCGTCTTTCGTGCATTTTTTGAACTCTTTTTAGGTTACGATATTTCGGAGAAAAATAAAGATATCGACATAAATAAAAGTGAGTTTTGAAGAAAAAGAATAGTGCTTTCAAAAATCCTATCAAGTTTTAAGATGAACAATTACCTGGTCTTGTCATATAACGTCAAAAGTGGTGAAAAAACCATACACGCCAAAATTTCAGGTTAAAATATCTCAAAATTCAGAAGTGATAGAGCAATTTCAAGACCAGAATCGGATTAAGCATTAAAAAGTACATTAGAACTGACTATTTTTATTTCTATATATTGATCATTATTTTCTTTGTACGCAAAAATTTGATTTTTTAATAAAAACTCAAAAAATTAAGTAGAAACGCATTATCTCATAAACAATATTTGATAGGGTTTTTCAATTTACGGTTTTTTAATCTACGAATAGGCAGAAAATTTTCTGCATACTCTTTTTTTGTATCCGTTTTAGCCAAACTTTTTTTTTGGTTTTAGTACAGAGTCCCGTGCTAAAAAATAGGTTTTTCGGCCCTGGTTTGGAAAAGTGCCGTTCACTTTGAAAAAAGGGCTATATATGCTTCATCTAAGAGTCATTCTTCACATTTTCCCGAAAAAACATTTTGGGTGCAAGCAAATTTTTTTTTTAAAAACACGTGGGGAGAGGTGTGTAGTATCAGTAGCGCAAAACCTTTCCCCACAATATACCTACGAATTTCCTGAATACAGTTATGTATGTATATGTGTTTGTACATATGTATATGTACACATTTGTTCCGCAGATATTAACTGTTGTGTATTTATGTACATTTATTTCATTTTTGACGCACGAGGTTAGATAAATTGAAATGTGTTCATTCAAGTCGCATCAGTCAAAGTGATTTTTCGCATTTCAGTTAACCTTCTTTCTATTAAGTATTTCTATTATTATTATTTTTATTCCAATTTTGCCTCTTTGTCTGACAAATCAATATTCAAATTCAAATTGTTGGTTGGTTGGTTGGTTGGATTTGATAGATGTGTCTATTCTGCGTTTGTCAGATTGCTAATCTTTGCTACTTGACATTGACACCCAAACCAATTTAGATAAATTTATGCATAATTGTGGTACAAACATTATTACAAAAAAAAAAGTATTGTATTAACAATCACAAAGGGGAAATTCCACGCCAAACTGAAATACTACGTTTTCACCGGAGATTTAGTTGTGACTAGATTTATAAATGTGACTGTCTGCAGGAAAAGAGACCTTATCTTCACTAGCAAAATTTTACAGGAGATCATTAAATAAGAGATAGGGTCAATTCTATCGGTTTCCAGTTTAAGGTGGAATTCAGTGCAAAAACATGTTCTGAACATTTAACAATTGATTTTAGGGTGATTATCAAATCACAAATACCAATAAAAGCGGTCTTACCAAACCTTTACCCTGTAAAAATTGTTAACTGATAAACTTTGAACTACGATATCTACAAACTTGAGTTTTTCATTTAACGATTTCAAAATGTCATAACTCAGTAAATTTTTGAAATTTTCCAGTGATCGAGGTGTCATTTTATTCCAATTAATATGTTTTTTAGAAAATGAAAAAAGTTTGGTTTCGGATATTGTGAAGACGGTCACAAATCTTGTCGTTAAATCCAACCTGTTGCTACCGGCCGAAAGAAATTTATATTTAACAGTAAATGTCATAAGCGGGAAAATGAATATCTTCCATTGACAAAATTATGGTCCAACACTTAGTCGAAAACTTATTTTCACACGTTAGGTATGTTCTCACAAAACAAGTCACATACTGGCAATATATCTGTTATACATACTGACTCAATATTCCCCTGATTTAAAGGTAACTTTTGTAAGATGAAAGGATCATACAGTTTAACATGTCGTTTAAATACAAAAATGCGTTAAAAGGGGAAAACATTGACCTACCTGATAAAAATTCAGATGTTAACTTTCAAAATATGTACATTATTTTTGGTTCACTTTACCAAAATTTCTTGTCGGAACCATGTTATTTTAGAAATGACCGAAAATTGTTGTAAGCAAATGATGGCATCAATTTATATTTTTTTTTTTTTTTTTTAATATGGTTTGGCATAGAATGCCCCATATATATGTAAAAACAGTGAAAACTTTAGTACAATTTATAGTATATAGATATATTGCGTAGGTACATAGTGAGTACGCTTAAAAGTTTGTCCCACCAACTTGTTAACAATGAATTTCGTTTAGAAAATAAATTCGAATACAATAAGCGAGTAGCTATCATTTGTAAGTTTTGCTAGAAATATGCTTGTAATATCATGTACCCCTAGTAAGTTTTTCAATAGCAAGTAGGCGAAAGTATTTCCTCGGGCTTTGTTTATTTGTTGTATCATGTGTAACATTAACATAGAAAACGTTTTTGTGTTACCAGCGAGAGTATTGTTTTTTTTTTATTTAAATTGTTTATACAACTCTACATCTGCCATTTTATTACCTTCAATACCACAATGTACTGGAACCAAAATTAGAGCCTTAAATTGGAATGTCTGTTTAATTAGTAGCTAAAAATATTCCCAAAACAGTAACAAAGTTTTTACAAATCGTGCTGTTTTGCTGCCTGAAAAAATTTAGATACTTCTTCCGAAGTCTTTAGTCAATACTATCTCTATGGAATGTACTTTCGCCTGAATAACTGAGTTTTCTTGACCTGTGTATATAGTAGGTATACTCAAAGAAAAAATTACAACTTTTAAATTTAACTCCAAAGTCAAAATTATTTGAATTGATGTTAAAAACTTTTGATTTGGAGTAATTCAATTTTTTTTTTTTTTTTTTAATTGAATGTAATAGTATTCAAATCAAATGAAATTTACTTTTGATTTAGAAAAGATTCGCGGTAGATTTAGACACGTTTCAATTTAATTTATTACAAAAGTTGTCTATATTGACCTTAACAGGCAACTACTCCTTGAATGCTCTAGCAGTGTATTTAGTCCTACTGATGTGTCTTTAGCCTACTTCAATTATGAAGAAATGCTTAAACATTTTGCAAATGAAGCATCCTATTCTGTGCCAATACGCAAATCGAAATATAACTAGTAAGGGTGTAACCTTTGGCCTGGCCAAACATTAAATACCCTACACAGCAGTATTTTGAAAGATTTGCTTCTATGGGAGGTGCCACGCCCTCATGTCCGAATTCACCCAGTTTTTTCTCAGAGTTTGAATTTATAGTCTTTAGCATTTGAGTGAAATTTGGTTGGAATATCTCAAAAAATGTTTTCAGTATAGCGTTTTGAACCTTTTTATGGGAGGTGCCACGCCCTCTTGTCCGAATTCTCCT
Organism: Calliopum simillimum; assembly: GCA_951812925.1. Lineage (NCBI taxonomy): Eukaryota > Metazoa > Arthropoda > Insecta > Diptera > Lauxaniidae > Calliopum > Calliopum simillimum. The sequence continues at coordinate 111,011,844 of OX638368.1, forward strand.
GGTTTTTGTTGAGAGCTTGCGCTTACAATTCGTAGTATTTATGTGTATTTTGGTTGCATTATTGTGAAAAAAACTCAAAAAGTTGCATTTTGAATATATTTTTTGTATGGGTGGTAGGCGTATCCGTTGACCGATTTCGCTCATTTTCAATCCCCCGAGCTAGCTTTGACGCCGAAGGCAGTGTACCAAATTTCATTGAATTATCTTGCTTAGTTTTCCCAAAAAGTGTATTTGCACACACAGCCAACCAGCCAGCCAGCCAGCCAGCCAGCCAGCCAGCCAGCCAGCCAGCCAGACAGACGGACATGGCTATATCGACTCAGGAGGTGATGCTGATCAAGAATATATATACTTTTCTATATCTGCCACGCCTCCTTCTCTGCGTTACTAACGGAAGAACAAAGTGAATATACCCTGGGTGTAGGGTATCAAAACTGAAGCCTTGGAACGAAACTGGTGAAAAAAATAAAACTCATGCAAAAGCTAAGATTAAAATGTTTTAAAACCTGAATAATTTACAATTAAAATTTCGGCATAATAAAATATTATCACACAGAATTCTGTAACTGCCAAGGTAACCTTAGAAAGGAATGGCAACTTTTGAATAATTTATGTGGTAGATCTTCAAAATTTTCTGCTCCTAGGTCCGGTTACCTAAACAGTAGGCTTTCAGAAAGATACTCTCTGCGACATGTTTATGCTGTTACCATAGGTTACCGCAACTCCTTTCACATTCTATCTTGTAGGCTCTTCAATTAACTTCCGGAATCTTTGAAATTGATTCGCATCGTAACAACGTTTTTTAAAAACAAGTTAAGCTATAGCTTCTTGGTTTCGACTTAGCTGAAATTGAGGTTTTGCTTCGAACTTGTGTATAATTTTTCAAATTCAAACTAAAAGTTTTTGTTCAAAAACGGAAAGTATAACACTTTCAAGAAAATTGTAAGAGATGATAAAACATGGTTTTACAAGTACGACCCTGAAACCAAACAACTATCCATGGTATGGAGCCCAGAAGATGCAAGTCCACCTGTTAAAGCAAAGCAACAAAAGTCTGCAACAACATTATTGATGTCAGTTTACTTCACCAGAGAGAAAGTTGTAGCTGCTATTCCTTTGGAAAAAGGTCAGACGGTTACTGCCAAGTGGTATATTGAAACCTGTTTACCAAAATTTTTCTAAAATTTATTGGGAAGACGCCAAAAAAAGGAGCTACGCCGCTACTTTCTACATCACGATAATGCGACAGCGCACACTGCTGAAAAAAGGACCAGTTTTATTGAGCTTTCAGGCTTCGAAGAAATTCGTCCAGCGCCTTATTCCCCAGATCTAGTGCCTTGTGACTTCTGGTTGTTTCCAAAAAAAAAAAAAAAATTTGAGAGGGAGTCTTCAATAGCAATGAGAAGATAATAAATGAGGCCGATTTTTTAGACTGTTTCTCAAGATGGATTTATCGACTTCAAAAATGTATCAAAATAAATGGCGATTACGCTAAAAAAATACAAACAGATGAAGAATAATGTTATAAAATTAAAAATTATTTATCCAGTTTTTTCAATTCTACTAAGCGAACTTTCGTTAAGCCCCTCGTATTAGTTTACTAATTTTTTATGCTATCTAAAACAATATATTATTATTTTGTAAATTTTCTTTTTTAAGTGCTTTTGATTTTATACTATAGCTTACTTTTTGTAATACTTCTTATCACCTATCCTTTTTTTTCTCATTTCACTTCTCTTAGTTAAGCTTTTCTAACCCCCACACTTAAATAAATTAAATTACATTTAAGTTCATACAAGTATTTTTCATTGAAATTATTTCCTCATCGACGTGGCATTAAAAACTGTATTTTTTATACATACAATGTCGCTTTCCATTCTTCTTTGTATATAGTTATTGGGTGCTATTATTGATTCCGTTCGATAAGGAAATTTTCGCGGAAAGAAATATCGTTCAATATGAAAACTTCTACTATTGATTCCGACGGTAAAGGAATATCGAACGAGAATATTGGAAACCCTGAAATAAGAACATCTCTAACATTTTGACAGATGACAAAGGATAAAAAAAAATTATAAGTGTCAACAAAGAAAAATTATGAATCTTTGATAATTTAATGCTTTCCGACGGAATCAAGAATAGCACCCATTATAATGAAAGGTAATCTTTAATTTATTTACTTCATATTATAAATTGTTTCCTAATGAAATTTCTAAATTAATTTATAATTTTTGTATACTTGAAGAAATGTGAATAAAAATACAATACAATACAACCTGAATACTTTCTTTATTTCTTTTCTGGTTTTGATTACAACTTGTTTTAATTAGAATAAAAAATTTATCGCAGATTATGTCAAACCTTTTTCTATGTTATGAAATCTATTTTAAAATTATTTTTTATAAAAGTTTCCTTTTGCATGAAGGAAGGAAATTTTTCCGCGATATTTAATGAAAGCTTATCTCTACTGCTACTGACTAAGTAAGTTAATCAGAATGTTAAATAAATTGCATGATGAAGCATGAAATCAATTTTCATTAAGAAAAGGGTAGAATTAATAATTATGTTATCCACGTACGTACAGTTTGTCAAGTAATTCTTTGCAAAATGCAAATAGCCACACAAATTCAACTTTAACATATAATTTTATAAACTAAGGAACTTTTTTTTTTTTTTTTTTTTACAGTGTTGTTAGGAATTGTATACCCTTTCATTATAGTTAAGAAAAATAACAAAAACAAAACCAAAAACATAAGATAAGCCATAAACAAAATAATACTACAAAATTGAAGGTGTCAATTAATTGTTTGCAAAATGCAAACACATATTGCAAAAAGATTATAAAATATAAAGGACTGCACTAATATTTTGTGTGCTTCCCATCAGCTTCCATAACAGCTTGTAGACGCCGTGATATTGATTGTACAAGTCCATTTACATTATACAATTCAGGTATCTTTACAAACTCCTCGTTGATTGCCGTTATCAAAGCGTTTCTGTTAGTTGGGTTCCGCTTTCCCACTCTTTTTTTTTAAAATGCCCACAAATTTTCAATGGGATTAAGATCCGGACTTTGGGCGGGCGTGTCAATTACTTTGCTGCAATTGTAGAGCAACCAGGTCCGGCACAGCAGCGATTTGTGCTTTGGATCGTTGTCCTGATACAACTTGTATTTTAATTTGTTCGGGTTTTTACGATCAACAAAGCCAAATTTTTGGGCGCTTCTTGTCAACTCGTTTTTAAGAATGTTTAAATAAAACTCTTTTGTCATTATATCAGTGAATATACGCAATTCTCCAACGCCTTTGGATGAAATACAGCCCCACACCATCACTGAAAGCTTTCCAAACTTAACTGTTGGTATAATATTTTGCTGTTGAAGAGCTGTTTTTGGTTTCCGCCAAACTTTTCTGGGTCCATCGTGATAATACATCATTATCTTAGTCTCGTCGCAAAAAATTACGTCATTTCAGTACTCCGCTGGCCTATTTCTGTTAGAAATGGCAAAGTTCAAGCGCTTTTCAATATTAACAGCAGACAGCATTGGCTTTTTCCTGGCTGTATGCGACGAGTACTGGTGGAGCTTTAGCACTTTTCGCACGGTTTCATGGCTCACAGTCTTGTTGCAATCACTTTTTATAATGTTTGCCAACTCTCTAAGGCTTGTTTTTGGGTTGTCACTAATTTGTTTTAAAATTTTTGAGTGATCTCGCCGTGTAAGCTTTGATGGTCTGCCGCCAGAGTTCTTCAATTCCAGTCTATTTTGTTTTTCTGCACGCTGAATAATATTATATGTTGTCCTTAGCTTAATATTAAACATTTCAGACAACTCTTTTACTGCTTTCCCTTTGTAATAGTTGAAATAAACCAATTACACTTTCGTCAACTCGCTTGCCAGGCATTGCAAAAACACGCTATTTTTAATAAGATGTGCGCAGTTCGAAGCAAAAATGAGAACTAATGTAAAGGGGCAATACAAGCAAAGCAACACGTGTTCATTCGAATTCGAATTTGATGTACCGTTAGTTAGCTTCGAGTCACTTCTCGACTTGTGTTTGCATTTTGCAAAGAATTTATTGACAGCATCATATTTGTTGCCTTTTAGTTCTATTCGTTTTTCTTATGTATTTGTTTGATTTTTGTCATTTTTTTTTTCTTATATTAATAGGTAATACATATCTTAGAATAGTTACAAAACCATTTTTTTAAAGTAGTGCTTGTCTCAATAAAATTTCATTTTAAAGTTGAATTTGTGTTGCTGTTTGCATTTTGCAAAGAATTACTTGACAAACTGTATATCCTATATGAAAATTTAAATATAATATCAAAAGCTGATGACAACACACTCACAGATGAATATACATACATTCTAGCAAAAATAAAAGATAAGATTAATTTCTATAGAAAATCTGATACAAACATTTATTGTTTCGAGAATAAATCCGAAATTGAGTTAAGCCCTTAGTGACTGCGTTGCGTTAATGAGAGAGTTCAAAATCAGCGAAGTCAACGCAAAGATTTATAAAGAATAAAGGCGTTTATTTTTGAAAGTGGGGGTTGTTGGTCTTACTTACTTGTGAAATAAAGCACACAAATCTGACAGTATAACAAGATTATGTGATAAAAAGGTGGACCAACTTTAGTCAATGTAAAGAAGTAAAATTGAGAGTTATTAAACTATTCCAAGGTCAATATGAGTTTAGAACATATTTTTGATATTATTTTTTTTTTTATTTTTCTTAAAATTTTTGTAATGTGGCAATGTAATGTTGTCCCATTCTTGTGATTCAGAAAAAGAAAGTGATATCCTGATATCGCGCTGATTTTTTTTTTTTTTTAATCGAGTTTTCAAATTGTAAGAAAAAAATTTTTCCATATGTCATAACATCATGATAATACCAGTCAATTTAGTCTTTATAAAGCAAGTGAAAATTTCATTCAATAAAAATTGTCTTTATAGAACAAGTAAATCATCAAGACGGGCAAGCATTTAACTGTGAAATATCCAATATGCAGATGACTAAAGATGACTGGGTGTTGAACTTTGGTGACATCAATTATATGACAAATCGCTGAGATTGGTTTATTGATTTTAGAGCAGAAACGAAAAGAATAAAAATTAATAAAGGAGTTCTGATGAGCACTGGCATTGGAACTATAAATATTCGTTATTTCAATGGTAAAGAGTGGCAAAATTGTGTTCTTCTTGATGTGGTGTTTGGTCCCGAGATCGAAAGCAATTTATTTTCACAAAACCACGCTCTAGATCAAGGTTGTCAGCGTAGAACAAAAGTGAGGCAATTTTGGCTCGACCAACAACATCAATATTTCTGTACAACATTCACAGAAATAATTTTTGTTGTTTTTTTTTTCACGCTCGTCAAAATTTCGCGTTTTTGTTGCTTTTTAGCATACACACAAAATCGAAATCGAACCAACATAAAACAACAACAACGACTACGTCGTATCAAAAACAAAAACAACAAACAATATGGGTATTAATGCGTTGATGCGCAGTTGCGAAAATGCAAGTCTATTACGCACTTACGCCTAAACGTTCAATGTGAATATTTCCATCTTAAGAAATTGGAGAAGTAGTGCGAAATTTTCGGCAATGTGTTTGATGTTTTCCAAATATCAAACTTTCGCAAACCGCATTTCCGCAACGACACAAGAGCATTGCGCATCAACGCGTGAATACCCCTACTTTTTGTGTGTGTCCCAGTCCTTAGAAATTTTGAAATTGTTGAAATATTATTGTTGTTGTAAAAGAGGCATGAAAGACAACAAAAAATTGTTTTCGTGATTGTTTAATTGGAATTTGAAGTTGTAAAAGCGAAAATTTTGCGCTGACTGCGATGCATGCGCTTGGCTCAGTGATTTGAAAACGCTGACACCCTTGCTCTAGATCAAGGACTTTATATTGAAGGCTTAAGTAAATCGATATTATTATGGCAATTGAAGCAGAGTGCAAAGAGACTGTTGAGACTAACTTAGCAAATAAAGTGTTAAGCCTGTCTCAATGGCACAAAAAGCTTGTTCATCAGAACTTGGCACATGTAGGAAGCGCCCTAAAGAGAAATGGTGTATAGTTTGTGGATCAACTATTGACTTGTGAGGCGTGTTTATACGGTAAGCTTCATCGTAGTACTTTTAAAGCACGCGAGGAAAAGTCCTTAAAGTGTGGGCAGATCGTTCATGCTGATGTATGTGGACCGATGCAGAAGACATCAGTGGGAGGCTCACGTTATTTTCTTCTATTAAAAGATCACTCATTTCTCATTTTCGATTTGTTTATTGTATCAAATAAAAGGCAGATGTACATGATCGATTGAAGGATTTTATAAGGTTGTTGCATAATTCTTACAGTCATGATATACAAATCCTGAGGACAGCAATGGCAGAGAGTTCATAAATGAAAAAGTAAAAAATCGTCTTCTTCAGAGGGAGGGTATACAGCATCAGAGAACTATACCTTATTTATACTCCAGATCAGAACGAGACTGCAGAACGAGAGATGAGGACTATAGTGGAAGCTGCAAGAACTATGCTACATGCTTAAAGTATGTGTCTGAGATTTTGGGCAGAAGCCGTAAATGGAGCAGTTTTTGTGTTAAATCGTACGGGAACGAGTACAGTTACTAAAAAACTTCTTATGAGCTATGATGCAATAAGAGAACTCATTTTGACTACTTTCATACTTTTGAAACAGAAGTATTTGTTCATATTCAAATGGAAAAGCGGAAGAAGCTGAATAAAAAGGCTAAAATTTCCTACAAAAAAAATTAGGATATTCTTTTTTCATACGACTAATAGCTTAGAAGATATTCTAAATAAAATTAGTCCAGCTCGCATTTCCACAGCATAATATTCTTTGGCCTATGTTCATTTATTGAATAGCGTCTGTTTTTAAAAAATCAGCACTCAAAGCGGTTGTCTCTTGTATTTTCATGCTCAGGGCATTCGAGAGAACTATGTATTATGCTTCACAATAAAATTACTTAATTTATTGATTTTTTTACATTTTTACAAAATTACAGTTATTTTATGCAGCAATATTGGAATGCACACTGGTTCAAAATCCTAAAAAGCTGGTCAAAAGCCGAAAAAAAAAGTTTTTTTAAATTATATTCGTAGACCTCAAAAAATTTATAAGAAAGATCCAGGTATTCCTACAATGCTCTTGGGATCTCTCCAAAAGTACGCTTCTCATACGAAAAATTCTGTTAATTAAAAGCAAAAATTTAATATTCAATGTAAAAATTATCTGGTTACTGTAAAACTGAACCCATTTTAATGGTAGAGTGTGGAATCTCTTTATAAAACAAAATACTATCGAACCTTTTTATTCAGAACTTGCAATAATTTATACTTTTGCGGTAATTGTGATTACTTAAAATCAAATTATTTCACAAAATCAGTTTGCAATAGTTATGAAAAAAGCCTAGAACTAATTTATACCACGTCATACCACCAAGGTTTTTTTGGATTTAAGAAGATTGAAACCTTCTCTAACACATATAAAAAAATTGAGGTGCCTTTTTTTGCTCTTTTTGTGTAACGCGGTTTTTTCTGAAGCAACCAGAGAAAAATTTAACTCATATTGCTTGCCAAGTGTCAATATATGATGCTCGCCCGAAATGATAAAATTTTTATGTTATAATACAGCTTATACTCCACGATAAAGGAATCTAAAACCCATTCTTATGTAGATCAATTTAACGTTGCACACAACTCTATCAAAGTTAAAGTTTTGAAATAAATTTTTAAATTAGATATAGAAACTTTGCATGTGTTGTTTTTTTGCCATTTCGAATCCGCCATTTTGTTTTAAAAAATCTAATATCAGATTCGTAATCAGTGACCCCAAAAACCCCCGAGTAAATTTTTTTGTTGGATTTGGTTGAATATTTATGCAAATCGTACGCCATTTTGAATCCGCCATTTTCTTTTTAAAAAATCTATCATCAAATTCGTAATCAGCGACCTCAAAAACCTTCAGGTAAAAAATTTCGTCTCGAAACTTTAATGATTTCGACTTTTAGCCAGCTTTTAGTGATTTTGAACCAGTGCGGAATGGCAAAAATGTATTTTATCACTCCTTAACACGTTATCTTCACAAAAAACGTAGTCTGCCTGATGATGAAATCATATCATTTTTATGTCATAAAAATTGAGAAAAAAAACTCAAAAACGCAGCACGAAAAATGCCTGCGATAGCACTTACCTTATTTTTTAAGCTTTCGAAATTTTTAGAATAGACGGCAGACACAATGTAATTACAAACCACATAATTTTTTTTTTTTTTTTGCATGTTTGAATAGCTGCCATTATAAAAATCAGCAACACATAATTGGCAGACATGGCTTTTATCGATTGACTTACACCAATCTTCACAATTATCATCTTCTGCCGAATGTTGTTATCACATAATTTTTTCTGCCAACAACTTCCCAACTAAAAGATGATCTTATGATAGTGATAATAGTACTTAAAGTAAAAACAGATTAGATAAACAACTTTTTCTTATTGTTTACGTGAAATATGAACTTTTAAAGATTCCAAGTAGATACATAGTAGGTGTTTTCTTTTGAATGAAATTCGTTCCACCTTATGCACAAAATGTTAAGTTAAGAAAACTGATATTTAATTTATTTCCCTCCCACTTCATCCGTCTGCGGCACATTTTATTATTACGTATATTATTAAGATGTTTAAACAAAAAATGGTCTCAAGGCCGACGACGACAAAAAGGTACGCGCTCGCTCCCAAATATGTCCTATTATGAGTTGACATTATTATAATGTTGTTGGCGACAGCAACAACAACAACAACTATGAAACTGTAAATGAATTTTAAATAAGTTTTTAAGCATAAAATTGTTTTAACGCAAACGATGACGACGACGATGTAAATTCTCTTACCACTCTAAATGGGCGCGCAAATTTGTGAAGGACGTGTTTTATGTATTTTTAATGGTGGTGCCAGCAAATCAGGCGCAACCAAAACTACTCTGTTAAGTATTCGACTAACAACTGAATGGGAGTAGGCAAATGTCGGCTTAAAGCGGTTGCACACCATTAAATTAACATTAAAACACAGCTTGATTTTAATGTTGTTGTTGTCGTTGATATTTCTTTAGTTGCTAACAGTTTGAACGTGCCCCCTCGCCCCTCACCCCAACATTTATTTGATAGTACGATATACTTCTTCATTGGTCTTTTTGGCCAACAAACACAACACTTTGTAGTTGCGCTTCTCCACCGTTGTGGTTTTGCGCGTTTTATGCTTCGCAAAACGTTTCAACAGAATTCCACACCGCACAACATGCTAAGGAGAAAATCGTGAAGGAAGGCAGTGTGCAAAGCAACAAATTTTTTTAAGTGACAAAATGAGACTTCGAGGGAATGTAACTTGTGTAAGTAAGCGGATTTATATTTTATGTTGAAAACCAAATTTTCTTTTCGGAGATTTATTTGCATGCCCTAGCAAGTTGCCCATAACGTCATGCACAAAGTTTAGATTGGTATGGTATTTTGAACTGGTTTATTTAAAATTGTATTGGCTTAATACTGTGTAATACTAAATAACTCAAATTTAAAATAATGAAGTAAAATTGTAATTCAAATTCATGGATATTCACGAATTTGGTGCAAATATGGAAATACCACGATACTAGGTATCTATGAATACCTTAATAATAAGGGGGCTGGTGGGAGAAACATTTATTAGATAACATTGTTCTACGAAAGATAATAATTGTGAAAAAGTAATTAATTAATTAATCAGACAACGACAGCTTAAATCTTGATTATAGACGTAATAATGCGAATATTTTTATTGCATGATTTTAGGCATTTTTTAAATATATATTCCATAGACATTGACTAAAAGAAAATTACTCAATTCTGGGGCCGAAAAATCAAAACATCAAAAACAAGATTAATAGTGAATTAAGTATCAGAAAAGTTAGTCAGAATTTTTTGTGACCCTGAATTGGGAAATTTAGTTTTAGTCAATGTCTATGAAATATGTAATAAAAATGCCTAAAATCATGCAATAAAAAGATTCACATGCGTTGCGCTGCACGCGCACTGGAGCCTTAACCCATATCTTACCATTGGATGCGTTAACGAATCACGAATGTTGCTTATGTTTGCCAATTTTTTTCGGCGAATAACATGTAAATAATCGATGGTTTATACTTTTGGTGTTAAAGACACATCTATTAGCTCTTTTGTACATTTTTTTTTTATGCCACGCCGTATTTTAAAGGTTCAATGGGCGTCAAAGCAAAACCATGTTTTTGGTACTTTTTTTGAAAATCAGTCAAAAATATTAAAATCTAACAAAACCTACACAAGACGGATTGAAAGGGACTAAACTTATTTTCTGCAGCAATGGTTAACATTGCAGATTTCTTAGGTGAGTAATATAAAGCGCCGAATAAGGTGATGGGTTGAAAATCATTTTTCACTTCGGTGCACACTGGTGCTATAGAAGTGATTTGGTTCATAACCACCCAGAAATCGCAATTTTCATCGAAATATAAAAATTCTTAAAGTGGGATATTCGTTTTGTCATACTGAATAATGGTACGAAGCTTAATTTCTTAAATATGACTCAAGATAGGATTCGGACGCTAATGGGAGTTTTTGGCTTTTGAACGCCCGCGGTAGGCAAAAATTTTTTTTTACTCAAGAGGAAAGCATTTTACGAAAAAAGTGTACCAGGCATAAAATGCTTAGAATCGTCCAAGCAATACGTGTGATTTTTTTTGGAATTTTTTTAAAACTTTTTTTTTTGAATAATTTTTGAAAAAACTTAAAAAAAAATTTTAAAAATTATTCAAAAAAAAAAAAGTTTCCAAAAAAATCTCACGCATTCTAAGCATTTTTTTCCTTGTACACTTTTTTCGCAAGATGCTTTCCTCTTGAGACAAAAAAGATTTTTGCCATCCACGGGCGTTCAAAAGCCAAAAACTCCCATTTAGCGACCGAATTCTATCTTGAGTCATACATCATTTTAGAGCTTATAAATAATGCTTTAATTTAAAGAACTTTTAAAAGAAATCGAAGGGGGCTTTTTTTAAAAAAAATTCTAAAGTATTTCTTGGTGAAAAAAAATTTTTTTCACCAAAATTTTTTTCCGGTTGTGGGCATCCTTAAAAAATCGCCTAAAAATAGGAAAATATTAAATTAAAAGCAATCAAATTTGAATTTGAAAATTAATACAATTGTACGCGTCAAAAGAAATCGGATACAATTCATATTTGAGCGAGAAATTCAATGTTTATGGGTTTTTGGTGTTGAAAAATTAAAATTCAGTGTCCAAGTTCACAAAAAACAAAATGGCCCATTCAAAATGGCTGACCGACTTCATCAATGCCTTCAATATTACCATAAGAGATATTTGTGCTTAAGAGAAGCACATCTAAAGTTGGAATTAGTCAACACGTAGCGTTCCGTAACGTAACGACTGTCAAAATCTATCAAACGGCAGAAGCGTGTAAGCGATTAGTAAAATCGTAATGAAGCGGTACGCAACGTTGAGACCTGTTGAAATTAGATTTTCCAACGTAATGCTGCCTTGACAATTCATTTGTTAGATAAATTTAATTAAATTTGGATGTTATAAATGGAATTTTTTGAACAAATTATTTAAAATAAGGATGACAATGGATACTTGTTTGCAAAAACTGAAATTTTTCAAGTAATTTATAAATTGTAATGTGACATTTCGAACGTTGCCTATCGTTTTCACTAATCGGTGCTATGTCAACGAGCAACCGCAACGTCATGTTATGGAACGGAACGTTTTGACTAATCACAGCTTAAGGATTAGGAAACTCGTAGAGGGAAAATGCATTTACTAGAAACGTTTCATTTTACCACTATGCTCCCCGTAAGAGTTACAGGAAAGAAGAACTATTGGGTATTCTTAATGCATTTTTTTTGTTACGACGACAATATATAGGAAAAGAACAAACATAACCAGAAAAAGTTTCAAAATTGCAAAAGTCATACAAAATCTTCGGAAGTGAATTTCTATTGCATAATTAAACCAAATAAAAATGAAGAGTTTTGAATTAAAGAACATGTAACGAGCGTTTTTTTCCAAATTGTGTGAATTTGGTTAAAATGTTTTTTGTCAGTAATTTAGACAATTCCAGGGGCGGGTTATGCTGCAATAGTTGAATGAATTGATGGTTGCTGTTGTTGTTTGTTTTTAGCTGCTACAGTTCCTACAGTTGTTACTTTTTTTAGCATCTAAATAATTTTCTTTTGTTTTTATACCCTACACCTTGTGTACTCGTACATGTATACACTTTGTCCTATCGTTTGTAACACAAGATTTGAAACTTAACTTCATTCCCTTCTACAAGTATCTACCCGATAGATTCTACCGCCTTTTTATATGAGTACTTTCTATCTGCCGACTTTAGGTAGAACTGTTCTCGATGGCTTCCACAATTCAATATTTCTATATGGAGCGTGTCTGTTAGTATCACAAAAAAAAAGTTCGCTATAAGCGCTCCATTTTGAAAGATTGTCGGTTTTGCTTTATAAGGGAAAAAAAAAATTTTTTTGACCTCTGAATAGTGATGAGCAAACCAAGACCATAGCAGTCTTGGTCTTGTTCTTGTTCTTCCACATTGAGTCTTCGTCTTGGTGTTAATATTGAGTTTTGGTCTTGGTCTTGATCTTGCTCAATTAGTCTTGGTCTCGGTCTTGGTCTTGGTCGTGAAAAAGTTTCGAGAGATATTGAGCATTCAAATATTTTTCCAAAGCAGTTGGGTTTTTAAGATGCCAAAATTCAAATTGAGAGATGATTTTATCTTCGAAACGGGCGTGAAACACCTTTTAACTATAAATTGCCATGACTGAAAAGCAGTCTTGGTCTTGACGATTATCGTGAGCAAGACCAAGACCATAGCACTCAAGACACCTTTTAACTATAAATTGCCATGACTGAAAAGCAGTCTTGGTCTTGACGATTATCGTGAGCAAGACCAAGACCATAGCACTCAAGACTAATTTTGCTCATCACTACCTCTGGATAAGTTGCTAAATGACTTTTCCTATTGCTCCGCCATTTGTCGTCCGATCATCAAGTATAGTATATCGTTGTGAATCGATATGGGCACTTCCCATTAGCCCAAAAAAAAAACATTATAAAATTCATCTCTACAAAGTTTCCTCAAATTGTTGAAATTAAAGAAGTTATAGCGAATCTAAAATCTCATTACATAATGGGGGTTATCGTGAATCAAGATTCCCGGGGAATTTTCTTAAACTGCAATAGAGAATGCACAGCAGTCTGCGAAAATTCCCCGGGAATCTTCATTCACGATAACCCCCAATATGAAAAACAGGATGTTTCAAAAACGAAAATCGCCCCCTAAAACTATGCAATATTCCTTTTTTTAACATTTGACATTTCAAACAATATGTAAATAAATAAAAAAAGAATCTTGCATAGTTTTAGGGGGCAATTTTTGTTCTTGAAACATCCTGTTTTTCATATTTTGTACTGATGTTTTGATTCGCTATAACTTCTTCAATTTCTACAATTTGGGTAAAATTTTGTTGAAATAAATTTTATAATTTTTTGTGAGCTTCAATTCTATAAAGTGTCCTTGGCACCTTAAGGTAGTAGAAACTGAGATAATGAATACAACTAGTCGAAAAAAACATTTGAGGTTAATTACTTCTATGAATGGAAAATAGCCCACATCAAGAGACTTACAACAATAAACTATACGTGATGATTGGACGTCAAACGCCGGAGCAATAGGAAAAAATCATTTAGCTAATTATTTAGAGGTCCAAAAAAAAAATTTTTTTTCTTAAAAATCAAAACCGATAAGCTTTCAAAATGGGGGGCTTACAGCAAACATTTTTTTTTTTGTATAGGAATCGGTACTGTCTAGGATCTATGCAACAGCTTCATGTAATGAGACTATGTTCATTAGAATGATGCAAAACCAAACTTTTTTTGAATTTCCACGATTACACCCAAAAATCTGGAAAAGGATGTCAAAAAAGTAAGCTAAAATTTTTTTCAATTTCTTGGAGGTCATTTCGTGTTGGCGCAATGCCGATTTATGGTGAATAATGGCTTGATGCGGTTTTTATTTTATAACGATCTCAAAAATGGTAAATATTTAAAAAAAATTAAATTTAAACCGTTATATTGTTTTTTCAGCACAAATACTCTCAAAAAATGTTTTCTCTAAACTCCAAACTCTAAATTTTCATATTCAGGTCTGTTCCGAAATCCTTGTGATTTCAATTAGTTTTCGTTTAGGAAGCTTTGTGATGAAAACAGTGAGTCAAACGATAAAAAGTAACCGGATCTTTTTTGTGGACAATTACAGGTTCTACAAATAATTTTAATTTGCATTATGTAAAAAGTAACCGTTTAGGAAATATTCCTAAAAAACCACAAAAAGTCGAAAAAATCATCACGATGCCTCCTAAACGAAAAGTAATTGAAATCACACGGATTACGGAACAGGCCTGATTGGCTGTAAAGATGTTCGAAAAAAAATTTTCCTACGTGATCTTCGAACAAAAAATTTCATCCAAAATAAAGATTTAGAGTTTTACGGTAGGACAAAATTTGGAAAAACTTTTTTTGCGGGTATTTTGGCTAAAAAAACAATATGTCGTTGAATTAAGGTTTTAATTTTATTGTTTTTTATATACCTTGATTCAATACAAAAAATTTGAAAAATCGTACGAATTATTCAGATCTTTCTTGATATCGTAATAAAATAAAAACCGCAACAAGCCGAGATTTTGCATGCCAAGTTTTCAGATATGGTAATACGTGGGCTGCTATATATTTCTGGCCTAGGCAACACTTATGTCAATAGCTAAAATCTGGCAAAACCATAATAAAGTTTGACATTTTTTAGCATAAACGCACTCACAACGTTTTGATGTACTATTTGTTTTGTTAACAGTGAGTTAAGAAAATTAATTTTTACATTGATAATTTAAGCGATTGATAAATTATGGGGTTTCCAACGAGAACAAACGTTTTTTGCAACTAAGTGTTCATGCAAAATCAAATGTATTGGAGTGGAACTAATGCCAAAGGATGCCTCTATCTCACAGTATGTCACATGACGATCTTGCATTATCAATTCACGCACGGCATCAATGTTCTCTGGCACAACGGCCGTTTTTGAACGACCTTCACGGAATTAGTCTTTGAGCGAGCGTCGGCCACGATTGAACTTAAACCAGTTTTTCACAGTGCTATAGGATGGTGCTTTATCGCCATACAAAGATTTAAGTTCATTGATGCACTCACGAAAATGTTCACGAGTTAATTCCATTTTTTTGCCAAATTGATTTTTTCAAGTCACTGTAAAGAACACAAATGATGGTCGTACGTCAAACCGTTCTGAGTACGTTTATGCTAAAAAATATCAAACTTTCCCATGGAAATGTCAGATTGCACCTGGCAACACTTAGTGTTGCCTATGCCAGAAATAAATATAGCAGCCTACGTACTCGTATGTTTCAAAGGATTCGAATTTTCACGTTTTTCGTGCAGCCTAAAAGTATGCACAAAAATATTTTCCAGAATGCTTCCTTTTTTTATCTATCGAAGCAAAACTGTAGAAATGCCCCGTTCCGTTTTATGGAACGACAGAACTGAACGTCCGACGCAATACTAGACCGTCTGTGGGGAAGGAACACCGTGGAATAAATCCAAAGCTGATAGTGGTCCTCCGATGAGGACTTCTTTAAGTACTACGATGTAGGGTATTTATTTTTTGGCAGTGCAGCAGACAACACCCTTATTAGTTTTGGTAATGTTGCTTTGTTTTCCTTTAGAGTATTACCCGTACATCTTTTTTTGTAACATTGAAACTTCTTGAGAACTGACAGCAGGGATTTGTATTTTGTTGTTGCTGTCGTTGGTTTTATATCTTTTTGACAACGGCTGCTTTTTCATCTCGCTGTTAACCAACGACTGTTGCTGCTGTTCTTCCTGTGTTTTTTCACGCACACCCACATCATTATTTTTCATTACTTTAAAATTTTTTCCTTTTTTTCTTTTTCTTTTTGCAAACGCAAGCTGTACAAATACCAATGTAAACGAGGCGGCGATTGGGAGGTTTGAGGGGATGCGTTGCAAAAGGGGTAAAAGTGTAGGAGAACTTCTTAACATGTCTGAACTTTGAAAACTAAGAACGTTGACGGAAAACAACGCGCGTTTATGTGTCTACAAAAGTTTCAAAAATAACTTTCATCATATAAGAGTTGGATAAACTCTCTTACCCTAAATTCGTGAAAAAAAAAGTAGAAAGAAGTTCTTTATTTCAACATTACTTTATGAAAGTGCACATTTTACCTACCATAACCAAAAGGAACACTCTGCTTCATAATGTTGCGATAAAAACTTTAAAATAACGCACAACAGTTTTTGACACACGAAAAAATGCACTTTTGAGTTTTACCGGAAGTACAGTGCACTCGCGTTAAATTCATCTAATTAAAATCAAGCCTGTTTACGATATCGAATTTATTCACGTTTGTGAAAGGTATGTTGTTATAATGCAAAACGCTTTTTGTTAATAGTTTTA
Source organism: Calliopum simillimum (assembly GCA_951812925.1). Taxonomy (NCBI): domain Eukaryota; kingdom Metazoa; phylum Arthropoda; class Insecta; order Diptera; family Lauxaniidae; genus Calliopum; species Calliopum simillimum. The sequence goes on from OX638368.1 coordinate 111,028,450, forward strand.
TAACTCATTTACGGATAGCTATATCTTGAACTCTGTTTAACCCAAAGGTTATAGCACTTCTGGTTTTTGTATATTAAGTATTCACAGAGGTCCAAATATAGAGAACATTTTTCTTTTAATTCGATAGTGAGCTATTCTTATTTCCGGCTCAAATTAGGAAAGTGAAATTTTCTTCACATCGTCTCTAAACCACATAGAAAGTTTGACAAAAATTAAAAACAATATAAATAACCAATAAATGTCCAGTCTAGATGTGTCTGTTTGTAGAGTCAAAACATTTAATTTGGTCAGGCAATGTCCACTACCACGTGACGCTAAAATCAATACAAATGTACGCCTTACCCCCCCCCCCCCCTTATTACGGTTGCATGAAATTAAAAATAAAAAAATACACACGGCCTGACACTTACCCAAACTTCCTTCCCCCTAAGAGCGTTATACGTTTTTTTAAAACAATAAGCAACAAATAAAAACAACACAAGTAAATTTTAATGCTAAATCCGAACACAGCAGATTTCGAGAAATCTTTACCTTTACGTGAGGATTATTGAGATTTTTAAAGCTTTCTAACAGAACAAGGAGATTCTTAGTCTTATAATCTGATATGGCTGTTTAAAGACTTAGTCTATTTCTTAAAACTCCAGCTTTAAATAGATCGATATATTTATCTGCTTTGACATGTCCTAACCTAAAAAGAGCAACAAACAAACGACTTTCCGCTAGCTCAATTAACGATATTCAATCGTCCGAGCGAATTATATCACGTCGTTGTGGAGCAGGATTTTAATCAGGAAAATTATGTTTTGCTTAAGTTATTTTTTTTTTTTTTAATAAAAAGATTTTCTTTGCCCAGAAAAAAAACCGATTTTTATTTTCTAAATGTCTATAAAAATCAAGGTTTTTTTCTCAAAATATCCATACGAAATCCGTTGTAGTATTCATGATATGGAATATATGATTTATAACTGGTAAGTGTACAGCTTTTTGCCGGGCCAAAGTTGGCTGCTTTATAATGTATGCTAAAATTATATGCTTAAATTATATGAATAAAAAACAAAGAAATTTAAGCTAAAAACAAAGTTGTGTAAATTGCAATAACTTTACAAAAAAAAAAATTCTAAAATTGTGACCGTCCATTGGAAAAGGACTCAAAAAATTTAGCAGTACAGCTAAAAATAAGAGATAGGGTAAATTTTACCGGTTTTCATTTTAAGCTGACATGTTTTGAACATTTTACAACCGATTTGAGGTCGATTATCATACAACAAATACTTATCGAACCGCCACACAATGGGAATTTTTTCCTGTTGCAGTTTTTGAGAAGACAAACTATTTTTATTTTTTTATATTTTTCAACGTTTCTTAACAGATTTATCAATTTTAAGCTTACAGTCTGCTTAAATTCGGAAGATGTTTATTTTAAACGAAATAGTAGTACGTAAAGGGTATATTTCCCCCTTTTCAGCCCCTTGGAAATTGCCGTCTCTTTACTTGGACATACCATAGCGAAGCATTTTACCAAATCTTATAATTTGCGCCAAGTACCGTTAGGTTAGGTTAGGTTAGCGCGGGAGATAGCAGTTACTATCATAACTTAGGCCGCGATTGAAAACCAAGTACCGTTAGTAATATGACAAATTTTATTTTTGTAGGGCGTGGCACTGCCCATTTTTTCATTGAAAATTTTTTTTTCCAAATGCCCTCTGCATATGTACCAGATTTTGTCTATTTACGTCAAGCAGTTTCTGAGATATGATGAATCAGCATTCAGAGGGGTGTAGCAACGCCCACTTTTCTAGTGAGAACTGTTTGTTCTAGTTGTCTTAGCATATGTACCCAATCATATCTAAGTGCGGCAAATATTGTCAGAGAAATAATGAATTTATTTTTTTGAAGGCGTGGCTTCGCCCATTTTTCCAGTGAACATTATTTGTCCTGATGACTTTTACATGTTTACTAAATCTCATATATCTGCGTCAAAGGGTTTTGGAGATATGATTAGTTGATTTTTTGGAGGGCGTGACACCGCCCACTTTTTTAGCATATAACATAGCGTTTTTTGTACTAACACAATGTAACATCTTCTTCGGTTAGTTAGTTTCCGAGTCAATAAGGGACAAATACATAAGCAAACAAAATATAGTTTTTATAAAATAGATTTTCGTTTATTTCGCATAACTTGAAAATTATAAAAGATACCCCAGAATTTTAAACATCTGCACCAAACTTTAATAGCCTAGCTCTATGATTACTATATATGACCGCCGTTCCATTCAAACCCTCCCATTGTGCGCCACCCTGTAAAAATTGATAATTGACAAACTTTGAACTCCGATATCTATAAACTTGAGTTTTTCATGTAACGATTTCAAAAATGCTATAACTCAGTCAATTTTTGGAATTTTCCAGTGATCGAGGTGTCATTTTATTCAAAATTGAATGCATTTGTAGAAAATGTTTTTTTTATTTTGTGAAGATAAGGAACCTTTTCCACTGAACGGTCACAATTTATGGCAAAAAAGTGAGAATAATGTTGTGATTAGATTAACAACAGAGTAAACTGCAAGAGCAGAGACCAGGATGCAATGTTTGAACAGTGACCTTTGCTAAATAGTTTGTTATTATTTCAGTCTGGTTAACCAAAGTAGTGAAAGCATAAAGCAAGTTCTGCTACAGAGCTTCATTAACTGTACGATAGCCATTTTCATCCACCTATCTGACTGCCGACGTACGAAAAGTAGTGATAAGCAAACCAAGACCACAGTAGTCTTGACCTTGGTCTTGGACACTAAGTCATAATTTTGATATTGAGTCTTGGTCTTGAACATTAAGTCTAAGAGTCGATTTTGGTCTTGAAAAATTTTCTGAAGATTGTTCTTGAAATTATGTCATTGTTTACCAAAACCAAGACTAATTTCGATCATCAATAGCGACAACGCCATGCTTGATTAAAATTGTCGTACGAACAGCCTTGACAAGCACAATATCAACGATAAATTGAATAGTGTATATAGTTAGAAACGCCGATTGTATCATCTCTAATAATTTTAAGTGTACATCATCAGCAATGAAAACTTTTGTTACGTACAGTACACGTTTTATTTTAAGCAGTAATGCCAGCTTTTCATTATTAAAATACACTAGGGTAAATAAAAGAATGGGTTTTTTGTTTTTCAAGCAAAAGAGCACCAAAAATAACAAAAAGCTCCATTTAAGCACTTCTTATGTAAATTTGTGGACTTTTGACATAACAACTTAATTCGAAATAAGACAATTTTCCAGGATTTTAATCATAAACATAAAACTTATATACGCTTCTTTTGGTGAAATCGCCATATCTCTATGACTTTTAGTTGCAGAGATATAGAATCGACAAAACATATAAGTTAGTTTGTTTTGTCAAAAGTCCACAGAAATGTAACGAGTCTTTTGGACACTAAAAAAATTTTACAAATGGCGCAGAAAGGTTTTTTCCAATGTACTATAAAAGAAATTTAACATTAAAATGCTACAAGAATTTGTTATTTCACCACAATATCGTATGGAAATTTTTTCCATTTTCATCGAGATATTTCTCGTTTACTGCAGCGCCAACAAATATGTTGTTAGGGTCAACAACATACACTTATTAACGGTGCTTGAGGTCGAACGAAAGGGCAGAAAGCACAAAAAGTTGAGTTTTTCGCTTCCAATTTCCGAAAAACACCAAATCTTGTTTGAAAATCTCTAAGCTGGCAACACTGATTTTGCGCGCCACTACAATTTGTTAGCTTCTCTTTTTTTCGGTGCAGCATTTTGTGTTTTGCATATTCTGTGTGTTTTTTGCTGCAAGGAGTGATTGAAAAACTAAAAACAAATTCATTTTTGCTAAAATTCTTATAAACTTAACAAATAAATGCTGTCGAAAGTGTGATCTACTAGTAGAATTATAAAGTGAAAAATGCATGATGTTGGAAAATTCAATAAAGTTGAAAAAATCGGTGAAGGAACATACGGCATCGTATTCAAAGCGAAGGATACTAAAACGGGAAAGGATGTAGCGCTAAAGAAAATAAGATTAGAAAAGTAATTAAATTTCATAATAAATATGTTAATATTTGATTAATTTAAAGATTGTGAAAAGGAAATGCGAAAAGGATCGGCAGCAAACAACAAATGACGTTGCGACGGACACATAATCAATCGAACAACGACGCACCCCCACAACACAAGCCGCATATCCTTTGCATTTTTGCAGGTAGACACAAAAGATGGCAGCAAGCCATCAGTAGCAGATTAAATCACGTAGATTATATGGACTAGCGGTCGGGGCTGTGCGGCAGGTGTTGTCTAATGTCCTTGATGAATGTCATTTGGAAATTTTGAAAAAAAAATACTTGCATTTGTAATTTTAACAAATTTGAAATTTTAATTATGGCACCACACAAAGCCTGAATCATGTTTGTGCTGCGCGGTATTTGAGAAAATGTAGCACCACATGATTCGGCTTTGTTTTGTTTGCCAATACAACAATACACAACATTTGGTAAAAAAAGTGATGCAAAAATGCGATGATACTAACTAAAATTTAAAATATCCTTTACATATAACTTAATTGAGCAATTTCCATAAACTGAGCGGAAACTGTTAATATCGTTCCCCAAGCCATCTGTCAAAACAATATTTAAGATGTACGCCAATTATACCAGTTTGATGTGACCGATTTAGCTCAAATTTGGCAATGTAGTTGTACCGATGGCTGGCATAAATAATGCGGGGAAACTTTGTCCTAGTATTATTTGCTAAAATTAGAAAAACTGTTTTCCATAGCTTATATCAAACTTTGCAAATTGATAATTATAGATAATAGTCCATTTGCACACGCACACAAAAATGGTTTATGTATTTAATGTCCACGTCGAGTCGGACAAATTTTAAGAGTGAGGAAGTATGGTGGTGGGGCGTTTACCATTAAAGCTATCATAAAGACATGGATTTTAGGTTAGAAATAAATTTATTACCATTACCTTGGTTTTTCGTCGCTACATAAGACCTTAAATAACACATATTCTTGTGATTATTCCCATTTTTGTACTCTACACCCAGGGTATATTCAGTTCGGACTAGAGGGCGTGGCACCTCCCATATAAGCAAAAGTTTCAAAATTGTATAATGAAAGTGTTTTTTGAGATAATCCAACCAACTTTCACTCAAACACGAAGAACATTAATTGTAAACTCTGAGCTTAAAGTAGGCGAAGTAGGATTAGAGGGCGTGGCACCTCCCATACAAGCGAAAGTTTCAAAATGCTATACTGAAAGATTTTTTAAAGAAAACCTAACCGAATTTTACTCAAACACTCAGAATAGTAAATGCAAGCTCTACGCAAAATCAAGGTAAGCTCGGAGGCGAGGGCGTGGCACTTCCCATATAAGCAATTTGTTCTTATACTCTCCTAATAATATACTTGAAATGCGGTGTAGGGTATTTAGTTTTTGGCCAGGCTAAAGATACCACCCTTACTAGTTTTAATTGATAAAGCTTATGTATGGCGACAACTGAATTTAATACTAAAAATCCTCCTGCGTTTGTTATGCCAGGCATCGGTACTATAAGTCGGTCACATAAAACTTTTTCAACTGGTACATTTGGCGTATTTTCGTTCATATAAAAAGCTAATATATTAATTGCATTATTATTATTTACAATAAGCAGGTCTTGCATTCCCTAGCATCAAGGTACATATTTGCATACAGACTACTTTCATTTTAATTTGCCATGAATTTAAAAAAAAAAAAATTGATTTTCTTTTCCTTTAAGTGAAACTGAAGGTGTACCCTCGACTGCCATACGTGAGATATCCTTGTTAAAGGATTTAAATCACAAATCAATTGTGCAACTGTACGATGTTGTTGTCGCTGATGCAAGTCTTTATATGGTTTTTGAGTATCTTAATATGGATCTCAAAAAGTTAATGGACAAAAAGAAAGAAGTTTTTACAAATACATTAATAAAAGTAGGCTTTTGAAACCATTATTTAATCAGTCTAAATTTTACTATTCATATTTGTATTTCTATTGTTTTAGAGTTACATGTATCAAATGTTCGATGCCATTGGTTTTTGTCACACAAATCGTATTTTACATCGTGATTTAAAGCCGCAAAATCTTTTAGTTGATACTGCTGGAAATATTAAGGTAAATAAACCTTTTGCGCATATTTTAGAGACCAAATTCGACCAGAATATCTTTACCAGCTAATTTTATCGATGGAAACCGTATAGACAAAACAAAACTTTTAAATATCTGTTTTTGTGTAGTTAACCGTGGCGTACCTGCCGGAAGTGTACAATAACAGGGGCTCCTGTATAAAATAGGATAAAACGGCGGGATAACTTATGAATAACAAAAATCCCATAAGTTAAAACTAAAACACTTCTGTCTAACACGGTTATTCTGAAGAGAGGATTTTGGCAAATGATGAAGTTAACTCTTTCCGTGCTTTTAATCGAGAAATTAAGTTAAAATTATGAAATTTGGCCGAAAGACTAATTTGATGCTGAGAAATACAAATATGAAAGAAAAATCGAGGTACGTTGCCTTATGTGGGTGGTATGAGGTGTTGTAACAAGAGATATTTTATGTTCTCCTCAAGTTTAAGAAAATAATTCTTTTATATTTTAAATTGTTTTTTATTGAAATAATTTTTGTTGTTTAAGGTTTGAGATTTTTAGATCGAATGAAAAAATTAAATTTTATTTTATACATTTCAAAAAATAATGTAAAAGGATATTTGATGAATTTATTTAAGTATTGTTGAGTATAACTTAAGAAAGTGTGTTGGAGTATGTTGGTTAAATAATACAACCGCTACACACTCCCCCTCTGCCACTGAAGGCGTCCCGACGATGTGGCAGCATTTGTCTGTTGCTTTGCGGGGCGACCTCTTCGTAGTATTGGATATTTCGGAGTTGAACGAGCACCTTTATAGAGTGTTAAAGCTGAAGCATGATAGATTCCTAAAGGTTTTGTTAAATCGTTCAAAGGAGCTATTTGGTAGGAGGAAGATCCTTTTTGAGATAGTATCTGATAAGGCCCGTCTCTTCGGGTGGCAAATTTTGAAGTAAGGTGATTTAATTTATTGCCTTTGAAGTGAGTTGCAACCAGAACTTGATCTCCAGCTTTTAATCTTATTTGAGGTCTTCGTGTTTTATCAACATATATTTTGTTTTTATCCTGAATCCTTTCTTGATTTTCTTGTGACTGAGATAAAACTTCTGCTAATTTTAACAGATGTGGGGTGATTTGTGGTATAAAATTTTCCGAAAGAGCAATTCCTTTCAAGTCGTGATGAACTTCAGTTGGGGTTCTTAACTCTCTTCCAAACGTTAAGTAAGCAGAAGAAAATCCAGTGCTTTCACATCTCGCAGTATTCATTGCAAATCTTATTGTAGGCAGCTTCAAATTCCATTCGCTATGTTTCTTCCCAACATATATTGATAACTGAGTTTTCAAATCCCTATTTCTTCGTTCAACCGGATTCGCTTCAGGGTGAAAAACAGGAGTGAAAGTTTGTTCCATACCAAGGCAAAATGTTAATTTTTGCATTACTGCAGATATAAATTGACTTCCGTTATCTGTGTGAATTCGTCTTGGTACACCAAACCTTAATAAAACTTCGTTCAATAAAGTTAATGCACAATTTTCCGCAGTTGCGTCTTTTAAAGCAAAGAGTTCTATCCATCTACTACATACATCTTCCACAATCAGAATCCACTGGTATCCTTCCTTAGTACAAGGAAGAGGACCAAATAAATCTACAGCAATAACCTCAAAACGTTGATTACTTGAAACCGTTTGAAGCAAACCAGCTGGCTTCATGTTTGAGGGTTTATAACGTTTGCAATCTATGCAATTTTCTATATGTTTAGTAATTTCTGCACGCATTCCTGACCAGTAGTAGTGTGATTTTATTCGGTTAATTGTTTTTTCTCTTCCATAATGTCCGGCGGTTGGACTATCGTGATAATTGAACAAAATTAATGGTCTTAATGACTTTGGAACTACTAACTGTCCATTTTCAGAGTCTTCTTCAGAGCAGAATCGAAATAAAACTCCATCTGACATTATGTAACCACGATCGGTGTATCTTATTATATTTTCGTCATTATTTTCAAAAGTTTCAATGATATTTTTAATATCTGGATCTTCTAGTTGCGCGATCCTAAATTCTGCTGCACCTTTCCGTGGAAAATCAACTTCAATTGACATACATTCAGCAGCATTTCGTTCAATGTTGTTTTCTTCCAAAGGAGGTCGAGAAAGTGTATCAGCTACAACATTTTGTCTACCTGGTGTATATTCGTACTTAATGTCGTACATCTGTAATTGTAAAGCCCATCTTGCTAATCGACCTGTTGGTGATTTTAAACTGAGAAGCCATTTTAATGGTTGATGATCAGTAAGTAAAGTTAATGGTGATCCCTCTATATATCCTCGAAACTTTTGTACAGCCCATACCACTGCTAATGCTTCCCTTTCAGTAGTGGAATAATTTCGTTCCGCAGGGATTAGTAGTCTACTAGCGTATTCTATGGGGTGTTCATTTTCCTTCTCCCCCTGGAGTAAAACAGCCCCGATCGCATAATTGCTTGCATCAGTTTTGAGAACAAAAGGTAGTTTTTCGTCGACTTGTCGAAGGACTGGAGAAGAAGTTAAAAGTTGTTTCAGCCTGTTAAATGCTGCTTGTTCTACTGAAGACCATTTCCATGTTGTTTTCTTTTTAGTTAAATTGGATAGTGGTTTTGAAATATCCGCGAAATTAGGAATAAAACGCCTATACCAGGAGCATGTTTGAAGAAAAGAAAGAACTTCTTTAACATTCGTTGGATTTGGTCTCTTCATAATAGCGTCAGTTTTATCAGGATCAACTTTGAAACCGTCTATGGTTAAGATATGACCAAGATATTTTACTTCAGATACACAAAAATTGCATTTTTCTCTATTTAAGTGAATTACAAATTCTCGTAGTCGGTTGAATGTTGTTTTTAAATCTTGCAAGTGAGAGTTAAAACTATTGGAGCAAATAATTATGTCATCCAAATATGCCAGAATTAAGATTTTAGGAAGACCGTTACGAAATTTATCAATCATCCTTTGAAAAGTGGCTGGTGCGTTTTTTAAACCAAACGGCATCCTCTTAAAAATGAAAATTCCATATGGAGTAGTGAAAGCTGTCTTTAATTTATCTCGTTCAGCAACTTTAATCTGCCAATATCCAGACTTTAAATCTAAAGTTGTCATAAATGGTGTTGTTTTTGCAGCATGTAATAAGTCGTCAATACGAGGGAGAGGATAAGAATCGGAGACCGTTATTTCATTTAAACGACGATAATCTACGCAAAATCTAACTTCCCCATTTTTCTTTGGAATAAGGACTACAGGCGAAGCCCATGGCGATTCAGATGCTTCTATAATCCCATTTTCAAGCATTTTATGGATTTCGTTTTTGATTTTTATCTTCATAGCCGGTGACAGTCTGTAAGGCTTTGCAGCAATGGGCAAATGTGAACCCGTATTAATAAAGTGTTCGACATGGGAAATTGGTGTCGATATGTCATCAAAAATGTCTTTATTATTTTGCAAAAAATTGATTACTTTTGCTCTTTGATCTGAAATTAGATGTAATCCTTCAGTGTTTTTTAATTCAGTTTCAAAAGAATTAAAAGACATTGTATAGAAATCCATAACTTCATCTTTATTTTGTTTGATTTTTTTTAAGGGTGGAAACAAATCAAGAGGAACTGATGAAACAAAATCCGTAGGAACGGAATTTTTAAAAATATTATCAATATAATCTGGAGTATAAGATTCATTAAAACAAACGTTAACATTTTGGTTATTACTAGCTTCAAAAGATTTGAAAAAATTAGAAATTTTTGCTTCATGTGAGTCTTCTGCAACAGGAAACTGGTTCTTGAACTCATGTTTTGTTTTAGAGTCATCTTTGAAATACCACAAGCGTTGTGCAAGATCCAATACAATGTCACATTGTTCAAGGAAATCAATTCCGAGGAGAGTTCTGTTGTCCTGAGCGTTTGGCAAACAAATAAGTTTTATTCTTTTATATCGGTTGCCGATGATTATGTCCGCTATGGTACAGAGAACTTCTTCCATTTTGGGAATACCATCTGCCAAAACAATTTCTGCTTTCAACTTCTTAAATTCTACGTTTCGTTGTTTTAACTTGTTAAACAAGCGATACCCGGCAACACTAGTCCTTGCTGCCGTATCAAAGTATGCTTCACCTTTCATACCATTAATACAAATATTCACAGTAGGCACAACTCTTCCCACGATGGATGTCTGCACTGTGTTGAAATCTAAATGCTCTGAAGAGTTGAGAGAATTTTTGGAATTGCATTGAGGGCACTTGGAACGATAGTATCCTTCGGCACCGCAGCCATAACATGAAATTTTTGGAATCGGATTATTTGTAGTTTTTAAGCCTTTTCTTTCTGATTCTTGGCGTTTGAAGCAATTTTCAGTGGAGTGATTTTTAAGGCGGCAATAGTTACAACGATTCTTGTCTATGACTTTATTGATTAAAGATTCCGAATGTTGTAATTTATTTTCTTTTAATAATAACTCAACATCCCGAGCTTTGGTAAGCAACTCTTGGAACGTGTTAACATTTTGTCTGGGAATGCGTTCACGAATTGTTAAAAGCAATTGTGAATATACCATATCAATCATGTGGACTTCAGATAAAGTATTTTGCAATTTTGCAAATAAGCAGCGCTTTCTACAAATAAAGGTTTCAGTTGACTCATTTAATTTTTGCTTATCTTGCATTATCTCAGCAAAGATACGCCAATCAGGCTTTGCTGGAGCAAACGCCTTCCTCAGTAACTCAATGGCATCGGAAAAGGTATGAGCTTCGTGCTTAACACCTTGCCACCATGATGAAGCATACCCCTCAAAAAGCAAAGGTAGGCTTGCTAACGCATAATCCGGGCTTATGTTTTCGGAATTTTGATATACTAGGATGGTCGCGATGAAATCTTCTACTCTACGACCTCCGTTAAAGCGAGCGGTGCAAGTACTAAAGGTAGCTTTCTTTTCCCTTGAATTTAAACTTGCTATTAATTGTGAAAATTGGGATTCCGAAAGACATATATTGGATGATGTCGATGGAATCGGTGATAGATTTTCAGTGTTTGTTACACCATTTGCTATATTTTGAGCATATGAAGTTGAAGGATTGCATACATTGGATGATGCCGATGCAATCGGTGAGGAATTTGCGGTGAATGTTACACCATTTCGTGCATTTTGAGCACTTGAAGATCTGGTTCGAGGACTTCGATGCATTTTGAGCGAGTGTGGACTGATGCTTGTCTTCAAGGGCAATATTTTCTGGTTTCTCAGGTACAATTCTTCAAGAGCCACCAATGTGTTCACACGAATAATATTTTTAAAATTAAGCCGCAGGAGCCGCTGTGGCGTCTACAAGGGTAATGTGTAGCGATTAATTTCTTTAAGAGCCGCCTATGGCGTCTACAAGAGTTATATGTAGCGATAAACTTTCTTAAGAGCCGCCTTTGGCGTTTACAAGGGTTGTGTGTAGCGATTAACTTCCTCAAGAGCCGCTTTAAGCGTCTACAAGGGTATATTAATAGTTTTTTAAAAACAATTAAGCCTCAAGAGCCGATAAATTCGTCTACAAGGGCGATTAACAATCCGCAAGAGCCGCTTAATGCGTCTACAAGGGTAATACATGTAAGGAACAAATTAAGATGAAAATGTTGAATGTTCTTCTATGTTGAGATTATTTCTCTACGTTGATTGAAGATACAGCAACAGCAATTTTTCTTTCTTGAATTGCTCCTTCTTCTTTTTCGTTGGGCGCCAAATGTAACAAGAGATATTTTATGTTCTCCTCAAGTTTAAGAAAATAATTCTTTTATATTTTAAATTGTTTTTTATTGAAATAATTTTTGTTGTTTAAGGTTTGAGATTTTTAGATCGAATGAAAAAATTAAATTTTATTTTATACATTTCAAAAAATAATGTAAAAGGATATTTGATGAATTTATTTAAGTATTGTTGAGTATAACTTAAGAAAGTGTGTTGGAGTATGTTGGTTAAATAATACAACCGCTACAGTGTCCAATATATTGGACAATTACTCGCAACGACCATAATTTTTTCAATACATCTTGCCAATTTTCAATTTAATGATGATGTAAGAGTTTAGTTTTTGTAATTTTTTTTATATTTATTTTAATATAAAGTAAATTTTCTTTGATAAAATTTTGAAATTAAGAGCAAAACACGAAATACAATAATTTTTTTCTTTTTTTTTTTTTTTTGGAGTAATTCCTGAAAGCAATTCTGGTATTTTTTTACGCAAAGAAGTTCATTGCATTTTGGACATATAATAAAACTGTTGCACCACTGCAGCGGATCCTCAAATCTGTCATCAACGTCATCTCCATGATCTGACCGTAGACAGTTTTTTATTTACTGACATTTCTTATGAAAAACGATATTTTTATACACAACAATACAAAAAATACAACCTTTGAATGCAGTTGTCCAATATAGTGGACAATTATGACTCATACTCTGCAGCCTTTGAAAGCAATTGCCCAATATATTGAACACCTATAAATTGCACTCCACAGGTTACCTCATACAACTTTTATAAAATTATTTACTACGAATCTATTATATAATGTTGTCCAAATACTCATGAATTTTTTGGAAATGATCCGAGCTTTGGAATATGTATTATTTTTATCATAAGATTGCCCATCAAAAAAGCAAAAACATACATTCACTAAAACATGGAAAAAATGATTTTTGGCTTTCAGCATGCCAGCACAATCAACATTTACAAACCTAAGAAACCTTGTTCAATGCTAAAAATATGTTGAAAAGAGAATAGCAAAAATGTAGCCGTAACAGTAGGCTTTGAAACACAGCGGAAAGCAATGGTCCAATATATTGGACGAAATCACGGAAAGGGTTAAGTCATTCGGATTTTCTCGAAAATGACTTTGATTAGCAAATCTATTGTAAAAAGTATCTCAAACATCGATTTTTCTCAAGCAAATTCAATGTTGACTTAGCTTTTTATGCAGATGATAGCGCTTTGGTAATATCGGGTAAAGTATTCATGCAATCGCAAAAAAAAAAAAATGCAGGGTGCTCTGTGCAAAGTTACTACAAATTTTTACTGAGGGAAAATTAAAGTTAATGTTCAAAAAACCCAAGCTGTACTCCATTCCATATTCCATTGAACAAGTCTCCAAAGGCAGTTTCAACTAGACCGTTTTCAGATCAAGGGATCTTAATACCGTTTTCAAACTTCCAAAGTATTTAGGATTAATTCTTGATGAAAATATTTAAACAGCATGTAAAAAGCAACTAGATGAAGCAGAAGTCGTTATTTGGATATGAATAAAAAATCTAAGCTAAGTTCAAGTCAAAGTTCGTAACTTTCCATGTGCATATTGTGGGATCCCTTCTAAATCTTGAAAATCAAAATCTTGAAAAAGCGAAATCTTATATTGGATATATTATATACTGATACGCGGCCGAAGGCCGCCTCGAAGCCAGTGTTGGATATCTGACGGGTTTAAATCCTGAGCAGCGGCCACAGGCCGCCCACTTACCCCTACTATTATGTTAAATTACTGCGGCAATTTTGATGTTTTTTACAAGATTTTGATTTCAAGATTTTCTTCTTATATGCTGAACATTACAAACAGCATAAGTATCGATAAAGGACTATCATAGACTCTGGATCCTTTTTATAGTCCTTAGCGTGTACCACCAGCACGTATCCGGAAGGCCGATACCAAATCCTGCACGGAAGGCTGATGTTCTCGTACTCTACATTAAAATGTCTTACTTTATCGCGAACGATAACAAAGTCTTTTTTTAAATTTTTAAAATGTTTTTAATTTTATTTAACCACGAACGGTAAAAATGTTCACCATTTTATCTTTCACGTTTTAAAAAAAAAGAAAAATTCACGTCACTAAATATGCCACAAGTTTGTTACCAAATCAATTGGTATCACACTCATTTTATAATAAAAAACGCGTCAATTAAAACTAACACAACTAAAATAAGAACTAAACTAAAAGGCCGATAATATTAATCCACATAACACCCACACAAATCTCTCAAACAAAATAACATAGTTTTTTTTTTATCTTTTGTTTCAAAAAGTCCATATATCTTTTACTTTTTTTCATTACATATTAACTAAATAACTTATTAACTACCCGTGCTTCGGCTTTCGCGGTCAGCCGAAGAATCATTTCTGCAGATTTCAAGATTTTGGTTTTCTAAATTTTGAAATACTGACCCCAACCCGTCTGACAGTTTTAAATCCTTAGCCGCCCACTTACCCCTACTATTATGTTAAATTGCTGCGGCAATTTTGATGGTTTTTACAAGATTTTTTTTTAAGATTTTCATTTTCAAGATTTTGATTTTTCTTGATTTTGATTTTCAAGATTTTGACTTCTAGGTTTTGAAATTCTGTCAAACGACACGCACATATTGTATTTATCATAGAATAAAAAACAACAGCAAACGTTTTCCGAGTCAAATGACTCTGCATATTCGAATCTGCAAATGCCGTGCAGTCTCTATTGCAGTTTAAGAAAATTCCCCGGGTATCTTGATTCACGATAACCCCCATTATCTAAAATTTTGCAAAAGTTCAATTAAATGGTCGCCAAAGTCCTTACGGATGACCAATTTTGATAATAAAATAACCTTCAAACTGGCTTAAAACCCGAACTAACAATGAACACGACTCGAAACTATATCCAAAGACTCAATTAAACCAGCATTACAATATAATTACTTTTAATTTGATGAATATCAAATCTTCTGGCGGTGAATTATAGTGAAAGGAAAAACGTTTAAGAAACGCTAACTTACCAATTTTAATTGTATGTGAAAAGAAAGTATACCGATAAATGAATAACAAATGAATTGAAGGAGTTTAGTGGGAAAAGAAATACAAAAATAAACAATTCAAAAAATTAAGCGTATACCAACCGCAATATCAATACCCTACAGAAGAATTAACAAATTACCAATTAAATCCACTTTAACTAGCAATTAATTTAGAAATCGAAATCTGATATACAAACATTTGTAAGAATTAATACTTCTATGGCAGTTAAAGCAGTTTAAAAGTAAAATACCGTTATTTGCTAAAATTGGCTTTAAGCTCTACACGTTGCCAGATTGATACCACATCATAAATTCACTTGTAACTTGATAAAATCTTGAAAATAATAATTTATTGATTTAATTTTCAGCTTGCTGATTTTGGTTTAGCGCGTGCATTTAATGTGCCCATGCGTGCCTACACACATGAGGTAGTAACGCTTTGGTATAGAGCGCCTGAGATACTGCTGGGTACTAAATTTTATGCAACTGGCGTAGATATTTGGAGTTTAGGTTGTATTTTTGCGGAAATGGTGAGTTTGAAAGAAAATCCACATAAAACTTTTTGTATTTGAAAACTCTTTTTTTTAGATTATGCGTCGTTCCCTATTTCCTGGTGACAGCGAAATCGATCAATTGTATCGTATTTTTCGTACTTTAGGCACACCAGACGAACAGACTTGGCCGGGTGTTACACAACTACCTGATTACAAAGCAAAATTTCCAAAGTGGGAAAAAACAAATATACCTGAGACGATAGTTAAACATGAAGCGTTTGATCTCTTTAAAGTAAATTGCTTACTGCTTTACGCTAAAAAAATGTAAATTTTAATTTTGTTTTATTTTGCAGTCAATGATGGTCTATGATCCTAGTGAACGTATTTCCGCGAAAAATGCTTTAACGCATTCATATTTTGTAAATATGCAACATGTAGATCATGTAGATTTACCGAAAGAAAACTCAAAATCATTACTCGCACAGTAAATAATGTTTAATGTACACCTACAATGAGACTCATTTATATAAATATTTCGCTACGTGTTCATAAGTTAAGATTATTTTTGATTTAATAGTTGAATGTTCTTAAATATAAAACTAAGCTAAAATTGGTATAATGAGGATTATTGTTAAAGTCACTCACAAGTAAGTTAATTTTAATTATAATGGGTAAAATTTTAATAACAACTTTTCCAGCTCGTACTTGATGAATATCAATTTTTGTCTTCTATCAAATTTATATTACTCAATCGGTAGAAAAATCTAACCCTTACGAATAGAAATTCCAGAAACGTATCAGTTGTTATTCATATCATTCAAGAAAAGTTCCATCTATCGTATTTATTCACATTGAACACACTAGTAAAAGGTAAATATTTATTTATTTTTATACCCTACACCCAGGGTATATTCACTTTGTCCTTCCGTTTGTAACGCAGAGAAGGAGTCGTGGCAGGTATAGAAAAGTACATATATTCGTGATCAGCGTCACCTCCTGGGTCGATATAGCTATGGCTGGCTGACTGGCTGGCTGTTTGTTGAAATACACTTTTTGGGAAAACTGAGAAAGACAATTCAATGAAATTTGGTACACTTCCTCTGTTGTCAAAGTTAGCTTGGGGGATTGAAAATGAGTTAAATCGGTCAACGAATACGCCTACCGCCCATACAAAAAATATATTCAAAATGCAATTTTAGGAGTATTTTTCACGACAATGCAAAAAAAACACATAAATACTACAAATTGTAAGCGCAAGCTCTGAAAAAAAAAAAAAAACTGAGCGAATTTGGACAAGAGGGCGTGGCACCACTTATATAAGCAAAAGCTTCAAAACGCTATACTGAAAGCGTTTTTTGAGATATTCGAACCAAATTTGACTCAAATATTTAAGACTATAAATGCACGCTCTAAGCTAAAACTAGACGAACTCCGACAAGAGCTCGTGGCACCTCCCTTACAAGCAAAATTTTCAAAATACTGCAGTGTAGGGTATTTATTTTTTGGTCAGGCCAAAAGTTACACCCTTACTAGTTTTCTTTATGAAAGAAAACCTCCATTCTAATGCCTTTGTTGCGAAGAGTAAGCTCACAATGAGTAAAGTGAAATAATTAGAAAATCTTTATTTTTGGTTGCTTTTGGAACTGATAATGATTAACTTTACATTATTAGTTACCAAACAAGCATGGATCAGATAACTTTGTTGGTTTGAGCTTACTGTTCAATGTGTTTTAGTAAAAGCACCAACCGCATTACAAAAACATAAAGGAAAAACAAAAAAATGTATTGGAAGGCTGGTTTTCGATACGTTTCAATGATCACCACAATCATATCATTAGACGAATTTGCCGACATTCAGAAGAACTTGACAAGCATACTATATTTAAATTTTGCATTGATTTCTTGAGAATCACAACAAAAAGTAAATACAAAAAATCTAATTTTTTGTTTTTCCCTTGTTATGCTTCGCTATGCTGTTGTAACTCATTGATATTATACTTTTTTTGCATGCTGATGATATGATTGTGGTGATCATTGAACCGTATCGAAAACCAGCCATCCAATAAATTTTTTTGTTTTTCATTTATGCATTTTGCCTTGTTTTTGTAATTGGTTGGTGTTTTTACTAAAACACATTCAACTGTAAACTCAAGCTTTTTTACAAAAAACAACTACCTTAAATGATGCATATGAGTCTTTTTTCAAACTACGCAAAACACTTTAAAAACGTATTTTATGAATTATTCATGTTTAACTTTTTATTCAGCAATAAATACCATAAAATTTAGCACATTATCTTATTTTATAACTTAATCTACATAAACTGCAATATAAAACGGCCATTAAAATATGCTTTTGTTGGTTTCTCACCAATCAAGAAAATAGTACCGAATTCGTGGTCTTTCTTTTAAATTTGTCTTTGTAGAAGTTTTTGAATTTGCTGTCTGTTGTCGGTGTCTGCTAAATCTATCGTCCTTCATGTATGAACCAATAACATTGCGCAGTGTTTCTTCACTTATTTTATCTATAATTGGCTTATCACTTTCCTTTTTCAGACGTTTATCACTGCCGCCATTCTCTAACTGTACGCTCACAAATTTGTCTCTATCATCACTTACATCAACTTCTTCTGGTTTGTTATCTGCAGCAGTTTCATTCTCAAGTTGAGCTGAATCTTCACCCTCTTCAATTGTGTCTTCTTGCTCTTTTATGTCGTCTTCCTTCTGTAACTTATCATAGTAACTACCAGTTGTATCGTAATAATTTCCATTTTGGTATTTATTGTTGTTGTTTGTTGTTGCTGTAATATCACCATTGTTACCATTGTTACGTTCACGTTGTACCTCATAGTATTGATCAGCATTAGCATCATAGAAATACATAGCATGCGCTGGATGTACACCAATTGGATATGGTTGCAGCACAATTTGTTGTTCAGCATCATTTATCGCAGTTTCTGCTGCTGCTGCTGTTGATGGCATATCTGTAATTTCTACCTTTTGGCGACGGCGACTTTTACTCCGTTTATTTGAAGTTTTACGTTTTTTCGTAGTTGAATTTTTACGCCGACGTTTAGTATCATCGTAGTTATCATAATCTACCACGGGTGTTTCGATTAAATTTGAAGCACCTTCATTGAAAATTGTTGCCAAAGGATTTGTCATATTCCAGGTTATTGTTGGTATTGGCAAACGTACGCTGCGTATAAAATTATTCCAATATTTGATGAAGGGACGTTCAGTAGGTTCTGGTGGGCTTGCTTTTGATTTTATGGATTTATGTGCTGCTTTGCCATAACTATCATCGTAATCGAATGATGTGACTTCATAAACTGGTATACTAAAAGAACATGGTAATAATTTTAAATTGAATTGGATATTTCTAAATGCGAGAGATTTTTTGATACCTGCTATCCTTTCTATCATTCTGTCGAGTTGACTTTGCTGCTACGCTGCAAATGGTTGCAGTGAATAAAATAATAATTATCTGAAAAAATTGCAGAAAATTAGTAAGATTAAAAATAAATAAAAGTTATTGTATAGATCAACCAATCTACTATACATATAGTATTTTGCTCAGTGCTGTTTTTATTAAAGTCGATTATTTGTTATTCTTTCCAAAGCAATTGTTTGAGCTCTACCAAAGAGAAAACACTAAAACTTTCACTATGCTTATTCACTTTTTTTGCAATCCAAAAATGTTCACTCCTAAAAAACTTTGCATGCTACTGAAAATTTCTTTAATTATCTGAGATAACCATCCCTATTTCTGATCTGACATATGTTTGTTCAACACTTTTGCCTAGTTAAACCTTTTCGAGGACACATTTTAAGTAATATTTGGAATTTATAAAATTACTTTTTAATTAAACTATGCTTCTAAATTCTTTAATAAAGCTAAATATATTTTGAGATCCTAACGTACAAGTTTTTTCCACATCACCGCAAGCTTCATATGTCCTTGTTAATGTTCTTCTTTCAATTTATAATTTTTTAAAGGAACAAAAATATTTTCTGCTAGTTTCCACGAAGAACACCAAATTACAACTAACTTTATAAAAGTATGCGAACTTCACTCTAAAGTATAATTTATTTTGAATTACTTTCCAAACAATACAAAAAAATCAACCTAGTTTTAATCTTTCATCAATTTCTTTTAAACCGTTTAAAATTCCAAATCTTTTGATTTCCAACGCGTTTTCAATGAAATTTAAGAGAAAAAAAAGAACAAATAAACAAAAAAATCTTTTAAAAAAATTAAACTAAATTGTCATTTAAATACAAAAGAAAGTCCCAACTTTGGCGGTGAAAGAGTAATAAAGCTCGTAAACATATAAAATTATTGCATAAATTTATAGTCATTAGTAAAATTTGCATAAATTTTTTAATTGTATTTGGGCGTTCATCTCGCTTCTGACAGCGTTTTATCAAGAGCAACACCTATGACTGCTAATAGAGATGCTTTGCTCTTACTGTTGAACAATCGAACCATGCCCACTTTTGATTTCGTTGATTTATGCTGACAAACACAGTAGATCAGTGACGTATTTTCACTCTTCCCTCCAACTTTGTTTTTCAAACATATCATAAATTTCTTTTTAATATATGTACGAATCTCATACTATTTTTAGCCAATGTTGCTTGTGTTTTTCTGCATAATTATGCACAAAGTAGTATTTATTTCATTTTATCGAACCTAATATATAAATAAGGGGTTCTTATTAATGAATTTGGTCTGGTAGTCGCATTATTTATTAAAACTTCAATTTAAATTTATTATTTTCTTTTTACACTTCTTGGACATAAAAGATATCAAATTTTGGCGTCTGTTTGGTGAGTGACATAGATTCTGCACATATGGCAGAAATTAATTTGCATTTTAGTCAAAATATTTGAAGTGATGTCTTCTACCAATTTGTAATATCGTTATACACTTAATTAAAGGCACCAAAATTGGAATTCAGAAGGAGTAGCAAATCAGACAGTAAAAAAAAGATATAACTAAAAATACACTTAAACCGATGGTAAGTATCGGCGGTACATTTTAGAATTTAATCTCCATTGAAATCTAACAAAATCGTACGTTGGCCTATGGGCCAACCCGCTCAAAAGCACGAGGCAGGCGAGTTAAAGCGGCCGTCTTCAACAGAGTTGTGGTCAACCCACTGCGATTCGAAGGAAGCACGATGTTCCAAAAAAGATCGAACGCATAATAACGTTATCGTTGATATGAATTTAGAAATTGAGAAAGGTCCAATTGGAGCTTCTAGCCTTAGCTCAATAGTTAACCCGCTCGGAATCACGAGTTTAAGCGGCCAGCTGCAGCAGAATTGTGTTCAACACTGCGATTCGAAAGAATCATGATGTTCCCGGAGGTACTAAATAATTAACGTATTCGTTAGATAGTAGTGTGGGTGGTAGGGTCAGTGCAAAAGTAGCTCAATCGATGATAAAGGTACTCTAAAAAAACTTGCATCACAGCATTGGGGCTTCTGCCAACTTGCTCGTTCACATAACTAAAGCACAGACATACTCCATAGAACACGTTAATTGCAGTTAACATGTTATAGGGAACAACATTAGGTTGAGAATATGTATTTCAGCTAAAAAGAAGTTAAATTATCGCTTTTAGCTCAATTAAGTGGTCAAGACTTTACAATGCCACAGCTGAGCAGTAGAAACAGAATCTTGCAAATCTTCAAATATTTGAAGTCGTCCAAATCAAAACGCAATATCGGCATGCCCGAAAGAAAAATGAGTTAATGATGTAGATTTACTCCATTGGTATAAATCTAAATGATTGCATGCTTGAAACCTTTTAAAAAAAATAAATACGCAATATCGGCAGACTTTTGTCAAATCAAAATGCCACATCGGTTCTATTTCGAATTTTCTGATGGAATATTTGAAAAAAACAAATGCATATGTCGATGTCATAGGCTACTAAATGTGTGAATTAAATTGGTACCAACAAGCATTGGCTAACAGTGATTTAACTTTATTTTGATACACGTTTAATATATTGGTTATTTGCCACAAAAGATACAATATGGTAAGCTGAATATTGAATTTGGTCGTTTCACGGCCATCTAAAGGTAAAAGTTTTGGAAATTGTAACCGTATTACATATCCAAAAGTTTTTTGAATTTACACTTTTATATGTTTAATAAAAAAAGTGCCCTACGCGATTGATGCCACCTCTTATAAATTTAATATAAACATTTCTGTGTATTGACACACTCTACACTAGTCGTAAGTTTCGTTAACGCTGACAATGGCCTTCACATGGAATTTCCTGGGTGCTATTCTGAACTGTAATGACGGCAGCTAATGCGAGCTGAGGGCCTTGGGGTAAAGTCTCAGGGACACTTTCTGGTGGAGCCGTTCTGACCCAACTATAGGACTCTACTTCTCACTATCGTCAAATAAACAAAAATTCAAACCAAATGGAAATTTTGTGTCCAAGCAGAACGCGAGCCATGCCACGAAATCCACATTCTGCGGCAGCATGCACATCAGATTAACAGGTACAAAATTCACGTTTAGCTAAAGATATTATAAACTGTTAGGTGAACCCAATTTGAAATATATAAAAATTTCAAACAAAAATTTTCTGTCAAATCAAAACAATATCGGTAATCTTTAATCCTTTATAGAATCTACAGTCAGCGAAGTCATTTTAATTTTTTTTTTTTTTTTTTTTTTGTTACATTGCTGTGAGGTTCACTCGCTGAGAATCCTATTTCAACCTTCTTTTCTTTCGAAAAATACAGATTTTTAGCTTCTACTGAAAATTCATATTTGTGGCACATATTTATTACTCAAAATGAATTCTTAGCTTTAAATTAGTACTTATATTTTATGTTTAAAAGTATTTAATAGTCCGCCAGAAACAGAATTCTGTATTGTGACGCTGTCTTAAATTCATATAAGTAAAGTTATAAAAGCACATCCTTCAAAGACTTTTCTTTTACTAATTTTATCCTTTACAGTTTTACCACAGTATTCAACTCACCACAGTTGAGAACTCAACTCAACACGAAAAGTCCATTGACACTCTGACACGCACCGACAACAAATTTTTATTTATTCTAAACAACTTGACTCAAATAAATAAATAAACAAAACAAAAAAAAAAAAAACAAACAACAACAAGAAAAACAACCCCTAACAAGTGTTGCATTTTCTGAAAATTTCTTAGGAACATAGCGGTAAGAAAAGTTAAACTGCGTATCATATGTTTTGAACAAAGAGAAAGCTTTTCACTCTCTCTCTCTTTTTGGGAAACCACTTTTACTTGGAGACAATCTGAATTTTCTTGGGAAAGTTTTTGGTTATCGGAACGAAGGATTCATGCGCTAATTCAGTGTCCGTTTAGCTCCCCAGTAACCAACTTGTTTTGGAGAAGAAAAACTGCAGTGAAAAGTGTTTTGTTTACAAGTGGGTTATAAGAAGAAATAAAGAAAAAGTTACAAGAAAAATTAATTGAATATTCAAGTGAAAAGTGTAGATAAAACAGAAAATATACCAAATTTACAAATCTCAATTGCAAAAAATTAATTAATTAAAATAGTGCTACAATTATAAAATTGTATTTTAGTGTGGTGCACATTTTTCTTGATTAAAAGGTCTAATTAATATTTGAAGAAAGCTTAAAACAATTATATAAATGCAGAATGTTGGAATATATTTAAAAAGAATAAGGTTAGTTTACTATAAAAGTTAAGTTTCTTAATTTATGCCAGAGTTTTATAAATTACAATTTAAGTTGGGGCTAGTTGAAGAAAAAAAGCTAAAAAAACGCACCAAAAATAATTGTGTAGGTATATGTAAAAATTTCAGTACCTTACAAAAGTGTGTACTGAAAATTTTCACTGCCTTCTCTTACCCCTTTGCTCCGCACGCGTGACAGCCGCCTCATTGGGTGGCCGTTTGGTCGGGCACTAAGTCGTTTGGTCGGTCGGCTTGCTGAGTAGGGTTTGTTTGTGTGTGTGTAACATAAAGTGCACCACTTGAAAAGAAAAACAACAGTAAACAGTAGAAAAAACGTGGAATACTTGCTCAGCTCCCACCCCACCCCCGAAATTTGCTCATTTTGAAAACATCTCGTTTGTAATGGTTATGAATGAATGAAAAAGTTTCAATTCAAAGTTTTCTACTTTCGATCTGGGTGTTTTTTGTTGGTGGGCGTACACGCAGCATTGTAACCGACCGAACGACCGACCTTCTCTCCAGTCAGCTGGTTTTCTTATAGTTGGTACACCACAACATGTAGCATTTATTATGTTCTTTTTATTTTATTGTTCTTCCTCCAGCGTTTTTTAACAGCTTTTATATTTATCTTTGTTATTGTTACCCCAATGTTTTTGTTTTTTTATCATTGCGTTTAAGCCCAGCTGGAAATATGTAATGCAAAAGAGACAGGATAATATTTGATACCTTTGTCTGATTGTTTTTCGAAACTATTCTTGGAGTTGGTCGAAGCTCTTCTTCCATTCCGATTAAGTTATATATATCGAAAGTATGCATTTAAAAAATGTTGTTATAAAACAGGCAATATTTCGGAATGACGAGCCCTCATATTTGACACCCTTGAACTAGGCCTAAGGGGAAATCGGATGCTTGCGACATCAAGATTGTTTTCTTTGGAGCTCATTTGTATACATTCTAGATCAAGATTGCTATTCGTCGCTCCACGATTGATATTCTGGGTTGTTTTTGAATTGATCTTAATTCCTTTAGGTTTTGGTTACATCTTGAAACTATACATAAAGTTGTGAACACCGGAGACATAACAATCTCTAGGGTACAACCGGAGTTAGAACAACTTTCTTCTAGAAAAACTCTAGGAACACAATAATATTTTTCGAAATGTATTCACGAATTTTAAGTAACAATTTTTTATGCAAAAAGTACATCAAAAGAAATTTAACTTCCCAAGGAATACTTCGAACATTTTCTTATGAAACAGCGCCCAGTAAGTGCCCACCGGTATTGAGTGGAAATCGGTTTTCATTATTTTTTAATTTTTATTACTTAAACCAATGATCAGGGAATAGCCCCTATAAATACAATGCACCGTGTTGATTTATGTATGTATTCTCTGTTAACTTCTAGGAGGAGCATAGAGCCAATATGAAACATCTCCATTCGTCGCGATCCCTTGCGATGACTTTGATCTCTTGCCACGACTTTCCCGATTCTTGGATTTCCTTTTCCAGCGACCTTTTCCAGTTGGTTTTGGGTCTACCACGTCCTCTACTGCTTTGTGGATTCCACTCAAAACCCTGGCGACAAACTTCGCTGTGTAGTTTCCGCAGAGTGTGACCAATCCATCTCTATTTGCGCAGCTTGACCTCATTTGCTATAGTCTTCTGATTGCATTTTTGATGTAGCTCGACATTTGATATAGTGCGAGGCCACCAAACCTTTTGTATACGCCTTAAGCATTTGTTGACGAATACTTGCAGCTTGTTCGTTAGTTGTTCAGTAACAAGCCATGTTTCGCACCCATATAGCAAAACCGATTTCACATTCGAATCAAAAATGCGCACTCTCGTTTTAGTCGATATAACGGATGAAGACCATATTTTGTTCAGTTGAGCAAACGCGCGTTTTGCTTTTGCTATTCTTGAGTTGATATCCTCTTTTGCTCCACCATCCATGGAGATAATGCTGCCTAAATACATGAAGCTATCGACGTTTTCGATGTCATCACTGCCAGCTCTAAACGTGATGTCATTGTTTGCGTTCATGCTTTTAGTCTTGGATACATTGATTTTTAGGCCGGCCTTTTGTGATTCCAAGACAAGGTCTTCAATTTTGCTTTGCATATCTGAATGTTTGGACGATAAGAGGCAGATGTCGTCAGCGTAGTCGAGATTTTCCAGATGTTCGGTAAAGTTCCATTGGATACCCCTTTTGGCCTTATTAAGAGCTTTATAAAGGATATCATCAAGAACGATTAGGAAGAGTGATGGTGACAGTAGACACCCCTGCCTTATGCCTGAATTAGTGGTGAATGTCGGTGACCACAACCCGTTGTGTAACACACTGCATTTGAAGCCTTCATATTGTGCACGTACTAAGTTTATGGCCTTTGCGGCAATGCCTCTTCGTTGCAGTGAAACCCAGATGTTTTCTCGGGAGACACTGTCGAAGGCAGTGCTATGGTCTACGTGTTGATATGCAGAAAAGGAAATAAGTTAGAGGGTTGGGAGAAAAGAGAGTGCCGATGAATATTTTTCTTAAATCTACCGAAGTAACTGTCGGCATAAACGCTCGCAGGAAGATTATTGCACAACTTAAACGTGCTATCCCGATAATGCGATGTTCTACTAAACACTGTTGAAACGCAATATGGATAGGCTTGATGAGACGCCCGATTGTTGCGAGAATATATAAGAACTGATGGAACTAGCTCATAAATTCCTCTAGAGTACATCCCATTGTAATATATAATATAAAGTAGGGTGGTAACATACCCCGACGGTGTTCGATAGTCAACAAATGAACAACATCCGCATGCCCTATCAACTTAAACTCTGTCTAGCCTCTCCAAGGTAATAACCTAAGCACTTAGCTATTTCTTTTGACACACCGAAGACATGATCTGTCCACGTCAGATCAGCTTGAATCGAAATGCCCAGAACGTCAAGAGTTACTGACCTCATAATGTCTTCGCCGACCATATTTGGGGGTGGGGGGTCTCTGAGACAACAAACAGCATTGGGTCTTGCTTTCGTTGAATTCGAACCGATTAGCACGACCCCACTCAGAGGTGGTTTTGAGTTTATTTGAGAGTGTGCCATTCCTGTAAAGTCTTTTTTTCTCAATATCCACAGAACTTGAACGCTTTTTGCAACAATAAGAATGAAAAATGCTGCTGTCATTGAATTAATGGTCGATATCAGAAGGTCTTCGAAAAAAAAAACATGGGAAAGGGACAGGGATGGAACCCTAAGGAATTCCACCGTTGAGGATTCGTTAGATGTGAATGGAGCATGAATGGAAACCGTCTACGCGGCCACTATAGACTCTCGTTATCCAACGAGTGAAGGAATCACACGCCATATGTAATTAGCTTTGTAACAAGCGCACAATGACATACTCAAAGTGGAAGTT
This sequence comes from Calliopum simillimum, assembly GCA_951812925.1. Taxonomy (NCBI): domain Eukaryota; kingdom Metazoa; phylum Arthropoda; class Insecta; order Diptera; family Lauxaniidae; genus Calliopum; species Calliopum simillimum. The sequence continues at coordinate 111,055,030 of OX638368.1, forward strand.
TATAACGCTCTTCACAACTTTGGAGAGCGCTGTGCATATTGTAATAGAGTTAGAAAGAAACTCGCCACATATTCACCACAAGTGTAGGAAATGGTAAAAAGATGGCGTTGCATAATGAGCAAGCCAGTGTTAATGCACACTTTCTCAACACATAGGCTGATATGCCATCCTGCCCTTACGCTTTATTTGTATTAAGGTTTACAAGAACCATTGTCACTGCCATAAGTTGTTCAAAAGTAGATCCTTAGCATAGTCGAAATCTTTCTCTCGATGTCGGGCGATGGTTGATTGCTATCACGCAGTGAAGCATTCTTAGAAAAGATGCTAGCCAAGCGATTAGCTTCATCAACGGGATCAGTGAAAATTTGCTCGTTAATTAAGAGATTTAGAGATTTTATTTTACTCTCTTAACAAGTTACCAAAAGTTTTTACTGCCTTTAAGTAGCAAAAGGATTCTCTTGCACATATCGAGCTCGTGAAGATGATTTTCGCGTTGAGTCGCAGGATTACAGTGATTTATGTCCTTTCAGTATCAGCGTGTATGTTGGAACGCCAATTTTGAAACACTTTCCCTTTAAATCAAAGAACCATTCATGGTTTAATGAGACTTGCAGGATTGCAGTCAGATCCAATGTTAACATTTTATAAAGTATGAAGTTGTAGTTGAAACTACGTAGTTTGTATTATGTATGATATGTATGTACTGTATTTCCTACGGGGAAATTTAATCGAGTGGTATCATCTACTACTGTTAGTGTTCCGCATTTACCACTGCGCTTGACCATCACCATTAAAATGTCAGGTTGCGTATTCGCCAGCTATAATTTTATCTTGTTTTTTTTTCTGCTTAAATTCTTTGTCTCGTAATTTTTATTTTCTTTGGAATTCTCTATCATCACTTTGACACTTTTAAGCGGTTTTTGTTGTTCGCTGTTACGGGTGTTTCCTTGTCATATTAAAACCGACAGCAAGCAACTCTTGAAAAAGAGCTTCTACTGGCCTGTTGTTTGTTTTTTATGGATTTATTTTCATTGTTTGTTATTCGTGTCCTAATTCCAAGCTTTCGCTGATTTAGTGTGGGAGTTGATGGGTGGTTAGTTAGTTGATGAGTCGATTACTTGTGTAAATTCAACAAAAAAGTGTGGAATTTTAATCGTAAATGAGAGATTAACACTCGATGCAAATTTTTTTGGTTTTTTTTTTTTGTATTTTGCTTATGTCCAAAGGTAGACTATCGTATTTCAATACAATTATTCACATTGTACTGAATTCGAATGGTCTTTAGAAATATGATGAAATTGTAGACATACAGTTAATTATTTTTTAACATATTTTTATGATTTATGTATTTGCCATTATGGGGTTGGAAAAAGCTTCATATTTGTGCTTCCAAATATCTTATAACATGTAAAGGAAAAAACGGCACCAGAATGATATCACCCGCAATAATCGGGTGCCATTTCTCCTTTTCGGTATATATCAAGTAAAAATGCCATGAAACGAATAAACATGTTCAATCGCGCTTGCATTTATCCATTTATCCATTTACCATAAAGCCGTACCAAATACTCACGAAGCTGCAAGTAGTGAAATTGAATGGGGTGCTATATCACCTGGGAGTGCCAACTCTTCCGGGTTAACCCTTGTTCCATTTTTTTTAATCGCATCGCATAGCCATGATCTTCTTTATCAAACTATGCCTAACTTCAAACTTTACCTAGCCAAAAATTAAATACCCTAAGCTGCAGCATTTTGCTCGTATGGGAGGTGCCACGCCTTTTTGGTCTGAATTCACATTGTTTTTGCTTAGAGCCTGCTCTAACTATTCCTAGTATCTACACGAAATTTTTTGCATTACCTCAAATAACGCTAGCATGAAGAAGCATTTTCATGCGAATTCACTTGGTGTTTGCTCAGAGCTTGCACTTACCATTGCGTGTATTTTGATTGTGTTATTGGGAATACTGCTCATAAAAATGCGTTTTATATGTTTAATTTTCTTTATGGACGGTAGGCATGTCCATTGACGGCTCAAATAACTCCGTTGGCTTTGCGAATTTTGAAAAACGGCAATAATCTTAAATTTTTCGGTGTTCCACCGATTTCTATTCACCCTGTGTGCTTTTCCATACCTGACACGCCACCTTCTCTGCGTTACGAATGGAAGGACAAAGTGAATATACCTTGAGTGTAGAGTATTAAAATATAAACTAGCCACATTGGTACTACCGCTTTTACTGCATTGGTACATGGCCCCATTCAAAAGATCAAAACCTTCGTTGAGTAATTTTAAATTTCTATCAAATAAAAACATTTGGTCTGAAGATGATGTCGAGGCGAAAGGCAAAACATTTACCACCATAGCCGTAGTTTATTGGATTTTTAATTTTGAAGGAAGTGTTAGAAAAATGCATTGAAAGATTTGGGTGTTGGAATTAGTTTTAAAGGTTTTCTAAGAGATGGCGTAACTATCAATAGATCGCATCGGGCACACCTGTGACTATATTCATTTCAAAGCACATTGTCTAAGCTTCATTTTTCAGTATGTGTCATTCCACTGAAGTGTAAACAACATATATTTTTTTTTCTGTGAACATGTCGACTTTCGTTCCAACAAAACGCAATTTGCGGGAAGGTTTACTTTTGTGCTTCCATTTGAAGAAAAAAGCGGTTGAAGCACAACGATGAAGCACTGGCGATGAAAAGTGGATCCATTACGATAATCCTAAACGAAAAAAATCGTTGGGACCACCCGGCCATGCATCAACATCGACGGCCAAGCCGAATATTCATGGCGCCAAGCTTATGCTGTGTATTTGGTGGGATCAGAAGGGTGTCGTGACCTATGAGCTGCTAAAACCTAACGAAACCATCACTGGGGAACGCTACCAACAACAATTAATGCAATTGAGCCGAGCATTAAAGGTTAAACAGCCGGAATATGCCAAAAGACACGACAAAGTGGTTTTTCAACATGACAACGCACGGCCACATGTTGCAAGAACCGTCAAGGAAACGTTGGAGGCGCTGAATTGGGATGTGATACCCCACCCACCTTATAGCCCAGACATAGCCCCTTCCGACTACCACCTATTCAGGTCGCTGACGCATGGCTTGGCTGAGCAGCGCTTCACTTCTTACGAGGATACCAAAAAATGGGTCGATTCGTGGATTGCCTCAAAAGACGAGTCGTTCTTCCGGCGTGGAATCCATATGCTGCCAGAAAGATGGGAAAATGTTGTAGCTAACGATGGACAATACTTTGAATAATATACATTGTACCGTTGTTTCTAAATAAATGCTCAAAAACCGAAAAAAAACCTTTAAAATTAATTCCAACACCAATATATGAAAATCGATGACTAAGGGACTGAAACACAACCCAAACGAATTAAGGTTTAGTGTTTTTGTGAGTTCTTTATTTTCATTAACCCGAACTTATACTCGAATCTAAGTTTTTCAAGGTTTTAGTCTAGAGACTAAAAACAAACCCGAACTAATACCGTTATCAGAGGTAGAGATTACCGTCAAAGCCAGAAACTTTAGAGAAAGAAAACTTACGCTTTTTCTTAAAACTTAGCTTCATGTCCTGATCTGGATACCTATGTACTTTTAGAATTCTATACTTATAAATTTATTTTCTTGATCGTGATTTTTATTTTTTTTCTATTGATGGCTCAGTAAGATTATTTCTTTGTTTTTATTAATAGCTCAGGAAAATAAGACGAAAAAAGAGCTGCTGTGCGAAATAATTCCAAGTGGATTTTTTTCACCACAATTGTCTTTATTTATGCATGATAAACAAAGTGTGAAAAGTCCATTGCAAAGTCGTGTGCGCATAAAAAATTATTCGGGCTCAAAGGTTGCTATAATCAGTTTTTCGCAAATATCTCGCTAATGCTAATTTTTACAGAAAAATGTTGGTACCCAATTTTGTAGCACAGGCAATTTCCTGCAAAAGTACGTCAAAAATGTTTTCGTTCGACTTATAGTTTAGGATAGGTAAGGTCATGAGCCGTTGGAAAAAAAAAAATGTTGTACGGTACATAGAAAATTAAATTATCTTTTAAACGGTATTTTAATTTTGTTTGCATGGCTCCTTATTGATGAGTTATCGTAATTTAAAAAGTAAGATATTTTAATATAAACTTATACGCAACATTTCGTATCATAATTGTTCACAACATTTTAAGTTGGGTGATCTCCCAAACTATAAGTCGTACGAAAACATTTTTGACGTACTTTTGTAGGAAATTTTCTGTGCCACAAAATTGGGGACCAACATTTTTTTTAAAATTAGCATTAACGAGATATTTGCAAAAAACTGATTGTAGCGACCTTTGAGCCCGAATAACTTTTTATGCGCACACGACTTTGCAATGGACTTTTCACACTTTGTTTATCATGCATAAATAAAGACAATTGCGGTGAAAAAATCCACTTGGAATTATTTCGCAGAAAAATTCTTATTTTCCTGGGCTATAAAAATTTCTGCACCATTTTATTCAATTTCTAATATTTCAAAAATTGTAACGCCTCTTTGAGAAGTTTTTCTGTTGATGGCAGGTGCGGAATTTTCCCATGCAAATTTAAACCAACAAAAAAAAAAAGCTGCATTTAAATGCACATACAATACAACAATAATAACAGTAGCAAAACGATATTTATGTCAACTGTTATGACAATGTTGATGTTGACAGAGTCCAAACACCATCTGAATGCTGTCTGAATACTCGAGAGACTTTAACCTTAAGGCAACAAAGGCACGGCGCACGTTTCATCCACAATGCAGACCTTTTTTTTCTCTCCATCATCATCATCATCGTCGTCATCATCTTTTAAAACGCAGTTAAGTACTTATGGTTCTTTTTGTGTAAAATGCTTTACTGCCGAAAGGACATTTAGAGCACATTTTCATCATACATAGTTGCTGACGTCGCTCTGTTTGGCTGCCTTTTGGTAAACAAATAACTTGGGGTATAGAGAAGAGAAAAAAAAAACGTAAAAATTTTACCTTGAAATAAAAAGCATCATTTATGTATATTTCTAGTACTCGTAGTTACCTTCACTTAAAAGAGATAAACCAATTTTTTGAGTGATGTTGCAGGATAATTTAATTTAATTGCAACAAAGCGGTTATTCTGAATCAATCAATAACTCTAATAAAAAAAAACCAATTCGTAGCTGATTGTCAGATCATTATTTTCGAAAACAACTTATTTTTATGTCTAGATAAAGATTTGAGTGTTCGAAATTTCCGAACCTAATTTTTTCAAAGCAGTTGGGTTCTTAAGATGCTAAATTTCAAATTGAGAGATGATTTCATGCTCGGAAAGGGCCTGACACACCTACTACTTAACTATAGTCGACCAATACCGAATAGCAGACTTGATCTTTATAATTATCGTAACCAAGATCAAGAATAAGACTCATTTTGCTTTTCACCATCTAGGCATAGATATACAATTAAGATATTTTCCAACATTATCGTCAGATGATCACCTATAAATTCGTTCTTCCCAGTTAATGATTAGGTATTTCATTAAAAACCAACCCCCTGTATATGCCGAATATTTCGGCATGACATCAAAATTTTATTTTGGCTCAGTACTACCCTAAAGTATGAAAATATTGTATGCATATGACACTGTCGACTTTCATGCAAAAATTACATTTTCTTTCGTTTCGTTTTTTATGTGTTTTTTTGTGTGTGTTATTAAAATTAACATAACTTCTAATTAAGCAAAAAGCTCTTACCAACTATCCCGCTTGACATTGTAGAAATGGTAATTTTGCAGCACCACCGTAAGCAACAAATTGCAGCCACCAGCACAGCGCATGTTGTATTGTGTGTGGAAGAACAATCAGCCGCAAAAAAATTCACCTCCCCATTGAGGTTAAGAAGATTATGTACAATTCGTGGGCTGTTATGTAGGAATCTTAAATATTAGCCTCCTCAGCTGGCACCCATCCGGAAACGGCATTCGTGTGAAATTGTTAGAATTTCACATACAATTATACTCCCATGCGAAAACATTTTTTTTTTTTTCTAAGTTACTAAAAACCGAACCAAATTATATTATTATACATGAACTACATCATTTCGCACATTTCATCCGACTAAGCTGCACTTACTTGAACTCTTCACACAATATATGATATACATATATTTATTTATACAAATGTATTTACTTTTATCACGAAGTTTATTCTTTAAATTACCGTGTTGCTTTTTAAGAATTCGATCTCTGAATAATAATTTCCATCTTTGCTTCATTTTATAATGCAACTCAAAGTGGAGTGCTCTGCTGTTACTATTGATGGTTTGGACATTCGAATAAAATCTACAAACTGCTTTCTCTTCCGTTATGAGTACGAATCTTCTCAATGGTTCCAGCAGGAGGCACTTAGTAAAATGTTCTTTCTGCAAAACAGTGATCGGCATTACACAGCTCAATTAAGCTCTCAATTTTCTATTTATCTCTGTCTGTCTTTTTCTATCTTCTATCTATCTTTTCTCAGACATACACTCTCTCTCTTAAATTTGCTGAACACCGTGCTAAAAGCCCCTTTTACATTATCAGTGTAGCCATCAAACTGGCCATCAATATGTCATATCGAGTTTGTGTTTACATGTTCAATAAACTGTCAATATTTAGTGTTGCTTTGTACGCCAAAGAGGAAACAAAGCAACAGCGGATGCAATTTTTATGATAGAAAATGATATGCTGATGGAAATAACAGAAATAAGTTAATAAAAAATAGTGGAAATATCAAAATTTACACCATAAATTTATTTAAATGGGTCCAGAGCAACAATTTGTTATTTCCGAACCCACTTTATCACCAAAAATATGGGTTTTGGCCGTTTATTAAAATTTTTTTATTGAAATCCTTTTTTTTAAATTAAAACTAAGAGTCTTTGATAAACATAATATCAATCAGGTTTCAGTAAATTGATTTTGTCCCAGTCAAAAAATTCAAAAGTTCTCTTAAAGCTCCCATTAAGCTTCAGCGAAAACCAAAATCATTCAACTATCCGTTTTTGATTAAAAACAAATCATATATTCAAGCCATTTTCATTTCCGCACGATGTGTACCTGTTGAAATCTTTTCTTAACTGACTAAAAGTGTACTGAAAAATTTGCATTGCGTTTACACTGTCAACCTACCCATCAATAAAGTCATCAATACAGCAGAAAGTCAAAAAATTTTGTTTTTCGGCAAACAGATTGTCAATACAGATTGATGAGTGTTTACATTACCAGTTTCTCATCAATCTGCATACATTCTCAGATTGATGGAAAAAAAGTGAACTTGGCATCATTGGCATATTGATGGCTACACTGTTAATGTAAAAAGGCCTAAACACACAGTTAAATGAAAGTTTTTTTCGTTACTTTTCACCACATGCCAAATTCACCTCATTCTGTTTGTTTTCTGCAGCTGCTATATATGTAGAAAGACAAAGGGTGTAGTAAATTTTATCCTTGTATTATTTAAGCCAACAGTACACATAACATCATTAACCAAATACCAGTCGATATGATCGAACGCGTTATCGAAAACTGAAGCCTCCGAATGGACCCTGTTAGCACAGTATTTTGAAGGAAATAAAAATAACAGTTCTTATTTTCAATTCAGAGGTATGGAAAAAAATCACTCAAAACTTTTTTTAGTATTTATAAATCTTATTTTGAAATATTGCTCATGACTTTACCTTTAATTTAAGCTATAGGACATTGAAATCCAAAGCCTTTTCCAGCGGGCGCTTGAGCTTTTGTGCTTAGAAGCTTTCCGTATACGTATTCACTCACAGATAATCGTTCAACTGTGTGAAACTACTAGTAGTTGTGCAGATCTCCGTCACCTGCTTGCTGCTTATGCAAAATATAAAAGCTTTCAATGAGCTTTTACATATTGATAAAATGCGCTAGTATTGAGTTTGGTTATCACTGCTTTCTTCATAGTAGTTATTGCTTTATAAGCATGGGAAGGACCGATTTTCAACACTAAATAATTTACTTTTTTGATCAGGACCTATTCCGCAGTAGTTCCGTTTCTGAAGAGAATTTGTGAACATGATGGGATCTGCTAAAATGGATCAGGCCCGTTTAATATGAGATGTGACGTTTATACCTCACTGTCGGATATGATTCGTTCCCGATGATACTTTAGGCAAGCCTGATACGAATCGAATCTGAACCTGAAATAAGTTCTACAACTAATTATAGTCTAGAGTCTAAACTATAATTTTAAAAGGGCTTTTACAAGGCAGCTAAAGAAAATAAGTGTGAAATTGTAGTGGTGTCGACCAGTGGTGGCATTTTCAGTAAAATTGTACTATTTTCAGTGTCATTCATACTGAATAGTACAAGGGAGCAATTTTTAGTATTTTAACAGCATTTTCAATATACATTTAAATATATATTAAATTCGCCGCAAAATAGAGTTAAGCAACTGGACTAACTACTTAGAATATTACCATATTTGGTACACATCGCAAATCACACTCTTTCAGCTTTTCCGGAAAAACAGATTTTGCATAAGGGGAACTTGGTCTCTATATTGGTGGTTGACCCCATGCATTTAAGGGTAAAAGATTATATAGTCGGGTTAAGACTACAACTAGACATCTAAATTTTTTGACATTTTGAATTAAGTTTAAAGAAACATGGCGAAAAACTACCGCTACATCCATATTTAGTCGGTTTTCAGAAATGTAGTCCCCATCCGTTAAAAAGCAAAAGTTTAAAACTTCAAAATCCCATAAAAAAAACTGAATTTCAAAAAAAAAAATAAAAAGTATTTTTCTCAAAACATCAAAATGTAGATGTCTAGTTGTAGTTTCAACCCGACGATATATACACCGTATAGACGTTGCAGAAAGGTAACGAGGGTCAATTATTAGTTTTATTTTGGTAGTTTATGAAAAAAAAAGTACTTTCAACCTCAAAAAGTACAAATTTTCCAGTATTGAATCCCATCACTTGTGTCCACATTTTGTTTAAGTTTATGTAAAACCGTTGCTTTCCCAACACTCTCTAACTGCATCTTCGTTACAGTCACGGTACCGACGATATGCGGCATATCCGTATGATCCATAGCGGCAACACTGAATTTAACTACGCGACAATTAAAGGTGCCATTAATTTATTATAGCACCGCGCTTTTCTTTAACTAATTCTTTAATTTGGTATGGTTCATATTGAAAAATTTAAAATGGTGTGAGAAGATTTAATTTACATACACGGAAAGAAAAGTTTTATAATTTAAGTAGAGAAAATCGTTAAAAAATTACTTTGTTAATCTTCGTCAATTTTACTTTTAATTTGGTTAGAATGAAATATTTCAATATTAGCTTAGTAAAAATTATCAAACTGTATAGTAAAAACTATCAAACTCGAAGACAATTTTTTTTTTAAATCAAAACTTATATGAAAAAAGAGAAACAATTAAAATTATTAATAATTGTTTTTTTCGTGCTTAGCATTGGGGTAGATTTGAACCGGGAGAAACTGCCGTGTGGTAGATGCGCGCATTAGCCATCAGCACCTCTGAAATAATTTTAATGACGGTGAATGAAAATCTATTTGTTTTGAAATAACCTTCTGCCAAATTATCAAACAAAAATAAAATGCACCATCCTGTTCAATATAGTTTTATAAAAAATATATAATTTATAACTGAAACAGCTATGAATACAGTGAAACCTGGTTAAGTGTGAAATAATATTTATGTACCTACTTATGCATAATGTGTTCTTTTGAATTTGAATATGCACGTTTTATCGGTCTGGGAAGGCTAAATTTTCATGGAATCATTGACTTAAATGGGGCAACTAAATTTTACACCCGGTTATTTGGGTAACTGTGTAAATGGAAACCTCTTTCATTGAGCCAAACATTTTGGACCCTTGGTGATCCCAGTTATCCAGGTATCTCTGTATTTCCTATTGGACACATACAAATTATTGAGTCGTTGTTTTTACCCTACTTTCTTAAAATATGCTACTGCCTAATGTTTCCTAACCTTACTCACAAAAACATCAAGATCTGCCGTTTGGACGCGTTTTACGGCCCGTTTCTGGTAATTATAATATAATTTTTCTGTGCGTGTACATATCTGTCGGTCTATATATATATCCGCAAAAAGAAACTTTGATCATAGTTTGATTCATACTTTTGCCAATAGTCGTCAAAATGAAAATCTGCATTCTTCTTTTTGTGATTTTTACTTTCGTAGTCACCATGCAAGCGGATGGTAAGTTCATTTAGTACAAATTATTACAAGGGGTCATCGTGAATATCCCCCCAGTGTTTTCTTAGTAAAGTTTTTTCATTCTTAATACATATATTGTTTTTTTTTTGTCAAATTCATAGATGTATGCGACGATGAATATAAGCAACGGGGTGACTGTCGTCGCAACGTTAAAAGATGGTCCTATAATCAGGACACAAATCAATGTTCGTCCTTTCTTTGGGATGGTTGTAGTGCTAGTAAAAACCGCTTTATGAAAAGATCAAAATGTGAAGCAAAATGCAAAAAAAGTCCCGCAGCCTAAAAATTTACAATTTGCTGTTACATGATATCAGCAATATGCTGGCCGAGACATCTATTAAAGCAATGCTTTTGCATTAAAAAAATAATAAAATAAAAAGATCTACATATTTTTATGTCTCATGATATATGTATTTGACTTTCCTTCTTAAATTGTGTGTGGGTGCAGGGTTGCCAAATGGTCTGGTTTCATTTGGACTGTCCAGATCTTTATGCTGATGTCCAGAGTGCATAAAAAGAGAAATATGTACAGATAAAATTCTGACTGAGAAACTGAAATTCGATATTCAAATAAAAATATTAGGATATAAAAATCTTCCACACGTGCCACCTCAATTTGAGAAACATACATAGATTTTTAGATAATTTGGACATTTTTAAGACGACTTCATTCTCTGTAAATTTTCGTTGAAATGCTTCCCTGACGAGATATCGACAATATAAACCGTCGGATCGGCCTAACATAATTTTTTCACTTTGTAGCGTTAATATCTCGTCAGGAAAGCATTTTAATAAAAATTTACACAGAATAAAATCGTCTTAAAATTTTCCAAATTATCCAAAAATCCATGTTTCTCAAGTCCAAAATGCAAATTGGCCAAAAGTGACTCAATTGTTGAGCCGCTATCTTTGCCACGATAATTACTAGGAAAAATTGCCCAGCGGCATTGTAAACTTATTGTTTCAACGATAATTTTAAGCCTTTTTCGGAAAAACTGTGATGGAAGGGTGGGGTAATCCCTTTTCTTTCTAAACAAACTAAATTCCAGTTTTTTAGTTTTTGGAACAGATGATGATTTACATTATTAGCTACCAACAATGAGAATATATTGATGGTCGGAGCTTACTGTTCAGTGTTTTTGAGTAAAACAACAATAAAAACACAAAACACAAGGCAAAAATGCACATAAATAAAAAAAGCAAAAAAATGTATCGGAAGGCTGGTTTGCGTTACTAGTTTCGGGACCCACCACAGGTCAAAATTGACTATAATAAGTCAATTCCTCATCAGACGCTTTGCCGACATCTTATATGTAGAATTCTGCAAGCATACTTTATTTAACTTTTAGCATAGATTGACCTGTGGTGGGTCCCGAAACTAGTAACGCAAACCAGCCTTCCGATACATTTTTTTGCTTTTTTTATTTATGTGTATTTTTGGCTTGGTTTTTGTGTTTTTTTTTTTGTGTTTTTATTGTTGTTTTACTCAAAAACACTGAACAGTAAGCTCCGACCATCAATGTATTCTCATTGTTGGTAGCTAATAATGTAAATCATCATCTGTTCCAAAAACTAAAAAACTAGAAAATCTCAGAGAGCCAACTGATAAACATACGAATGCGCTTGCTACTTCGTTTTGTCTCGGCAAAAAACCTTGCAAACGAAGCGCTATGCAAAAATAGTATAATATCGATGACTCACAACGGCAGGGCAATGCATATAAAGGGAAAAAACAAAGAAATTGGAATTTTTGCATGTGCTGTGTTTTTCTTGTAGCTGTGATTCTCGTCTAATCTATGCTAAAAGTTAAATAAAGTATGCTTGCAGAATTCTATAAGATGTCGGCAAAGCGTCTGATGAGGAATTGACTTATTATAGTCAATTTTGGTTTTTAATAGTAATGGTTTACTTTACAATGACTTGCCATTAATTTACCACTCTCCGTGTTGTCAAAGATTTTGTATGCCTGGTTCCTGCCTTGATGTAACTTACAATAATAATGTTTGTTGTAGTGATGAATGCTTTCGTATTGAGGTCGTTGATAATTTTAAATATTTGGGTATTATCTTAGACAATAAGTTAAATTGGAAAGAGCATACAAAATACCTTAAACTTTATGCAAATAAAGTGGTGAGACAAATATACCATCTTAGCCTCTATTGCAATCAGGCTATTTTAAAAGTTGTTTATGATGGTCTGCTTAAATCGAAATTGCAGTATGGGCTATCATGCTGGGGTGGCGCTTATTCAAATAAAATAGAACCTTTACTTATTAAACAAAAACACGCAATAAGAATTATATGTAAAGCTAATCGTTTCACGTCTAGTTTTGATCTGTTCAAATCGCTTGGAGTTCTTCCACTAAGACATCTCTATTGTTATAAAGTTTTAAAATTATTTTTTGAAAGATCTGGTTTTTATTCTGTTAGAGTCCATGCGAATTACAATTTAAGAGTAAACACTGAAAATTTGGTAAATATCCCGTCTATCTATAAAACGCACTACACACGATTTTATTTTGTCACTGCTCCTCGCTTGTTTAATTTACTACCTCAGCAGCTTAGATGTGAAAGAGTAAAAACAGTTTTCCTGAAATTTGTTAAGCAATGGCTCTTTTCTTTTAATTACTCAACAATTGATAGTATTTTTAATCCTACGGTCTAACTAAAATTGCATCACACTGTACTTAATTTTTTCATATTTTGTTTTTTTATTAAATACTTTTTTGTTCATAACTGTTTCAAGTCTCTTATATTAGTTTTCCCCATCAATTTTTCTTTTAAATGAGTAATTTAATTTGCTAAATACATTCGCCACTTGTCATTTGGGCAATTGTTTGTATTATACTATTTCATAAGTAACTGATGTACCATTAATTTTTAAATATTGTATTTTGAATGAAGTTGGTTATGAAATAAAGGAATAATAATAATAATAATAAAAAAAAAAAAAAAAACTAGTAACGCAAACCAGCCTTCCGATACATTTTTTTATTTATGTGTATTTTTGCCTTGTTTTTTGTGTTTTTATTGTTGTTTTACTCAAAAACACTGAACAGTAAGCTCCGACCATCAATGTATTCTCATTGTTGGTAGCTAATAAACTAAATTCCTTTGTCCAGAAAATTCAAGATTTTTTCTCCAAAAGTCCAAGCGAAACCCAATTAGTATCTAGAAACCCTATGTTGGAGGAATACTTGTATTTATGTAAAACAAAGATACGACTACTTATAAAATTTGTACATATTTACGTACTAGAAAATCTGAAACTGAAATATAACTTAATGAAATGCTGAAGTGGAATATTATCTATGATAAAGTAGGTAGTCACAATAATGGTGAAATAACTTCTCCTTTGGGCTTATAACTTATGGCATACTTGGTTAGAGCTCATATTAAATAAGCCTTAATTAAAGCATTGTAACAATTTTTCCGTAAAGCATTATCAACTCTAAAATAATTCTGGTGAGAGAATCTCAAAAGATACATGGACTGGTTCCATAAGTCTGGATATTCCCTTTCAGCATAAAGCGCGTGCCAAATTAAAACAAGAAGAACTTAACCGCAATTAAAAAAACTCTTTCAGTATAGCTTATACGGGAAGTGCCACGTCCTCTTGTCGATGTTCTTTCAATTTGATTAAAAGCATGCCGGAAGCATTTGTGCAATTTTTCCAATTGCCATCAAGAGTAAAATTTGGTTTTAAGTATCTGAATTAATTTTCTCAAGATAGCCTTTTGTAGGTTTGACTCTTATCTAGCTTCTTAGTGAAATTTGATTTGGATTAGCATTAAAAAATTTTCAAATAGAGCGCTTAAAAGTTTTGCTTGCGAGAGAGGTGCGAGGCTCGCTAGCTTAATTGCACCAATTTTATATCTTTAAGCCTTCTTGTAGTCCTTAAAGGAGGCTTACGGTCAAAAAATGGTCTGCATCGAATATGAACTTCTCCGAAGGTTTTGATTTTCTCAGCAGCTTTTTCTATTTGGAAATCTTTAGCGTTAAGAATCTGTCATTAAAGTGATGAGAGTAGATTCGAGACTAAGACCAAGACGCGGATATAATTTCAAGACCAAAGCGGTCTTGGTTTACTTATGAATGAAGAAAATTAGTAATATATGTAGTGTAACTATAAAGTCTAATACTCGTATTACATTTTTTTCTTTACTTACAGCTTAACTAATTTTTAGATGGCCAAATATTTCATTTAAATTTGGAATTTCTTCTTGAGCAAGCTATGAGCAGCACTTTGAAACGATAGCATGACGCGCGACGGTGAAATACCCGCCATATTCAATCCAAAGCGGGTTCGAACACCATCTGTTGTTGTCACTGGTGATTCGCCAAATGGACCATATGGCGGTTTCACAAATATACTCAACACTAGCAACCCGCAAATTACCCACCAGGACTCGATATCTTCAAGTCAACAAGATCCAAGTGAAGCAGCAATCACAATACAGCCAGATACACGAGATCCTATTAGTAGAGGAGCAGCTAGCGCTGGTACTGGGGCTGCTGGAGGTGGTGGTTATGGTAGTGGCAGTGGTGGCATTGAATCAGATACGCCAACAACAGAATTACCAGATCCAACACACGTACAGTTTCGCAGGCTGAAAGCATGCAAAGAAACATGTTGCTCGGAATTGGCACAAAAGGTAACAGTTCACTTCTATTGTTCCATTAACCACTAACATTTTCTCTCTATTGTGCAGATGTATTTTGGTGTTTGCGTCACCATACTTGTTACTGCTTCCTGGGTCGGTGCCACACACTGCATTAAGTTTTTGTATTTAAATCGTAGCTCATATGCCACAATAACCGCCGAGGATATTGACACGACATCGAATCGTGCCGCCGAATTGGAGCTGGTGACAAATGTTGATGGAGTTGATCTGATTGGCATCAGCGATACATCGCTTAGCGTGACTGAAGTTGAAGATGCAACGAAAATATTTCACATACCAAAGCAAACACTACAGTCGACGATATTCAATGCACCATTTTTCGCGGCGTGGTTTTTTACAAATTTCTCATTTTTATTTTTTCCAATTTATGTTTTGGGAAGAGTTTCATTAAGAAAATGTGACAAACCAGGCGAAATATTGGGTGATGTGCTGCGTGGATTTCGTGATAGAGGTTTTACAATCGGTAAGGATTTGAAAAAAACAATTTCTTCCGACTTATCCTTGGAGTAAACCCTATAAGAAGAGCACAAATAATGAAATTCCATATTTAAATTTCAGGACGTTTTCTAAATCGCTGCCTCTCATTTTGCATTTTATGGCTTATCACTACCTACCTGTATACACTGTCGCTTCGTGTACTTTTCGCCACTGATGCAATGGCGCTTTTTGCAACAAATGTCGCATGTGTCTACCTTCTTTCTTGGGTCATTCTACACGAACAGTTTGTCGGCGTGCGGGTAAGCACTTTAAATCACTGCCACTGAGCTTTTTAATCGAATAAACTTTTAATATTTAAGATTGTAGCTGTTATATTATGCGACACTGGAATTGCGCTGCTTGCTTACATGGATGGTATCACCGAAAGTCCTACACTAAGTGGAGTAGTCTTGGCTACATTGGCTGCAGCTGGTTATGCAGTTTTTAGAGTAAATATATTTTTCTTATTCAAACATTTATTAAAAAAAAACTCTTTACTTCCATTCTAGGTCATGTTCAGAAAAGTAATGGGTGATCCACCTGTTGGACAAATAGCTTTTGCTTTTACAACGTTGGGCTTTTTAAATGCTGCATTGTTATGGCCCGTATGTGTTGCATTATATTTGACTGGCACAGAGAGCATGCCGCCAGATCGTATGCCATGGATAATTTTATTAATTGCCAGCATATTGCTGTTGGGTATGTTATCTATGTTGTAAAGAAATTACATATTGCATTATTGTCTGACATACATATGTACATATTGCAGTCTTTCATATTCTGATGCAATTCAGTGCTGCAGTTACTTATAATATGTTTGTTACTTTGGGACTAATTACATCAGTTCCTGTTTCTGGAGGTAAGCTAATTAACTTGTATGTATTTTACAACAGTGTTAAGGGAAAACTATTGTACAGTGGTGTTCTGGTAGTTTTATATTTTTCCTTGTTATTAACCTTGTTCTTAATGTATTTGTTTTAGAATTTAAGTGTGCTACGAGTACTAAATAACATATACATATGTTTAGTATGAAACTTATTTTTAATTGAACGTTTAGTCATACTATATTCCGCTTACTATATAAAAAAAGATCTCCTATGTGGCATTTTTAAGGCAAGCGGAGGAAACCGAAAAGCAACTTTTTCCTCTGTTTGCCTACTAACTTAAATAATTTGTTCGAAAAATTTCCAAGTGTATTTTGCCACTATCTGATAAAAGACGAAAATTCTTAATTACCATCCATAAAAATCAGCACAGCAGTTTAGCCGTGATAACGTGTTTAGCATTAAGGAGTGTGGCACCATCCACTACAAAGCTTAAAGGTTATATTATTGCTCTTTAGTGTTAACCCTATCTCCATAAAAAGTCTTTGACTCTTTCAATACAACATCCAGAGTGACTCGAATCCAATCATAGACGCCTACAACCGATGAAATAGTGAAAGCTATCCAAAGCATGAAAAATAATAAGGCCGATCTATCAATTAACTTCAGCTTAAATTCTCCATCCTGTGCTCTCCAAAATATAGAGCGAAAAGCGTTGGCGAAGAGATTGGCCATATTGCATGCTAATCAAATTGCCAAAAAAGGTGACCTTTGCGAGTGCCGAAATTGTAGAGGAATAACGTTGCTCTTAGTACTTTTAAACAGAGTAAGCGAAAAACTAGATTCGGCCATCCGAAAGCGACAACCAAGATTTCGGCGAAACTGATCATGAGTGGTTCAACTTAAGGCACTTAGAATAATTGTCAAACAATAATGCGAGTGGCATGCTACGCTTCAACTTGTCTGCTTAGAATATAGCACTGCCTTCGACAGTGTCTCCCGAGAAAACATTTGGGTTTCACTGCAGCGAAGAGGTATTGCTCGGCAATATTCTAAATAACGCTCTGAACATCTAGAAAATCTCGAATACGGTGATGACATTTACTTTCTATCGTCCAAACACACAGATATGTAAATCAAGATTTTAGACCTGTACTTAGAATCGCAAAATGCGGTTTTTTTAATTTATGGGCGTGGCAGCACTCAAAAACATAAAGGTCATATGTACTATTGTTCCTTAGTGTTTATCATATCTTGATACCAAATTTCATAAAATCGATGCAACGGTTTAGCTGAGAGCATATTATCCAATTAGATGCGTGGAACCGCCCTCTTCACAACCTTTCCAAAAAAAAGTTGCCAATCTCTTGTGATTAAGGCATATGAACAGGGACTGAACCGATTTTGTTTGCCTGTTTATATACAGGGTGGTTGGGGTTTAGTAGAACATTGGAATAGTAAGATTCCTGGGACAATTCTGAACAACTTTTCTTAGTTCCATTTTTGGAAATTCGCAAAACTGACGGAGATATAGCCATCGGTATAAGTTCGGAACCCGCTGATGGATTTTAGTAATATTGGTGTCATATATAATATTGATTTCATATGAAAGGTATTTTAATTAGCTACAAATCCGAGTCATGCTTTTCGAGACATGGCAATTTTTCAAAAATTTTGACTAGATTTTGTTTTAAAGCATTTTTTTCCAAAAACTGTATTAATAATACATAGCATTACATTCCATTACACATTAAATGAAAGGAAATAAATTGGGTTTTCATAATTTGTTACTAAAACTATGTATTAATAATACTATTTTTGGAAAAAAATGTGCTTTAGAAAAAAACTGGTCAAAATTTTCGAAAAACTGCCATAAACCATGACTCGGATTTAAATCTTTTGTATGCCAAATTTTTAGCCAGTTAAAATACCTTTCATATGACACCAATATTAAATATGACACCAATATTAAATATGACACCAATATTATTTAAATCCATCAGAGGGTTCCGAGCATATACCGGTTTTCATAAAGCTTTGCGAATTTCGAAAAAAGGTACTAAGAAAAGTTGTTCAGAATTGTCCCAGGAATCTTACATTTTCTGGTGTTCTACAAAACCCCAACCACCCTGTATAGATGTTTGCAAAGATGGATTTTTATATACATTTTTTAATTCAATTTTGTAACCAGAGACCTACACATTTAACACTGAACTGAACTATTTGATCCAAAAGCTTCAAGATTTTAATCTTCAATGTACACTGATTTTGACACTGACTTTAACAAAAACTTCAGTGAACTGTGTTTTATACGAACAAATACTTCAGGTGAGTGTAAAACTGTAAGTTGAAAAACTACAGTAAAATTCATGATATGGTAACACTTGCAAGTTGCAACGCATTACTAACCCAGGATTGTAGTAGCTTTCTTTTTCACTAAGGTAGCATTTTATAGTGTACGCTACAACTACAGTATGTGTACTGAACTGAACTTAAGCAACTTTGATATCCAAGCACTGTCAAGACATTTGCACGCGACACTGAACTGTAGTATTTCATAAATATAAGACGCACAACTCTGAGAAATTGAGGATCGATTAACAAGAAGAACTCATCAGACCATTTCTTTTTTTGCAATTAATATGAACTGCAAGATTGAAAATCGATCTTTGCAAATATATGACTAAAAGTTCAGTTAACAAATGATTATTTGTTTACTTAAAATTAAATGGTTTTTTGTTTTTTCGTAGCACTTGATGTTGTGCTCTATGGTGCTACATTTGCTGGAATGAAACTGGCCGGAGTCATATTAATAGCTGTTGGATTCTTTCTGGTAATGTTTCCAGAAAATTGGCCTGACTATATAACACGGCTGCTAAGGTATGAATTTGGAAACTCACATAATTTATATCACTTGATTTTATTACATTTTATATGCTAGAAATTTATAATTAAAAAAAGTTTTTTTTTCAAATTTATTTTATCCTTAGGTATATTAATATTTAAAAATTTATATAATTTTTGAGTGAATTTTTTTTTTTTTCTAAATTTGATTGCTAGAAAGTAATTTGCTAAAAATAATACAAAAGAAAGACAAAGTTTTATCATATCATTTTCAACATTATTTTTAAAATTTTTACAAATTTGAGTTCATGTATTTTTTTTTTTAACTAAAAACTAAAACAAAATCTAAATAAATGAATAAACAAATAATTAAAGTTATTATTTAATATTCCCCCATGTTTTTCTAAAATTTTCATACCAATAATATTTCAGAAAAAGTGGGCGTGCCATTCTGCGTTACCAATGTTGTTGTGAATTAGCTGAAATAAACTATTCCCATTCGGTAGGAGCGAAATATATAAAATTTTTATTCAAAACGAAAAAAAAAAATATTTAAAAAGACAGACAACACACATTTTTACAAAATGGTAAAAACAAATAGTAAAGGTCAGAATGTAGAGTTTAACGGCGACTTAAGCGCATAAACAACACTAAGGCGTGTTTTTTACTTTATTGAGTTCAAAAATAAAGTACTTTTTGAAAGTGCACAGATTATGCAAAACTAACTTACAAGTTAAGTCTCGATAACCAAATACCTTGTTGCCGTTAACATTAAGCGCTTTTGTACAAAAGCTAAAAAGGCTTTTTTTAATTACATATTTGGGGTTATCGTGAATCAAGATTCCCGGGGAATTTTATCAGACTGCAGTGCATTTTTTCTTGCAGTTTAAGAAAATTCCCCGGGAATCTTGATTCACGATAACCCCCATTAACTTACCACGAACTTTTTACTGAGTAACTGAGTTATTTTGTTTTTTTTTTTTTTAATTTTTCACCTTGCCTCCTTTTTCTCCAACTTCAACTTTGACTTACCAGTTTGAATTCTATAGAACCTGAACTACTTCTAACAGGCTATATGGTTGTGAAAATGAAGTTTTACTCTGTACCATGTAATATAAATTTATCGATGTTGTTCTATATATATACTTTATAAAAAGTTTTAATTTTGAGCCTATCTTTAAAAAAAAAAACAAATCGTAAAAAAAAATATATGAAATGAAGGTTGTTGTCTGAAATATTGCGTTTACTAAATCGTTTATTACATCAAAAGATTTTCTTTGCACCAAATTCGAATATATAAATCATTGTTCACCAAAATCATGCCATAAATTATATAATGAGTAAAATACATATGTAAAAGTACATGAAACATTTTTATTAACAACTTCTTAAAGTATTTGCGCTATTTCAGACAATTTCCAAAAAACACAAAAAAATTCACATTCGTACATTATCGTGTATATTATAAATGTAGTATGATAATTTATCTATATATATATAAAATTCACCATGTTGTGGTAAGAAAAAAAAATAAACCTGCGCTTTTTTGGTTTTAAAGGTTCGTTAAAAGTTATCTCACACCACCAGTAGTTTAAGTTTTAAAAAAAATTTTCTTTAAACTCGTTGGTTTGTAAGTGTAAGTTTATTTACTGGCTGAAATATGTCCCTTTGAGGATGACGTAAATATTTGCAACACACATTTCTATAACAGATGGCGTTATTATTTTTTTGTATTTTGAATAAAGATCACACCCAAATATTGTTATCAGATCGATGTTAAAAGTTGCATTATTTTTTTTAAATTATTATTTTTTTTTTTTTTTTCTTGAGCTATCTTAATTGTTTAAGAGACTTTGATACATATATTATTTATAAATTTATAAAATCTCTAACACTATTTTTAACTTTCTAAGCTTTCAAATTAAAAAAATACAAATAAATTAAAAATTCATAAAGAAAATACTTTTGAGTTTGATGTTGCAGATTTAAGTTTTTGGGGCAATTAAAAATAACATTTTCTTGCACCACCAACTGCTTCTTAGAAATTTTCTGAAAACAGCACCACCTTTCCGCAGCATCAACGCATGAGTTTCATATTAAAAGAAGTTTTAAACAATTTTCGTTTCGTTTATTTTTTTTTTTTTTTTTTTTTCAGATGAATAACTAAATGCGTTTTAAGTTTTATTTTATTTTTACATTACACTTTTACGCAATTATTCAAAATTAATAAATAAATAAAAAAAAATTGTAAATAAATTTCATGTTTACAATTTTTGCCTGCACTTTTATACAGTGGTAAAATACATTTTTTTTTTCCTAAATTGGCTTTAAAAGTCGATGTCCTATATAACAGAGAGTTTCTCCACCATATTTGAAAACCTGAATATCTAGAAATAATAAAAATCAATAGTTTGAAAATAGAAAATCTTATTTATAAAAAGCATGAAATGTTGGGATAAGTGTATTTCTCTAAAAGGAATTTTTTTTTTTTTATTTTTTTCATTGCAACTTTGGATTCTAGTAGAAGAATTTAAATTTAAATTTTTTTTCCAAATTTTGTTTTGTTTATTTTAATAGCGTGAAAGTTCTTAAAATGTTGTAAGCTGAAATGGTTACTTTTAAACTTTTCCATTTATTTATGATGTGAATTTCTAGCTCTGCTTCCTTACAATATAGTAATTGAATCGGTCATTTCAAAAACCTCATAGGTCATACAATAAGAATTTTGCAGGATTTTTTTTTTCACCTAACGGTCCACCCTCAGATGGCGGATCCAAAAATTAAAAATTTTTTTATTTTCGTTTTTTTCGCGTTTTCTACGCGTTTCATGACTTTTTAGGACATTTTAGAGGAAAAAAAATGTTTGCATCAAGGGTCTATCTTGGTTGTCGGAAACAAAAATTTATAAACATTTTTTTTCGTGTTTCCAAAAAAAAAAAAATGATTGATCATCATATCTCTGAAAATATTTAACGGAGATGGATGAGATTTGATACATGTATTCAAAATATAGGGACAAATAATGTCCAAGGGAAAAATGTGCGGTCCACGTCCTCGAAAAATGTTATATCTCTGAAACTATTTAACGCACAAAGATGATATTTGGTACGTAAATAAATTGCATCGGAAAAATTTTCATTCTTTAATTTAATTCAAATAGAAATGCCCCGTCATCTGTATAAGAGAAGGTGTAGCGACGCACACCGGGAAATGCTAGTAAAATATAAATAACAAAATTGACGAAAAATTTTAAAAATATTTATTTTGTTTTCATTTTTCTTATGACAAATTGCTGCTCCAACCTGCTCTACATAAAAATCTAGAGCAGAAAAGAGCAAACAAAGCAGTTTTGAGCAGACTCATCGAAGACTTTTAAGAGTAAGTAAAATAGAGCAAGCTAGAGCAGAAATAAGACACTTTTGACTGTTCATCAAACAAAGCTCCTGTAAGACAAGGGGTCAGTAGTGCTTCGGCAGCCCTTGCCAACATCTCGATTTCCTATTTTAGAAAAGAGGGAAAACCGCTTCAGGATTTGGACCATAACTTAGGACAAACGAGGTCAGAAAGTTTTCCTGTTTTGCAAATTTGGATGTTTTTTAATGTTAACGCATTTCTTGCCTTCTGGCAGCTTGATAACCATCATAGTCTCTCTTCTTGAATCGTAGTATGCTTTCTACTTATCGTTAAATCAATAATCAATTTTAAACGCATACCAACATAGTTGTATATTAAGAAGCTGCATTTCTGGCACCGACATATGCATTTATTCGGACAGCAAAGCGACTCTAAAATCACTATGGACTTTTTCAATGCACTCAAGCTTGTCTGGAAGTGTTTTGAACTACTTCAGGCCCTATCCAGAAAGAATTATGTCACTCTAGTCTGGAGTCACGAGGGGCATGAAGGCAATGAAAGGGCAAATTGCTTGGCCAAGAGGGCCGCACTTAATACGTTCATTGGCCCAGAACCCTTCTGCGGAGTGAACAACATATGATAAGCGAAGAGGTTAATCAACCCAAATTGTGTTAAGGTAGAAGCTGTTTTAATTATCAGTAGAAAAGATATGACTGACGATGAATCCTGTAGACTCTGCTTAGAGAACTTGGAAACAGTGGAGCATGTGCTGTGTACTTGCCCCGCAGTGATGAGACACAGAGTTACATAAGTACCTAGGTGCCGAGGCATAGATAAAACTAATCCCACGGCAGTGACAAGATTTTTAGACAGTCTGAAACTTTTCTGATAGGAAAAGAGGGTGTACAAAAGATCTTTCAGGTCGCAGTGCAATCCAGAGCCTTTAAATAATATTAATAATAATAGTTGTAAGTGGAGCAACGCGATCTTGTAACACCCGTCTTCTCTCCTCTCCGTCCAATTTCTACAGTCGAATATATAATCCGCATGGTCGAGTTCTGTGTTGTCGTTACCTTTTATCTATAACTAGTTTAGAAATTCCTGAAAATATCTATATGATAGAAGCTGCGTACTGTAATAATTTACCTCGCCGAACTTCCGGTTTAACCAGGTGTTCAACTGGATATTAGCCTCGCTTTCCAGTTTCCGACGCTATCTCTTTGCTCTCATGTCAACTTATCTGGCGCTGTTAAAAGCATTTTTCTTATTTAGTGTTGCCGAGAGAACTATCCATCCGTGATAATTTCCGTTCCGTACTGTCTGCTTAATAGATCGCCCGAGTTCTTTATCGCTTGCGATAATCGTGGTTTTATCAGCTTGTCTGTTTTCCGCTGTTTTCTAACTTTTTCTTAAGCTCTCAATGACGTCTAATAGCTCGCTTAGCTCAGACGCCTCGTTTTCGATGCCCAGGCATGTTTTATCTCGGGAATATTCTAAACCACACATATTGAGATTTTAAATTTTTTAATGTCTTTAAGATATGCAGAAACAGACTTATATATGTTGTTTATGAAATGAACGGTATTATTTGGAGAGGAACGAATATATTGACTTACGTGGTAATTACCAAGAACATGCATCTATGTTTAAGAAAACGTTTGAAGCAACTGTTTACTTATAGGGTTTTCGAAATGACCGAATTGCTCTATAGAATATATGCAAATTTGATATATGGAAAGTTGAGGACCCGTTTCTTTTGCTCATCAAAAATTCGTTCAGTGCGGCAAATATGCTCTTTTATAAATTTTACACTTATTCCCAAAAAAGTATGAGACAACCCCTATATTAGGTCAACAAAAAACTAAATTTATACATTAAATAATATCTACCATGTATATAAATTCATTTTATTATTTTATATATTTTTGCATGCTCTACAAATAAAATTGGCAATTAAATTAATTAAATTAAATAAACAAAAAAAAATAAATAATAATAATAAAAAATTTCTTAAAACTTTTTATGTTTCTATTTTAGTATTTATTTCTTTTTAATTTTTCATCTCTTATTATTAAGTTGCTCTTGATTTAAACTCTCTTTAAGCCTTTTATAAAAACGGTATCTCGATATTTCATTATATTTACAGAAATATCATCTTATTGGGTCACAACGCGAGGTGAGTTCATCTAGAAAGCGCGTCGTTACACATTAAACGAATTTTGTTAAATTGACTTTGATTTGGAAATTTTGTTTTAAACTTTAAAAAGAAATACCTTTGATTACGATATTTTAGTTTTGAAAAAAAAGAAAAAAGAAAGGATTGTCAAGGTTAAAACATTTTCTATTGTAAAATGGTTTGAGTTTTTTGGTAAAGTACATATTTTGCTTTTAATTAAAATACTTAGGTTACTTACTAACAACACGAGTTTTTTTAACTTATCTTAAAAGTAATTTATTTTTTTTACATATTTTCTTACTATTAAATTTATTTCTTATAGTTTGCTCTCTTTTTCTCTAACTCTTTTCCTAAGAACAATATACCCCGACCAACCTGTCCCTAAACTGTTTTTTTTTTTTTTCGTACACCTTTCTATCCTACGTTGTGCTCTCTCTCATTGTATTTTAATTCGCAAAATTGTGAATTATTTCTTATTTACTCTCATATATGTCCTTAATAAATGTCCTTAAAGAGTGTCATTGTTGTTAACGTATCTTTACTAAATTTTTTTCTCTTAAAAATCTACTGCTTATATTAATTAAATAATTTATATACACTTTTTTATACATATCTACTACTACAACTTAAAAGTATTTACATAATGTTATAATTATGGTGATGATGATGATAATGGTTTTTTTTTTTTTTGTCTTTGATTATGTGTGTTTTCCTTTATTTGTTTTTTTTATACCATAAATACATCCATTCAATTTAAATCCGGAACGGCAGATATACAGACTATACTCCTGGTACATTTTAACAAAATTTTTTTGCATCCAGGCCTTAAACGCACAACAGCATTATGAAAAAATAGCTCCTACTTAGTTTTAACTATATAGCACAGTACTATCTTAACTGCAAGTAAAAAACAATTTCAAGAAAGTCCTACTACCTAAAAAAAGAAAAAAGTTATAGCATGTTATCCTTTTTTTATGCTTAAAATAAATCATTATAAAAAATAAAGCTCTTGTTAAATGCCATAGAAGGTAAGTGCTCCTACAGCTTTTCCAGCTGACCTAAAAATTTAAGTTTAATTTTTTAAGTTTTTAAAAAGCACTTTAACCTTCAGCACCTTAAGATGTACATAAATTATTATTTAACATGAAATCCTTTTTTTTAATTTACAACACTTGTATTTCATTACCAGCCCACTACCACGGCTTTAAAATAAACGTATGCTTGACTTCATTGACTTGATCTTCAACAAGCATTGTACCTACTATTTACTTTTAGATCTTTAACTTCTAATGACACTCTGATCTACTAAAAAATATTTATTTTTTCCGCCTACACTTATCTTTGAATTTTGATTTATTTAAAATGAAAAATTAATTGTTTTCATATTTGATGTAACATTCGGAATTAAAAACCATTCGTTTAGACTACTTTTTGATTACAATATCAATCAAAATACTCTATTTCTGTCAAGTTTTATTTAAAATCTATTTATAAATCCCAGCAGGGCTACCGATTTTGACTATTTTTGACCAAGCGGCACCTCTTAACTTTGACAATTGTCATTAAATGTCATTAAAAATAAAGTAACTGGAAGATAAATACTAAGAAAAAAGTCAAAAACAACGTTCGTTTTCCCGCTTATAACATTTTCGCATTTACTGTCAAAAATTAATTTCTTTCGGCCGGTGAAAATGGGTAGGACTTAACGATGAGATTTAAAGATCTCATCACAGCCATACCTCCGGATACTGATACATCTGTCCAGGAGGAGACGATTTGTATTGAAGATAATGCTATGCAATTAAAACCAGTAAGGGTTTTACCTTTGGCCAGGCCAAGCATTAAATACACTGCAGTATTTCGAAAATTTTACATAAATGGAAGATGCCATGCCCTCTTTTCAGAGTTCACCCAGTTTTTGCTCAGAGCTTACATTTATACTTAGTGTTTGGGTGAAATTTAGTGGAATTATCTCAAAAAATTCTTTCAGTATAACATTTTGAGGCTTTTGCTTATATGGAAGGTGCCACGCCCTCGTCCGATTTCGCAACGTTTTTGGTGGGAGCCCGTGTTTACAGTTCTCAGTATCTGAGTGAAGTTTGATTGGATTATCTCAAAAACTCTTTCAGTATAGCATTTTGAAACTTTTGTTTATATGGGAGGTGCCACACCCTCTTGTTAAATTGGATTTTAAAGAAAAAGATTAGAACTTTCAAGAACTTTCTTTTGGCTTTAAATTGAGCTATCAAATGTTTATCTGCAATATTTCTCTGCAAAGTTATGTTAACTTTAAAATCACACCATGAAACTTAAAGCGAATAATCTCGGTTTTCGGCTATATTTGAGGTTGTATACAGTACGGACGAAATTCATCTGCTCTTTTTTACTAACCGAACCATTTAAAACCATTCTCTATCTTCAAGATAAGCTATCAAGAGGTCTCTTTTGATTATTTTTCACAAAGTTATGACCATTTAAAAATTACATTATGGACTGCAAACTCACAGTGTACGAGTATTCCTTATATTGCTGCAACATGTCGTATTAAAATAGTCATAACTTTTTAGAAAACAATTACAAGAGACCATTTCGTAGCTCATTTTGAAGATAAAGAATGGTTTTAAATGATTCGGTTGGTAAAAAAGAGCAGATGAATTTCGTCCGTACTGTATACAACCTCAAATATAGCCGAAAACCGAGATTATTCGCTTTAAGTTTCATGGTGTGATTTTAAAGTTAACATAACTTTGCAGAGAAATATTGCAGATAAACATTTGATAGCTCAATTTAAAGCCAAAAGAAAGTACCAAATGTTTCTGGTAATAGAAACTCCCAAAAAAATTTTGTGTGTCCTGTATATAACATCCAATATAGCCAAAAATCGTGTTTTTGCACTTTTTTAACTTTTTAGGCAAAGATATCTCTGACAACAAATAAGATATCGTTATCGGTTTGATTGAGTTTTCAAGGAAAAAACTAGGGCTATTAACTGTCATACCAGATTTTACGGCATAATATTACCTTATCTTGTTATATAACTTCAAAAATAGGGAAAAAAATGGTATCCTTTAAACATATATTTAAGGATATCTCAAAGTCCAGACGTAATAGAGCAATTCTAATACCGGAATCGGATTAAGCATCAAAAATCACATCTGGAGTGACTACTTTCGTTTCCGGTTTTTGTTTGTGTTTTTCTTAAATACGAAAAAACCTATTTTTTAAAAAAATAAATGGTGCGGAAACGATACCTTTTATACGTATGTATGTGTGTATGTATATATATATCCATATATATATATTACACATATATACATATACAAGTATATATATGTACGTATATACATATATATATGTTCATAATATGTATATACACACCGAGACATACTCAAAAATCGTTAAAAAAACTAAAAGGTCGAAAAAAAAAAACGGCTGGACGTCCGATTTCGCGGTTTGCGGATTTAGATACTAGAAGGGTCCCCCAACAGTATCCCTGAAAAAAATCGCGGGTGGTATTTCAAAAAGTTAAAATTTTTTAAAAACCACCGTGAACACATATGCATAGAAATGTTATATCGCTAAGCACGAATCTGAAAAAAAAAAAAAAAAACAAAGTTTCCAGCGGTTCAAGAGCGGTCCGGAAAGGGTTAAAATTTCGGTGGTAAGTTTTCGAACCAGTTTTTTTTCCAACTTTCTATTTCGATTTTGTCATATGGACATACAGGCGACGTAGTAATGTTTTCCAATGTTTATCAAACAAACAACGAAAAAGTTTTAATTCCATGATGTTATATTAAAATGACGAAAATATGTATTTGTTTTTTTTTT
This sequence comes from Calliopum simillimum, assembly GCA_951812925.1. NCBI lineage: Eukaryota > Metazoa > Arthropoda > Insecta > Diptera > Lauxaniidae > Calliopum > Calliopum simillimum. The sequence continues at coordinate 111,083,498 of OX638368.1, forward strand.
TTTTTTTTTTATTTTTAATTGCGTTTTTCTTACTTATGTTCAAAACTACTATATTTTTTCTCTCTGTTCATTAGACCTTATTTTAATACATCAAATAACACATAACACCTTAAAGTTGTGTGAGCAATTTTTTTCTAATTAATACGTTGATGATACTTTTGATTTTTTAGTCAACACGTAATTAATCTATATTTCTATTCTACTTTTGCTTCTCAAAACATCTTTTTTCGACTATTCTTTTATTCCCTTAAAAAAAAAAAAAAACATTTTTGAAAAAAAAACTACGCTTATTTTTCAAAATTTGCTACAAAACAAAATCTACACGTACAATATTTATGTAATTCGAAATAAGCAACAGTCGACCGGCCTTTTGTAGACGTGATGTAGTCGTTGCCTCGCCTACATCGAGGTAGATATAGAACGCACAATATTGCAATTATATAATACAACTTAAGGATGCAACATTTTTCTAAAAACGTAATATAGATACAAACAACGTAACCATTAGTAACAAAAATCAATTAAAACAACGAAAATTTCGGCACAAAATAAAACTTTCCTACTACTACTACGGGTTTTTTTTCTAAAAACGAAAAAAAAAAATAAAAAAATTATTGGTAAGTACAAAATACACGTTATAAGCGATCAAAACCGTTGCAAAAAAAAAAAATTATTTTATAAATATTGTTTTTTTTTTTAAGTTTTCTCTTTTGGGTTTTATTAAAAAAAGAACGCATCGATATGCAAAATGTTTTTGAAGAGCCCATTAATAACTAAGCGTCGTTATTAAATACGTAATATTACATAATACATACTTATATACTTTTGTTTGCACAAGAAGAATTTACTTTTTGTTTTTTATTTGTTTTATAAAATTTGCAGATCTCAGCAAATTTATGCGGCCGATCTTAAGACCAAACAAAAGTATTATGCCGTCAATACGAATACTACACTTGAGTAAAACCGAAAAAAAAAATTTCTATTTTCTTAGAATCTTTTTAAATGCGTACAAAATACTTTTTGGGTGAGCTTTCTCGTGCTTCTTTTCTTTAAGCTAAACAAAAAGCAAAGCATCTTTCACATGCTTAAGGTCATACAAGCAATCTAATAAGTACGACATGATCATTTTCTTTTTCGATAATATCTTCATGAGTCATGAATCTATATAATATGAGCATTTAACACTGGTATTTTTATGTTAGGCTGGTCTCCAAACATTTGTTGTAGAATGCCATATAAACAACCTGGCTATCGTACCCTTAATACAACATTAAAGCTTCAAAAAATTTTTAAGCTTAGAACTCTTAGCCGACTTCACTTTGTCTATTCTTTACGTTTGTAATGCATAGAATGAGGCATGGAATGTATAGAAATGTATATATTCTCGACCACCGCCACTTCCTGAGTCGATCTGTATGCCTGTGGAAATTACGATTACAGAGAAACTAAGCGATACCAGTCATCACGGGAACCGTGACACTTATGAAATTGTGCTAGATTTTTAGACTTTAAATTTTGTAAATCATCTCTACAGTAGACTTATGTATTAAAAAAAATAGTTTCGGATATTCCACGATTACCCCCAAAAATGTGAATGATGGCGACAGAAAAACGAGCTGAGAATTTCTGAAAAAACGTTAAACTGGGGAAAAAATGGATCAATATTTGCTATAAAATTTCACTAATAGTTGCCAAACACTAAAAAGTCGGAAATTCACTGCGAAGGCCAAAAAATCGTCAATATCAATAAAGACCTTACACATTTTATGTTAATAAAATTTTTTTAAGGTATTATTCTTAAGTTTTAAACATTTCTTGAATTCGGTGACCCCTAATGAAATTTTCCGAAGAATATTTTGTACAATATTTTAACCCGTTATAACCCGTTTTTTTTTTTTTTTTGCGAAAAGGGGTCAAACAGACCCATAAACACAGGATAAAATGGGTTAATGTGTCTTAAAAAGTGTTCCGTATTTGATTTTGTTATGACCTTGGGACAAAAACATTTATCCGAAACATAGCTTTAAAGTTTAACAGTGGGTTGAAATTTCGAAAATTCGTTTCTTTTGTCTATTTAGCTAAAAAACAGTACTTGGCTAACGTTAGGTATTAGATATAATTTTTTTTCTAGATCTTGACATAAGGTGAAAAATTCGAGATATCACGCGCTTCATTCCGAGTATTTTTGAGATCTTATTAAAACAAAAACCGCATCAAGCCGAGGTTTTTCATAAAATGGCTTGGTTTTTATTTAATTACGATCTCAAAAATACTTGGTGTGAATCGTACGACATCTCAAATTTTTTACCTTGAGTCAAGATATAGAAAAAAAATTATATCTAATACCTAACGTTAGCCAAGTACTGTTTTTTTAGCTAAAATAGACAAAAGAAACGAATTTTCGAAATTTCAACCCGCTGTAAAACTTTGAAACTACATTTTGGATAAAAGCTGTTGGCCCAAGGTCATAACAAAACCACATAAGGAACAGTTTTTATAACACATTAACCCATTATATCCTGTTCTTATGGGTCTGTTTGACCCCGATTCCCAAAAAAACGGGCTATAATGGGTTAAAATAGTTCACAAAATATTCTACGGAATATTTCATTAGGGGTCATCGAAGTCAGGAAATGCTTAAATCTTAAGAATAATACCTTAAAAAATGTAATTAACATAAAATGTGTGAGGTCTTTGTTAATAATAACTATTAATGAAATTTTAAAGCAAATATTTCTGTGGTACATATTGATTCATTATTTCCCCGTTTAAGGGGTAATTTTTGGCTATTTGCCCATTCGGGAAGACACGTATAACTTATTTTTAGCCATATTTTCAGAATATATTTGTTTTTTTCATATTTGCAATCAAAAGTTGAATTTTGTCGAACTTTTTGCCTTGAACTAAGGTATATATATAAATAATATCTCAAAATAGACATCAACCATACAATGTTTTTTAAGCCAAAATACCCACAAGAAACTTATGTTCGAAATTTCCCACAACTGTAAACCTCTAAAACAACATTTTGGATAAAACTTGTCCCAAGGTCACAAAAAAAATTTTTCTAGAACATCTTAGTCCATCAACTCATTAATTCACTTTTGCTCACTCATAAACTATTCGGTCAATGGAGCTGAAAGTCATCCGAAGTATTCATCGTCAAAACGAAGAATATTTAGGTGCACTAGAGGAAAAACATCGATGGCGGCCTGTCAACAAGCTTTAATTAATAGTTTTCTGGGATACCCGTGAGTTAGGCATACTCGAGGCAATGGCGGACTAGCAACAAGCTTTAGTTTCCTGGAAAACCCGAAATTCGAAATATGGGTAATTGATAAAAACCGCAGTGACCATTCGAATAATTTCCGACGAGGAACAAGTTTACAGTTTTGAAAAACTAGTTCTTATTTTAAAACTATTTTTGAACAATATTATGTGTCGATTATCATTATTTTATATCGCACTTTTAAATATAATATCCAATATGGCGATTCTTATAATTTTATTTTGGTAATTCTCAGCATTTTAGGATCTTCTTAAAATTTCTTGTTTTAATCACTGTATAAGTGCGAAGGGGGCGTGGAATGCTACAATACAATTTAAGCATATTTCCTTACGTGTTGGAGACTTGGAGCTTTCATATAAAAGACCAAACAGCCTGCTCAGTTTCAAAACATTGAGTCGGAAACAAAAGATACCTGTATTTTTGCTCATATTAAGAAGATTAGTAAAATTTTTTGTAATGTGCGGTAATCTTTGCGAAACTTTATAAATTTTTCTTATTTAAATCAAGTTAATGTATATAAAAAACACAAAGAAATCTTATTCAATCTATAACTTAACTTTGAAGGCTACATAATAAACCCATTTATCGATTGGCAATCATAATTATTTTATTTTCAATACATACTCACTTATGATTGTGTGTGTAACTTTAAATTGTAAATATGTAGTATATAAAAAAATTAAATAAAAATATATACCACCAGCTTTTTGCTGCTTTGCATTATTTTTGTGCTTTACATCTTTTGTTACTAACTATCTAATAGATATAATGCATTTTTCCCCAAAAAATTAAAGCTTTTAAACACTTTTTTTACCTCGTCTACGAACATTTTTTACGCACGTACAGCACAAACGCATTTGGTATGTCGTTGCGGCATGTGTGATTTTGTGTATCTACTCTACTCTTGTGTAATTTGTACTCGCATTTTGTAAACTGCATTATGTCAAGTCAATTTTAAGAATTTTTCTCCTATGTATCTTTATAATGCTTCTATTTAAATGCCTTTATGCACACTTTCCATTACTAAACTACTTACTACTTAATGCTGCTTCTCTATTCTCTTTTTGATATGTAATAAATTTAATTTCTTAAATTAACTACTTATTTTTCGTAATCTACTACTTATTTTCATTTTTTTGATCAGTAATCAGTAAAAATTCTGTAATATATTTAAAATAAAATTATAGAATAAAAAATACTTTTATGAAGAGATTTCAATAACAGTGCTAGTGCTGCAAATTTTTAATGCAAAGAATAAAAATACTTATTACTTCACTAGTATCTAATCGTACACAGTACAAAAAAGAATAAACACTTAGCAGTAAAGAGTAAAATGTCAGATACAACTTAAAGCTGTATACAAAACGAAGACATTGCTGGATTTTTGAATAAAGTATTTACCAGATATATCTTAAAATAACTATTAAAACATAAGTCATGACATCATTTATTGAAAACACCACATGGTCGCACACAGGTGCCAATCGAAATAAAAGCTGGCCAAAAATGTAATTCTGCACGTAAACTTTTGATAATCAGTTTTTAGGCACTAGGGATAGAAAGTGCAACTTTTAAGCAAAAATAAGTTGAGTTCAGATAAGGGGGCGTGGCACCTTCCATATAAGCAAAAGTTTAAAAATGCTATACTGAAAGCGTTTTTTGAGATAAGCCGTCCAAATTTCATTTGGATACTAAGAATATTAGATGCAAGCTTTGAGCAAAAACTAGGCGAACTCGGACAGGGGGCGTGGCACCTCCCTTATAAATAAAAGTTTCAAATTGCAATACCGAAAACGTTTTTTGAGATAATCCTCCCAAATTTTTCTCAGATACTAAGAATATTATGTTAAAATTTTGAGCAAAAACTAGGCGAACTTGGACAGGAGGGCGTGGCACCTCCCATATAAGCAAGTTTAAAAATGCTATTCTAAAAGTGTTTTTTGAGGTAAACCGGCCAAATTTCACTGAGATACTAAGAATATTAAATGAAAACTTTGTGCAAAAACTAAGCGAACTAGAACAAGAGGGCGAGGCACCTCCCATATAAATAAAAAATCCAAAATGCAATACAGCCATTCCATGCCTAGCTTAACAAGATCTGCCACACCCCTTCCGATTTCTCTGAAATTTGGTACATGGTTTCGTTTCATGCCTAGGCTTTAAGAAAAGGCAAAAAACTTTTTTCGTGGCTTGTGGAAGGGTGCAAATAGTGGAAAAATCTGTAAATAATTGTCAATAACGTGGACATTTCTTCACCGATTTTCATGCTCAGACCACTCTTGGAAAAGTATTGAAGCTATAAGCTCAAAATAAAATTTTTCGTATTTGGTAAAAAGTGCTAAATTTACTACTATTTTAGTACTAAACTACAAAAAACGTACCCAGGTACACCTTTTTTGCCTACCAAAATATTTTTTTGGAAAGAAAAAGAAAAATTCTTTCATATGACTAAATTTCAAGAAGCTGCAAGACGGCTGCAATTTGATTAAGAGCATCCAGACTGACAGAATCTCTCACTGTGAGCAAGCATATGAAGCAAACGAGCGCCTACGAGCACCCAATTTTTTCACCAATTATAGAAAAATTATTTGACAAAAAGTCTCCGTTGTCACCAGATTGGTACTAGGTGGAACTTTTTTTGTAGCTCTATGACTCTCCAATGACTCTCCAATCACTAATATTTTCTAATTTAGTACCGATTATCATTTACGTACCTGGAGGGTGTCCTCCATAATTTCCAATGACGTTTTTAACATTTTTTTGTTTTGGAAACCAATAACAACGCATACAATATTACTCTTGCAAAGAAGACAAATAATCTGTGCTAGGAACTACGACTTTGCGTTAAGGTACAAGAGAGGCAACTCAATATTACGTAATATTTCAACCGCCAAATCATGCGCCGGTGTTCTCTTTACAAAACTTGGCTGAAAAAATAATCGAAAGTCGATTTCACGATTTTTGGCCAGCTATTACTTCGATTGGCACCAGTGTGGGTCGTAGCATTAAGAAAACGAATTTTTTTTTTTTTTGCAATAAAAACGATATTTCATGAAGCTTTCGATACTGATATTACAGAGCCAAAGTCAAATACAAAAAAAAATGCTTCAGATTAATAAAAACCTACTAATATACTTAAATGACGGGTTTAGTGGCCATTAATCAGATAAAAAAAGAAAATTTCAAAAACTTCCAGAAAAGCATGCCGCTCGCGAAATTACTTTTTTCATACAAAAATACATGACAAAGTGACGTTAGATTCAAAGTCATATCTGGTTCCGTTTTTGTTTTATGACCCCGAACAGTGGACTCCAATGGGTCCAAAATAGAAAAAATTAAAAAAAAACTGAGTATGCAGTTAATTAGGTGCATGTAAAAAAATGCAAACCGAAAAGTCCTGGCTGATCTCCTAACGATTTCGTACGACCCTCTCTAAATTCGTTCGAGAGCGACCAAAGGTCCATTATTGAGTTCAACAAACCATCGACATTTTTGACAATGTTCATTGTTCTATAAAAAATTAAGTTTTAATATAAGGTACACTCTAATGTGTCAAGTTTAACAAAGTTCTATTTAGATTGTAGAGTGGCCCCACCGTGGGCGTCAATTATTCGAGAATCCCTTTTGTTAGTTGAGTGAATAACTTTTTAAGGAAAAACCACAAGAGACCATTGATAGCTTATTTTCAAGACGAAGGATAGTATTGAGCGATGCAGTTAGTAGAAGTTTTATTTAGAGTGTAGAGTGGTCCCACGTTGGGCGTCAATTATTCGCGAATCCCTTTATGTAAGTTGAGTGAATAACTTTTTAAGGAAAAATCATACAAGACCATTGATAGCTTATTTTCAAGACGAAGAATAGAATTAAGCTATGCAGTCATTAGAAAATAACAAACAAATTTTGTGCGTCCTCTATATAAACTCAAAAATCATGTTATTATTCTTTTAAGTTATAACATCTCAAAAACCATATATGATAGAGTAATTGTAAGTCATGATACGGATTCAACACTGCCAAATACATTGAAAAGTATTTCTTTTTTTTTTTTTGTTTCTTTTGCTTTTTAACAAAACTATTTTGAGTGCGGGAGACCTTTAATTGAGATCGTGATGTCCATTTATTCAATTAGATAGAAAATAAGTAACATGCTAAAATTTTGCGCTACAACCCTTTAACTTAATTTCAAAATTCAGCAATGTCTCTAAAACTTACACACACATATCACAAACAAAATCAAAAATAACAAGGCTTTTAAATAAAAAATTCAATTTAGTTAGTCATTTGTAACCATACTACTGCAATACACATGCCTTTACTCTTAAAAAAAAAAAAAAAATTCTTATAAAATCACGAATTATTACTAATCCACTTTATTTTTTCTTAATATATACATATTTATTTCAACAACAACAACAACAAACATGCACACATTTGTACTGAAATACACACGCACATCAAAGATGGGGCAGAGGTCCTCGCAGCGGATCGTTAGCAGGTCATCATCCCACCATTATCGACTATCGGACGGGATACATAAGGTCCCATCTTCGATCACCCTCTGGCCGTGTGAGATGACCGACTTATCGCCAACTGGATTTCTACATCAAAATCAACAACACCAACTATTACAACAACAACAACAACACCATCACCAACATCATCATCAGCAGCAACAAGCAGTGCACCATTCAAATTATTCCATTTCCTCTGGACATCATACTGGTGGTAATTCCAGCAGTTATAGCAGCAGTAATGCACGTGCTCCACCTATTGGCAGTGGTGGCGGACGATTATTTTCATATTTTGGCAATGAACATGAACGTGAACGTAAAAAATCAGAAACATCATTTTTCAATTTAGGCTTTAGACGCAAATCAACTGTGGTTTATTATGCGGCCACAGATTAGGAGCAAAGGAATTCAATTGGTTGAGGCGCTTTAAGAAAACTTATGTAGAACTGTATATTCTCACCAAAAATAAAACAATCGAATTTAAATTGCTTCTTACACGTCTTACTTCGTTTTGTAAGCACCGATGCATGTTAAAGCTCAAAAAGCTTTGAAAAAAAATGAGAACGAAAGCAAAAGAGTTAAATATGACGTAGAAAGTCACGAGATGATTTGGTGCACGATACCAAGTCATAACGCAGTGGTCGGCAAGTGTAAGAGAGAGAGAGAATTTATGTTTGAAAGAAGTTAGAAAAAGATAGATATAAAATTGAAAGTTCAATTGAGCTATTGAATGCCGATCACTGTCATAGAGTCAAAAGAACAGAAAAAGTATAGCTATAAAAACTGCATGACTTTTTTGATTGTGATTCTCTGTGTAACATCATGTGTTACATTAAGTTGGATCATCTGCTGAGAGCTTATTTGTTCAAAAACAGCTGCATTTTGTGATTGTGCTAAAAAGCTTTTGCATTTATAAATGGTTTTTCTCAATGTAATTTTTTTTCAAAGCACAAGACTTTTTCGCGGGCATTTGAAAAGCCCACCGACTAGACCAAAGAATACCGATAATAATTGCTCTCATGCTTAAAATAAAAACTTTCAAAAGTCCCACCAATTGAATTCATAAAGAATTATCTTATTTTAGCTTAACAATATACATATACCATTTTGCACAATAAAGTAAAGCATAAAGGAATTATTTTAAATCAGTGGAATTGAAACAAAGGTGATAATATCCATTTTTTCATGAACGTGTCTGAAAGTGCCAACTAAGCGCATTTGATTAAAGCTTCCTGTTCATGAAAAAATTGGAAATTGTCACCTTTGTTTTTATACCACTCAAATAAGAATATTCACAAATAAATAAATAAAAACACAGAGGAATGGAATATTTATTAACAAAACTACACGAAATTCACAAGTTGGGGAAAAAAGTCAAGCTCAATCAATAACCAATATTATATATAGCATAAAGCAAGTACCTATATATATCGTATTAAAAAATTAATTCAGATACTTCACTCACAATTCAATAACATAAATATTATTAACAATGGCATATACTTACTTTTAATTATCGTACAGTAACATAAAATCAATACGCTCTATAATTAAAGTCTAAATAAAAATATAAATAAATAACTAAATAAGTTTTCTATAAGCAATGTGTAAAGAAAACCAAAATGGAAATCAAGCTGTCAAAAGGAATTTAAGATACATACTTTATAAATACATACATATATGAATACACCTAATAAATAAATGTAGGCTAGATCAAACAGTAGGTTCTATCTTGAAAATATATCACGGCGATCAATATACTCAATAAAATATTTTATGTGTGTAAAAAAGTTGTATCTGCCTTTATACTTTAGAAAATATCTGCAAACTTAAGCATTTATGTTAAGTACTATGCCGGGCTGAATATGTCCCAAAATTTTCCAATACTTCAAATCAGACACTTGAAAACAGATTTTGAAACTTTTATACTTTTATTCAAAATGTTTTACAAATGAAAGTTTTTTGAATAACTTTTTTTGCATAAAATTTTATAAAAACTTCGATCACAAAAAGTTTTTAAAAACTTTTACTTGAAAAGATTTTTTTAAGCTCATATTAAAGAAATAGTGTCGTCTGCGGGCATGGGTCGGGTGTCGGCACCCCCCGTAACTTTTGACAGAAAACAAATACGGCTGTTCTGACAAATGTTAAGCGCGTGCTATGCTTTGTGCTGGAAAGAAAACAATTTTTGAATACGTAAAAGTCAACACAAAATTTTCAAAATTTTCACACAACAGAATTTGCTTATTGTTTTTCAAAAGTGGCTGTCAAAGTCGGTTGTGGGTACCCAATTTGGCCGGTTGTGGGCACCCCTCTTTTTTTATTTGAAACGTGTGTTTTACTGAAATATCGTCGTGGATGCCAACATTAGTAATTTAAATGGTGTTCTTATGCTTTTTTACGCTTTTTTAGTGGAATGAAAAGAACCAATAGGCCCTTTAAAGATATCGCAGAAAAAAAGTTGTTTTCATTAAGTGTGGGTGGTAAGGTGGCATACCACTTTGTAAAAAAATCTCAGTATTGAGTTTCCAGACAAGTGAACCGAGGGACAGATGGCGGAAATGGATTGGTACAAAAAAATCATGCTTGGCAAAAGAGCAATGTCAACAAGGGCTAGAAATTACGTCACCTAGCCGGCTTATTCTACAAAACAATTGATCTGACATTGACGCCGAAGACAATCAAGTCTGGTTTCAGGGCAACAGGCATGATGGCATTCGATCCAGACGTGTTCAGTGACGCTGATTTTGTTAAAGCCGTTGAGCAGAATTTGTTGAATATGTGTGAGTCAATGTTTCCAAAATAAATTAATTTTGCTTTCTTCTCCATTTGATTGCGTTTAACTTCATGTTTTCTAATTTTTAGCCGATTCTAAGGGTGCCCACATCCGAACAACGAATTCTTTTTTGTCAAAAATTATCACTTCACTATTTTTTTTTTATATAATTTTTCCAACTGACGATATTAATTTACTTTCTTCACCAGAAGTCAGCTAAGGTCTCTAGCTTTCCACTGATACTTATGTGTCTGCATAATATACATTTGGTCAAAAGATATGAGTCGAAAACAAAATGGTGCCCACACCCGACACTATTCCCTTGCATAAGAGTTTTTTCTTTTTTACAAAAATGAGTTGGAGACATTTTTGGCGTATCTAAAATCTATTTTTGGCTTTTCCTCATCGAATGGTACAACAAAATATTTCGCAAAAATGGATCTAAAACAGTCACTTAGAGCGGTCGGAAACACCTCTGGTCATGTCCAAAATATATTTTCAACCTTTGCTCATCGATTGGTGCAGTAAAATTTTTTGAAATTTAGAAGGCTTTTTGATGAAAATGGTGAGTCACACAATAAAAAGTATTAGAATTTTTTTTGTGGAAAATTACATTTTCTACAAAAATATTGATTAGTATTTACGAAAAAGAAACTGTTTTCGGAAATAATCGATAAAGCCGAATTTTTCGACTTTTTGAAGTTTTTTAAGAATGTTTCCTAAACGGTTACTTTTTCGTGAACGCCAGTCAATATTATTCGTAGATCCTGTAATTCTATGTAAAAAAGATTCCAATACTTTTTATCGTGGGACTCACCATTTTAATCAAAAAGCCTCCTCAATGAAAAGTCATTGAAATCACACGGATTACAGAACAGGCCTGATTGACTGATACTCATTCTAAATTTTTCGCAGAGAAGAAGAAACAAGATTTTATGAAATTAAGAATTTAACCCAAAAATAAGTTTTTTCTATAATACTTAATTTTTCGAATTTTGAACCGTCATAGCGCCGCTTAACGACCCAGTTTCGAAAAATCCTTTGGCAGTTTCTTCTATTCATCAATGGCAATCGAAAGTGCTATGCTAGAACCTATCGCAATTTTAATGTTGAAACGTGTAATTGTTCAATTTCATGACGATTTAACATAATAATTTAATAACTCGAAAAACAACTTTTCCGCACTCAGGTGTTATTGCTTTCTGAAAATTCTTTGTTCGGCATGATAGTTTTCTGGGTTTCTTGAAACTTTAATTCATGTGTACCTTATCTAACTTTTTAGCTAGTCTGTGGTGCACAGAAAAGCACTATTATTATAGCAGAGGCAACATAGGTTGACGTTCACCGTTATTATGTAATTCGATTTCGATTCGAACTAAATCGAATCGAGATTTTGTTATCATACGTGTATATTTTGATAATACGGCGGATTCGATTTTGATTGCAAAAATTTTCAAATTCGATACTGTATATTAAAATTTATGATAGCAAAATCTTGATTCGATGTAGTTCGAATCGAAATCGAATTACATAATAAGGGTGAATATTCGATAAATCATCAAAATATCCCAATGTGCACAAAAACGGATGAGGATCCGTTTCGAATCCATTACGAGTTCATAAAGGTATAAAAAACGTAATCCGCGGTAACGGATCCATTTCGAACCCGTAACGTACATCAAAAACGAATTCAAAACGCTTTGTTTAGATAAAAAAAAAACATTTTGAAGCGCTTATTAGCGAATAAAAAAAAATTAAATTCCGCAGTGCGGGCCCGTTTCGAATCCGAAACTTATGTAAAAACGAATTTAAAACGGATTTGCTTTTAAATATGTTAATGCTGTATATTTACAGAAAAAAACCGTTTTGATGCGCCTAATAGCAATTAAAAAATAATAAAAAGAAAAAAAAGGAAGAAAAATAAAGGGTAAAAATCCACCTCTGGTAGGATTCGAACCTGGGCAAATCCGTTTCGATTCCGTAAATACTTCAAATACGAACTCAAAACGGATTTGCTTTATTTAATTTTTTTGATAAAAAAAATATTTTTATGTTTTTTTTTTTTCTTTTTATTTTATTGCGTATGATTTTTTGTAAACTTTTCAAACTCTGTTTGAAAAAATGTTTTTGATTCCAAATTTGAGTATATAACATTTTTTATCAAAAGAAGGGAAGAAAAACAACACAGAATACTTATAAAAAAACAACAGAAATTTGTTTAATATACAAACTTTAAATCTCAACATCAAATAAGTCTACATCAGTTGAGTAAACATCATATCGGCCAATAGCCTAGTTGTCTAACGTCTCGTGTACGAAAGAGTAATACCCCGGGAGCCTGAGTTCGACTCCCGGTTTTTTTTAATTAAAAATATGCGCTTCACCCCGTTTTCTTTTTTTTTATAAGCAGCATTAACATTATTAAAAGCGAATCCGTTTTGAATTCGTTTTTGATGTACGTTACAGGTTCGAAACGGATCCATAAAAGAAGAAAAAACGATTCGTTTTTTTTTAGGAATCCTTCCCGCAAACGGATCAGTAACGGATACGTAACGGATTCCGTAACGGATAAAAAGAACGAAAATATGAACCCGTTACGGATCCGAAACGAGTCCGTTTGGCACACTGGGATAGTATAACCAAATAGACATTTATTAATTAGAGCAATTATTTTAACAAATTTGAATATTTATATATGATATAAAGTGACATTTATGCATTTGCGTCTTGTTTAATGTTTCATTTGAAAAACAACAAGCTGGACCTTTAATTAACAGATATGCCTATATAACTAATGTATTTATCAAATCGCGCGTATATTGAAAAAATGACGCATTTCAAAATACGTATTGCATTTCAATTTTCATTAAATAAATTTTGAAATGCGACAGGGTTTTGTTGTGCGCGCAAAATGTTTAATAGTCTTAAGGAATTTTTAAACTAAACTACATAAATAAGATCCCCCATATATGCATTTTTAAACATTAATTAAAATAATTTAGTATTTATTTTTTGTACCATTTATGTATTAGTTTTTGCATATTTTTGCAAAATATAAACTACGACATATTGTTAATTGTGCAATTAGTTGAAAAATCACTGCGATTTCAGTTATTATGTACATAGTTGAAATCCACTTTAAAAAAAGTCCTAGTAAATTAAATATTTGTGATAGTTTATAAATATGTATTATTATTTATTGCAAATTTCAAATTCATATTAAAATAAAAAAAAAAAACAAAACAAAATTAAATTTAAACATAAGTAATGAATACAGAAAATATTGAAAAAAAAAAATCAAAGTCGTTAATCAATAAAGTTAATCCCATATAAACAAAAAAAGTTGTATTTTTTAAAACTATTGGATCGTACCACTAGCGCAGATAAGCGGCAAAGGCGGCCACAGCCCCGGGTGGCAAAATCAGTTCTTGAAATGGATATTGTTCTATAAGACTGAAATGGCTACGTTGAGACACTTCTTTTTTTGGTCACACAAACTTCGTTCTTTTATGACGGCTCTAAATCGTCCAGAACAAGAATGTCAGCGATTCAAAATCACTGAACATCAAGCGCAGTCAGCGTATAATTTTGGATTGTCTACAACAATAACAATATCATGGTATTTTCCAAATTTCTCGGAACTACAAAACCCATAAAAAATAGTTTTTGTTGTTTTTTTTTTTTCACGCATATATGTTCTACAAAAATATTTTACGAAAAATTTCACTTTTTGGTAAACTAAGACAAGAAATGCTTAAAACTTAAGAATAATGCATAAAAAAGGTGGAAATAAAACTACATTTTGACGATTTTATGGACTTCGGAATCAAATTATCCTACAAAATTTTGCTGAACACATAATACACCTCAGATGTAAGGATCGTATAGTTTAATACGTCGATTTAACAAAAGAATGCGTCAAAAGGGGGAAACTTACCGCCGAAGCTGTATAGAAAGGGTCTTTTGAGATAACCCAACGAAATTTTACTCAAACACTAAGAACTAAGTGACGTCAGACAAGAGGGCTTGGCATCTCCCATATAAGCAAAAGATCCAAAATGCTGGACTGAAAGCGTTTTTTGAGATAATCCAACCAAATTTCACTCAAACACTGAGAACAATGAGTGCAAGATCTGAGCAAAAGCTATGTGAATTCGGACAAAAGGACGTGTATTTAATGTTTGGCCAGACCAAAGACAACACCCTTACTAGTTTTTTTTTTCGTGTTATACAGTGTAATGAATAAAGAAAAAAAAAATTGCTAAAAACATATTCTGATGAAGTTTAGTAAGCGGGTTTTGATCATAAGTGTTACGAAAAGTGGCCAGTATTCAGTAAATGGCACGCCCACTTTTCGCAACGCTAATGATACTGATGATCAAAACCCGCCTACAAAATTTCTTCAAAATATGTTTTACTATTTGCGAGATATTACGTTTAACGTGTTTTACTTGTATGGGAGGTGCCACGCCGACTGGCGATAATTCGCCCACTTTTGGTTCAGAGGTGTCTAATAGCAAGTAGACTCTCTCTATCAGAAAGATAGCTTTATTAGTTTTCTTTATAAAGCGTATTTAATTTTTGTAGGCGGTCCCACACCCTTCTTAGAGTTTTTCCAATATAATGGCATATCACATATTAATCCATGTTTGCAGGGGTAACTTTTCCCAAATTTTCATCAAAGTTGTGGGATCCGTTTTCGAGTAATATTGAATCAAAACATTCAATTGCAAAAAAGTAGGCGTAGCACTCTTTCGATCCCCTTTACTTTTTTGTAATTATTAGGCATTGATAGTCAGTAGCTGTGTACCAAATTTCATCAAAATATCTTGTATAATGATCGAGATTATGACCACCTAAAATTTAAAATTAATTTTTAACAGGTGATATCTCCTAAAGTATTACTTGAATAAAAAATCTTGCCATCGTTTCATGGGAAATTTTTTTAACTAAAAAACTGTCCTCAAAAATTTTTCTGTGAAAGTAAGCGTTAGCGAGTTATTTCCAAGAAACTGATTTTCGTGACCTTTGACCATGAAATTGGGCATGTTCCGTCAAAGTATTTTCTAGCAGTCTTCTCTTAAGATGTACTTTCGATTGATATTTGTTTGAGAGAGTAAGTTTTTAGTTGCTAGTGACTCTACTACTAGTACAGTCATTTGGTAGTTTTACCTGGAAAGTTTTGCGGGTATTTTGTAGATTTCGATGTGCTCTTTCAGAATTTCAACTTTGCTACCTCGATTCGTGTTCACTCGCGCCGCCATATTGGAAAAATGGCGTCCAAAATCAGTTTTTTACAAATATCTCTTTAACGGTTACATTTAGAGAAAAATATTGTGGGACAATATTGTAGCTTACACAATTTTCTATAAAAATGACCAATTAGTGTCGTTCATACGACTTATAACTCAGGAGATATTCTAATTGAAAATTTGAAAAAAATTAGTAAATTGTGCATGCCGCTTATGAGTAGGCATAGTGTTGTGTTGAGTTCAAAATTACGATAACTCCTGAACGGTGAGTCACAAGGTTAAAGTAAAAACATTTATTAAAAGAGAATCACTTCCACTACAAGCTACATATTATTTCTTTTTCACATCACCTATAGTTTATGAGATATTTTTTCAGCAAACCTAAAATTTAGAAAAAAACCGTTTTTTCAAAATAGCTCCAAAACGGTTCGCCATATCTCATGAACGGTAAGTCTGACGAAAACAGTTCCAAGAGACCCTTATAGGAAATTGAACGTTCTACAAAATGCGAGAAGATTTTTTTTTCTGGAACGAACCGTTTTGGAGATTTTTTGAAAAAACAGTTTTTTTCTAAATTTCAGGTTTGTTGAAAAAATATCTCATAAACTATAGGTGATGTGAAAAAGAAATAATATGTAGCTTATGGTGGAATTCCCTATTAATAAATGTTTTTATTTTAACCCTGTGACTCACCGTTCAGGAGTTATCGTAATTTTAAACTCAACAAATCACTATGCCTACTCATAAGCGGCATGCACAATTTACTAATTTTTTTCAAATTTTAAATTAGGATATCTCCTGAGTTATAAGTCGGATGGATACAATTCATTTTTATAGAAAATTTTTTAAGCTGCAATATTGTGCCACAATATTTTTCTCTAAATGTAACCGTTAAAGAGATATTTGTAAAAAACTGATTTTGGACGCCATTTTTTCAATATGGCGGCGCGAGTGAACACGACTCGAGGTAGCAAAGTTGAAATTCTGAAAGAGCACATCGAAATCTACAAAATACCCGCAAAACTTTCCAGGTAAAACTACCAAATGACTGAAATTTTGAAAGAGCACATCGAAATCTAAAAAATAACTCATTTGCAAAAATCCCGCAAAACTTTCCAGGTAACATCATTTTATTCTCCCAAATGATTGTACTATACAACAAAATCAAGGAGTTTTTATCGAAAAAATTTCCCAATATGAACGACCTCAAACGAAACTTTAAAAATTTCCAAAAATTTTTTGAATAACTGACTTAATAATCACAATTTAGCCTGTTGAATACCATAGACTGAATATTTCAGGATATACCACGCTCAACACCATCAAAATGTTATTTGCTGAAAATCTACTTGAAACATAAACACTCAGCTGTTGCCGCCGCAAACACAAAAATCACTTACAACACCATTTAACAAAGCAAACCTTTGAAAAATATTTCATTTGAGAAAAAATTATTCATAAATTCAAAAGCAAAAATTAAATTTTAATAAAATTCAAAAACGCTTTAAAAATATAAAAATATATCAAAATTTACCAAAATTTTATAAACTTGGACGAACAATAAATTAAATGGATATAAAAATACAAAAACAACAAATAAGATATCCAATTTGAATAACAATTATTTGTGCAGTTTTTTGGTGTTGTTGTTTTGAACGTTTTTTCTGTATTTACATATCATCCTAGTATAATTTGTTTACAAGAATTGTTCAAACGCAAAATAAAAAAAAAATTGTAAATTTTAACAAAAAATATTAAAATACCAATTGTATTGATCAATCAATCAATCTACCCAATTTTGACGAGATAACGAAGAAAAAAAATTGACATCATTTTCATATTCAAGGCAAGATTTCAGCGGGTAAAAAATTTGGAGCAAAGTAAACTCTGGCAAAATGAATAAATACGGTAAGTGGAACATTAATAAATCATAAAGTTTAATAACTAAAAAATAAAACAAATGCTAATTTATACGCTGAAATTAACGCGAGTCAGTCGATTTAAAGTGAATATTTCATTTCTTATGTGATCTATGCTTATCTGTGAGTATGTGGACCATAAGGCTTAGAGCCGTTTTCTTTATGTCTGACTAAGCACTAATAAGAACGACAATTTTCAGTAAAAAACTTTGGGTTAAAGTTCTGATTTGTGCCTAATCAGGCATTGAGAAAACGGCCCTTAAAGTTTTTATATGGAACATTAGGGTTTTAGTTTTCGAATGATAATGAGAGCTGCTAACAGCCTTATCTTACCATTAGCACAATATTGAAATCAAATACAATTCATTATTTGTTTTTACAAAATGTTTACAAGTTTATTACAAAATTTTTACTGCTATTCATAATTAATGTAAGTTTTTACATTCAATAAATTTTATTTAAAAAAGTATTAAGAAAATTAATGCCAATAATTGTAGAAAATGATAACAAGGCACATCATTTTTAATAAAAAAAAAAATCTTATAACAAATATTTTTTGTATTAAAAACTATCACTCTCTTGTATTGGACGGATATATTTCGAGTGTCTTATAAACTTTAAGTTGTAGAAAAACTTTACATACAAAATGTTAAAAAATAAAAAAATACGTGTGGTCATAAATTTTGCAGTTCAACAAACAAGTCTGCTCAAAAAAGATGTACATAAAAAAACCAACAGCCAGCGACTCAATATATACAAAGTTATTTAAATAAAAAAAACGCAAAGCAGGAGGAGGTCTACCAACTCAACAAACGTCCTGTCTCGCTATTTTAATAGCTACCCACCTCAAGCTTTACTATTTCCGATCTGTTGATCTGTTTTGTGTGTTATTTTTTTTTTTTTTTTTTTACCTCTGTCGTTTTATTGACCATATGACTATGAAAAATGTGTGAAAATATTTTAGAAAAACAACGGCCACCAAATTGATGCCCCCTACCTAAATGTTGTTGCGTTTCAATTTTTTTAAATATAAAAAAAAACACTGAATGAAAAAATCAAATACATTCCAAGTTCCTCATTTTTTCATGGTTAGGCGAAAATGTAGGAAACTTGTTTTTTCTATATAATCAACAGCAGCGTCAGTTGCAAAAAAATAAATTTTCAAAAAATTTCTCAGGGTAAGATAATAAAAATTCAAGCGCATGATAATCAACTATAAAGGAAAAAAATCCTTTAATTCATGCAAAAAAAAACTGCCAGCGACCGACGATTTAATATACCTTTTTGTATAGCATTTTTTGTGTTTTTGCATACTCTGTTGGGTTGCAACCACCTTGAGGAATGCTTGCAAGAAAAAAAAAAAAAGAACGTCGCCAGAAAGCAGCAAATGAAAGTAATCAAAAACTGTAATAAGATGCTTCAATGTTTAATGTTCATCCCTCAAATGTCCAATATGCTTGGAGAGGGTTTAGATCATTGTGGACAGCAGCAACGAGAGATAATTGTTATGATTGTCTGTTGCTGCTGCTTCATCTTCGACCAGCTGAGTTCCCTACTGTATATTCTTAATGTTAACAGGTTTTCTTTCCTCTCAATGCGTTACAGCAACAAATGTAGCTTCTCCTTGGTGCTGCTGCTGCTACAGCTGTTGCTACTTCATGCACATTAAAAATATTTTGTAGTTTTATGCCAAGAAAAATATAAATTTCCGTTGGAGTCGTCGCTTCTTCAACGAACGCTGCATGTTACGTTAGAGAGAGAGAATATTCGTAATTCGAGATCAGAGGCGGTTTTTTAGAATTTTTTTTTTTGCATTTTTTTTTTTTTCTTCTTTCAACTGTTTTGCTGCTGCTTTTCTTTTAATGACAAATAACTAGATTCATTGTAATAGATTATGTCTACAACTTAATCGCCTCGGATAAATAATGACAATGATGAGCTCAATGATGAACTTAGCATACTGTTCCTGCTGTTTTGTTTTTTTTTTAATCTTTTTTTCACTTTATTATAACGTGCTGGCTTGCGCATTTTTGTTAGCTTCTTTTTTGTGTTATACTTTTATTGTGAACATTTAAAGTTCTGGACTTAATTCTGTTTGTTATTTGAGATTCTTACTTCTATTCTTTTGCTTTTCTTGTCTTTTTGTATAGGTACGTATTTTAATTGGAGCTACATTTTTAAAGTATTTGTCATATTGGAGATATGTTTTTTTTTTTTTTTTTTTTTTTTTGTTTTAAGAAAGATTCTTATGCTACTTTCTTATCTAAATTTATAAACTAAAATAAGTGTGAAACCAAGTAGAGATATGATTAGCGATGCTGCGGCTTGCAAACCTGAAGCGCCAGCTAAACGGCACTTGAACATGTCAAAGCGGGTTTCCTTATCAGCGACAATATTTTGATATTCAGCCTCAACCAATTGGCCATCATAGTATGTAATTAAATCTTCGAATGGATACTCGAATCCTTGTAGACATTCACATTTATAGCCACCAGTTTCATAGCCACGACCCATAATTGGCACACACTTTGTGGGAAAATTAATTAAAATTAAGTTGATTGATATTCAATTGAATTCACTTACGTATGAAGTTTTTTCATCACATTTGTGTGAGTTTTTAAATGCATTCGGCTCATAATACCAATCGGGACATTGGTTTATATCCAATTGCAGCATATCCATTGAAACGGCGACAATGCCCCTAAAAGAAAAATTTGATTTTTAAATTTAGTATAAAAAGTACTAGTGTTAAGTTAAGGATAGGCAATTTTTCATCAATTTTGCTTTATATCAGTTCGAAGACAACCGTAACATTCAAGTTGTAGTTTAATAGGCTTTCCAAACTCGCCAAGTCAGTCAATCATACTATGGATATATCAGTATCAAGTAGAAATTTCGATTTGTTGCAATCACTGGTCAACAGCAAGTGTCAGCGTTTCGAATTTACTGAGCCAAACGCAGTCAGCGTAGAATTTTGGCTCGTCTAGAACAAACTCAATATTTCAATATTTACAAATTTCTCAGAACTACAACACCTATGAAAAATTGTTTTTGTTGTTATTTTTGGATCGCCTATCACGGCGTGCCCTTAACCTCTTTTTAAATCGAACTTCGTAGCACATCAAATTTTTTTCCAGATTCTGTTTACTTATACATAATTCAAATGAAATATAAAAAAATTTTCGCTCGTGACTCCTCGAGTAAATTTTGAGATAACCCCTTTTCTACTTGGACCATTTTCCCATACAAAAAAAAAATTTTTTTTAACTACAATAAACAAAAATCAAAATAATCACATTCGATATGTTCTGCAATGCTGAACGCTTATCAGACCTCAGAATTGCTCTATCCTGTATAGTTTTTAAGATATTCTAACCTAATTATATATTTGCAAAGATCGTTTTACATATAAATCTATCAATGCATTTTCTAAGACATAATTATGACAAATTAAGGAACGGATTAAAAACACGGCATTGATAGATTTATATTTAAATCGATCTTTGCAAATATATGACTAAAAGTTCAATTAAAAATTAATTTTCAATATATAAATGTCATAAAGTAACACATTTATTCGTTAAATTTGGTTAAAGTACTTGAAAGCCCTATTCTTTTTCTTTATAACCTAATTTAAACCATGTTGATATCTTCATGTTTCTAAGAGATATCGTAGACCGAAATATTGGAAAAACGGATTTTTTGCACTTTTTTGTCTTTTTAGGTTAGGATATCTCTGAGGAAAAAAAGATATCAACATAATTTGAAATAGGTTTTAAAGGCAAAAATTAGGACTTTCAAGTACCTTACCAGATTTAGCGAAAATAAAATTTCTTTCACATTTAAACATATTCAACGAACCGACTACTTCTAAATGAAGCCGTATGTCATACACGTAACAAAAAAATGTTCACTACATTACAGAACAGTTTTTTTTCTTCTTGAATCAAGAATTCATGTTTAGTTTTTGCTTTTTTGGTTAGAATATCTCAAAAACTGTACACGATAGAGCAATTTTGAGGTGCTCCGACGTTCGATTTAAAACGGGTTAAGGCACGCCGTGCAATAACAAAGTCAATGGGGGTTATCGTGAATAAATATTCCCAGGGAATTTTTCTCAGACTGCCGTGCATTCTCCATTGTAGTCTGAGAAAAATTCCCCGGGAATATTTATTTACGATAGCCCGCAATATTTTAATAATTTTAAAAATTTCTCGGAATTACAATACCCATGAAAAATTGTTTTTGTTGTTTTTTTTTTTTTTGTTTATACCCAAGAATCGAACTCAAAGTTGATGCGAAGTAGTGGACAAAAGTCGTTGTTTTATGTTGGTTTTGTAGAAAAAAAAAAAAAACAATTGTTCATGGGTGTTCTAATTCCGATAAATATTGAAACTTATTGAAATATTGTTAAACAATTCAAAATATCCTTTTCTCTCTAATAGTTTTAATGAGTGGTAATTGAAAGTGTACATTTTCGCTAAGCACAAATCTTTCTAGAGATTATACAACCCCTTAATAGCAATAATTTAAATCAACACCTATGACATTTTTTTTCTCGAGTGGCAGAAATGCGAAATGAACATAAATGCAACAACAAAACTAATGTCCGAAACAAATATCATAACTTCAAATTTTATGATACACAAACAGCAACAAGTCACCTCCGACCCTTTTTGACAAAAAATAAAAAACCAAAGCATTGAATATGTTTACAAAACAATTACAAATTGGGGTGACTGACTTTTGACTAAACCTAAATATAAAGAGCGGCGCACTAAGCCCATAACAAAAAAAAAAGTATCATGAAACGGTCGCTTCATCCAATTTTCCAGCACTTAATTTTTATTATGTGCATTCATACAAATTATCCTTTCTGTCAGTTGTCTCGCGTTACTTACTTGAATTCCAGTTTTACTCTTAAGCTATCCCAACCGAAGAAGGGCGCCGCATAGGTTATCAACCATTTTTTAACGTAACCATCGCAATCAAATGTTGGTTGTGTCCAGTAGCCATGATTTATATTTGCTGCACGATATGAATTCGGATAATGTTCGTATTTCATCAGGTATTCACCTGTTTCGTTGTGACGTATTTTCATTTTCATATAGAATGTTTCTAGATCATCAAAGTTTGTGGACCAACGTTGTTTAAGAAATTTAAAATATTTCTTTTCAGTGTAGATTTCATGAGTTTTATTAAGGCGCGCAACATCTTCAACTTTAAATTTACGTGTATTCAATTCCGTTTTGTAGGCGTAGGGTGCAAAATAAGTACGGTTTGTGAATTTATTACGTTCCCAATAGGTAGCCGCTGACCAAACTTTAGTGTCGCCCATAACAATGGCAAGAGTTTCGCCAATCATTTGATCTTCAGTCAAAGGTTTATCAGGAACACGTTTGCCAGAGTAGACTTCATTCGGATCGGATACCTGTAAAGTAGATGTTTTTCATATTTTATGCTTTTAGATTTTGATAGACTAAAATTATTGAGCATTTAAAAATCACATTAACAAAGGATACTTTTTTTAGGGAGTACTTGGTAAGTTGTCAACCGACAGTTACATGTGATAAGTCAAAACCAGTTGAACCGGCAAGAAAATTTCAATTTTTGATGCTTTTTTTTATTTGCATAACGCGTTAATGTTGAAATTTGAGTATTTTCATAAAATAAAATGATGCAGGTTTTTAGAAGACGAGTCAGTCATTCATTAAATCATTGAATTATCTCGAACGTTAACAACTTGTGCAAATAAAATTGCTGAACCTGATTTTCTTGTATTTTCTAACTAATGAATGAAAATGAGCAGTGAACAAATTTTGACACTGAATACATAATTAAATGACACACTACTTTTTTATTATGCTAAATGTCTTAAAAAGAACAGAATTTTATGAAATAAAAAAAATTTAAGTTTTATGATATAGGCATCGTCACTCTTAGGCCAGATTCAGGAAAATGCAAATTATTAAATTTGAGCTATAGCTATTTCAAATTTTAAAATGTTGCTGAAACCAGATTTTTTTTTAAAACGCTTTATTCTCTCCTGATTGTATAATTAACACCCTCTTATCTTATAAATCGAATGGCTCTTGGAAATAGGCATAAAATAAAACACTTTCGCGAAACTGTTTTTTCCAAGAGTAGAAGAATTTCGGAAGAAAAATTATTATGAGGATTGTGTTTTCCTCGTTTATCTTTTCTTATCATACCTGGCCGACGGCCGACAGAAATTTAGGATTTCTGGTTTGAGCGTAAGTGACATTTAAAATCGGCATGAACGAACTTTTAATTTTTTATCTCCCACAGGCAGTGTATATAACGATGAATTAATTAGACAACACTTTATCCTTTTTTAGATGAGCTTGTTACGTTGTTTCCTATAAATTGACTTGGATTATCACTACTCAGAAGATTCTAAACTTTGAGTAAATGAGTTGCCTTTGAGTCTAGTCCATTTTTCATAAATCAGTTTTCACTATGTTACAATTTTCCTTTTCGGCACAGATTTTCTCTTTTAATTCATGCTATTCAACTTTTTTAGGACGTACGAAAATAATAAATTAAATTAATATATGGGCATTTTTGTAAAGCAACGGCACGATCATATTGTACTGATACAAGCCATTAAATATTTTTTAATGCTAATTGAAAGTACTTTCAACGGATAACGTGCCATTGCAGTATATTAAGAATTTAACGTTCAGAGCACCTACAGGATTAAAAAATATGCGTACGAACTTAACGTCCACAACGCCCATATTTTTAAAATTGAAATTTGTTAAATTTATTTGATTTCAGATTTCAAAACGCCTTAAAAATTACAATAATGAAATGCATATATTTTTAACTCATACCTGTAAGAAAGCGCTTATAAAGTTGGCTAACCTCACAGCCATTTTAGCTTCATTTTCGAATTGCTCTTTAGCACCAAATCCAACGTCACCGCGCAAAATTAAATCTTGAGGATGGAAACTAACAAAGAAATAATTAAAATATTTATTCCATGAATAGCTATGACTCACTTTTTGCATGTACGATAGTTGACGCCATGTATGAATTTTAAAGCCTGATCAATATTTAGAATTTCTGAGTGTAAAGATCTTGATCCTGTTGTATAATTACGATATTGTGGATATAAATCCAAATACTTTTCACGCATATAGTAAGGCGCCTTTTCCCATTGTATAGGAAGCTTTTGAACCCCTATATTTAAAAATAAAAAACATTGAAATTTAAATTGAATGTATACAAAATAGTTTATAGTTCTTTAATTTCACTAACTGATTGTGCTGTTTTTCTATTAATTAATAATGCTTACATCCAATCTTGAGACAATCATATTCGTTATAGTATTGTTCTGCTGATGCCCTTTCAATTACTTCACCCAAATAGGGTCGCCGCACGACGTTAGGCAACCGGTGACCTGGTTTACATCGGCATTGATAACCGCCGCGTCGAAAGCCCCAACCATGCAGCGGTTCACATTCGGTTGTTTCTTTTTTACATCGCGCCGTATCTGTAAAGTGATTGGGCCCCTTATTACCTTCACCCTTGGGACATTGATTTATATCAATTCTTTCAAAATCCATTTCAAGCACAACGATAGCAGTATACCTTAAAGCGAAAAATGTTAAGTTATTTAACAATGCTTCATATAAAAACGGCTATAAACTACAGAAATTTCAACTCACTTTGGATATTCTATATGTCTAAATTGGGTATGTCTTGGATAAATATCAGCTATAGGTACTACGGCCGGAACCAGCCATTTGTTTGAACGTCCACAATCGAAATAGGGTCGCGACCATTTAATTGGCCCCGGAACTTCATCCGCACCGGGTGGACCATGGAAAGTAAACGTTTCATTTGTATTATTCGCATAACGTATTTCAACTTGATATGTTGTTTTAGTATCGTGCCTTCCCTTTACATTATCTGGCACCCACTTTGTACGCATATACCATTCATTAATTTTATATAATTCTGATGTGTAATCTTTAGAAATAGATTCTGGTGGATGCGCACCCAAATCGCGTACATCAAACGTATTCCATGTTGAAATCTTTTGCAAATGAATGGGATCGTTGAAATCATCAAAGCGGAATGTGCGCGGACCAAAACGGGGAAAGGTTTTATTGAAGAATCCACGATACGATGAAGTGTATGAACTGTTTGGTGCAAAGTAAATAGCTGAAGCGTTAATTGAAGGATTAGATGATACATCCGCGACGGTAGATAAAAAATAGTACATCATTCCTGGATCATACGTGTCGTTAATGGCTGGACGTATAAAACGCGATTGAAGTATATAACTCCAAAAGAAACTTCGACTCAGAGCCATGTTGTGAAGATGCAGCAATGCTGTGCGATTAGGAAATATAGGATTTATATTAATTTCCTTGATATCAGGCTTATGAGACACCACATCCTCATCCAGATACAAGTCATTTACATGTTGAATTGGGCAATTGTCTGGATTTACTTTGTCAAATTTAATTTTAATTTCATCGAAGGCGTCTCGAGCTTGCCATTCATATTGTGCCAGAACACCTACCACCAACAGCAGCAAAAAGAAGAAATAACTCCGCCCAAGAATCGTGCCGAAAAACATTTTGATGTTTTTGCTTACTTCAGCTACTGCAACACTCTTTCGTTAGCATTCAAATAGAAAATGCACTTTATTTATATTTTTCAATAATTAAAACAACTTAAATAATAAAAATGGGAGTGAAAACATAAAAACACACAATTACTAATTTCTGCCTCTTTGACCACTTGTCGAACTACGCCCTGTTTAAACTGAATAATGACAATAAGCGGAACATGCAGGAAACAAAACATGCTAAGTGAATGGATGACAAGTGTAATAATAGTGTTGCCATACATACTGTAAGTCAACTGTGAGTGAACATACACGAACATCAAAATAAAAGTTGTACAACCTGCGTTATTGGCATTAGGGGTCTTCATTCAAAGCATTATATATTGCGTTCAATATTTTTTACGGTCCAGATTCAAATCAAATGAATATCACAAATCATTGCGGGGTTTTCATATAATATTACAAATTAATATTTAATTAAATTAATTAGTCAATAATTCAAGAGTAATATGTGAGCACTTATTTAAAACATCAAAAAAACCGCCCCTTATTTTATTGTGCAATAAATAATTTATTTACTAGATATAGCAGTCACGCAAATAAGAGAAATTTGAGCAAAACTGACGAACTTGATCGATAGTCTATACCGGTTGATCGATAGTCTGTACCAGCTTTAAAAATTAATTAGAATATCGATATATACCAATAAAAAGAATAGTAGTGAGGGTACCCTTTATCCACCTCAATAAAAATAAAATGTTTGCTCTTTTTGTGTTCCATTCCCCAAGAAAAATTTTTGATATGAGAGCAAAATCTAGATTGGTTTCGTGGTCTGGGTCCAAATAGAATCAAATGGACACTTTCTTCATCCATATAAATCCATTAGAATCTAGACGCGGCGCAAGGGTAAAGAAGTATATTTTAAGGATATAACTCGCACAACAACTAAGCAGCAAAAACCAGTGACTTATCATTTTCAGAACAGCAAATTCCAGCGAAAAATTGCCCAATTTGTTTAACTTAGTCCAGCTTCAGTGCAGAGCATCATTTAGAGATATTTTTTTTTTTAGGTGGAATGGAATAGTTCTTAAATTCAAGTATGTAGAATTGAAGGTATTAAGTTGGATAAAAAGTATCGGGCAAATAACCGATTAGTGTGACACATAATATGTATGACCTTATTTTTGTCACCTTTATAGACTGATTACACATAAAAAACGGTTTGTTAAAGGCCAACGTAGATAAAAAGTATGCATGCATCAATATATCGAAATGCATACTTTACGAAACAGAAAGTTCGCTTCAAGTTTAAATTTAAAAAGTGTTGATGAACCAAATTGGTTCCGATTATAGGAGAATCATTCCTAACTATGCATGTTTTTTCACCTCCAAATCCGATGTGCATGCTGCCGAGGCAGGTGGATTAACCACATTCTTACGGGTACCACTTGGAAAGTTACTTTCCATCGTTTTTCGATCCATGCTTCATAACTGTAATTTCTCTGCAACGCTCCACGCAGTAAGTTATAGGCTTAAGGCTGGATCCAGCAAGAGTTGCAACTGTGGCCAAATTCGTCATTGCTTGTAATTCATAAAAAAAAAAATTGGAATTGAGCAACTTTACTTCTTCAACTTAATGACTGCATGTTCTTTTATCTGAGCACTTTCATAAGCAGACTTGTATTGGACTTCAATTTGACAATTCTTGATATGTATGTACATCAATACTTTTAAAAGTTCAAAATTATTAGTATATTCGTTCTTTATAGCCATCTTCGTATGACAACCATTATCATCTATAATACATGTTAGTAATTTTTCCATGGAATGTTCCTACTTTTCTGGTTGTAATTACTCGGTTTCTTCTACTATTGTAGTTTTAAATATAGTTCGGTTTATGGTTGTCTTTTTACGACTTTTTTCTTTAGATAGACCCACAAATTTTCGATAGGATTTAAATCGGGACTTTGGGCTAATGCATCCTCCACTTTAACACTATACTGAAGCCAAATTCGCACCATAGTAACTTAAGCTTATGCGAATTGTCGAGTTTTAACGTAAATTGGTTAAATATTGATCAGAGTTCATAGTTGAGTCTATAAAAGATAAGTTCCTACTCCTCTGCCAACTCCATGTCAGAAAATTTTCCAAATTTTTCTTATCCCTTGTTGAAACTGCGATCAAAATAAAGATTTTTGTTAAAATAAAAATTTTCTTTCTGGCAACGCTGCTTGTGAGTAAGCGTTGTTTCGTTTCTCATCGTTCCATGTGTCTTAAGAAAATTACGAAAAACTTTTAATTTATCATTTATGACAATAACAACTCAATCATTTAAGTTCCACCCAGTCCAAAGAACTATATTATATTATATTATATTATATTATATTATATAGTTCTTTGCCCAGTCCTTAAATATGGAATGGGATAAAAATTAAAACATGCTTTATTTTACGTGTTTTTACCTTTTGATATGGCAACTTTGTAAGTTTTAGTGTAAGTTCGTTTAATGAGAGTTGCTTTCTTCCGTAAGAAATTTAAATATTCAAATCAAGTGTTTCCTGGGTAATACTTGGGCAAAGTGGCTCCAGCCATATTTCCGTCCCAAAAAAAGATGGTATCGAATTAGCGGTTTTTTTTATAATGTCACATCACTCTTACAAGGGGCAGAAGGTTTTTGAATCAAAAAATTATTTAAAACTCCCAAAAATCTAACACCGGCTTCGAGTCTATAATATATCCAACACCTAGCTTGCTAGCCACAGTAATTTTACATAAGAGTAGGGGTAGGTGGGCGGCCTGCGGCCGCAACTCAGGATTTAAAACTCCCAAAAATCCAACACCGGCTTCGCGGCGGCCTTCGGCCGCGGATCAGTGGTGAAAAGTGACTCCCGACATTGCCGATTTTTGAGTCAACAACATGATTTTTCGATTCAAAAACCTTCTGCCCCTTGTAAGAGTGATCTGATATTATAAAAAAAACCGCTAATTCGATACCATGTTTTTTTGGGACTGAAATATGACTGGAGACATGGAGTATTACCGTTTCCTGATATTATTCAGAGGTAGCTAGCGCAACTCAACACGGAACAGCGCTGTTAACAAATTGTGTTATCACACTTGGCGTTATCACAATCCTTTGATGCCAGCGCTGTGGCGCATCACCCAACACTACCTACTCCTTATGGACCATTTTGCTTATTGGCAGTGGCGTGAGGTATAAGCCTCCAAGAGCTTAAAATTGTACTGAATGTATTAGGAAATGATCAAGTGATCTATAGAATTGACCACAGATTTCGAAATCAAAGTTCTACAATTTATAAGCGTTCAAATGAATCTTTGTATGGAGAAATTATCAATCAAGCTGAACCCAAATCAGCTTGGGTAATGCCGAAGAAGCACTGCTACGTAAGCTAGTCACTGATTAGTATATTCGATTATTACAAACTGGGTAAGTGTTTTGCAGAATTGTTCAGTTGAGAAATTGTATTTTAGTCGGCAGGTAATATTTACCCACTAGATAGCTGGTTGCGACTTGTCACCTTTCTCGTTAAATTTCAAATGAGACATAATCTGTATTCGGGGGAGGTACTCAAAAGCGGCCAAAAAAATAGAAAATAGCGGCCAAAAAAAAGCGGCCAACAAAAAGGGGCCAAAAAATAGCGGCCAAATAAAAAAGGGACCAAATATAAAAAGGGGCCAAAAAAAGGCGCCAAAAAATAGCGGACCAAAAATGGTTAAAGAGTTAAATTATCATTATTTTGTTAAAAATCAAAGACATTAGGTAAAATAGTAAAGTAAATTGACAAATTGCTGACATTAGTTAAGTATTCGTAAATTTCACTGAATAGACTTTAACCATTTAACCATTTTTGGCCTCTTTTTTCCTTTTTGTATTTGGCCCCTTTTTTTCTTTGGCCGCTTTTTTTTTGGCCGCTATTTTTTGGCCCCTTTTTTTTGGCCGCTATTTTTTGGCCCCTTTTTTTCTTTGGCCGCTTTTTTTTGGCCGCTATTTTTTGGCCCCTTTTTTTTTGGCCGCTATTTTATGGCCGCTTTTGAGTGGAACCGTATTCGGGACTATTAAGATAGACAGTCGGATTGAAAATAATAATCAAATATATGAAAGTTTGGAGCAGTAGTACCGAAAAGGTTGAAATAGATTTAAATGGATTGGTATTCAATCCAGAGGTTTCGTGGTCTGGATTGTATGGATCTTAATAGATTCAAATGGACACTTTCTTTAGCTATATTAATCCTTAAGAATCTAGTCAGTGCGCAAGGGTCAACAAGTAGATTGAAAATTAGTATTTTTGTTTAAAATTATTCCGATATTTTTTTTTTATAAAACCGTTTTACTAAATTCAATTACCAACAGAATTAACCATGTCTAATCAAAATCGGTGCTTGTTCAACAAAGCTAGATACCAAGGCCTATTTATACGTTATTTGCCTGCACCACATAATTGTTCTTCTAAAACAGTTAATCCAATTCGAAAAAAATTGTACTTCAAATATTCATAAACAGATTTAATAACTATTTCATCAGAACTTTTATTCTGCAGCAAATTTCAATGAGTTTTAGTCTTGAGCACTGTTGCATATCCTTTCAATTTAATATAATTCCATTTCCTTTCTAAAAAATCGCATGTCTTATGTATGTATGTTAGCATTTAAGTAAATCTTTTGTGTATCGAACGATAACCTCATTTATGCAAATCCAAAAGAAAAAAATACAATCGTACAATACCTTTGAAAGGGCTTAAGTTTTATAATTTTAACTTGAAGTTGTCTAAACGTTGCAGGACGCTCCCTTTATGAATGCATACGAGGGCTCTGCAAAAGATGCAAGGAGCAGGTTTAATTTCATTTATATAATATATATGACAAAAACATTATCGACCGATCGCAAACACAACAAAAAATGGACGAGTGTTGTATTTGCATTACAATGAGTGTCGTATAGGTACTTTATAAAGGATCTCATAAAGGGGATATTAAAAAAAAAACATCACGTGTGTGCAACCTCGATTTAATTGCTTAAACAATATTTGATATGGTTCCTATTCACGTAACATACTTTGTACTCGTACATAACCGTAGCTTTAAAATCTTTTCATGGATATATTTTTCTTTACTTTTTGTTGTTGTTAAATGCAACATGCAGCCGAGACATTTAATTCAAAATAATAATACAAATACCTACAATATAGGCATATAAAATCAGCTCAAAAGAGAGATTTATGCTAAACAGGAAATAAAAATGGTGAAGCAACAAATATGGCATCCATGAAGTGCATACCTTGAGAAAATGGTTTATATTAAGTAAGAATATTAATCCTCTTGGTCACCATATGTATGCTAATGTATTATTTAAATCAGACTTACTAAAAAAATAACATCTTTTTCGGTCTCAGAACTGAGGAAATAGTAAAAGGGTATTTTTTATGAAACATCTGGTTAATAAATTCTCAATTGATTTTATTGTAGGTACTAGCTATTACCCGGTGGGAATTGCCTCACCTTTGTCCTGGCGCTTTTTACATATGTACCAAATCTAATATATTTGTGTCGATTGTTTTTAAAGCTACGATATTTGGTGCCCTTTCATGCATCCACATCCAATATTTTCTGAGATATGACGAATAATATTGTACAGAGGACAGACACCGCCTATTTTTTCAGTAGATATAATTTATCCCAGTGCGCCCTATACATATATTTGCCAAATCTCACTTTTGTGCGTTACATCGTTTTAGACATATGCTTTTGAGAGGCGTGGGATTGCCTACTTTTTCAGTGAATTCTATTTATCGCAGTATGCTTTAAACATGCATCAAATCTCAAACAGTTTCAGATACATATATCGTTAGCTTAATATGGAAAAGGCGTATCTCAAATTTTTTCGAAATTGACTTTTTTGCATATTCTGGTTGACCACTCTCTAACACACCTCCCTACAAAAATTTGGCATGATAATATCAAAAATAGCCAAGTTATAGTCAATTTTAAAAAAGCCCTAACACATAACAAAATTTTCTTGAAAGAAAAAAGCCCTAACCCAGTGTGCCAGACGGTTCATATCTTCGCTTTTTTACCCGTTACGGATCCGTTACTGATCCGTTTGCGGGAGAAATTCCAAAAAAAAAAACGATTCGCTTTTTTTTTAGGAATCTCTCCCGCCAACGGATCAGTAACGGATCCGTAACGGATAAAAAAGCGAAGATTTGAACCGTCTGGCACACTGGAAACTCACAATATGTAGCGTGTAAATAGTGTTAAAATCACTCAGAAGCTATTCTGTTAATTAAGCTGAAAACTTGGCAGTGAGTGAATCTCAAATATGAGAAGTTTTTTATGCTATACACGAAGGTTCTCGAAGGTCATCCGTTCTCTGGTCAGAACGAAGAACATCTGGGTATACTAGAGGAAAAACATCTATGGTAGACTATCAATGAACCTTTTTTGATAGTTTTCTAAGATACCCGAAGGTTCTCGAA
Organism: Calliopum simillimum; assembly: GCA_951812925.1. Taxonomy (NCBI): domain Eukaryota; kingdom Metazoa; phylum Arthropoda; class Insecta; order Diptera; family Lauxaniidae; genus Calliopum; species Calliopum simillimum. The sequence continues at coordinate 111,116,344 of OX638368.1, forward strand.
GGCTTGATACTCAAAGCGAAGATTATTTCGGTATACTAGAGGGAAAATATTATTGGCGGACTATCAAAAAGGTTTAACTGGCAGTTTTTTGGGAAATCCGAAGGTTCCAGAAGTTCACCCGAGGCTTCCAAATCAAAACAACGAATTCCTAGTTATACTAGAAGGAAAGCATCTATGGCGGACTATCAAAAAGCCTTAATTGATAGTTTTCTAAGGCATCCGAAGGTTCCCAAAAGTCACCCGAATGCTTCATAGTCAATACGAAGAATATCAAGATATACTGATGGGAAAACATTAGTTGTGGGTATTTTATTATCATAAACTTTACTTGATGTACACTTTAATGTTTTAAATTGTTGTTAGCTGCTAATTGTACCACTTTTATGATAATCTGCCATACAAAACAAACATTTTCGTTAAAATTTTTGTCCAATCCAATTAACTTTCTTTGTAAAGGTTTTCCTTTTCATTTTATATTGAATAACTTTAATTTTATTCATAATTTTTGATTTATTGTAAAAAGCCCTAACTCACTTTTTTTTAAAAAAAAATTTAAAATGAAAAGACCTAACACACAAAACTACCCAAAAAACAAAGAAAATAAAAAAAAAATCCTAGAATGAAAATTGTTGATAGTTTTTGTTGTAAATTGCATTTAAAGTTTTTTTAAATGTTTGGCGTATCAAATTTTATTCAGTTTTTTCCTTCTCCTGTAAAGTATTGAAAATGTGAGTTACGCCTTTTCCATATGAAGCTAACGATATGATAAATCTTTTTTTTTTAGGGTAGTGGCACCATCTTTATTTCAAGCCTATAACCTTTCTTCAATCCATACACACTTACTGTGGATATTTTATCAAAATCGGGCAAATGTTTTAATTTTTTTATATGTTGGATAGATATATTTTTTCTACATTTTATAGCCAACTAAGGTGTGGGACCTCATATTTACAAATCTGAAGTTGGATCTGAAACTGAAGCCAGGATTCTAAGATGTCCTTCTTCAAAGAGCAGAAATCGCTGTTTCTCAATAAACTTTACTTTTTAACTTTCAAATTGGATCATTACCTCCCGAGTAATTATACATAATTATAAAAGTTTTTCAACTCCAGCCGAAGGAGTTATACGTATATGGAATTGAGATGCAGGCATTTATGGGTTGCTTGTGTGCTCGAAAAAACTGTGGCCGTCCTTCAGATTTTCGCCATAACCGTAGTAGTTTGACTTTTGGTCTGCGTAATCAAGCGATTTTTTATATTTTGGCCCGCTTTGTTGGCTCTTGTACCACTGTTATATTGATGAAATATTTTGCAACATTCTCTTTGAAAAGTTAAGAAAACTGTTAGATGTACTATGCTTCTTCCCACACAAGTAGCGGATGAAAAAAAAAAAAAATATGTATAAAATATAAGTTCAACAAACGGAAGAAAAGTTAAAGAAAAAAATTTAAATAAATAAATAAACAATATGAAAACAATCCATAAATGATAAATCTTATACGCAAAGCTTTAATGCAATAAAAATAAGATATAAAAAAGAGATAGCACAAGTGGCTATCCAGTGAGTGTGAATGCAGCAGAAACAATTTGCGTTGCAAAACACCAAATACCTACTATGACTGTGATAAAAAAAAGCGCTCCAATCATGCAGCCAAACAAACGATCCAACAAACAAACTGATTCACCACCATCCGAGACAGCAACAACAAAAACGACAAACCCACCAACAACAAGCACAACAACAGTCAGCAACCTAACAAAATTTCTTAAGGGTGAATGACCCACAATTTAAATGCGAAAAAATCATTCCTTTGATATTCGCTAATTTGATGTTGCAATGCTTTTGCAATACACAAGAAAAATATTGTGATATAAATATTTACTCGTACGGACCCACACATGTGCGCATTTATTTCTTTGATCAAGATCGCTTAATTTTTTGTTTTTCAAATGTTTCTTAAGCATCTCTTGTTGACCAAAAGGATATGCACTTATGCATATTCCTCAATCATAACAAATTTGTACTCTCAAATCCAGCATGATTTTTAATTACCCTCAAGTTAAAGTCCAAGAATTAAAAGCTTGAAATTTGGAAAAAATTATTTAACGAAAAAGTTTTTAGTTGAATTCAATGAAAATATTGAATTAAACTTAAATTTACACTTCTGTGTTTTGAGGCTAAGGTTTAACCTCAAGCGTTTTACGAACATCAATTAGGCCGTCCTTGTGGCGCAGTGGTAGTGTGCTGTGCTGTGCTTACAACCGAAAGGTCCCGGGTTCGATTCCCAGTTCGGGCATGGTAATACACTTTCCCTTTATCCTAAATTTCCTTTGTTCCTTATTGTTTCCTTATCCTATCCTTAATTTTCTGGAGGTTTTAACGAACTATATACAAATTAGCTCCACATTGAGCTGTGGTAAGAAAATACGCCATTTGCGCTAAACCATGATTATTGAATTATTGAAGTACTTTGATGTTCAAAGGCATAACACTTATTTCAGACCACTAACAATGCCATTGTTACTTTCAAGAACTGTAATTTTCAAGAAATACGCCACTTAATATGTCGACCTCTTTCCCACTCTACTGTCTCCCCTTTTGAAGCAACACACCAAATGTCAAAGGGTTATACCTTACAGTGTTAGCTTTTTAAAAAAAATATATTTGTGCTTTCATCAAAGTTATTTAAGCTTTTTGTTAGTAATTGCTTTAAAAAAGGTCGAATAATGGTTTTCTGAAAAAAAAGTACATTCATAGATACAATTCAAAACAAAAATAGTAACTCTCGATGTATTTGGCGAAGCTGAATCCGAATACTCACGATCGGTCTATCATGGTTTTTGAGATATCCTAAGCTAAAAATTAAAAAATCACGATTTTAGGTTAGGTAAATTTTTGCTTACATATATAGGAAAATATTTTTAAAGCATCTGATTCTTCATAAAATAAATCCTTGCACTTTTTATCGTGCGACTGACTTTTCTTGAGTTTTCACAATTTGAAAATTAAGATAATTGTATACAGGATGTAAGCGATAACGTAACGAAGCTTCTGGGAGCGGATAGAAGAGACCTAAACTAACAAAAAATTGTATCTGGGGGTGTTTAAAATGTACTCCTGAGGAGCTATAGGTATAAAACTGTTGTTCTGACTTGTTTTACAAAAATGAATTTCTTGGGTCACCCTAACCTTTTAGAGAAAACTTTCTTGCGAAAAAATTTTAGCTAATTGCATGAGTTTTCCAAGAATGTATTTTGTTTATAGAGTTTAAAAAGGTTTCGCGAAGTTCCGAACCTTAAGTTCCGAACCTTTAAAGTTGATATTTTAAATTTTTTTCCTATTTTTGTACTTCGGCGGCCATTTTAGTATAAAAAAGTCCTATTAGTATACAGTTTTATAATAATTTTTGAAATCCTCGTTAAAGTTTCTTTATTTTGATAGTACATTTGTCGTACCCATTTTTTAATTTGAGGTAAGAAAAATTATTTTTCAAGAACAATCCGTTTGAAAGATCCAGTAGATAAAGGGCAGCTCGTGTAGCGACAAATTAAAAAGATGGTGTGGTAAATGTACTACAGAATTAAAGAAAATTTAACGAGGATTCCAAAAAAACTATAAAAGGATATGTTAATAAGACCTTTTGTGAAATAAAATGGCCGCCAAATTCAAAATCTATGTCGTGTATTTTCTGTAGATCATCTATCTTCACAAATAGATCTAGTTGTTTTATCATTCATAAAAACTAAAAACTAACCAGCGGCAATCAAACTGCCTTCTTATGTTTTATTTAATCAATACTTTAATCTACAAATCAGCAAATTGATTGATTAATTAACAACTAAACATTTGTAGCACCTTGTATTTTTATTTTGTACCTATATCATTAAAATACCAAATTAACTCTTTTGTGCTTTTTTTTTTTGCTAACACAAGAAATTATTAACAAAAAAAAAATCCTTTAAGGAAACATATGCAATATTTTAAATATACATGAACCCTGTCACCTAATTTCCGTTCAAAAGAAACAAGAAAACAAAAAAAAAAAATTCTTTTTATGGCAATGTCCTGTTTTACTATTTTATTTTAATAGAACACAAAATACAATAATAACAACAAAAAGCAAAACTTGATAGACGAAACCGAACCAGACGACACAAGGCGATGCAAAACCAGATCAAAGCAGACCAGCCCAGGCCAGACCACATTAAAATTTATTTATTTCCACATACTGTACGTACGGTGTTGCAGCAGGTTTATTACGGTGTTTTTTTGTGTGCTTTTTGTCTATTTCTCCTCGAGGGTTGTGTGTATGGTTATGATACAAACAGGATAACAATAGTTGAATAGTTGGCGCCCTAATAACGACATGAGTTCTGGTTGTTCTCCTACCAGATGTTATTGCCAGTGTCATGCACTGTTTCGGTGCAAAGTGGAAACAAGTTGAAACGACCTACCAAAAAAAAAACAGGAAACGATCGGCATACAGAATAAGTAGCCGAAATGTAAACAAGAAAACAATTAAAAGATACATTTTGAGGTAGGTTTTTCGATACACATACCGACATCCATCCATACTCGTACAATTCACTTGGGATGGTTCCTGTGTGCTGCGCAAGCTGTTTTAGATAAAACAGGTTTTTTGGTATTAAAATTTTTGTCAAAGGGTCAGAGGTTGATACTATGAAAACAGGATAAAAGCTGGCCTTGTTCATTAGATTGAATACGACAATGTTAATAAAGAAATGTCAATGTTTTTTGTGTTTCTGTACAGGTGGTCGGAGTATTGAAAATTCTAATATGTAGGAGCAAGGAGTAGTATGTATTATTATTACTAAAGAATTGAAATCACAAAATCTCAAGCACCATTTTGCAGAGAGCGCCAAATCACTTCAAGAAGCAGGTGTTTAATGTTAACAAGTAACTGCTTTTCATCCTTTTATCCATCCATCCATCCGTTTATACCGTTTAGCTCCTTTTTTTTTTTTTTGTATTATCATGTGAATGTTGAGGGAAAAACTGTGCATTTTGTTGTAGGGGGAACAAATAACAGTAACATATTCCTGCTTTTACCTGTATAGGTACGACAACATCGTGTTCCAGTTTTAATGATGCCGTGCCAGATATCGCGTCTGAGATTGACACTAAATGATAGTGGCAGGAAATGTTGCAGTTGTAAGTTGTGTTTTTTTTTTGCTCATCGCCGCCACGGGTAAAGTTAAAATGTTGCCAAAATAATTGACCCCATTTTAGTGGCCATAATATCGTGTATAGAGGAGTCGCTGGTTGGTTGGTTGGTGTAGGCTGCTGCATCAGCTGTGACAATTGACAGCTATAAATTGTGATGAAAATCACGGTCGGTCGGTTAAAAAACTAAACAAACGGTGACATGATTTATGAAAAAAACATTTTTGGTTGCTTGTTCTGCTGTTGGTGTCTGGTCATTAGCAAAATATGGCCAGAATGTTTGTTAACTTTTTATTACACAGCTGGAAATTTTTTGGCAAGAAGCCAATAAGACCAGCAAACAAAACAAGAATATTCTAGCATGGTTACATAGGCAAGAGGAGGGGCTTGATTTGTTTTGTTGTTGCGTTCCTATTGCATTATACTTTTCTGTAAAAAATCCAGAGTAGAAATGGAGGTAAGGCTGCCGGAAATAACGGAAATTTTTTTGGAAATAAAGCCAGAAATATTCTGGTATTAATTTTAGGAAATAAAAGCAAAAACTAATTAGAAAATAACGCCAGAATATTTGGAAATAATGCCATAGGAAATAGCGCTACAGGAAATAACGCCAAAAAATTATTTGGAAATAACGCCAGAAAAGTTTTTGGCCTTATTTCCCAAACAAAACGGAAATAACGGCAGAGTTTTGTATGGAGATTTTTTGGGCGTTATTTCCAAAACATTTTCTGGCGTTATTTCCTGGAGCCGGTGGTAACTAAAGCTTTTTAGGGGCTGTCACGTTTTATGCAATACTTCTGTTTCTGGTATGGATCATCTATATTCGTCTTGACGTTAACTATCTATTCATAATAGACTTGTCGAACCAGAAATTTGTTGTCTCTCAAAAAATGTTGAAAGCCCCGAATTTTTGTACTAAGAAAATTTTCGAATTATCATTTCTGTTCCGGATTCCATGCGGTTTTAAATACTTTTCGTTTCGAAAGCTTTTTAATGGTAACGATAAGTTCAATGGCGCCAATTTGTTAGGACATGGAGGGCTGTGACTCGAAAAAAAATAAATTTCAAATATTTTGTATTAATTTCGAAATATGGACATAAGTAATACATATGTGGCTTGCCCCCCAAGATTTTTCTGAATTAGCCCGCTGGATAAGTCGTAGGATAAAAAGTATCAATACCTTTGTTGCTGGAAATCTTATGCTCTATCAATAATAATCATATATTGAAGCTAATAGTAACCTTATTTGCTATGAACAAGCATGGATCAGATGTCATTGTTGGTTTGAGCTTACTGTTCATTGGGTTTTAGTAAAAACATTAACAAAATTACAAAAACATGGCATAGGCCTATCATCAAACGAATTTGCAGACATCCAGAAAAACTTATAAGCATACTATATTTACCCTTTAACATAAATTTGTTGAAAATCACAGCAAAAGGCAAATAAAGCAAAGTATACGCTTTGGAAACATTTGACAAATACCAATTTTTACCGTTTTACGGTTTTTTAAAAATATTTACTAAATCCATTTCCATATTATTTGTACTCGTAAAGGTAAAAAAAAGAGATCGTTATAAATACTTTGTATCGTGCGACTCACCGTTTACATCAAAAAGCTGTTAAATCGAAAAGTATTTGAAGTCGCACGGATTCCGGAACAGACCACTTGGCTAACCAGACTGAAATAAGAAATTACTAATAAGCAAAGGTCACCGTTCAAACTATGTAGCCTGGTCTTTGCTGTGGCAGTCCCTACCACTATTCTCACTGTCATTACAAACAAATCTGGTTTTTGCTTAAATAGACCTAAACTAACTAAATCGCCTTAAACAAGTGAGTGAGAATTGGCTATTACATCGATATTCTATCTAGAATCTAGATAACGAGTCGAATTTTTCTGCCTCTTTAAAAATGGGTTTTGTACACTCGGACATATTTGGTTGTATCTAAGATCCAGTACTGTGCAGTGATTAGCACTTAAATCGCCGAAAATTATAAAGATATGGTACTGATACTGCTTCGAATGTCTAATCTTTCTTGAAAAGCTCAATTATTGGTTCCCTCTATTCCAGCTTGTATAATCAAACTGAATAAAACTATTAATATATTATTACTATTATTCCAGTTACAAAATAAATAATTCAGGATCAGGGATGTTTGGGTTTTAAGGTCTACTTTTTGATTAGTATAATAGATTTTCGACTGAAATAAGATCTTTTAGACATTTTGTTTTGTAAGATATGTAAGAAACTTAATCTTTTATAAGATTACTTCAAAAGTTCTCAAACACGAAACATTAACGGCTCCCCAATTAAAATGCAAACTGATTAAATCAACGCAATTTCGGATGTGATATATTCAGGGCTGTCATCATTCCCGTCTCACCGTTGTTACCTGACGAATTATAAAATGTATAGACTTTTGAGAAGTAGGCCAGTTGCACAGACTACATTGCGTCTTGCGTTCGACTTAAGGCACAAAAAAATAAAAATAAAATATTGAAAAAAATTCAAGAAAAAAAATTCAAATTCAGTAAAAACGTAAAGCAGCAACGTTTCCTTCCTGCGTGCATTTGTTAAGTTTTTCCCCATTGTTTATGCCGGTGCGAATAAACTTTTGCATTGTTGTTGATATATGCATATAGCATATAAGTAAATAGTATATAAATTGTTGTTGTTGCTGCTTTTCTTGGTGTTGTTTATATGCCTCTGGTCATAAATGCATTTTGAAATGCATTTCCTCATTGATGCAACACAAAAAAACAACGCGAACAACGCATATGCGAATGCGAAAAATACAAAAAAAAAAAAAAAAAATCGCGAAGGGATGTTTGGAACAATTGAAGGATGCTGAATGTTGCTGCCGGTGATTAAATGTTGTGTTTCGTACATTTGGCTTCCACGAACGGATAAGAAAGGGTTAAAATAAAATCAAGAACGATGTGCCAACGCATAGTGGTCAAGGAATGGTTCGAAATTGAGCAAAATCTAAAGTTTTATTAAAAAATGATAACATTTAACACTTGTTAAAATTAAAATAAGTTTTGGTATTATTGAAAAAGTTAAGCTCCTAAGTAGCGTTATGCCTGAGCCAAACCTACAAAATATTTTGAATGGCTCGTTTCACAATGCGCCGACTCGTTCCGATTTCTGACTTATTCATTTCTATGGCTCGGTGCCATGTAATCCAGTGACTTCCTTTGCTAATGTTTTCCTAAGTGTTCTATCGCAGCCAAATTTCTCTAGCGTCTTTTCTGATTGCATAGCTAATTTATTAGCACGATATTTACTTAGTCTCAGTGTTTGTACATTTAATGACAATTTAAGAGTTTTTTACATTAAAATGTCATAGCCAACTCTCTTAAAACCTAAACCCACGTTGGGCGCCAATCAGTGGCGGATCCAGCACTGTCAAGAGGGGATGCCGAATGATGTAATGTTATCACTTGGTTTGAGAGGGGGGCCGATCGCCCCCAACCCCCACCCCATTGGATCCGCCACTGGCGCCAATTAATCATTGAGGTGCGCCCGTAAAGACAAACCTTAATTTTTACGGTTTACACTTAGTAAAATTTATTATACAGTACTTTACACCATAAACAAATAATGAAGGAAAAACCATTTCGAAAACATGTCGACAGTTTTAAACCACTTTAACTGAAGTGCGTACAGACCTGGAACGTAAATTTTTCCTAGTTTAAAAAACGATTCCAATAGATTTCGTTGTGCTGATTCCAAAACTGGCCACAGACCTAAAATTGCAAAAAACGACGTTTTTGCTGTTTTTCAAATTAGGTTCCAGGACGCAAAGATTTTTTCTGCTCTATTCCGTGAAGTGCACTAGAATATCTTTCTCTTTCTAAAAAAGAGGTGTTTGGTTATCTACGATTTTTCTTTGCAAAGTAATGACATCATGAAATACCCAAAATTCATACTAATAGTAATTTGGGTATTTTTTGGCTATATTTTCGAAAAGGATATGTTTATAAACCATATATACCAATTGAACCATGTTAAGATGGCATAAAAATCCAAACTCTGCCGCTTTAGCCGTTTTATAAGATTTCATGATGTCATCTTAGTGCGACCATAACTTTCTAAGGAAAAATTGTAGATGACCACTCACAAGATATTCTAGTGCACTTTACGAAATAGAGCAGAAAAAATCCTTGCGTCCTGGAACTTAATTTGAAAAACAGCAAAAACGTCGTTTTTTGTACTTTTAGGTTAGGATACCTCGACATCCTGACAAAGTAGAAGGATTCTGTGGCCAGTTTTGAAATCAGCACAACAAAATCTATTGGAATCGTTTTTTTAAACTAGGAAAATTTCACGTTTCAGATCTGTACGCACATAAGTTAAAGTGGTGCAAAACTGTCAACATGTTTTCGAAATGGGTTTTTGTTAATTTTTCTTTTATGATGGGAATTTCAGTAAAATTGTTGACATATTTGAATAGAGGAAAGGTTAAGCTACCTTTTGGTTCATATTTCTTGTTGGGCATGTAATCAGAACTGACGCTATAGCAGTGCTAAGTCGAAAAAAGCAAACATGTGTTGGACAGTTTTGCTTCTAACTGTATGTAAAAAAATTTTAAAATCTTATGTTGGCGTACTTTACGCTCTATCATTTATTGCTTTAGTTAAAATTATTTTTCAATCAAATTTTTTACAATGTCACCGTAATAATTGAAAATCCTAGGCAAATATCGCAAACCTCACTGGTACTTTTTCCTGAGCCATCTTTTTACTTTTCCATTTAATATTTTTTACAGTTTGCCTCTGTACTTTTGAATTAGTTAGTTTTTCATAAGAATTCAGTTAGATATTTGAAACTTCGTAAATGATATGTTTGCTTACGTTGTGATTTGTGACACTGTGCAGGTTCTGGTTTGGTCATCACCCTTAGTTAGATCGTTGTCAGCGTTCCACATTTGCTTTTTTTATTGTAGTTGTCGCTGTTATTTAATTGTTGTTACGGCTGCTGTTGCAAGGATCTGCATATCAATGCAATACGAAATGTGGCGGCGCGGTGCAGCGAGGCACGATACAGAGTTATTTTGCATTTTGAATTTTTTTGCATATTATTTTTGAAAGGATAAGTTTCTGAGAATTTTATTAAGAAAAATAAAAATGTGTTTTTTTACTAACGTTTATTACAACAACAATTATAATAAACGCCAGTTGCAATTAATTGTAATAAAAAAAGGGAGGATTTTCACAATATCCTGCTACATATAAAAGAAGTGCATTTTATTGTTGATATACAAATGGCAGAATATATGCATACATATATATTTTTTGAACTACTATACATGTGCAAAAAATGCATCACTCTTCAGTCTTGTTAATATTATTTATATGAGAATGTCCTTCGACGCAGTCATTGAACCTCATGTAAGGGTTTTTTTTATGCGTATCTACAACTACAAAAATAAAGCCTTCTTTTTTAAATACATATCTTGGAAATTCAATATCGATCAGTAAAACCTGACCTATACCGTTGATAAAAATGGTGAGAAAGCAGGCACCTTTTTATTTTTTTTTTCATCATAGCAGCTCAAGTGGGAAAATTGTACGTTTTGCTTCAACAATTTGAAAAAAGCATCATCTTCACATTTTATTTATTTTTTTTTTTTAAATAAAAAACGCACTGCAATTAATTTACTTCAACTCTCATGGTACAGTATGCACCAAGTGGTTTTGTTTTTTAACTACTCGTAATTCACTTGGTATTCTGTAACCGGAAACCGCCATTGAAAGTTCATTTTGCATCGTCTGCGCTTCGTGTGTTAAGCAACTTGCGCGAATGTATGCGTAAAAATGTTTCTCTGTATTTGTTGTGCGTTTATAAAGTAGGAGTAAATCGCAGTAGCTTTGGTAATTTAACTCCTTTAATTACATTTGATACACCTCTACTTGTTAAGTGATAACACATTGGTGTTCTTCTCCTTGTTCTATCGATTTTCTCACACCTTTTTTGTTAAAACACTTAGGCATACGCTAGAGTAGGCATTATAAATGCAGAAAGTCTTTCTAGTGGCTAGCCCGAAAGCACAATAACATTTCAAGCCATTTACAAAAAATTTTGGAATATTCACTTTACTTTTGCCTTTCACCTGGCACGACTTTAGGAACTCGTTTCAAAAGTTTTATGAATGCTTATATAAATTTTAATTCTGTTTTGATTGATGTATTCACGAAAAATGGAAAAACCAACTTTGAACCCTTCTTAAAACGCCTGACTGCCAGCGCTGGTCATATACAAAGATAATGAAAGATAGGCACTTCTACAATTAAGATCTCCTGCTTATTATATCCAAGCTATAGTTTAATATTGAAGTGTATTTATATTTAAGACGGTGTCCAAAGCTTGCCAAACTCATGAAGTTGGCTCCGGAATTTTCGAAAACCGAACATTTTTTTTAGTCCGTTGGGAATAGTTCTTTCATAAAATTCAAAATAGTTTTGCTGTTGGAACAAAAATCGGAGGTGTGCCGTTTTTTGCTTAGCGCCACCCAGTGGTCAAGAATGCTATTCTGAGTTGCTGGTCATAACTCTTTCCTGGTTATTTAAAAAAAAAAAATATCAGCTTTTATTTTTTGGGGGTGGCTGACTTTAAATCTGGATACGATTTTTTAAAAATCAAAATGGCGCATCCAAAATGGCCAAACATTTTCTTAATAATTGATTATATCACAACAAAATTGTGGCTAGGGTGGTTTTTGAGGTCACTGATTTCGAATTCAGAATCAAATTTTTTGAAAACAAAATGGTGAATCCAAAATAGTGGACAATTCTCTTCAAAAATGATTTTATCATATCAAAATTGTTGCTACGGGGGTTTTTGATACTGCTAATTCAAAATTCGAGATAAATTTAAAAAAAAAAAAAAAATGGCGGATCCAGAATGCCAGATAATTTTCTCAAAAAATAGTTATATCACGATAAAATTGTGCCTAGGGAGGTTTTTGGGGTCGCTAATCCGGAATTTGGTATCAACTTTTTTCAAAATATAGTGCTGGATCCAAAATGTCGGACAATTTTCTTAAAATATTATATTACGACAAAATTGTGGCTAGGAGGGTTTTTGAGCTCGCTGATTCCAAATTATGGATAAAATTTTTCGAAAACAAAATGGCGGACAATTTCGAACTATATGGAAATGTAGGCCTGTCCTTGATCCGATCACTCCTATTTTCAGCTAAAAGTAATCTAAGGTATAAAAAATTATTGTCGTATATCAAATAATCTCAAAGTTATGGCGATTTAAAATTTCAGGCCGTATGGAAGTTGGGAATGTTCTTGATCCAATCACGCCCATTTTCCAGAAATAACTCTATGCTTGTAATTAATTCTCAGATGTCAAATATTATTGTTGTACGTTTGGTTATATGGGTGGTGGGCGTGTCCTTGACCCGATCACGCCCGTTTTCAACTAATAAATAGATGCTACCAATACTAAGTATTTCAGATATCGAATTTTATTGGTTTACCTAAAACGTATTGGCTATTATTAGTTTTTCGAAACTGAAGCGTTGCAAGAATACAGAAAAGTCGCTTAAGAAAAACTCATCGTAGTGTAAAAAGCGGTGTGAAGGGGGAGACAGATAATTGCACAAAACCGTCAGAGAACCTCATATTACACATTTAAATAATCGAGCCGTTGCACAGAGTGAAAAATTCGTAAATATGAGATTTTTCGTGATGATCTGGATATCCTTTTTATATTGAAAAAAACTAGCAAATCTTCAAAAATAGATCAAAATTATTCCTACCATAAGTTTCAGAAGGTATGACTATTTTCTAAATTCATCAAGTTTAAGACGCGAAAACTTGCAAATGGTATTATTTCTTGGTATTTTGGTACTTGAAATATGTTTTATAGATATTTTACTTTAAATTTGGGCAACAAAATTATTACTTTTAACACAAAAATTTTCAGAGTTATGACTGGCTAGCGCTCTCTCACTGTGCGCCACTTTCTTCACGTAGGGGAGTTCTGATAACATTTTTGAGCTCACAAAAAATAATTCTGCAGTTTTTTTTATATTTTTAAAAATTTTTTTTTTTGTGAAGAAAAAATTTTTTATAAAAAAAATTCGAAAATTTATTTTTTTCTGAATATCCAAAAAAAAATAAAATTTTATCTTAGAGGAGTTCTATTTAGAGTTTTGGGTAGCACTCGAAGAGTTCTAAAGAAAATCCTCGTAACTTTTTTCCAAAATAGTCATACATTTCATTTTAATCGAAAAAAAATGTGAAATAAGTATGTACATTAGGGTGGAGCGAAATTTGTTTATTGCGATTTTCGAAATGGCTCACATGCGAAAAGATGCTCCATAATATTCTTAATACAAAATGTTATATGGTACCTTTTTTGATATTTTAATGTTTTGTACTGCCGCAAAGGCATTGAAGTTTTGAAAAAAAAAAAAATATTACGTTGGGTTTATTTGTATGGGTCAACAAAAGAGCTTAAACGTGTCCAAATTGTGATTTTTATTACAATATTAATATATTTTACACAAATTTGAACTCCTTTTTAGTATTAAAAACAGGCATTGTCCTTCGTGATTCCAGCCTTGTTTTGATGAGACCATCTCTTCTTTCTGAACCACATACCGCAGCATCAGCTTCACTAACAATTTGATTTTACGCCCTGGCCCATTTAGAATATGCAAAAAATTAAAAATCTCAATAGAGCCGCGCTCCTTCACATTGTGTACAATAGCAAGTATATTATGAATTTCATATGAAAAACATAAAAATTATTCTGACAGAAAATAATATTTGCGCTGATTTATCAATCAACAAAGCAATGGTTTTCTAAAATGTTTAGTCAAAACACAAATATGTATGTTCCATGAACACTTCTCTATATACTTACCCGAAAATAAACAACTGTGAGCTTAGTTATTGCGAGATGAAAGTTGTATGTTTTATTTAAACTTTTAGAGGCAAAAAAGGGGCTTGAAGCCGGTTTATTCCCAAGAAGGAGTTGTTTTGATTCACTTCTTCACCTTATCCCACTTGCAAGAAGCTAACAAACAAAACCTCATCAAAAATTTTCAGTGCCAACATTTGGAGGTCGATTAAATATTAATAATTTAAAAATACCAAGAAAAAAGCCGGATAAGCTCGGTTTATTCGGAATACGGAATTGTTCCGATAAAAATTTTCCTATTTTCCAACTTTTGACAAATTAACGAACAGGCCTGATCAAAACATTTTGATTTCCAAGACTTCGAGGTAACTATAATATAGGTAATTTAAACATGCCTCGAAAAAAGGGGCTTAAGCCCAGTTTATTCGCAAGAAGGAAGAGTCTAGATTTTAATTTTCATATTTTCCAACTCAAGAGAAGTGGACGAACGAAACCTCATCAAAAAAACTTCAGTGTTCCAACTTTGAGTTTTTCCGTATATTCCCAGGATGTGTTTAGGGTTTGATTGACTTGTGGCAGTACTAAAACTCAAAATTTTGAAAAAATATTAATACACCTCTAAAAGGTGATTGACGGAGCACCTTTTCCGCACTGAGCCGTTTAGAATATGTAAAAATAAAAAATCTCCATAGAGCAGCGCTCCACCCTAATGTACATATCGTAAGCTTAATATGGAAAAGGCGTAACTCACGTAAATCTGAATAAAATTTGGTAAGCCAAACATTTAAAAAAACTTTAAATGCAATTTACAACAAAAACTATCAACAATTTTCATTCTAGTATTTTTTTTTTTTTATTTTCTTTGTTTTTTGGGTAGTTTTGTGTGTTAGGTCTTTTCATTTTAAAATTTTTAAAAGAAAAGTGAGTTAGGGCTTTTTACAATAAATCAAAAATAATGAATAAAATTAAAGTTATTCAATATAAAATGAAAAGGAAAATATTTACAAAGAAAGTAAATTGGATTGGACAAAAATTTTAACATAAATGTTAATGTTTTGTATAGAAGATTATCGTAAAAATGGTGACAATCAGCAGGTAACAATAATTTAAAACATTAAAGTCTACATCAAGTAAAGTTTATGATAATTAAGTACCCACAGCAACTAAACTCATAGATGCTATTAATGTTTTCCCATCGGTATGCCTTGATATTCTTCGTATTGGCTATGAAGCCTTCGGGTGACTTTCGGGAACTTTTGGATGCCTTAGAAAACTATCAATTAAAGCTTATTGATGGTCCGCCATACATGCTTTCCTTCCTGTATACCTAGGAATTCTTTGTTTTGATTTTGAATCCTTCGGGATAATTCCGAAACCTTCGGGTGTCCCAACTACCAGTTAGACCTTTTTAATAGTCCGATATGATATTTTCCCTCTAGTATACCGAAATATTCTTCGTTTTGTCTTTCAAGCTTTTGGGTGGCCTTCGAGAACCTTCGGGTGCCTTAGAAAACTATCAACTAAGGTTCATTAAAAGTCATAGATGTTTTTCCTCTAGTATACCCAGATATTCTTCGTTTTGACCAAAAAAACTTCGGATGACCTTCGGGAGACTTCGTGTATAGCATAAAAACCTTTCCATATTTGAGATACACTCACTGTCAAGTTTTCAGTTTAATAAACCGAATAATTTCTGAGTGATTTTAACATTATTAAAACCAGGGGTTGAAATAAGAAAAAGTTATTATTGCAGAATTTTTTTTTGTTTTTATTTGCAATTTTTAGCAAAATTTTTTTAATGTCTTATTCACGTGATTAATATTAAATATTAATAATAAATAACAGATTTCATGGCAATGGTTCAATTTAAAATTGAAAATTTATAGCGAAATTTTCTTCGAATGCATTTATAAAAATATGTTTAAAGTAGAGTTGCCGAGTACTTATTGTGGTTGCTACATTTTAGCCCAAATTGGTGAGTTTAGACAGCTAAAACGGTTATAAACGAAATAAAATGAGTATTTAGTTTCAACGATTAACGCAAAACAAAGTAATATGAATTCGGGTGAAAATTATTATTACAATTTTTTACAATATTCTGAAGTTATTACTGCAAATTTGAAGTTATTACTGCAGAAATAGGGTATTACTACAGCTTATTTCAATGCCTGATTTAAACGTTACATATTGTGAGTTAGGGCTTTTTTCTTTCAAGAATTTTTTGTTATGTGTTAGGGCTTTTTTAAAATTAACTATAACTTGGCTATTTTTGATATAATCATGCCTAATTTTTGTAGAGAGGTGCATTAAAAAGTGACCAACCAGAATATGCAAAAAAGTCAATTTCGAAAAAATTGGAGATACGCCTTTTCCATATTGAGCTAACGATATGTATGTGTCCAAATATTTTGGAAAATAGTAAATGGGATTAGAGTAGAACGGGGTAATGTCGTGCAGGGGGTAATGTCGTGCACTGGCTGTTTTAGCCCAAAGAATCGAATGATTTACCAACTGTTCGTAAGGTAGGGACCTGCTGACCTACTGAGCTTATGCATATAATACTAGCAATTTTCACCAGTTCGTCTCTACAGAGTAACCTTTTTTGCAAAACGCACGCTTTCGGGACGACAAAAGTGATTTTTCATCGGGTCAGAAAAATAATTTTCCTTGCGGGAAAATATACCAGGTAAGTGTTTTCTGAAACGAAATATCCTGCCAAAGAAAAGAAGTATTTGGTTTTCGAAAAAAAATTTGGGCTTCACCGAGTTATCGAAGTTGACCTTTAAAACGACCATTGGGGTAATGTCGTGCACATTCACTTACACAAACACAATTCCTTGCTACACAAATGTTATATACATGGATGTAACCAATGAAGTTATCTTTCGATCGGATGCTCACTCGATGCATTCGCTTGAGATGTACGGATTTATGAGCATGTCAATGTTGAGTGCACGACATTGCCCCGTTCTACTCTACACAACATATTATGTACTTCACACTTGTATAATAATGAATAAATATATGATAAAGCTAAATCTCCTCTAATAGAATTACTACCTATCATTTCTCACACATTTTGGTACCTTTACTATACTCGGAAAACAATGCACGACATTACCCCACAAATTTTGAGGGGGGTAATGTCGTGCACATTTTTTTTTTTTCTTCACTTACACAAACATAATTTCTCGCTACGCAAATGTTGTTACACATGGATGTAACCAACGAAATTATCTTTCGATCGGATGCTTACTCGTCGCATTCGCTTGAGATGTACGGCTTTACGAGCATGACAAAGTTGAGTGCACGACATTGCCCCGTTCTACTCTACTATTTTTTTTTTAAATCTTATTTTTTTGACTTTTATTTTACGAAAAGAGACGGGGAGCAAATAAAATCACAACTTCACAAATATGGGCAATCTAATATGTGTAAATTTATTTTTAAGTCCTTATGCGCAAAATTTCTCTTGTATTTTTTTTTAACAAATTTCTTTGATGCTTTACTTTCCTTTGATTTTGAATTCCTTTGCTTTTTGTCCTTTGTTGCAATAACATGCAGCGCACTCAAATCCATATACCTAAGGAAATTCACTCTGAAAACTTTGACTTTATGAACATTAGTCGAGCGCTTTTGTCCCTTTGATGTTAGTTTTATGCCTCTAACATAAGTAAGTAAATGAATCGGAGCCATCGCCCTTAGGTCAATGTTCTACAAACTTTGGATGCTGTAAAAACTCGAATTCATTTGAACATGTTTAATAGTAGTACAACGACAACTGGATACTTCTGTGGTAGATTTCTTATAGTGCTCTTGCATTTTTTAAGATATTTGAATTGTGTACTGTGCATTTAAGACAGTACCACAATTAAGAACTGAGGATATCAGCAATATCCAGGAACTCCAAAATTATTTCACTTTGTAAGCATTCATGTGAAAACCGAAATTTTTTTCGAGTTCTGAATTTATTGAGCATAGCTCTGAAGTTTTTTTTATTTAAAAATTCAAAATAATTCTGCGACAGTTCCAAAATATTTATTCTTTTCATGTTAATCGCTACTCAGAAAAATAAAAATTTTATCGTAGAGAAGTTCTGATTGAAGTTCTGGTTAGCACTCAAACAGTTTTAAAAAAAGTTCTAGTAAATTTTTTCCAACTTATTTGTACTTTACATTTTTACAAAACTATTGATTTTTTCGGTGATGCACAGTGCGAAATATTCTGAATCTAGCGGAACTTAATTCACACCTCAGCACATATAGCAGTTATAGTTATGAAACTTAATACGTGGATACTAGACCGGTGCGTTTTTGACGAAAGTTTAAAATTTGTCGCGCAACCGGCAGAATTGTAAAGTTTAACTATCGACATGAAGATTGCCGCCACCCTAGCTCTGAGAGATGACGGGAAGGGGTGTCGATATATTTTTGAAGGTTGAAAAACGTGGTTTAAAAATGCATGCTCATAGGTCCGAAGTGAATCAATTCTCGGCTTCGTAGTAGGTCGAAAACTGAAATCTAAGACATGGATTCTTATGTATTGTTTCCCGTAAAATCGAATGGCAACATTAGTTTTCTGATAAGACGTCCATTTTTTACGTTAAGTGAACTTTTCAGCTCAAAAAAGTCGAAATTTTTCCAAATCCCTGTTTGAGCACTCCACAATTGAACAGAAAAAATCTTAGAAAAATTTGAAATGTATATTTTGTTAGGATTTTTCCTGACAAATCCAGTGGTACCATTTTTTTTTGCGCTACGACATTATTTTCATTCATGAAAAACGAATTTTTGATTTTTATTATCAAAAAATATCACGAAATCGGGCGTAAATATTTAGTCAACGACGGTTTCCAACGTCCGGACGGTTTTTTCTTTTCAGTGCCCCCTAGTAAAATTTTTTTAGAATATTTTTGGAAATTTTTTTAACCCATTATAAACAAGTTTTTGAAAAGGGGTCGAAAAGACCCTTAAAAACGCGTTATAATGGGTTAAGATGTTCACATAACTTAATGTAAAATCAAGCATGGAACAATATTTTAGAACTTCTTAACCCATTATAAACAAGTTTTTGGAAAAGGGGTCGAAAAGACCCTTAAAAACGCGTTATAATGGGTTAAGATGTTCACACAACTTAATGTAAAATCAAGCATGGAACAATATTTTAGAACATCTTAAACCACTATAACGCGTTTTTAAGGGTCATTTCGACCCCTTTTTCCAAAAACTTGTTTATAATGGGTTAAGATGTTCTAAAATATTGTTCCATGCTTGATTCTACATTAAGTTATGTGAACATCTTAACCCATTATATCTCGTTTTTAAGGGTCTTTTTGACCCCTTTTTCAAAAAATTGTTAAAAATGGGTTAAAAAAATTTCCAATAATATTTTTAAAAAGTTTTACTAGAGGGCACTGAAAAGAAAAAACCGTCCGGACGTTGGGAACCGTCGTTGATTAAATATTTACGCCCGATTTCGTGATATTTTTTGATAATTAAAATCAAAAATTCGTTTTTCATGAATGAAAATAATGTCGTAGCGCAAAAAAAATGGCACCACTGAATTTGTCAGGAAAAATCCTAACAAAATATACATTTCAAATTTTTCTAAGATTTTTTCTGTTCAATTGTGGAGTGCTCAAACAGGGGATTTGGAAAAATTTCGACTTTTTTGAGCGGAAAAGTTCACTTAACGCCAAAAATGGACGTCTTATCAGAAAACTAATGATGCCATTCGATTCTACGGGAAAAAATACATAAGAATCCATGTCTTAGATTTCAGTTTTCGACCTACTACGAAGCTGAGAATTGATTCACTTCGGACCTATGAGCATGCATTTTTAAACCACGTTTTTCAACCTTCAAAAATATATCGACACCCCTTCCCGTCATCTCTCAGAGCTAGGGTGGCGGCAATCTTCATATCGATAGTTAAACTTTACAATTCTGCCGGTTGCGCGACAAATTTTAAACTTTCGTCCAAAACGCACCGGTCTAGTGGATATATATTTAATTGGTAAAACACTATGCAAAAATTAAGGGGGATCAGACAAGAGGTTATTATACCCCGCATATATGGAAATGCTTAAAACGTTGCATTTCTGCTTCCATACCAGATATCGCTATGAAACTTGATAGATATCACCATTTTCTTATCAAAACACCATGCAAAAAATTAAGGGGGTAAGACAAGGGGTATTTGCTGTTTCTTGCATTTTTATTCAGAAATGCTTCTAAATTTCGAGAAGATTTCCCCTACCTTTTTGTATATTATAAATTAGCGTACGAATAGTTACCTTTAAAATATGGCAAGTGTCAGATGTTAGTGTTGGTGAGCCTATTTTTTTCAAAACAAAACCAACGATGGTGTCCGATGTCGGTTTTTCATGAAATTTCGGTGTTATATCAAATTTTCAAAGACATTCTGGAAAAGGTTTAGTTTAAAAGAGGATCGCAAAATATCGCGGAAGATGTTTTGTGTTTCCAGTAGAAGATAAACCTACCTTTCAAATTTTGTACGTCTCAAAGTGGCGATTTGTGGTAACACCTTTTAAAGCATCTAATGAAGTTGAAAATGTAAATCTTATGAACTTCTTAAAAAGCACAATTTTCACAAACAAATCACACACGAGTAAGAAAAGATTCTGCAATTATTTGAATGCCAATAAGTCACCATTTTATTAAAAAATAAATGAAGGAAGCTTCGCGGCCTACCGACTTACCGTTTTTATGTACCAATCTATAAACTAAAACAAATAGAAAAGCTTTCTGTAGTCAAAAAGTATGAATGAATAAGCAATGCAAGTTTCTTATGCGTTTCATGTATTTCAAAAATTGAATAAAATTCCGCTAAGCCTCCCAAATTTCGCACTGTGTGATGTAGAGAATGACTCGACAAAATATAATTTTCTTAGAATGTTTTCGTGCAAAAATTAAATTTATTGCTGTGTTGGCACAATACTAGCAATTTTTTAAGAAATTTATTTTTTTTTTCTAGAACTTGGTTTTTTGTAAATTTCAAAGGCGGAATATTTATTCTAAAAATCCTATGTTGCAGGGAATTCAATGTAGATTAATTTAAAAAAAATTATTTAAAATAATTTATTTTTAAGGCGTGGAGTCGGCCTCAAAGTTGGAGAAAAAATTCAGTATTCTAATTTTTTGTTTTAATCGTTAATTTCATGCTAAAAAATTATAGTTTTCTTGTCTTACTTTTGACTTCCTTTAGTATTGATTTCAAACTTTTTTGGTACTAAACTCCGATTTTTTTCCAAAAAAGTTTGAAATTTATTCCAAGAAAAAATAAAATTTATTCCAAAATAGTTTAAAATTTATACTTTTTTTGTCATTGTTCTATCGGTTTTAAATTCAACTATAATTTGTACTTTGTTATATTTTCTAAATTAATTAAAACTACCCGTATTAAAAAATAGGCCTGTTAGTGATATTTTAAAGTTGCACGACATCGAAATAATATTCGCGCAAAATAAGTAACTTTGTCTTAACGGCTTCTTGTTTTTTGTCTTAAAATCTTTTTTTATTGGAACCTTTTGACTAGCATGTACAACACGCGAATAAATAAATTATAAAGTAGGCTAACGTTTTTGGTGCATTTATAAATAGCAAAACCAAAAAAGGCATTGCAACTCGCATTAATTTTTGCAACCAAAGTTTTTGTTTTTTAGTAAATCCTACAACTACACTACACACGACTAAACAAAAGAGGTGCATATGGCACTTTTTCACCACAAATATCATCGTTTAGTATGTTTTTAGGCAAAAAACAGACGCTGTGCGGCGCGGTATACAAAGTGTGGACTCATTGAGGCGAATAAAATAGCAAGAAAAAAGAAGCTTAACTTTGTATATAAAGTGTATTTACTTAACCCATTATTTGAGGCTAACAAAGAGAATACATGCTGATACATGGCACCATTATGCAGCACCACCACCACCACGCCAGCACGTTTTAATCAACATAAAACAATGCAACTCAGCCAGCAAGCCAGCCAGTCAACTTACAAATGCAACACCAGGCCAGGGCAGACTGGACCTACATCAACTCAAAGCGATTAAAAAACAATACAAAAAAAAAACAGGCTTCATAAAATGCGTCGTCACTAATTCGACCTCGACGCAAATTTGTTTTTTCTCGGCCCCCTCCTGCATAAATTTGGTTTTTTTTTTTTTTTAATTTGTGGAAGGCCAGCAACTTAAGGCCAAACTGAAGCGGGAATAAAATGCACTTTAACCACATAAATACTTATGTAAAAACTAGTGCAAATAAGCATTTACTTATGTACATAAGTACGCCATGAAAAATGCACTCGGTTTTTGCGTTAAACATAGAACATCCCAGTTCGATTTCTAGTTTCCTATATAGCAAGCAGCACAGTAGAGCGTTGTATTTTTATGCTTTTCTTCAAAAGCGAGTAAAGTCGGTAAGTCTTCCTGTAGCACTTTCTACTACAGTTTTTTGTTGCTGTAATATACACCCTTTATAATCAACTTCCTTTGGGTAGTACTCCAGTTTTTGCCTACTGCAACTTTTTGAAACTTTATGAACTTCCTCGGTGATTGGTTTTTCTACATTTTTGTTGTATTTCGATGGTATTAATTTGATATTTTCCGACGTTTGTCGTTTTATAAAAAAAAAATTAATTTTAAAGGAAGCCGGGAAGATTCTTACATCAGTTTTTGCTTACTACAAGTTTTTCGAAACTCTTCTTATTCAGACTTCCTGGAATTTTTTGTTTTTCTACAATTTCGATAGTATTGGACGCTTTCCGACGTTTCTCCATAGTAAGTAGAAAGAGTATCTTTGCCATATAACCTTTGGTTAATTGGTCATCGTGGTACACGGTGTTCAAATATGATATTTTAATGGGACGACGTACTTAAGGTACATTTTTTGTTGCTGAAGTAAATAGTCCTAAATCTTCTGAGTAAAACGACATGCTTTCAAATCAAAAATAAAATGGCGCAATAAAGCCTAAAATAAATGCGAAATAACACCCAAAAACTAAAGCCAAATAACCAAATTATTTTCGATTAAATTTGGGCAATAGTCATATAAATAACGCCCAATGTTTATTTGTATGAAAATAATTAAGCGTTATTTCGTTTTTTGTTTTTGGGCGTATCGTTTTTGTTTTTGGTCGATATTTCATATTATTTGGAAGTTATTTCATTTTGATTTTGGGCTTTATTACGTCATTTTATTTTTTTGCGTTATTTCGTTTTTTTTTTTTTTTTTGACGTTATTTCATTGGGCGTTATTTCCTAACGCCGTTATTCGATCCCTTTGGACTTTTGCCGATATTCTAGATATTTTTTGTCTCATTTGGTGAATGGCCAAAGATTGGCCACCGGCGATATTTTTAAATGATTTTACAAAAAAGTTTTTTGAACATTTACGTATATTATCCACCAAACTGCCCAAAACCCTTATACTATAATATAATTCCACCACAGATTTATTAGGCAATTTACGGCTGGTTCAAGATTATGCACTAAATCTCTTCGTAAATCACGTGACTTCCCAAAAAATAAATCTATTTCAGAAGATATTTATTTAAAATCTGCATATAAATCTCAACGGCGCTTTATTATATTCAGTAAAGTCCATGCTTCACATTGCAAACTGGATTACTGGAAGTTACTCAATTTGGCTTAATTTCCGACTGGTTGTAATTTCTTTAATTTAGAATTTATTTCTTCATCAATACCAGTACCATTACGAGCACTAATACCAATAAAAAAACACACTACTGAACTACTAAGTTATAGTATGAGTTGCATACAAGCACCACCATCTAGCGGCTGTTGCTAGCTAAATTGCGGCTGCCACTGCTGCTTCTACTACAACCGTCAACGACCGGCAACGATCAAGTAGCTTAAAAGTCCTTGAAATGTGCATGTGCAGTAAGTGCAGCGTGACGCATTTCAAACTTCATTGCATTAAGAGGCACAGCACCACAGCACAGCAAGCAAGCGGCAAGAAAAGCAAAAACTTGGTTGTCTCTCAAATTACTGGCACATCCAAAACGTCGCAACGTGGTTGTGATCTGTTCGCTACAACAGGTCTCTTTGCAGGAGTATTTTTAAGAGGGCACCTTTTACAAAGGCGTGGATTCGTTTTTTTTTTTTTTTGTTTTTTTTTTTTTTTTTTTTTTTTGTTGGAACAAACGACGTTGCCCTACTGTACCAAATATTGCTGTAGAAGGTTGACTTTTCTCTAAAAGTTGCATCCATCTACGAGAGCTGTGGTGCTGACGACAATTAAGTTGACGTTGATATGATACAACATCTTCACTTGCACTTGGCTTAGTTCTTTTCTCTTAAGGGCAGAATTTTTAAACAAAATGTGTAGTGTGTGTTTTTTCAAGAAAAATATGAAGCGACTCTCTTTAAGCAAAATTATTTTATGTTTCGATTTCAAGTCCAACATTTCAATCGAATCACATAAACCCCAATATACAAATTGGTTTGAAAAAATTGTGAAATATCTGTTAGTTTCATTCACTGCCTGTTGCTAAGTGAATTTCAGTTAAGATTGTAGATTTATTTTTAGCCATTTACTGGTGAAGTTTCTTATACACACATATACTCATAGTACCTACAATTACCACATTCAAGACCCATCCCCGCTTGCAGAATGATCGCTGCTACTTTCAGCTTGTCTTATATTTAAAGTGGTTCTTCTACAATTCCTCAATAAAAACATTGCATCATGGAACTTATGAAACCAAGCAACAAAGCACTAAACAACAACGACTATAATATCTAAAGTGTATTGCACGGAAACGCAACTTCATAAATTGACGCATTTTGGCGGCAAATGCATTTGTATCAGTGCAATTAGAGTTGCCAACCTTGCGGAAAACTGTTTTTTTCTGAACAATCTAAATTTAATGGGTAAGATCGACAATTTGTCTCTAAAATGCAAACTTTCAAACAAATAAAAAAATATATTTAAAAAAAAAACAATACCAAATCGCTTAGAAAGCCGCAAGTATGTAGAAAAAATAACCCATTTTTTATCATACTTTAGTTAATCGTTATCTACTTAGATCGGATCCAAACCGAAACTATTTTCCAATTATTAAAATATGTATCAAAAAGAGATATTTACTCCGATGATGAATTGAAAGAAGATCTTAGCTACAATTTGAAGAAAGGAAAAACAATTTGGTTACTTTTCACTTTTCGTTGACTAAATGCTCTTTTGCTCCATACGCCACATTTTGATGCTGGTTCTATAGGCTTTTAAACATGCTCTATCAAAATTTAACTTTATGATTTAGTTCCTGAGATATGCTGAAATTTTTTTTATTGAGGGGCGTGGCACCGCTCATTACTACATACTAATAAGTACATTGTAAAAATTTCGTCCAAATCGGTCGGACACACACAACTTCTATTCAGATTTACTTTGATATGTATGTGTATAATATGATCCATGACTATTCCAAAACTAGTTTGTAAACTATACCATGAGGACGACCGACTAGTCCAAATTCTGGTCTCATCACATATAAAGTTCTATCAACGTTTTGTATTGTTTGTCATTGGACGTAATTAATTGTCTCCATATGCATTACATTAAAACCAGAAAAGGGTCAATTGGGACCTGAAAAATGCAAATTTTTTTTAATTTATTATATTATTCTGAGCTTTGCATTCAGCGTTCAAATCTCAGTGCGGATTAAATTTTTTTTATTCATTTTTTTATTATTTTATACGTCGGCTATGTTGACCTCATGTTTCATTTTTCGCTCCGCAGACTCTTCAGACAAATTGTGCACAAATTATTGGGAACTCAAAAATTGGAATTGAAAATCACCGAGTGGAGGATTTGAACTCAGGTCTCTCCACGCAGCGCAAATCATTAGACCGATACACTCTACTTTACAGTCGACGAACAGTGCATAGAGTGCTGTGCATAACATTTGCAACCAAAAACACTTGAAACTGAATTACCAATTTTCGGCCACTAAAACAGATGCAAATAAAATACTTGGTATGAGGTTTTATGTCATTTATATTATTGTTTATAAAACAGAAATAAAAAGTCCATACATCACTAATACAAAACTAAAACTTAAGTGCAATATAAAAATGTATCGGTATTGGCTGTGCAAAACATTTACAACTATATTTCTAAATTAAAAATTAATAACTAA
This sequence comes from Calliopum simillimum, assembly GCA_951812925.1. Classification (NCBI taxonomy): domain Eukaryota; kingdom Metazoa; phylum Arthropoda; class Insecta; order Diptera; family Lauxaniidae; genus Calliopum; species Calliopum simillimum. Next base: position 111,142,602 of record OX638368.1, read on the forward strand.
AAAAATATATATTTAATGGAATAACCCCTGATATTTATAACGGCAGTGCATCATTTTGGCATGGATGCGATAAAACTATTTTCAAATTAGTGCGGAATGTCCTGCTACCGTTTTTTAACTTCATTAAACAACTCATCCTGTTTTCTAAATTTTTGATTGCATAATAAGCAATGCATTTTCGTGGCTTGACAATTTGATTCGGTTTAGATCTGGCGACTACACGGGTCATTGATAAACATCAATATTTTGTCATTTTATCCAATCTTTTACCACTTTCGACGTGTGCTTAGGATTGTTATTCTGCAGGATTATCCATTTTAGCGGCATTTTCCAAGTTGCATATGGCATCATAGTATTTTGTAGTATGTCTTTATAATCATTAGACTTCATTATGCCTTCAACACTTTGAATTAGACCGATTCCTTGCGCAGAGATCCATCCTCAGACCATGATACTACAACCTCTATGCTCGACAGTTCCTTTTGTATATTTCGGGCTTAGCCTTTCTCTCCTTGGTCTTCTCATAAGACTGTTACCACTCGATCCGCATAAATTAAACTTGTACTCGTCAGAAAATATGGTAAAAGTCTTGTGATAAGACCAAGGAGAGAAAGGCTAAGCCCGAAATATACAAGAAAAACTGTCTAGCATAGAGGTTGTAGTATCATGGTCTGGGGATGCTTCTCTGCGCAAGGAATCGGTCCAAGTCAAAGTGTTGAAGGCACAATGAAGTCTTGTGATTAAAAAGACGTACTACAAAATACTATGATGCCATACGCAACGTGGAAAATGCAACTAAAATGGATATTCCTGCATGATAACCACCCTAAGCACACGTCAAAAGTGGTAAAAGATTGGATAAAATGGCTAAATATTGATGTTTATCAATGACCCGCGGAGTCGCCAGATCTAAACCCAATCAAATCGTCAAGTCACGAAAATGCATTGCTTATTATGCAATCAAAAACTTAGAAAACAGGATGAGTTGTTTAATGAAGTTAAGAAACGGTAGCAGGACATTCCGCACTCATTTGAAAATAGTGTAATTGCATCCGTGCCAAAATGATGCACTGCCGTTATAAATATCAGGGGTTATTCCATTTAATATTGATTTTTATAGTTATTAATTTTTAATTTAGATTAATAGTTGCAAATGTTTTGCACAGCCAATACCGATACATTTTTATATTGCACTTAAGTTTTAGTTTTGTATTAGTGATGTATGGACTTTTTATTTTTGTTTTATAAACAATAATATAAATGACATAAAACCTCATGCCAAGTATTTTATTTGCATCTGTTTTAGTGGCCGAAAATTGATGATTCAGTTTCAAGTGTTTTTGGTTGCAAATGTTATGCACAGCACTGTACGTAGTCTGTAACGTTATAATTTCACTGGCACAATCGATACACAATTAGACCACTTTTGGTACTAATGACGGGTTTTGCATTACATTCCAACCATTTTCTATACAAATGACCAACTTTGCATTACATTTGGACAATTTTTGGTATAGTTGACAATTTAGTGAATTTATTCTAGTTTTAGGTGTAGTCCGTTTTGGTCTACTTACAAAATAACTAGACCAAAGATAGGACCTATGCTCCTCCTAGGGGCTAAAGGAGAATACATACATACAAAGATAGGACTATTGAGACGATTGTCTCCGCCGGTACTACAGCACAGATTGTCATTGATTTGTATTGTATAGAACTTTGAATGGCACTTTTCTGGATCAGTTTCTTCTTTTCAAGGTTAAAATTATATTTTTCGATTTTCTCGTAAAAAACGTTCTGGCATATGAAGCAAAAGAGCATTCAACCGACCTGTCGTTTTATCACTTTTTTCACTCTCGGTATGACGGGCAAGTTGGCTATGATTGTCTGGAAGATCCTTAATCAATTCTTGGTGGCCTTGTATGATCGAAGAATTCAAAAGAAAATTTTGCTATCACTTTTCCAAATTATTCGTAGTTTTCATTTTAATCGATAGATAAGCTCAGAGAAAGAAAATATTTGATGGTAGAGGAGTTTGAATTGAAGTTCTGCGTAGCACTCGAAGAGTTCTAAAGGAAATCCGAGCAACATTTTTCGAAATATTTCAGTATGAAAATTTTGAAAATTGCTGCTTACTAAACAAAATAAAGAAGTAAGTAACCCTTACGATTATTTAAACCGATCAAACTCTGTATAATGAGCTCACATGAAACGAAGTTATAAGCATTTTTCTGAACATGAAAACATAATTTTTGTGTTATGACCCAAAGGTCAAGAAAATCGGTTTGGGACAAAATAAGACAATACGTGTCCAATCAAATCGATCAAAAAGTTTCAAATTTGGCTCGTTCTCACTCCATTAGATTGGCTGCATGATTAAGGGCCGGTTTCACAATGTACAGTTAAGATATTTTTAAACTAAAGTTTACTAACGGAAGCTATGGGTATAAACTTTCCGTTAAATTATTTGGATTTCAATAAATTCCATTTTTTAACTTATGGTTAAATATATATTGTGAATAAATAACAAATTTCCCCTTCAAATGTTATCAAAAAATGTAAACATTTCAAATTTTTTCATATGAATTTCAAAAAATATTTGAATTTATTTCAATCTGCCAGTTAAATTTTAACTGAAAAAATTGTGCCAGTTAAAGTTAACTGAAAGTTAGAGTTTATTTTCCGTCAGTTAATAAATAACTTCACATTGAGAAAACAATTTTATTCAAACTTACAGTTAAAGTTTCAGTTAAACGTTAACTGGACATTGTGAAAACGGCCCTAAAAAGTAATAATTGCACAGTAAAAATTTTAGTTTAGTTTTAAAACCAACAAGTATTTATATAGAACAATGCCAAAAAAAATATTAATTTTAAACTATTTCGAAATAAATTTCATACTTTTTTGGAATAAAATTGAAACTTATTTGGAAAAAAGTCGGAATTTAATACCAAAAAAGTTTAAAATCAATACTAAAGGGAATCAAAAGTAAGAAAAGTAAAGTTTCATTTTATAGTGTGTGGTTTAAGTATTAGTATTGGTTATGAGTATCTTGAAAAGTCATTACGACAAAAGCTTTAATCTTCATTGGGGCTATGCTAACGAGGCAAGGCACAAGAGAGCTGACAATGAGATCGAGTTATGCGATTATGCCCTCTTAATAAAACCTTCATGATGAGGTGTTGGGAATTGCACATGTTAGCGGAGCATGTAACTTATGAAGAGTAGTTGCTTCTGGCAAGTGCATATTCTTTTAGCACTAAGTAATGCGATCAATAGCTTTAGTCACAGCTATATCAGATATGGTAATATTTTTACAGTATAATTTGGATAAAGGCTGAGAAAAATTTTAAAATCGAAAAAAATTGTTCACTTTTTTTGAAACTATACATTAATTATGGCCGTAGGAAAACGAAATTAAAGAAAATATCAAAAAATTACAATCATTCGAATTGCTATTCATTTTACTCTCCAAATTTTCAGTTTTCTCTCTGATATTCTTATTACCTCAGTATTTAGTAGTTCAAACAATGTCCGTTATTTTTTAAATAGCAGCTTGAACAAAACTAAACTAAGGGAACAATAAAAGGTTCCTTTATTTTTTAACACCTTCATCCAATTTCATTGTTATTGTGCATTTTTTTAAAAGGATGCCTTATATACTTTAAGCAATTTATATAAAAGTGACGACAAAATATTCCACAATCTGATAGAAACAAAAAATCTTTATATAAAAAAAATTAAAAAAAAAAGGTTTTTTGTTCAGTCTTCGGGTTCATCCTAAATATCGCACCAACGACATAGATAAATTTTCCCACCAACAGCATCAGAAACACCCAAGTAAGCAGAAAATGGGCTGTGTCTTGGTAATTCGTTGAAACCCTAATGACCAGCAAAAAATCTTTGTATCTATGTGTGCATACAAAAACTGCGCAACAGGCTTAGAGGTACAGAGAGCGCACCTCACCATAACTCTTTTCATGTGGTCATCATTTGTGAGCGCTTTTTTTATTATTTTCATATATTAATTTTTTTATTTTTTTATATCAAATGATATCCTTTCACTCCTGCCACAATTTTTGAATGCAACTTTTCGCTGTTGTGTACACAACAGCTCAGCCAGCGCAAAACAAAGCTGAATCCTTCTGCGCTGCGTCGTCATACGAAGCTTCTGCTTTTTTTATTTCAGGTATATCTCTTACTAACAAAAGGATATCTTGTGTGCTTTTCTTCTTATGACTGCTTCTTCCTTTTCTTCTTTTTTTTTTCATCCATCTATCAGGCAGTCTCCTCTGTGTGCAATTTACGCCCATAGTTCTGGTCACTATACAGCAACAGCAGGAATCATTTCGGTGACCATAATCAAAGAATAAACGACAAAGAATGTGACACCACTGAAAAAAATCTACATCCTTGTAAAGAAAAAAACTATAAAAAATTCATCATAATGAAAAAAATAGCATCCTTTTATTAAGGTTCTGCATTAAAAATGCAAATGTCGTAAACTTCTGGATCTTCATTGTATTGAGTTTTGAATTCTAAAACTTTAGGCAAACATTTTATGAAATTATCAGCACTAGAGCAGCGAAATGCTGCTTCTACTCTCCACATAATAATAAAAACTAAACCGGCAAAAAAGCAATGAGAAGAGAACTGCGAACTGCCTTCGGCCTTTTTTGCCTTGTTCTGCCGAAAGAATCGGGATCGATTAATCATTGTCCTTGCGTGGTTTTTTGACTTGACAAAATAAACGGTGATGCACTCTCACACGTTGGGTAGGTAACCTTTGATGGATGTAGAAACTTAAAAAATATTTCTGGAAGTTTCAAGTCTAAGATTTTAAATTTTTATTGAATTTTATTTTGGAAATTTGAAAATTTCGTTAGTCAACAAGAATTCAGGGCGTTAGGAAATAACGCACAAGAAAATAACGCCAGAAAAAAAAAAAACGAAATAACGCCCAAAAAATAATATGACGTAATAACGCTCAAAATAAAAAACGAAATAACCCCCAAAAAATATGAAATAACGCCCACAACAAAAACGAAATAACGCCCAAATTATTTTCATACAAATTTGGGCGATAATCTATTTGGAAATAACGCCCAAAAATTTGGGCTTTTTATTACGCTTTTTTAGGGCGTTATTTCGTTTTATTTTTAAAAAACGAAATAACGGCCAAATTATTTTAATACAATACAAATAAGTTTTGGGCGTTATTTCCAAAATGATTATCGCCCAAATTTATATGAAAATAATTTGGGCGTTATTTCGTTTTGGATTTTGGGCGTTATTTAAAAAAAAAGGAAATAACGCCCAAAAAAAAAAAACGAAATAAAGCCCAAATTTTTGGGAGTTATTTCCAAAATGATTATCGCCCAAATTTATATGAAAATAATTTGGGCATTATTTCGTTTTTTTTATTTTTTTTAAGACATAACGCCGAAAATAAAAATGAAATAACTCCCAAAAAAGCGAAACAAGGGCCAGTTTTGTTTTTTTTTTTTTGTTTTTTTGGCTTTATTTATTTTTTGGTTTTGAGCATTATTTTGTTTTTTTTTTTAATAAAATAATGCCCAAAATAAAAATGCAATAACGCCCAAATCTTTAACGAAATAAAGTCCAACTTTGCACAGGCTCCGGAAATAACACCAGAAAATTTTTTGGAAAAAAAGTTTTTGGCCTTATTTCCAAAACAAAATGGAAATAACGCCAGAATTTTGTATGCAAACTTTTCTGGCGTTATTTCCTTTCTGTAAGCTACATAATTCTTGGAAATAAAGCCACAATTTTTGGAAATAACGCCAGAAAAGTTTTTGGCTTTATTTCCAAAACAAAATGATAATAAAGCCAGAATTTTGTATGAAGATTTTTCTGGCGTTATTTCCAAAAAAATTTCTGGCGTTATTTCATGGAGGCAAATACACAGTGAAATTTTAGTTTAATTTTAAAACCAAATAGAATTTATATAAAACAATGCCAAAAAAGTATTAATTTTAAACTATTTTGGAATAAATTATATACTTTTTTGGCATAAATTTCAAACTTTTTTGGAGAAAAATAGGGATTTAATACCAAATACGTTTAAAATTAATATTAATAGGAATCAAAAGTATGAAATGTAAGTTATCATTTTTTAGTGTGTAGTTATCACCCAAATTTATATGAAAATTATTTGGGCGTTATTTATTACCGTCGACTTCAGGGATATCGAATTCAAATGCAGAAGACATATCTAAGATTGAGTAAAAATAATAATTACATTAGGCAATTTCAAAATTATCACGTGGCGAGACTAAGAATATTTTCAAAGACATCTAGAAAAGTCTAGCGGCTCGCTCTCTCTCTCTCATAATAATACATGTAATAATCCCAAATCTGAATAAAACATTTTAAGCACAAATTTTGAATAATACCCCATAGTCACACTGTCCAAATTGCATTTCGTAAAGCCAAACCGATGATTTCCAAAAAAATAAAAAACCAATGATATCTACTACTTTTATGATGATGGTCAAATATATGATGTTGAGGAACGATCTCTGAGTGTGTACTTTTGATTTCACTGACTCACTCAATCATTCATTTACTTACCCCGTATATTGTTCACCTTCGTCATTTTTTGAACAATGTCCGTACTCGCGGCCACAAACCCTTCGCTTCTTTTCTCCTTTATATGCATTCATTGTGTTGTTGTTGTTGTTGTAAGAGGCATCGTCCTTGCGCGACGATCCTTTTTCGTCTGTGGCTAAGTTTTTTCGCTGCTGTGTTACGTACGATTGCTCTATCATAAGATATGGACTAAAAAAAAATTTTATTTAATTTTTTTTTTTTTGCTGTTTTGATGCACGTTTTATAGGGGGGTTCGATACGAAAGAAGTGTTGGATGTCATCTTACTATTCAGGCAGGCAGACGCATATACATAGTGAATTCAGTTAAAAATCTGTGGGAATGAAAACTGGATTCGTCTTTTTTGCATCATCAAAAACTCTGCTGGTCAGGCAGCCAGTCTGACTATCAGTCAGTCAGTCAGCGCGAACCAAGTACTACTCAGCTGAGTCTCGGTCATAAAGTAGTGCAATCGCCGGTAGTTTTTCGTACAGCTTCATTGAACCAATTGTGAGTAAAGGATTTTTTCTTGACAATTTCATTTCTATTCTTTTTTTTTGATTTGCCTAAATCTTTTGGGAATGATTTTTGTTTCTGTATTGGTTGAAATTTGTTTTTAATTTTATAATTTATAATTGATATTGCTCAGCATGCGCTTTTGGTTTTTAAAATCATTTTTTGGAGCAGCTGTCCGTCACTTGTTCTTGGAAGCACATAGTCCATATTTTTTACTATTTTACTATTGGTTATATAACAGGTCGAAAATACATTTTCGTACATATTTCTATTAAGAAATTAACAAATTGATTGATTTTATTCGCTTATTGAAAGCTTTTATATTTTGCACAACTATTAACAGAGTCAAACACTTATCTGATAGTGAATACATATACGGAAAGCTTCTAAGCACAAAAGCTCGAGTGCCCGTGGGCATAGGCTTTGGACGTAGCTTTTAAGCACAAAAGCTCAAGTGCTCGTGGGCATAGAGAGAAAAACTAAAAATGTAGGAAATTGACTCCTTTCAAACATTTAGGCTGAATTACTGCCAATAATTTCGTGGCTTTTGAGAAGTGAAAAAAACTGTTAAAAAACAAAGATTTTTGTCGTTTAGACCTTCCCTCAAGACCTGGGCGGGCCATCTTTTCGAAGGTTTTAATCCAGTGAAATCCACAGCCTATGCCCACGGGCACTTGAGCTTTTGTGCTTAAACGCTTTTCATGTAAGTATTCACTCACTGATAAGTATTCAACTGTGTCAGTAGTTGTGCAGATCTGCGTCTTTTACTAGTAGCTTATGCAAAATATAAAAGCTTTTGTACATTGACGAAATGCGCTTGTATTGAAATTGGTTATCACTGTATTTATCCAAACATTCAAACCAAGTATGCAGCTATGTTATAAGGCCTGCTTCTAAAATAATCTTTTGAAACCAACTAAAATTTTTACGACAGATGAAAAAAGCTCTTTATATGGCAAACTAAATTGATTTGTGCGTAACCAAGCTTAAGCCAACAAAATAGTCTCAACCAAGCAAGTGGAAACGAGCTATTAAAATTTTATTATTATTCATTCGGACAGGTGCCAAAAACCTTATTGGATGTTGTATTGCCAAAAAAACACTCAATTTCAAAGATCAATGAAGTGAATAATTTGCTTAGAAATGAAGTTGCTAAACAGAAATTAGATTTAATCTTCTGATTTTACTTGAAGTCATTGTGAACCGTTATTGTCAATGTCGATTGATTGTGTGTCTCGCGACGTACAACAAAAACTACTGGAAGGGTTAAATGACATGCCAACAACAAAAAATTTCAATTCAAATGGTTTCTTAACATTTCGCGCTGCAAGAGCGCCACATGTAGTTGGCAACTCTAATGCAGCATTGCATTAAAATAGCTAGCAGCTTTGCAGCATTGAGTTTTAATTTGCAGCAAAATAAAATGCATTTAAGCGACAAGAATATCAACAACAACAAAAAAACCTTTGAGCCACAACTGAAAATTGTATGTTGGAACTGTTTGTTGTTGTCGTTGTTAGTGGTGGACGCTGCAAATGGATAGGATGATGCATGTCTACAGAGCTACAATAAAGTTGAGTTCAAATGGGTGGTGGTTTCTCTGCAGGCTTTCGATTGCATTTGTATGTGAAAACGAAAAACTCTAGTACTCCCAGTAAGCGCGAGTGTGTTTGTGTGTGTGTGGTTGCGAAGAGACAAACAAAACAAAAACGAAATCAGCCACAGTTCTACACTCGTGTAGTTATCAGTTGGAGCGGGGAGCACAGGAAGGATCTTGAGGATGTAACAGGCTAAAGCTACAGCGAAACAGCAGACGACAGACGATAGAACAAAATATGCAAATCTTCGATACAAATGAAAATTATCCGACAGTACCACATATTCCGTTGAAGCGTCATTTGTAAAGCAACTTGAAATTTAAGAGTATGAAGTCAAGTTGAAGTCCTTATTAAATATGATTTAATTTTGACCAAGTAAAACATTTAGCTTGGAAAGCACGGGGCGACTATTATGTAGTGGAAGAATGAGAGGCTGACTTAAGGCAACCAGTTTTTTAATCTCGGCCATTTGTGTTTAAGCTTGATATACCCAGGTACTTGGGCTGGATTATCAAATCGATATGAATTATCCTGAAAGAATGTTTTTTTCATCAGTACATCGAAAAAGCACTAACTCTAGCTTTGGAGAAAGTTAAAGTAGATCAGTGGTGCATACGAAAAGCTTCCAAAAAATACGGGATCCTTACACCTACGATAAAGGACAGGTTCTCCGGCAGAATTGCAGAAAAACCAAGAAAAATGGGACCTGAGGCCCTTGTAAGTTCAAGTAAGGAAACTCGTCTCGTGAAATGGTTCAATGACTTGGCTAGATGCGGATTTCCTCAAAAGTCTTCTGATCTTTCGAACACGGGTTTATAAGTAAATAGTTCAGAAAATAAAAGCACATGATATTTTGGATGACCGGTCATGAAACATTTTTTTGTCTGGCTTTTAATACAGGCGCTATTTTAGCACCTAAAAGCGGGAAAAATGAATACAGTGTCACGTTTCGAAACTACAAAGAAACCATCACTGTCCTGTTGGTCTTCAGTGCTGATGGTTGTGTCCTCCTCCAGCCTTGGTTTAAAATATGCGGTCATGGCAAATGTTTTTGATGACTGGCTCACTAAGAATAATATCAAACGTCTAGAGCTGCTACTAGTTGATGGTCACAGCTCACCCTAATCTATTGAGCTCAGGCAATATTGGAATCATTTTATATTCCCTCTTACCATATCGTCCGGTTAAAACTACAACTAGACATCTACATTTTTCATGTTTTGAGAAAACGCGTTTTAAGTTTTTTGAAACTAGTTTTTTGTATTGAATTTTGCATTTTTCTGCTTTTTATTCTTTATATAAAATTGGATGAGGACTACATTTCTAAAAACCGACTAGACTAGGGCATTGAGCCGTTTTTTCTTCATGTTTCCGACGATATACTACACACATTATCCATCCAGCAGACCTTCGCGCGTTTAAGGGAATTAAATCAGAATATAAAAAGAAAGTTAGTTTTGGATAGTACCATAGAATCCATTTAACGCAAATATCATACATTACACAAAATATGTTCAGAATGTACTTGAAACCTATAATAACGATCCAAATTTATATATAACCTTATCGAAGTCAAGTTTTAATGAAACCAGAAAAGTTTTAGGATGAGCTCATATGCAAAAATATTGATTTTGATCTTGTACTCGATATTATAATAAAATTTGAGCAAACTCACCAGGGAAGACCTGACCCAAACACAATAATAACCGGCACGTATACTACACAGGACCAGAATGTACTGGTGTTTCTTCAGATATTGCAACTAGCATAACAGAATCGTATGAAATTTCAAAAGTGCCTGCAGATGCTGCTGCTTCACGGTGTTCAAACAAGCTTACTCAATGGGGTGGGTTCTTTTTTTTAAATGGGTTAATACTTAATTTTCATAGATCTTCTAAGGAAACTAAAAAAAATATGGAAATAAAACAAAAATTAAAATAGCCATTCTCAATGTATTTGTCGATTCTGATTCCGAATCAAAATTGCAGTATCTCTTATGGTTTTCGAGGTACACCAACCTAATAGCATAAAAAAATCGGTTTTCGCTATTTTTGAAGCGATACATATAACAAAACTAGGTAATTTTCAGCTATATATCGCGATATGGCAGTTGAAAGTTTTTATTTTCTTTTTTTGTTTTTTATTATTCCTTTGCTTTTCAAATGTTTTCCAAATCTTTCATCATGTCTAAATATCGTTAGCTCAATATGGAAAAGGCGTATCTCAAATTTTTTCGAAATTGACTTTTTGCATATTCTGGTTGGCCACTCTCTAATACACCTCCCTACAAAAATTAGGCATGATAATATCAAAAATAGCCAAGTTATAGTCAATTTTAAACAAGCCCTAACACATAACAAAAATTTCTTGAAAGAAAAAAGCCCTAACTCACAATATGTAGCGTTTAAATAGTGTTAAAATCACTCAGAAGCTATTCTGTTAATTAAGCTGCAAACTTGGCAGTGAGTGAATCTCAAATATAAGAAGTTTTTTATGCTATACACGAAGATTCCCGAAGGTCATCCGAAGGTTTTCTGGTCAGAACGAAGAACATCTGGGTATACTAGAGGAAAAGCATCTATGGTAGACTATCAATGAACCTTATTTGATAGTTTTCTAAGATACCCGAAGGCCACCCGAAGGCCCGATAGTCAAAACGAAGAATATTTCGGTATACTAGAGGGAAAATATTATTGGCGGACTATCAAAAAGGTTTAACTGGTAGTTTTTTGGGACATCCGAAGGTTCCAGAAGTTCACCCAAAGGCTTCCAAATTAAAACAACGAATTCCTAGGTATACTAGAAGGATAGCATCTATGGCGGACTATCAAAAAGCCTTGATTGATAGTTCTCTAAGGCATCCGAAGGTTCCCGAAAGTCACCCGAATGCATCATAGTCAATACGAAGAATATTAAGATATACTGATGGGAAAACATTAATAGCATCTACGAGTTTAGTTGCTGTGGGTACTTTACTATCATAAACTTTACTTGATGTACACTTTAATGTTTTAAATTGTTGTTAGCTGCTGATTGTCACCACTTTTATGATAATCTTCCATACAAAACATAAACATTTTCGTTCAAATTTTTGTCCAATCCAATTAACTTTCTTTGTAAAGGTGTTCCTTTTCATAATTTTATTGTAAAAAGCCCTAACTCACTTTTTTTTTCAAAAAATTTTAAAATGAAAAGACCTAACACACAAAACTACCCAAAAAACAAAGAAAATAAAAAAAAAATCCTAGAATGAAAATTGTTGATAATTTTTGTTGTAAATTGCATTTAAAGTTTTTTTAAATGTTAGGCATATCAAATTTTATTCAGTTTTTTCCTTCTCCTGTAAAGTATTGAAAATGTGAGTTACGCCTTTTCCATATTAAGCTAACGATATGTTTAAATGTTATCTTATTTTTGTAGCGCCTTGATTGAAAAGCGTTGTATTTATGTATGGCCCTTATAGCGGATTCGACTTGATTAAACTGAAATATTGCAAAACGTGTTTTTTGGATTTTTTTAACTTTTTTGGATTTGATATGGTTAGATATCGGTATAATTCAAATTGAGTTTTGAAGACAAAAATTTAAATTTTTAACCGCCATATCACGTTTTATAGCTGAAAATATCTTAGTCTAGTTATATAGCTTCAGAAATAGCAAAAAACTGTGTTTTTATCACTTAAGTTGGGATATCTCGAAAACCATAAAAGATGAAGCAATTTTGAGACCAGGTTCGAAATCAACATCAACAAATAAATCAAAAATTACTATGTACATATTTGAGTTTTTGTTTGATTTAATTTTTTTTTTACTTTCCTTAGAAGATTTAAGAAAATTGACTAATAAGTCAATTTTGAACCAAGTTCTTGGCAAATATTACCTTGGGGAAAAATTAATAATTTTTTTATTGAAAATGTGGCAAATGTTGAACAAAAACTGAAACTAATTTTCAGAATCAATATTTATTTATTAATGCCCACTGTACAACGAAGCTCAACAAAAGAATCAACAACAAAATCAACGATTCTGGCTACATATCAACATTGCAGTGTGTTGTTTAGCGCACGCACACAAACCCATTTATTTATTGTATCTATGCAATTGTGCAACTGTAGTGAACGAACGAACGAATGGATGTAGTATGGATGTAGCAGCACGTCGTCGTCGTTGCAAGCTTTTGGCTTCTCTTGCTGTGTTTTGTTTTTGTTTTTACAACTACAACAAAACTGTGTGTAGCGACAAACAACAAACTCTGAGAATTTTGCGAAAAATTTCGCTATTCGACATTTTTATACTCGGCTCGCTGCATTGCGGTAGACGTAAGCCAAACGCCAGACAACATCATCGCCACTCGCCAGTATCGCGGACGGACGACGATGAGATGAGTGCAGATACAGTAAAAAATTCAAGAAAAATAATTTAATCAAAAAATGCAACTAATTGGATTTTCACACTCTTTTAACTAACTAAACTAAACATACGGCATAAAATTGGACCAAATTCGGGAATAAAGTGCTGAATTTTAATTATTGAAATAGAACAACAAATATCTACAAAATATTACGGATTTAAAAAAAAAAATGCATAGTAAAAATCAAAAACGAAAAGTCCGCGATTACTAAAAATAAAAAATTGGAAAAATTGGATTCAAATTGATTTTTAACTAAAATCCGCCGGCGACGTCGAAGAATTGGAATATTGTGGATTTAATTAAATTTAACAATTAAACTTAGCAGTAATTTAGTTTTAATCCTTTTTTCTTTATTAGTGAATAATGTTAAGTTTTAATTTTTGATTAATAGTGTAATTTACGCCTTTTTGTTGTATTAAGTTTTTTGTAAAAAAAAAGTGATTTTTTTTTGTAACAGAACAAAAATAACAATTTGTTCTAACATTTTTTTACGTTAAAATATTGTGACTTTAAAAAATAAAAAAAAATAAAAAAAACCAAACAAAAACTGCAAAAAAGCACAACTTGACGGAATTTTGTAAAACAAACTAAGTATCTGAAAGATACTGTATTTAATAACTATTACATGGAATTCAAGTAACGAGTTCAATTTGATAAAAAAAAAAACAAAAACATTGCTAAAATGTATACGCATTTTTTGGCGTACATTAAGATCATACATAAAAATTATAAACCGCAAACGAGTGAAATAAACACTACCTAAAACAGGAGTTGTAGATACTAGTAACTTGAGAAATTCAAAAAAATTTACAAACTCTGAAAAAAAAGTGAAATAATAAAAAAAACATAAGTGGAAAAATCAATTGTGTAAACTGATGAAAAAAAAAAAAACCGAATTGACACTAAAAAAATACGACATAAAAAAAAACTATCTTGTATCTCCACCACCTTACAGATTGATTTAATGTATCTCTGTATGTATTTAAGCTGCGTGCGACTACAACAAAATTTCTACATTTTCAATACAAATGAACAAAATTGCATTTGTTATTCAATCATTAAATAAAATTAAATATAAGCAGAAAAAGACTAAGAAAAAATTAACAAAAATCAATTAAATTACATAACTTTGTATAAGAAAAAAAGGAAAAAATATAAAAAAACACTGACTGCGTTTTAACACACAACTACACACACATACTACAAATACAACAATTTTTTGACTTGAGCAGCAGAAGCGCAGTTGGAACTTTTGGTTTTCTTCAACATCACATCACATCACGTATCAAGACGTCCTTCCCTGTAACAACGTCCCGGATTTTTCGTTTTTCATTTTTTGAATATTTTTTGGATTTTCTACGCAACGGGAAGGATTTGTTAAACGTTTGATTGACCGCGACCGACAACGCCGCTCTACCCCCTACGTCGGAAACTCAGCCCCCTCACCAAACACATTTGGATTTTGAATTTCGTTCTTCAAGATACATACGTACAACGCACGTTTTTCAAACACTCCAATGAAACGCAGTCATTTCAGTCAACACAAGGAAAATTTTAACAACGCTCAAAAAAAAGCAAACTGATAGATTCAAAATTTAACAGTTAAAAAAAAAAAAACAAAACAGAAAAACCCCGGAATATAACGAAACAAATAATAAAAATTAAATCAAAATTTAAAAACTAAATAAATAAATAAATTAAATTTTAATGTTAATTTTAAGCAAATTTAAAAAAATCATCTAACTTTAATAACTCGTGCCTAGCCGAAAAACGTAACTTTTAAACTCTTAATTACACTCTTTTTTTTATATATCTAAAAAAAGTACACAAGTACATAATATTTAAGTTCAAGAAAAACGCATTTAAGCAGATTACTCAAATAAAAAATATTTTCTAATAAAACAACACTTAGCAACTATACTAATAATCTTTTTAAAAAAAAAACAACGCTAATCTTATTAAACCGAAATTTATAATAAAAAGGAAAAACTCGCTAAATGAAATTGTGTTCGGTTTTCAACAACTACAACTATACATTTGCACACGTGGCAACAATTTTTAAAACACTTAAACGTTGAAACTAAGAAAAACCTAAAAAATATCATTACGTGTAATACAAACACGTTCTATAAAATACACAAAAACAAAAAAATAAAAAATTCTGCTGCAATTCCACTACGCAAAAACTAACTTTGAACAACTGCAATAAACCCCCAACAACAAAAACAACAATAATAATCTCCCGCTGCGCTCTCCGTCATAGCTAGCGGTGTAACTTGTTCCACAACTTTTCGCCAATTCTTTTTTTCCCGACATTGTATCTCGCGCGTTGCATATTCGTCGCATTTCAGTGATCACCACCACACCACACATAGATAGATCGTGCACTTTGTCATCATCAACAACATCCAACCAACATCAACGCAGCCAGACAAGAAAAATCGAAAAATTTTGAAATTTTTTAATAGCGAGTGGTGCATTTCGTCCACACATCCATCTCTAAGGCTACAGCGCTGCACTCAAATAAAAAATATCTCTGCCTCTCACTCACGATCCTCGGTTCGTGTGTTAGCAACAAGACAGTACTACGAAAAAACGAGTAGCAAAAAGTGGCAAAAAGTGCATCCATCCAACAGATACACATACCTTAATCAGTAAAAAAGAAAAAGATTATAATAATAATTTAATTGTGAGCAAAGCATTTTGCTAACAGCAACACTTGAGAGAAATACGTGTCAAAATATCAAAACGAATGAAAAAAATATTGATAATTTTACCAATTTTTGTGATTTAATATAAACATATAGATTGTGTGCTGTTTACTACTAGTTTATCTAGATAAATTTTGTTGTGTTCATCCTAAAGTTACATAAAGTAACTTTATTTTGTGTGTTAGATAAAATCTACATTTTTGCATTAGACAATATCGTCGATTGATTTGGATTTTTTTGATACGTCAACTTGACAACAATATAATCAACATTCAGTTAAGTAAGTTACATTTTATTAATCATTTCTAGAATCTATACTTAATCTATTTCTTTTTTAATGCTAAGTTAATGTTGTTAACCTTTTGGTCATAATAGTATTTTACTTCACTTTATGGATTGTTATGTACTTAGTTGGCGAAACTGACTTCCGCGTACCACAACTTTTTTGCAACACCTGAAAGGGATAATTGGGTACCATTGAACATGTCCTGTGAAATATAATACAAGTCATTAGACCTAACAAAATTTTGAAAGGTTACTCGACTATAGAATCATTCAAGCAGTCGTTTATGTTATTCTTAAGGCTTATGGAATCGTAAACGTTAGGTTAGGTTAGACTGGTAGTTGAGCGATGTAAGCTAAAAATCCTACCACATGTTGATCCGACGGACAGGTACAGGTGGCTGTGAAAAATTAAATTACCTAACTAACGATTTTTATATCCAGTTAGTTCTTTTAAGATAATTGAGCAGCTGCCGATTTTAATGTTGGCGATTTCGCTAAGTGCATTCATCGAAGGCTATCCTAGTGATTTAAGTCTAGCTCTAGCTAGAGGAAAAGTGTGCAAGAGACTTGCTTGTTTACATCTAAGCAACTCCGAAAGAAGCGGTTGAAAGGAATACCTTGTTTTTTAGTATGCTTGCCGATGGCCCATGTCCAACTGTTCTTTGAAGGCCGTTTTGTCCTGAATAGGCTAGATGTAGTCAAATCTTTTCAATTAGTGTTCGCCTCGGTTAATATGAGAAGATCCGATGTCAAAGAGAACTGCCAACTTTCCGAAACTGGTCAAAATATTTCCTATGATGACTTGCAGTATTGGAGGAAGCAAAAACTTCTGCCTGAAAAATGCTGGCTGAATCTGACAAGTGAAAGAATTGAGATAATCTCAGTTCTACTGACAAGACTTCCGCACAAAGTAATATTGATAATGCCATCTCCCAACTGAGCTCTCTCGGGAACCCATGAAGTTGTTATCAAATTTGATTAAGGGGCAATTACATCTGTTAAGCTGGGAAGTTCAGTTCATGGAAGGCTTATGATTTACATCAATGGCTATCAAATTATGATTATATTATCACATCAAAACGTATGTTAAGCTCTAGTGAGGACTACAACATAATGCTATGCTATGCTATGCTGAACCAGAATGCTCGTTTACTGACCTTTTTCGTGTCTATTTCCGAATTTATTCTCTCTCTCTCATTCTCTAATACTCATCAATGTTCAAGTCTAATTGTACGAAAAGATGTCTAATCGCAGATCATTTGGAAACTACCAGAAACAATTTTTTCTCTGAACTACTCAAGCAGCTCACAACCAACCTCCAGCTTTAGGGAACGTTGTATTCTGAATAAACTAGTAGCGACCGTAATGATGTAAACTACATAGTGTGAAAGGCTTATAAAAATCCAGCCGTAGAAGCTTCCCGATCAGCGTTTGTCCCTTAATTAATTCAAATTCCATACCAGTCGCATCCGTACAAAATGGGGCCAACCCTTCGGCCTCAATTAAAAGCGAATTAGGTCACTGAAATGGGAGCATTTGCCGGATCCAGCATTAAACTTATAACTCCTTTGATCTAATCAGTTTCTTATCACAATTTAGTATTTACAAGTTTTTTACGGTTCCAGCAAGTTGTTTGAGCCTGAACAGAAATTCTGATGCCCAATAGATTCTAAAGCATGATATGCTACTAAAAATAATTTGTAATCGGTCTAACTATTGCAAATGAGGTGTGATATTTGTTGTCATATCTCGAGTGAAAAGCCTGACTCGTCACTGATCCTATCGGCTTCAAACTAGAACTAATTGCCCGTAGGCTTACTGCGTATTGATGAGAATATTATAACCTAAAGACACATGGGACTCCGAGTGCTATCAAATGTAATGTGGCTAATCCACCTGTCTCGGTATCATGCACATCGGATTTGGATTTGCATTACGAGGAAAACATTTCTTATTGGAACCGATAAGTTTCGTCAAAATTCAAAAGATGAACCATACTTTTTCGTTAATAACTAGAACAAGTATCTGCTCTTAAAGGGTCCGTACTCTTTTTCACTAGACAATATATTCTACTCGTCCTGAACTGACCCAATCTTAAAGTTAAACGAAACTCGCAATTACCCAGGCAAAAATCGAGTCTCTAACGTATGGGATACGGGACACTCGCGGTGTAGTTATGTTTCCCTTGCGTAGACCAATTTATAACGGATAGGACTTCAAAATCTGAAATTTGGAAATCATTTTGAACTGCTCAGCAGATACCGACAAGATATTATCTCCCAACGGAAATCTGTTGTCAAGGACTGGAATTGAACCTTCAAGGTAGTAGGAAATGCGACCGTTCGAAGAAATCGATCTGTTTAAGATTGAATCAGAACTATTATAAGTCATATCATTTTACGATTTTTTATAACTAATTAAAGTTACATTTTAAATAAATTAACCCATTTGTATTATTCTATTAACATGAGTTATAGCACTTAACTTAAATGACTCATTTTTACCTCACTTATACATATACGTACATTTGTACGTATGTACAAATATCGCAATTTCAGTGACTAATTCCAGTAAGGTAGTGATACACAACCTTTGTATAATCTATAATTTAATATACGACCTAGAAATATATGAAATCATTCATTTATAGTTGTAAATTTTAGTAATGAATATACATATCGAATTAAAGTCACATTAGCCATTTTCTTAAGGTCCCAATTTAGGACAGAGTAGAAATCACGTGTTGCCAGTTATTTCTTATTGCGGAAAATGTTCAGTGGATAGCACGAAGAAGCATTAAAAACGCAATTCTATTTGATTCATAATTCCCGGATATTTCATGTACATATATGTATGAACACTGGACATTTCTGACCCGCTTTTGAATCCATCTGGACTGACAGCCTTACCTATACATTTCTTGAAATTACTCTACTCTCCGGTGGTATATATGTAGCACCATTTTCGAAATATACACTTATGAGAGTCATGTTTATGTGTCCAGATTTAATCCAAACCTCCCTTAACTTTAACGAAATATACTTTGTAGTTGGTACTAGAAAAAATTGGTCGGAAATCCTTCGAAATTGAATAACTATTGATTGAAAATTTGATTTTGCACGTTTAATGGATAACACAGTCCTGCATGAGTTTTCCTCTCTGAATTTTAAAAAGCGATTTCTATAGATTTAAGTGTGCTGATAACGAGAATAATAATGAAAAAACTCCAGCACGTCACAATTGTCAGTAATTTAAGTTTTAGTTAAGTGCCTTTTTTGTATATACAAGACTTCAACGCCTATACTACTAAACGTATCAAAACCAAATTTGCATCAGATGTTTTTTTGGTGCTCCAACACATTTACAAGAAATTTAGGATCGATTGGATAAGGGGGTGTTGTACCCCTCATACAAAAAAAACTCTGAATAATTGAAAATTTTATTTGAGTCGCTCCTACGCCTATACCAGTAGGTATATTGAAACCATATTAACACCATATATCCGCCTGATATTCCGACAGATTTGCCTTGATAATAGGGGTAATTGAATGAAAGTACAGTACGATCGGTATATAAAGAAAACATAACAAAAACATAAAACGTATTTCTACTTACTTTTCCTGCATTATGATACTTGATATATGGATGAATATTTTGCATAGCAACTATCTATATTGTACGGGGAGCACCAAAAAAATATATGGTGCAAGAATGGTGTAAATATGTTGAGTATTTTAGGCGTAATATTGAAGAGTACATAAGCACAAACGATTGAATTAATAAGTTTTCAAATGCTGCACAGACGAACAAGGGTATTCCTCTTAAAATTACGAGAGTAATTTCCAATATATTTTTTGATGCTAAGCCCAAATCCGTTTACGGAATTGCACTATCACGTCAGAATTTCGAGAAATTTTAAAATAACAGTGAAAAACACACGATTTTTCATTATTTTTGAGGTTATGAAAATTGGAATATCTCAAAATCCTGACGTGATGGAAATAAACCAAGTTCAGATTCGTGATTAGGAGGTCCCAAACCACCATAATTGGCTTCAAAAATCAAGAGAGGACAAAAAAGTGTCGAATTTGCAGGCCTGTGTAATTTTAAGTGCTGGAAAAATGGGATACATTTCAAAAAATCTTATATAAATAACGAATGAAATTTATAAATTTTCGTAAATGAAACACATGCCTGTATTTTAAAATACCTATTTCAAAAATATTCTAAAAAAATCGTACAAAACAAATGTTTTGTTTCTTTTTGACAAGCTGACACATAATTCACAATGGCTAATCTTCGTGTTGCTTTAGAAATGCAAAAATTAGCAAATATTTTTACAGGTGGGTGAAAATTAATAAAAATTAAAATTTAAAAATATACATGAGTACATACATGTGTATGCATGCAGTTGAAAACAAGAGAAGGTGTCGAGAATTCACCAAGTTTTCTGCTGCATTTTTTTATTTTTTTTTTTTTTCGTATTCGTGAGTTGATTGCACTCATTTTAAATTCAATTAGAAACAGTCTAATGAGTTAATTGCACACAACAATCCATATTCTGTTTTTTATGTTAAAATATCGCTGCTGTTTTGAATGTGATAATTGATATTTGTTTTTTTGAAATGTTCAGTGATTTCTATAACAGGCATTTGCTCCAAGACACATAATGTACGTTACGCTTTTCAAAGCTATTCTCAATAAATTAATACTTAAGCTTCCTTTACGTCCCGTCTTAAGCGCGATTCTCCCGCTGTCCTGAGCGATTTGGTAATTTGTCGCGGTTGGGAGGACTACTTACTAATAAATCAAAGTGAGTTTTATAAAAAAAGGCTAGTACTTTAGACAACAATGTCAGGATTTATGGCTTACAATTACCTTGCCTTGTTATAAGTAGATACGTAGTGTTTAACAAAAGTTCGCTGAATAGGTTAGAGGAAAGATAGGAAAATAACTTATGTTTATTTTTTATCTTCATCCTTTTTTATCTTCTCAACATAAACCCATAGATTCACTTAAAGTCCTCATAATCGTGTTTCTCAATTTCTGCATTAATTGCAGTAATTATCTCCTCATTGCTACCCCCTTTTTTAATTTTTGGAAATAACCACTAATCACAAGGCAACGCATGCGGAAAATATGGTATTGCGCGAATTTCTTCCATCCCAAAGACCGCAATAAATCTACAAGTTATTTCAGCAGTGTTTATCATGATGTGGAAATAGCGACGCAATTCTGTTTTTCTTAGGTTTTCCAAAAAATTTTCGAAAATTTTTGTTAAGCAGTCTTCAGCATACCACTTCGTAGTTACTGCCTGTCAAATATTTATGTAAATAGACATCATCACTTTTGTTTCTGGGCAAAAAGTACTCGAGCTTCTTTTGGATCTTAATTAATAGAACTCATCGAGCAGAATTTCTCGTGTACAACAGATCATTATCCAATATTTGCGACATTTCCATGACGGCATTGGACCCCAAATCGTCAACAATCATTTCTCATGTCAATCGTGGATCTTATTAAACTTTAGACTGCACCCGGCCCTTATTTCTCATCGCACAGTGCTGCAAAATCCCAATGTTCTGGCCAAAAGTCGAATAAATGTTCAAACTATGTGGACATAATTCCTTAAAATTCCTTAACAATATGTGTGAATTTGGGCGAAATTCACCGACGGACACGCCCACCTCTTACATAACCTAAAAACAATTTTGATCATAACTCTCATATTTTTGATCAAAAATTGTTCAGATTTGGTAATGTAAGAGTATACAAATAACTAATAATATTTACAAAAAATGGGCGTGGTCAAAAATCCAGTACGCCCATCTCCCATATGACTTAAAATGAATTTTGATCACAACTCTTACATTTTTCATCAAATATTGTTTAAATTTAGTGAAATAAGAGTATAAAAATAAGTAACGATTTTCAGGAAAAAATGCGCGTGGTCTCATGTACACCAACCAATTTTTATCAAAAAAAAAAAAAAATTGTTTATTTTCAAATGATAAAAAAAATGTTTTCATTACAGAAGTAGCAATGTACTACATATTAAGTAAAACTAATGTTATGGGCAAAGTGGTGGCTGTAAATTGGAGAGAAAATAAACAATACTTCAAGCTATCAAATCGAGCCTTAACCGCCAAAAAGACTCAACTGACAAAAAACAAATTTTACAGTACAAGCTTTTTTTGAAATTTCTTTTCAAACATTACAGTACAAAAGTCAAAATTGTTTTCGTAATGGTAATTTTTACAGTTATGAAATTTAAAGAGAAGATGCATATGGTCGCATATTATCGATTTCTATCAAAAAATTAAAATCTGAAATCGTGTCGGTTAAGTTTTTTTGGCGGTTTGAGCTCGAAATCATGCCAAAAAATCGCTGGGACCAAGTGGAATATTTTTCGCGCTCTAGCTTATAACATACTTTACAGAAATTTAGGGTTTCTTAGGAATACGCCACTTTTACCGTTATTTTTTTCTTTTATAAAGTTAGTGATACACCAAAATATTCAGAAAAGAACAGAGCTAAAGGATTGTAAACAAACCTTGTTCAACGATTTTCATTTGGTTATGAAGTTAGTTTATTGACTGTTTTTTTGCTAATGAAAGTACCAACGCGCTTTTTTCTTAATTTGGCTCAACTTTAATCACAATTTTCGATATTGAATAGTTTTCTATGTTCTGACGTTTGTGCGCTGTACAGTATACGTCGAAACTATTTTATTTGCTCAGTCAATGATTTGCTGGAAAATTATTTTTCGAAATATCTTGCTGAAATTTTTTTTTTTGACTTCTGGCCACGGTATTTGGATTTTGCCGCACTGTGCATCGGTCGAACCGACCTTCTCGTACCTCGTTATCTACAAAAAATTGTTCAGTCTGGAATCTTTAAAACCACTTTGAAACAGTCTAAAGAGATGATGCTTTCGTTTTATGTGTGATTTCATTCTGTATGTGGGCGAAATACCTTCTCTTCAAAGGATCATAACTCGGAATGTGAGAATCCTATTGGAAAAGTTAGAAAATATATTTTGATAAGGAAGCAAGGAAAGCTGTAAAGAATCACATGACGAATTTCTTACTCAGGCATGTTCTAAAATCCGATTCACTTCGGAATCGGAATGAAAGCAATTTTCAAGAGCTCTGCATTGCGACAAATAAGATGGCATAGGATTTGTTTTTCAAGAAATAAAATTTGCTAATGATTCCTATTCGATTTCCCGAAACATAAATCCGATTCGGTGTTAATTACCAAAATGCGGAGCTCTTGAAAATTGCTTTCATTCACTTCGGAATCGGATTTCAGAACATGACTGAATATGTTGGTTTCGGAATTTATTGACTTTTCATCAGTTTTACGTTTTCTCGTCTCCATTGTGATCGATGTTTCTGAAATTTGAAATGGGATATCGTAAGACAATGGTGAGTTGTCATTTTTGAATTTTTTAAAAAGAAAGAAACTAGCACCAATTCAGTAGACCGTTTTTCAAAATATAAGGTTGGAACATAGTAGGTAGTAAAATCTAGAAGTAATAGAAGAGGAAACTTTTTGCATTCAAATTTTTGTATCGACTTTTGCCAAAGGTTTTTTTTTTTTCGACAGGTGTTTAGATATTGGATTGAAAAAGTGTCATTCACTTTTGAAAATGGCATATTGGAACATATTTAACACTTGTAACCTAAGTACTTCTGATTTAAATCACCAAAAGATAACTGTGTACAATTTTTAGATGTTTTTTATTTTGAAAATTGATTTCAGAGTACGTATGTCCATTTCTGAAAAATGAGTTCCAAAATCGCGCCAAGTGTGCAATTTTGTTTCGCCGTTATCTCTCAACCACAACTCAGTTAAGCATAAAACACCATGAGATAGTGTATCTTATAAATGCAGACATCGTATCGCGTCGCATCTACATTGTTTGCATGCACCCACCACCATAGATAGAGATGCTTTCCACCCACTACTGAGCACTGAGCGCAACCTACTCAAATCGTTGCTTCACAATTTGTGCATAACTATTTGATGAAACCGGAAAAGCTTTCACAGCTTAAAAATCTCGAGCAACCGGGCTACATTACCTACCCTCTACTTTCGTTTTGCACTTTGTTGCTGAAATTCGTTAATTTGTTTTTTCTAGTTTGTTTTTTTGCTTTTGTTTTGTGTTCCATAGCGTGTTAACCGTTGTCAGTAAAGAAAAGCTGTCGACGTTCCACATACATTCCACATACACAACAAACGGATACACACACACACCGGCCACCGGCTACCCAGTCTCGCTCATCTTTCGCCGTCACTGTTATTTACCGCTTTTACTTAATTTCGATAAAATGCATAGTGCTTTTGTGGGGTGCTACAGCAATCGTTTTGCAGCAGGGTTGCAGGGTCGTGGTTTAGAGACAGTTTTTTTCAGTGCTTGTATAAGCACTTTCTGAGCAACGTATGGGAAAGCAACGACAAAGTGCTTAATTTAACACAGATAAATATGCGTGTTTAATTCTTAAGCACGAAGTAAACCTGTGAATGGTGCCGAAACGCTGCCGTCGAAAACAGAGCTATTGTAATTGGCACATCAAATGACCCATCAAAAAAACAAAGAATACGCATGTGAGATTTTTATAATTCTACTCATATGTTTCTCGGTCTCTGAGCTCATAGGTACTTGCAACATAGATGGTCCTTTGCTTCAGCATTCCTGTTGTGGTCCTGTTGTGGTCCTGTTCTTTGCTCTATGATATTTGTTCGCATTAAATGTAAATTATATTACTACGATATGTAATGCTTTGAACCAGTTTTTTCACATTTCATTAATTTTTGTGACGAAAAGTGTAAAATTTTCTCCAAAAAAGCATTAACATTGAAAAATTTGTAAAACAACCCTGTTTTGATGTTGTGATTTCTTCATAAATAAAAAACAGAAAGCGCAATTTGCGATTTTTCTTTTGCGATTACTTGATTTTCGCATTAACCATTACTTAGCTACCGGAAATTAAGGCGTAGGAAATAATAAATTTTTGGAAACAAAGCCAAAAATTAACTAGAAAATAACGCCAGAAAAGTTTCCAAAACAAAATTGAATTTTGTATGGAAATTTTTCTAGCGTTAGTTCCAAAAAGTTTTCTGGCGTTATTGCCGTGAGCCACCATTACTTGTCAGTTTTTTTTTCGTTACTTATAATCTGATTTTAAATTTTATATCTTGGCCCGTAAAAATGGGTCTGGGTTAAATCCACTGAAATGATAAGGATTTGGATTTGATGCTATGAATACTGGAACCACAGGTGTGACCTATGCGGTAGCATACACAGTCCCATCTTAGCGGTCATATACGATTTTTCAATGCAAAGTTATGGTTAATGACATCATGAAAAACTCAAATATCATATAAAACGTAATTAACCCGAGTCACCCTACGTAACTTTTTTTTTTTTTTGGAATTTCAAATAGATTTTTAGAAGCATACCTACTTAATAAAGCATTATTAAAAAAAACGGCAGGTGGCACTCGGGGAGTGGCCGATGATATTGGAAGCTAATGCTTATTATAAGCTAATATAATAAGCTAAAACTTATTATAGAGAGAGAGAGAGAGAGAGAGAGCATGAGCTGGTGCGCGCAATGTTTATAAACATATATATATGTATACATACATATATACTGTATACTGTACTTTGTATACAGTACGTCTCTATTTTTATATGTGTGACGCATTTTCGTTGCAAACATCCGTTACACTTTTTCGTTGCATGTTTTCGCTGTTCAGACTCTGCCTCTCAAAACGTCCGATAAGGAAGCATTAGCTTCCAAAAACTTCATCATTAGTTTGTAGATCCTGCTCACAGGACTCTCATAATGTCCTTTTGCCGTATGGACACACCGGGCAAGATAGGGGACTGGTAAAGTTTGACGAAAAAGGGTCAAAATATTAAAACTTCAGTTGTTTTCGATGTAGTTTTCAATCTTGAATCCGAAAATAGAGTTTTTCGTTTTATTTGAGGTTATATGTATAATAACACAACGCAAGTTTTAGCAATAAAGTAATATGGTGAAAAAAAGTACAAGTTTTTCCTTCAAGTCTCCATTTGAATCGTAGCTATATCTTTTCGGATTCGGTATCAAAAATACATCAAACTAGTAAGGGTGGTATCTTTGGCCTGGCCAAAAGCTAAATACCCTACACTGCATTTCAAGTATATCATTAGGAGAGTATAAGAACAAATTGCTTATATGGGAAGTGCCACGCCCTCGCCTCCGAGCTTACCTTGATTTTGCGCAGAGCTTGCATTTTTTAAATAAAATTCGGTTAGGTTTTCTTAAAATAGCATTTTGAAACTTTCGCTTGCATGGGAGGTGCCACGCCCTCTAATCCTACTTCGCCTACTTTAAGCTCAGAGTTTACAATTAATGTTCTTCGTGTTTGAGTGAAATTTGGTTGGATTATCTCAAAAAACACTTTCATTATATAATTTTGAAACTTGCTTATATAGGAGGTGCCACGCCCTCTTGTTCGAGTTTACCTAGATCTTGCATATAGTTTGCATTTATAGTTCCGAGTGTTTGAGTGTAATTTGGTTGGGTTATCTCAAAAAACGCTTTCCGTATAAGATTTTGAAACTTTTGTTTATATGGGAGGTGCCACGCCCTCTAGTTCGAATTCGCCTAGTTTTTTCTCAGAGCTTATACTTACTTTCTCTAGCATTTATGTGTATTTTGCTTCTGTTATTGGAAATAATGCTCTTATTATTGCATATTTTTTGTATGGGCGGTAGGCGTGTCCGTTAACCGATTTCACTCATTTTCAATCCCCTGAGCTAACTTTGACGACGGAGGCAGAATACCAAGCCAGCCAGACAGACGGACATGGCTGTATCGACTCAGGAGGTGACTCTGATCAAGAATATATATACTTTTCAATACCTGCCATGCCTCCTTCTCTGCGTTACAAACGGAAGGACAAAGTGAATATACCCTGGGTGTAGGGTATAAAAATGGCTATTGCTGCTTTCGTTTGTTGGTTGGTTTTATCAAAAACATATTGCCGCAAACCAGCGCCCGATCCTGCCTAGCGTTGCCATATGGACACACGCTCGAAAAACTTAAAAAAAAAATGCCACAAAATAATTGCTTCTTATAAATACGCTTATGTAACATTATTCTCCTTATCAAACACTATTTAAAGCACAGACTTTATATTCCGTTCAAAATAATTAGTACATTTTTTTTCCATCGGGAGCTCAAATTTTGGTCATTTTTTGTTACGGACTAGCATTAACGAACAAAAAATGCATAGTCCTGCTTAAGATTTCATCCAAAAGAAGGAACAACTGCCCGTTCAATGAGAGCATAAAAGTAACGGTATCAGCATTCGTTTGCGATTTGGGTTAAGGTACTTATTGTCCATATTTTTCAAAAGGAATATGATTATAAACCGTAGGTACATACCAATTAAATCATTTGAAGATGGCATGAATCTAAACCCTGCCGTTATTGCCCCTGTATCACGGGTGGTAAAGACATTTTTTAACCCTCAAGTTGCATCACTCTTTTTGTATATTTTCTTGTTCGGGCTTATCATATTAAAAAAAAAATCCGTCGGGCGCTTTTTTTTTAAATCGAATTTTCTGTTTTTGGCAAAGTTGAGTTAAGTCAAAAATAACATGCGAAAACTAAGATCTATAAAAAGTAACACGAATAGTCATTTTCAACTTATTTTTATATGCTGATTTGAAATCCATTATCGTTACCTCAATACTAAGCTAGGTAACTCCTAATTATCATTTTCATCGACCCCTTACCGCTCCTAATTAAGCAAATCTTACACCCCCTAAACATGCTTACGTATAATTTGAACGGCTCATTTTTTAAGGTAATTGCGGATACGGGGCCTAAACCCCCTGATAACCATCAAAAATACGCCGCTGCTTAGAATACACGCTAATATAAAAGTGCGGGCTTACGCATGCTCCCTAGGTTGGTAATTTTTCTTAAAATGTGTTAAATTGAGGGCCCCTCGGTCCGTAATATTGCAAATTTTATTTTGCACACTTTCACATTTTCTTTACGTTCGTCATTATGTCGTTATCATCTTCGCTATGTTTTTTTTTGTCGTTTGTACATTTTTATTTGATTTGATTTTGCTTCGCTTTGTTTGCTTTTATCTTTGTTCTTGTCGTTCTTGCTTTGCTGTCGTCTTCGCTGAGTGTAGTGCCAAAAAACTTGCAAATTCGGTCCTCAATTTAACATTCTCGCACACACACCATTATATCACACACAAGCACTGTGTGCAAACTTTCGTCGCACTGACAGTTATTCGCTACAATGCGACAAATGATCGTGTGGCGACAAATGACCGCGCTCTTCTCTCTTGTGCCATTCGTTTCGTTTTATCATCATTCGCTTTTTTTTCGCAAATTTCGTTTGCAAAAAAAAAGACGATGAATAAAACCAAGGCGCACGCTGTTGTTGTTGCTTGAGTATCTGCAGCTTTGTGGAAGCTGTTTTTTTTGTGTCTGTTGCTTTTCGTTTTCGCATTTTTGTGCGAATTTTTTCGTTTGTTTTTTTCTTTGCTCTTTCGTATTGTTGTGTGCCGTCCGTCGTTTGTGCAAGTGTGTTGGTGAGAGTGGTGTTGTTCGTTGGTGTTTGTGCTTCTGCTGTGTGCTTTCGTCGCTGCTGCTGCTGTTGGCTGGTGGCTCTGGCTGCCTGCCGTTTGTAGCTTGAGTCGCTGCTGTGTTGTTCGACGAAAGTGACGACGTGAAGACCGTTTTGCGTGCGACGACGAGCGAAGAACCGGTGACGTAGCGTCCGCCATAATTACACCGCGGCACAGTAAAAAATTGCTTTGGATCTCAGAAAAAAATAAAAAAGAAATTCCTACGCGCTCACAATTTTTTACCGAATTTTTTGCTAAAATTTTTGTTTTTGTGTTGTAATAAGGAAAAATCATAGTGTTGTGTCCGCTTAAAAAAGAAGAAAAAACAAAAAAAAAAATAAATAATTAAATAGAAAAATTGACAAAATTATAAAAATTTAAAGGTAATTAAAATTAAAAAGGAGAGCGCTAAGTAAATTGCAAATTAAGATGAAAATTAACTGAAATTCTTGCGTTTGAAAATCGTTAAAAGCATAGGAATTTTCAAAAATCCAATTCAAATGTCTCGTGTGTGTGCATGTGTTTATGTGTGTGTGTGTGTGTGTGCGTGGCTGTGTGTATGCAATTATTTGCGACTGTGTGCATTTGAGTGCAAAAAATTACAAAAACCAAAATGAAAATAAAAAATATATTTGCAGTAGATACACTTGGTTTTAGATACATTTGCAAAAAATATCTGAAATTTCGCTGTAAAACAGCAATTTCCTTTGTGTTTTACGAAATAAAATTTATATCTCTACTGGTCAGTATTGAAAAATGCAATATCGTCGCTGTAATTTTTAATGGGAAAAATGCTAAGTATCGCAAAGATACTTTAAACTTTATTGTCGTCGTCTCGCGCGTTGTATAAAAGAAATTCACTTTGTGTGTTGTTGCAATTGTATTAGTGCCGCTAGCAGCAACAACAACAAGAACAAGAAAAAACACAAAAAGTTGCTATCAAACCCCATACGGCTGATTGCTGCTGCTGCAAGTTGCTGTGCAAAAATTTAACTTTTTAACGCTACGAACGCCGTTGCTGTGCCGGCATATGTGCATACATACATACATATAAAGTATCTTTAAGATACGTCAGTTTGGCTATATGTACATATCTATGAAATGAATGAAACCAAGCATTTAATTTGCGTTTTTCTAAATAAATAAATTTTTGGAATTTTGAGACAGTGCCTTCAAACAAAAGCATTTAAATGTTTGTGCACAATTCCCCCAAAAAATGCTTTAGCTACGCCCACCATGTTTGCAGTGTATCTGTGAGATAGTTTTTGTTTTTTTTTTTTTTGTTAAAAAAGTATTTTTTCCAAATTATCGCATACAAAAGCGTTTTTTTGGTACGTCTTCACAATGCACACACACACACAGACAAGTTGGTGGGGGCACAAAAAAATGCATTTGTGTACGTACGTTCAACATCGTCATCGTTGCGTTGCTTTTTTTCTGTCGATTATTCGTTGATTTTTTCCACTGTAGCTATGTGTCTCCTCTTGGTTTTTTTCTTTCTCTTTGTGTTGTTGTCGTAGCCATTACCATTGTGTTGCTGCTGCCTGCAATTTTTTTTCACTCACGTTACAATCGCATTGCTCGCTGCTCTGCTGCTCTGTCGGGGGGAACATTTATTATCGTTGCCGTCGTCGTCGTCTTTGGCCACCATTTTGTTTTTGCATTTTTCATCTTTTTTTTTTTTTTTTGTTTGTTTATTTTCTACATTTACACTAGACACCTCAAGAGTTAAAGCATAAAAATCATAAAGTAACTCGAAAAGGACATGACCGGTTTCTTGTTTTTGTATTTTTTAAGCGAAGAAATCCAAATGTCTGGCGGAGTCTTGCTTTTTCTTCATGAATCTGATCTTCGTGATGTTGATTTGCCCTTTATGCTTTTATTAGTTTAATTTTATTTCATTAAAATTTGTTTCATGCGCCTATTCAGTTTTAAACAGTTTTTTTCTGTTGCTTGCATGTAGTAGTGTTGTTTTTCCGCGTTGGGCGTGCCGTAACTCAACGGCAAAACCATTATCTTCTCTTTCTACAATAAAGCCTTTTTATAAAATTCTTACAGATAAAAATAAAGAAAATGAAAATTTTGTTTGGAGGTTCCACGACTTCTTGTCCGAAATCAATTAGCATTTGTTCAGAGCTTGCGTTAACTATTCTAAGCTTCTGTTTGAATTTGATTGCTTTACTTCAAATAACGCTCACATAGGTTTTGCTCAGAGCTTCCGCTTGCTTTCGCTATAGCATTTTGTGGGGGTGCAACGTCATCTTGTTTGAATCAACCTAGTTTCTGATCCAGTGATGCCAGATTGTTGGCAATTACCCATTTTATGGTTATTTTCGTTTAAAAATTACTTATGTTGGTATTGTGGGTCTCTCCAAAGTCCTTGGAACAAAAAAAAGCAATTTACTTTCTAAAATTTGTTTTTTAGATTCTTCAATGATTTTAATGCATTGTTTCAAAGTAGAAAAGTATTGATGCACTGCTCAGCCCAAGAAAGCAAGATTCTTATACTTAAAATTTCAAATTTTTTTTTTAAAAACAGATTTTTTAATCTCAGTTAGAAATTTTAGTGGAACCATGTGATTATATGCTTGATGTAAACGATGTTTTTGTTGGCAATGAGTGTGAAGATCTTTTGCCGAAGTTAAGTTCTACTGGAAAATATGTTATAAAAGAAAACCGAAATGATTGCTCGTATGCCTTTAAACGAAATATTTAAAGTAATGCAATTCTTAGATCCTAATATTGTTTTTGATGTTATAAAAAGCAACTCAGTATCGATTTCTGCACTTGCCAAAAATTAAATCTATCAGCTAGCGAATGTGAGTTAGAATATAGAAATATTTCAATATCTCTAACAGAAGCTCAAATAGATGATTTGAACCTCCCATTTATAAAAAATATAGTCCTAAGCGCTGCTCCTCCTCACCTTTCCAACAAATAAAAAAAAAAAAAATCACATTTAACATTTTATATTCGTTCCATATTCGTGGGATTTTTTCAATAGAGCCATGGGAATTTTTTTAAGGGTAATTTGCTCCAAAAATACTGGCATCACTGTTCTAGTCAGAGCTTGCATTTACTATACTCAGTGTCTGAGTGTAATTTGGTTGGATTATCTCAAAAAACACTTTCAGTATCAGGCCCTTGCACACGGGGGTATTTTGGGGGTTCAAACCCTCCCCAGGAAGATCTTTTTCCATATAAAACGGTTCAAATGAGGAACAATTTTTCAAAAGGGCTTATAACCAAAACGAGGCAAAAGTAATGTCATACACATTATTTGCATAATAATCGGTAATTGGAAAATTATGATCTTTTTAGCTAAATTTCATTAATTCCACTCTATTGGGCAAACTTTTCGTGAAAACAAAACCTAACTTTATTAATTTCTAACAAAGTATCAGGCCATTAATATTATGACATTACTTATGCCTCGTTTTGGTTATAAGCCCTTTTGAAAAATCACTCCTCAAATATAGATTTAAGGATATTGTTGCTTGGTTTTTTATATGAACCCCCCCCCCACCAAGAGCAAATATTGCGCACGGCGCTGTTCAGTATAACATTTTAGAAACACGCCCTCTTGTCCGAATTTACCTAGGTTTTGCTTAGGAGTAAGTCGACATCGTCGCTTCTGTTGATGAGGGTTTTGCATTTTCATAGTCTATTATGCCACGTTTCCACAGGAGATTTAGCTGTGATGAGATCTATGCGTCTCGTCGTTAAATCCTACCGACCGAAAGAGATTTATTTTTGATAGTAAATGTCATAAGTGGTAAAACGCAAGTTGCTTATTCCTTTTCTTCTTAAGATATTTTTCTTTTCTAAAAATTAATCTTCCATTTGTTCTGTTTTTGTCAATATTAAGATGTGCCACTTGGTCGAAAATAGCCAAAATCGGCAGCTGTTCTTAAATGAATGCGCGGATTTAATATAAATCTTTATAAATCTATATTTATTTTTGTATGGTTAGTCATGTGGTTTACGCCCAGATTTTAAGCTGAATCTGTTGATTTAGCCTTATTTTTTGCGTAAAAAAAAACATCACCGGAAGCAAGGAAAAGCTTGATCAATAATGTGCCATAAATTTTAATGATTAAGAAATGGGTTTCCACAGTTCCATTGGGGTCGTACCAGCTCAAGTGCCGTCGAACGTTTCGCTCAAAAAAAGTCACCAAAAATCGT
Source organism: Calliopum simillimum (assembly GCA_951812925.1). Taxonomy (NCBI): domain Eukaryota; kingdom Metazoa; phylum Arthropoda; class Insecta; order Diptera; family Lauxaniidae; genus Calliopum; species Calliopum simillimum. The sequence goes on from OX638368.1 coordinate 111,175,567, forward strand.
CGATAAAATAATTGGAATTATATTGAACAATCGGAGAATGAAAGTGTGTCAGGTAGCTGAGGCTGTAGATATCTCAACTGAGCGTTTACATCACGTTTTACATAAATATTTGGACATGAAAAAGCTTTATGCGCGATGCTATTGCTATTGCTCACTTTCGACCATAAGCGCAACTTCAAAGGAGAGTGGCGATGTTCAGCCGCAAACCTAACGAGCTTTTGCACCGTTTAATTACCGTGAACGAAACATGGATCCACCGCAACACACCAGGGACCAAGGAGCAATCAAGATAGTGGATTTTTTCTGCAGAATGAACACAAATGAAGGTTAAGGTGGGTCTGTAGGCCAACAAGAACATGGTCAGAGATTTTTGGGATTTACCCGTTGTCATTCACATCGATTAACTTAAAAAAGGGTAAAACAATCACTGCCGAATATTATTCCAAGCTTTTGGACAGATTTTATATTGACTTGAATTGATTTGAAGCAACAAAGATTGCATTTGGCGGAGAAAAAAGTATTGTTCTATCAATGGTAAAAATCCATAAATTCGGCTACAAATTGCTACCCCATTCAGCATATTCTACAAATTTAGTTCACTGCTACTATTTCTTGTTTGCGAACCTGAAGAAATGGCTGGAGATTTAAGTCGAAGAAGAGGTCATTACTGAAACGCCTATTTTGAAGTCCCTAAAAAAACCTATTATTGAAAAGGAATACAATAACTACGTTGAGAAATATAACGCTTTTTTACCGAAAAAGAAACAAATATTTTATTATAAGTCTCGATTTTATCAAACTCGTAAAAGGGACCTTGCCCAGTCCTTGCCTTGATGAAATTTGGTATAAAGGTACCGAACATAAATACCATACTCTAGTCGAAAAGTGTGCGTAAGTGTGGTACATAAGTAATTTGAAATGATAAATATATTAGACGAGCATTTGTTTTGCAAATTGTTCATTATCTGTTCGGTAGTTACCACTTCTCGCACCCATATTATGAGACCGATTTTATGATTTATTTCAATATCGAAATACCGGTATTGTGTTTGAACTCTCAAGCCTTCTCTAGCACATGATGTATGTGTTTACTCCGCTCTGAACCATTTTCCACTCAGAGCTTTTTCGCGCATGCGCTCACGGCTTTCGTTTTTGTGTTGCATTCGCCATTGTCGGTGTATTGTAAAAATGCAGTATCGCGTGTATTTGTATTGTGCTTGTTTATTGGCAAATGTGTCTGCTACACACTAGAACACATACTCATTTTTATACTTTTTTTGTTGTTTGTTTGTATTAGTGATTTGGCGGCTCTTGATGTTTTTACAGCAGTGAACATTGTAAATTTTTTTTTATATTTTTCATGAAACACGTTTTTTACTTGTACCACACAAAGGAAATTGCATTGTGCGCTATAGAGTTGCCAACATTACGTATTTTTTTGCGAAGTGTAGTTTATGTTTTTTTATGTGGATAGAGGAAAGTGGAAAGAGGATATCAACTCAAGAATAGCAAAAGCAAAAGGCGCGTTTGCTCAACTGAACAAAATATGGTCTTCATCCGTTATATCCACCAAAACGAGAGTGCGCATTTTTGATTCGAATGTGAAATCGGTTTTGTTATATGGGTGCGAAACATGGCTTGTTACTGAACAACTAACAAACAAGCTGCAAGTATTCGTCAACAAATGCTTAAGGCGTATATTAAAGGTTTGGTGGCCTCGCACTATATCAAATGCCGAGCTACATCAAAAATGCAAACAGAAGGCTATAGCAAACGAGATCAAGCTGCGCAAATGGGGATGGATTGGTCACACTCTCCGGAAACCACACAGCGAAGTTTGTCGCCAGGCCCTTGAGTGGAATCCACAAGGCAGTAGAGGACGTGGTAGACCCAAAACCAACTGGAAAAGGTCGTTGGAAAAGGAAATCCAAGAATCGGGAAAATCGTGGCAAGAGATCAAAGTCATCGCAAGGGATCGTGACAAATGGAGAGATTTCATATTGGCCCTATGCTCCTCCTAGGAGTTAAAGGAGAATACATACATACATACAATACTTCTTTTTTCAATAATAAAGGAAAATAAAACTTCCATTTAATAAAAAAAAGCTTAGGAGTCATTACTCCTACTAACAAAAACTATTCAATTCCTTTAAATAAAATTTATTTTTCTTTTTTTTTTTAATTTAAAAATAATTTTACATTATCATTAATTTCGCAGCCGCTTTCAGTCTTTATAAAGTAATTACACATAATAAATTTGCTTTGTAATTTGCTCATTTATTTGTTCTCTTTCTGTCCCTCTCTATTTCACACTTCTACTGCAATGGCGGTTGCAATGCAGCTCCATTGTAGCAAAGTCACATGCTGATAAACCGGAATGTGTGCAGTTGTCACACAATGAGACTCCATTTTTGCACACAAACAAACCGGCTCGTACATTGAAATTGCCCAGTTGGAAAATAAGGATAAATGCTTAATTGCCAGCAAAACTTTTTATATCTTTGGGAACTGCAATAGAGTCAGAATTTGTAAAATTCAAATAGCGATATCGATAGTGTTTGTTTTTTTCTGATAATTTGGTGGCCCAGAACTATCTCGAATGTCGAATTATTAATCAGATGCCGGCAAGATCACACAAATCGCATACTACCTAAACCAACGACAGAATTTTACCGTCAAGCATTGGAGCTGTAGGTCAATCGCTTGAACAAGAAATTCTTCGGGAAAATGTTGGAGAGAATGAATATACTAGCTGCTCTAGGAGGATAAACAAATCTCAAAAAACGAACTAAAAAAACTGCTTCACTTTACGACTCTTACGACCACAATAGATGTGAAAAGCAAGGATTTCCAATTGAGGATACTAGAGAACATTCTTAAGATCATCATGGAATTGCGTAGAATATATCTCTTTTCTCGTTATAAATAATTGGAAGTCTTTAGCAAGAACAGTGCAAAATATATACTGGCGAATAAGCCCTGTAGCACAACGATGCCGATCAAAATACCATCACCAAAAAATAGAAAGCAAGCTTTACAAAAAATACCCAACGCGCTGGCTGATCGATTGTCGACTAAGCGTAGAAAATAATAACAAAGCAATAGGAAGCGAATATGCGGTAGCAAACCTAGTTCCTCGAACAAACATTTGAAATTTTATAAAACATTCTACAAGTGTTTCCTAAACCTTCTGACGATTTCTGAAAATTTGGTGGCACAGGCCCATCTCTAATGTCAAATTATTTATCAGATGCTGAGAAGATCCCGTCTACATAGAAAATATACGGTGATAATGGAAATGGGTAGGTCGTATCGTGCCCAAACCACCAACAAAAATCTATCGTGAAGCATTGGAGATGTGGAAACAAACAATCGCTTGTTCTAGAAATTCTTTCTGGAAATGTTTGAGATAATTAAGGTACTAGTAATTTGCCTATTAATTAAACAATATTAAAAAATAAACAAGATTAAAAAAAAAAAATGGTGCTTCACAAGATCTTTACGACCACAATAGATGTTAAAAGTAAGGATTTACGATTCAGGATGCTACAAATGGCCAATAAAATTCTTATGTTACGTTTCCACCGAAGATTTAGCTGTGCCGTTTCTACCGGCCAAAAGAGATTTATTTTTGACAGTAAATATCATAAGCGGTAAAATTAAAGTTTTTTTTTAATTTTTTCTTAATATTTATTTGCAATTTTCTTTGTTTTTAATAATATTTAATGCCAATTGTCAAAGTTAAGGTGTTTGACTTGGTCGAAAATAGCCAATATCGGTAGCCCTGCTAAGATTTAAACGCAGATTTAAAGTAAATCTCTGTTTTGTGTGGTAAATCATATGATTTACGTCCAGACTTACAGTTAATTGTCGAAACAGCCTTAAATCACCTAATAAATCACCGTTGGAAACGTACTAATGGATATCGACCTAGAATAGCACCGAACAGAGCTAGTAAACATTCGTTGCTAAATATAAACTGGCGATCAAGCCTTGTAGGACACCAATGCCCAAACAAAGAACAATATAGTAAGCAACGAGCTTGAAAATTACAAACAAAATACCCAACGCGCTGGCTGATCGATCTTCGATTGTGCGTAGAAAACAATAACAAAGCAATAGGAAGCGAATATGCGCCGGCAAACTGAATTTTACAAAAAATGGTGTAATTTTACATAAAATGGTGTAAGAGAGGAGAGCATTGGGTGACAATATTCCTAGAGCAAAGAGTATGAGAAATATATAATCAACGAAAAAGGTACCTTATTCACTTTTAGGAGAAAGACTATCAACAAGGTGGACCGACGGCCTACTCCCACTGGAAGGTATAACTGCATACATATTGTATATCAATGTCCATTAATTTTTGTCATTTCTGGCACATCCCTATGGGGTATTAGCACATGTGTAAATGAATATTTGTAAATTTGGAACTTCGTTGGCATTTCCTCTTCCGTTTTTGGTTTTTTTAAGTCGCGATGGTGTTCGGGTGCAATAAAAAATGTCACTGATGTTACACTTGCTGATTCTTTCACTGCTGCCGCCACCTCATTGTTGTTGGATTTATTATAAAAAATCAAAAAAAAAAAAAAAAAAACAAACAGCCAAGTACTGAGTAATAGCAAGTAAACAACACAGAAAAGCGGATTAAGCAAAGTTGGTGAACGAATGCCATGATGTCTGTTTTTTCCCTACCTTTTCCAAATTAAAAAAAATGCGGCAAAAAGTGCTGTTTTTGTGTGTTTTGTTTTAAATTTTGGCGTAATTCTTTTTTGGAGCGTTGCCCTTAGTATTTTGTGCCCTTTTTTTTTGCTCATTTTTGAGTCGAACAACGAATTTCATGTTGCTTTTGCCTTGGGAATGTTCTTCTTTCAACTTCAACATTTATGTCTTTCACAAGGGATACATACCTACTGCATATTGTAGCAGTTTAGTTTCCTCATTGCTTGTTTCTTTTCCCCAGAATCCAACAATGTTTTGTTACACAAATCGACAAAAATTTAATTTTTTTCTGGAAAAAACACCTAGCTACAAAGTTCCCGAAAATTTGGTTGCCCCGTACACTACATTGCTGAATTACTAAACAGATTCCGACAAAATCCCATCTCCGTACAAATCGGAACGCGAAAATGGAAATCGATGCCTACACCAGTCACAGAAGCCCACAGTCAAGCATTGGAATGTAACCGAAAGTATCTTGGAAACAATCATTTGTACAGGAAATACGCGTATCGGGAAAACTTTATAGCTAAGCATGGATACATTATATCTTAATGGGATTAGCGCGGACATAGGAATATAAAAAATAATGAGGGGGCGGACGAATAAGCTCGCATTGGAGCTTCACTGGATGTATTTATGGAGGGGCTGATTGAGGCCCTCAACTTTTTCTCAACTAACTTACCGCAGATAGAATTCTCTTTTCATTTCCGGTTTACCGTACCATCTGACTCTCGTATATTAAGTCCCGATCTAGGAAACTTATTAATCGCAACAAAATTCTCATTGCTAGAGTCATGGATGTCTTTAAGGAGTGCAGGTATCTTGGAATTCAGTGGAAAGTGTCGTTGCTTGGTGAGAAAGACCTAATCGCACATTTTCTGTGTGAATAACTCCCTTGGCAATCAGAATAAGCTTCTAGCTTCATTAATTTCTCTGTTTACTCGATGGTTAGTCTAAGGAACATGATAAAATAATATATAATAATGAATGCAATAACTTTTTTTGTTGAACCGTGTAATTTGTCGAACATTCTGTTGCCAAGTCTCGTACTTCTGGGCTTATTCCAAATTGGTAGCTTGGTAGTTTACTAACATTAAAAATCTTTTTGCAACTTGCATATCTGGCAGGCTGGCATTCTGTTTGGCATGTGCATTTTATGTCCATTTTGTTGTCTCTTACGCTATTCGTCCGTCAGTCCATTCCTCCCTTGCCATGCCATTTTCTCATATTTACTGCGTTGCGGCATTTTCGCATTGCAGTGGTTATTCTCGTGTTCGACATGCGAGACCACGTGGTTGACCTATTTGCTTGCTATTGAGCTGCGCTCTGTTGTTTTGTCATGTTGTCTGTCTGTCTGTCTGTCTACATATCACAGAGTTTGGCAACACTGCCAGTCACTACTTGATTTAGTGTTTATGTTAGCATGAGTATTGGAGAAGAGGAAAAGGAGGTACAAATACACTACATATATCGATTTAAAGTTTTTATCCTTAGATTTATTTCAAATAATTATACTGTCAAAAATGTAGCACATGTAGTGTAGCATGAGGTACAGTAAGATACTCGCATGACTGGGCAGTTAAGTTTTATATGGACTTCCCTGAGTTTTTTGGCATATGTGAAGAGTTTGCATAGGGCTTCCGTAATTTTCAATTTAATTTTTTGTTTTTATTTTTTTATAAGCTTTTTCATATAGCTTTTTAAATTCAGTGTGGCAAACGGCAAGAAATCCATTGCCATACTGACAATTTATTAAATTATCTGTCTCATTATATTAAATGACTATCGTATTTCTCATACAAATGGAAAAGCTCATTATATGGGAAACTAAGTAACTAGACACAAACTAACTCGAGTGCCTTAACCAGCTACTTAAGTGGGAGTGGGTTACACGTTTATTTTGTGATAGTTGGTTTAGCTAACAAACGATAGCTGTTACTTAAACTTTTAGGTACACAGTATAGTGCATTTTAAAACAAAAAATATTTATATGGAACAATGCCAAAAAAAGTTAATTTTTAACTATTTTGGAATAAATTTCATACTTTTTTGGAATAAAATTGAAACTTATTTGGAAAAAAGTCGGAATTTAATACCAAAAAAGTTTATAATCAATACTAAAGGAAATCAAAAGCAAGAAAAGTAAACTATAATTTTTTAGTATAAGTTAAGGCAAAAGTAATGTCATAATGGGAATTTACTGTCATTTTGTTAGTGATGGAAGAACTTGGGCTCTGTTTTATTTATAACATAACTTTTGCTCGTACTTGCTTTAGTGAGCTTCACTAAGTGCACCAACTTGAAAGCAAAATTAAAAACAAAAAAAAAAGTCTAGTTTTTTTTTTTTTTTAATTATTAATTTTAATCTATTTTGGAATAAATTTCATACTTTTCAGGAATAAATTTCAAACTTTTTTGTAAAAAAATTTTTTTTTAGTATTTCGCTTTTCTGTCCTAATTTTGGATTTTTTAATGAAGCTTAGTACACTATTTTCATCTAAATAATTAAACTGATATTTTTCTATCCGGTTTTACATACAAATCAAAATGTTTTTACCTAACAAACCAAATCTGTTGGTGCGTAGCCAAGTATTTAAAAACCAGCGAAATCGTTTTAACCAAGCAAGTCAAAATTGGTTTTGAAGTATTTCGCTTTTCTGCTCCAATTTTGTGTTTTTTATGAAGCTTAGCACATCTTTCATCTAAATAATGAAACTGATATTTTTCTCAACATTTCTATTATATGAAGATATCATTTTGTTTTAATCTATTCCGCAATACATTTAATTTTTCTATGTTTTGTCATCCTTTGTACAAACATATCGCCTACAGAATGTGCACACGTTCATTGCACACAGTCGATATCGTTATCGCAACTATGGCAAACTGCTATAATTATAGAAACTATTACCATAAATCACGGTTGCACCAAACAAACATAAGTCAACAACCTCTATTTTTTAACGAGAAGTTGCTATGGTTGCCTTGCGTGTTAGGTATTTGCAAATTTGCACTAACATTTAATGAAAATTTAACGTAACAAGAGTCAACTTTTACCTCGTTTAATGCTTTTGAAAATGACCCTTTATATACACGTCACTAGACCAGACCTTAAGAATGGCGTTAAAACAAAATAAAAAAAGGCAATGCAAGAGCAGCCTACACTTTACCTTGGCCGCCTGCATTATATACATACGTACGTAGTACACTATTGTTTGCTTCTGTCTAAGCACATATCTAATGTATATAAATTGCAAGCATCCGGAAGCAGCTTCATGTTGGCTTATCGACCGACCATATCCCAACCCATCCGTTGTTCGCCCCCAAATACTCATCGTCGTCGCCACATAACATTGCAAATATAATCAATAAATGTCTGAAGTCGTCTGCTGCTACCGACCATAATAATGTTGTCTTGGTTTCGCAACCCCAAACAAGTTGGTTTGTGTAGTGGCTTTGGATTGTGAGACAGAACGAAGAGAATGGTGTGGCAGAGCTTTGACTATAGAGATAACTCCCTATACTTATTTTTGAAAGTCGCCCACAACCACCGCGCTTAAAGGTTTATCATCATCATTGTTGTGCGTTGTTAGCATTTATTTATTTCCATTTTTGCCGATATGGTCTGGACACAATATTGGTCGCGTTGTTCCTCTCCTTTCACTGCTGTTTGCAATTTCTCGTTGTTTATGTGTTGTCGTAGACGAATTTTTTATCTTCCGCGCACCGCTTTATGTCTTCATGTTGTGCTTGTAACCAAACGGAACTCAATCTTTAATGCGCTATACGAAAGAGATTACTCAGTTAATGATTTAAGGGTTGTTATTGTATCTTTAAGAAATTATTAGCACCTTATTTTACGGGTGTAGCCTATAACTTCTGTTCAGATGGAATTTCAGTTCGGTCAATGAGAATATCTTGGATAGAGGCTGATCTGTGTATCTTTCAGTCAAAATATTGTTATAAATCATTAGTTCTTCGATCCACTGGATATTTATGAGGTGATTTAAGACTGTTTTGAGACATAGCTTCAAATCTGGGCGTATATCACATGATTTACCAAACAATAATAAATCTGTTTTAAAATGTGCTTATAAACCTCAGCAGGGTTACCAATTTTGGCTATTTTCGACCGACCTATTAAATTCTAAGAAGAAAAGGAAAAACAACTTTGATTATATTTCGGCTGGTTGAAACGTCTAGGATTTTATGAAGAAATTTATATACCTCAGCACAGCTAAATCTCCGGTGGAAACGAAGTAAAGGGTTTTTCAATAGGGACGCTACAAAAGTAGACCGATAGGGACAGCAAACGACGCCATATTTTTTCCCGCTCTCTTGACATTTCTCTTCAGTAAGGTTTGCCATTTCATCATTTAACGATATACGAGCCAACAACGAGTAGAAATTATTAAAATTTACTACTGAAATTCAGAGTCAGTGGCCTCAACTTTAAGAGAGCTACGTCCAATTTATGGTCGGCATAATCGTCCTACCAGATCAACAATTGAGCGTCTAGTGGAAAAATTTGAATCCACAGGCACAGTACAAAATTTTCCCGTGCCAGTGAGACAAAGAAGTGCCCGTAGTGTCGAGAATATTGCTGCCGCTGAGGCTTCAGTTCAAGAAAGCCCAAATGTGTCTCTCACACGTCGTTCTCAAGCGTTGCGCATCTCTGTGGCGTCGTTATGGCGAATTTTGCGAAAAGATCTTGGCCTACATCCTTAAAAGATCAAATTGGCGCAAGAACTGAAGCCGAGCAATTCACACGTACTTCACGAGTCACCATTGCATCCCGAAAAAATTACGGTTTGGTGCGGTTTATGGGCCGGTGGCGTCATTGGGCCGTAATTCTTCCGTGATGATCAAGACCGGCACGTTACTGTGAATGGGAATCGCTACCGTTCAATGATAACCGAATATTTTTGGCCCGAATTGGATGATATGGACTTGGACAATATGTGGTTTCAACAAGAAGGCGCCACAAGCCACACAGCGAATGTCACAATCAATTTATTGAAAACCAAGTTTGGTGAACGTGTTATCTCACGAAATGGCCCAGTCGATTGGCCTTCTCGGTCGTGCGATTTGACTCCGTTAGGCTATTTCCTGTGGGGCTACGTCAAGTCTTTGGTTTATGCCAACAAGCCAGCGACGATTGATGAACTTAGTACGAATATCGATCGTGAAATTGCAGCAGTATCGGCCGATTTATGCTTGAAAACTGTTGAAAATTGGGTTCAGCGTCTGGACTTCTGCAAGCGTGCCCGTGGTGGCCATGCAAAGAAATCGAGTTTCATACATAATGGCATCAAATGTACTTTCACAGGAATAAAGAATTTCATTGATATCCAAAACCGTTTTTGTTTCATTTAAAAAAACTTTTGTAGCGCTCTTATTGAAAAACCCTTTATAAGATCGGACAGATTTGAGCTTGATAAGATTTATATAATTGTCTGGTTAAGCCCATTCTCACTTACGGCGATTAAGTTAATTTATCCCTAGCTATACACAAACCGGGTTAAAGAGCTTTTAGATTTGTATGGGAAATTAAATAGTAAAATAAATTTTTAATATGCCATATAATATGGGTTAAAGTTACGAAATGCCGTTAAAACACCTGTCCCACGGGTGAATTGCACGATTGAAGCAAAATTTATACGATCCCACCGTGACATTGTTTCAAAATTAACATTTTTAGTAATGTACATACATCCCGGAATCAAAAAGAAGTCCTAATAAAGTTTAATCGCATGAAAATTACCGAAAATATTCCCTCCGTCATGGTCCTTTTGCCAATCAAGCCTTTTCCACGCTCGATTTAGCCAAATACAATGTTCCACTGATGTTCTGCTTGTGGACATGCTTAAGTTCCATAAGAACAGATACTTTTTTCGTGGAGCAAGCCCAATTCTGACCCTCCGATGCTCGCTGGTGGCATTATCACTATTGTCCCACGCATTTTTTATATTCCGTAGGTAATTCGAAATTACCGCGGTTATTCCGCCGCGTTAGACTTGGAGGGCTTGTACTTGCTGCGGTCGAAACAAAATGATAAAAGTACGGGAAAAAAGTCGATGTCCCCTCCGTCATGGTCAAAATATTGGTGAGAAGTGGAATTTTTTTGATGCATCATCATTGTGGAATGAAGAGTCTGTCAACTTAGTCGATTGTGCACTGTAGCAAGAGTTAGCGATTTGCTTTGTGTGCGTAATGCTCAATTACGTATATTCATGAAATGTCCCCTCCGTCATGATTTTGAGTTATTTTTATTTCTAGCGTTGGAAATTACGAAGTAGTATGCAACTACTATAGCAGATATACTTTATCAATAATATCATGTTTGTAACAAAACCCAACATCGACGTTCCAATATGGCTAATGTGAACCAAATTTCGTGCATGGGGGTTTTTTGGGTCGCTAATCACGAATCCGGGGTCTGATTTACAAAATTCAAAATGGTGGATCCAAGATGGCGTACAAAATTTTCGAAAATCAACCTATTCTTTGGAAATTTGGTGTATGGGGATTTTTGAGGTAGCTGATCATGAATCCGAAGTCGGATTTACAAAATTTAAGATGAAGAATACAAAATGGCGGACAAAATTTTCAATAATCAACCGCCATTCATCTTTGGTCCGCCATCTAAACTTTTCTAAATCCGACCCCAGATTAGTGATCAGCGACCCCAAAAACCCCCATACATCAAATTATCGCATTTTTTCATCGTCGCAAGTTTATTTTTCAACCAATAGTGAATTCCCCTGGTATTTGAATTCACCAAAATATAATATAACCATGAATTTAAAAAGCTTTATGAAAAAGATTTTTTTTGACACAAAAAACAAATTAAAGCTAAAATATAAAATGTAACAATTCCATTAACTTCTGGTTAATAACGATGTCACTATCACAGAAAAAACTAACCAACATAGTCTGAAAGCTTACTTTTACAATATGTTTTGGTTTTTTCTTTATTACTCGTAGATTGTTCTTACTTCAGTTTGGTTAACCAAGAACAAATCAAGGCTTTATGTAAAAGTTTTCATACAGCCTGAGCATATAGGATTCTGATGGTTTTTAAATTAATTTTTTTATAGAATTATTGGTTTCATTATCATATAAAATATTGTATTTTATCAAACTTAATTGAAAGCTTATTTTAGCATTGCTAGTGCATTTTGAATTCCAATGCGAACGCTTCTCACTGTTGTAAAAATGTCTGTGCATTGTCGGAAACAACCCCTAAAAAAATATAAATGAATAGAGTGGTGGGGGCTGCTGCTTGAATTTGCTGTGTTGAGGGTGTTTCAGTAACAGTAACAAACAAAGTAAAGAGAAAATATCAACAGTAAAAATGTTGAGGTAGATAAGGGTAAGAAAAAAATTTGCTAAAACATGCAAACGTCAAAAAAAAAATTCAAATAACAAAAAAATAAAAAAATTACCGTTACCATAACACCAAAAAATACAAGTAAAATTGAAACAAAAATAAACGGCGCTTGCATGTCTGACATTTTCAATGACGTTTGCAAAAAAGAAGAAAAAATTGCATTTCGTTGGTAAACATGCAAGACAGCACGTTGATTGTGCGTTCGTTTATATAAAAAAAAAGTAGCTAAAAATTCTGAGTTTGTCAGATTGTCAGTAACAGTTCAAGAACTGCTATACAATTTTGACAGAAATTTTAAATGTCGTTTAGTCAAAAGTTGACGGTTTTCGTTACATTTACTTCTATGCTAAAGGCTTGTTCTCACTGTCTTGGTAAACCAGACTGAAGTAAGAACAATCTACGAGTAATAAAGATCACAATTACTTTGTTAAATTAAATTATTAAATTACAACATTATTTTCACTTTTTTCACCTTTATGTCACATATTTACATCATATATGTATGTGCGAAAAAAATGCATAATTCCCTTTAGGGACTTTTTTAAATTCAAGGCTGCAGCTAACAATGTTTTTTTTTTGGCTATCTAGTTAATTTATAACTAACTCATACAAATAGAAAACCTTTTTATATGGCAAACTTACACTGTTTGTGCTTATATAGATACAAACTAACCAAATCGCCTTAACCAGACAGGTGTCTTTTGGTTCTCGAGATAAAATACGTTTCAGAATATTATTGATGTACCGAAAGTTAAATAATACGTAGGGCACTACTTATGTTTCGGGAATAGCAAATAATAACAAACATTTCTAATTGAAAATGGCTTTATTGTTTTTCAAAATATTCCCCTTGATGATCAGTACACTTTTGCATTCGTTCAAACCATTTGGCATAGCAGTTTTCCCATTCCTCTTAAAACACCTCCAAAACATGGTTTTTGAACGCTTCAACTGCTTCAGCGCTCGTAAATCGTTGACAACGCAGTTTACCTTTGATATTCGGGAACAAGAAGTCATTGAGTGTCAAATCAAGACTGTACGGAGTCATCAATTCGATGTTTTGACTGCTCAAAAATTTACCTGTTTCACGAGATGTGTGAGAGCTCGCATTGTCATGATGGAGAATGATTCGTTTTCGGGGGTTGGTTTTACGAATTTCTCCGAATACTTCCGGCTAGCAAATGGTCGTGTACCACTCAGAATTGACCGTCCTACGTTGCTCAAGCGGAACAGTGGCCACATGACCCATTTGGCCGAAGAAACAGGCGACCATTTGCTTTGATGTGCTTCTTCCACGAACGACTTTTGTTGGATTTACCTTGTCTTGAAATTCCTACACGGTCGATTGTTGTTTTATTTCCGGCTCATACGCATATATCCATAATTCGTCACCTGTCACGATCTTATACACGTCTTTTGAAGCACTACGGTTGGTCCTTACACCAAACGATGCGAGCCTTTTTTTGAGCGATTGATAAATTATTGGGTTTCCAACGAGAACAAACGTTTTTTACAATACAACTAAGTGTTCATGTAAAATCAAATGTATTGAAGTGGAACTAATGTGAAAGAATGCCTCTATCTCACAATATGCCACATGACTATCTTTCATTATCAGTTCATGCACTGCAACGATGTTTTGTGGCACAACAACCGATTTCGGACGACCTTCACGGAATTCGTCGTCGACCGAACACCGACCACAAATGAATTCACTATACCAACCATATACTGTGGTTTTTGAAGGTGCTTTATCGTCATACAAACAACTGAGTTCATCCACGTCGAAAGTTGTGCAAAATAATAATTATTTTTTGGCCAAATTGACATTAGTGTTGCCAGTTCCCGAAATATAAGTTGTGCCCCTCGTAATTGGTCGCGTTCAGAAGGTGCAGCAAAACTAGCATTTCTGTAAAAATCATGAAACATAAAACAAAAAAACCAAGTCAAAAACTTCTGAACGCACCCACCACGATGCTATCGAAATAAATACTTTGTACAGCATAAAATTATTTGATACATCACTAGTTCGTATGCGTGCTAGTTATATCGAGTCGATGTTAACTGATTTTACTCGTATTTCGCTTGACTCCTTTTGCTTTTTTGCTGCATAAACAGAAAACTAACATGTTTTTTGTTTGTTGTTTTTTAACATTTTATATACAACAGAAATGTTACTATCATGATATTCTTGTCGACATCGAATTCGAAACTATTTTTAAAATGTAATGTATTGCGGTGGTAATAAATAATGTTGGTGTTATATGGCATTCTACAGGATGCAGGAAAATAGTAACATCAGTATGAGCTTGAATTGCAACGGCAACTTATGCCGTAAAGGGGTCGAATGTATAATTAAAAGTTACTTTGGTTTTGTATCGTAATGTAATGTACGTTGGTATGTAAATTTATCTGCTTACATATGAAACGTTTAAAAGTTGCCATTGGGGACCATTTTGTTGCACACACGTCGTTTGTAGGTATGTACAACATATCCCAAAATGCAATGTCATGATTAATTGAGAATAGTTAATTGCTTTGGAGTTCAGCCCCGCTATCAGTTTATTGATATCAATTTGATTTGTAATGTTTTTCTAAATTGCAATTGAGGGGGTTAGAAGCAAAGGGGTACAAGTGACAAAAAGTAAATTTTGAGTAAAATAGAGTTAAAGTTAACGTTGCTTCATAAATTCCAGAGTGAGCTAAAAAATAAAATACTGCGCGTTAAATAACATTAAAAGTATGCTCCATCTAATGTTTTTTTAAAATTTTTTCTATGAGTCACCTTTTAAAAGTTATAAGTATTTCAGTGAAACCTACACCATTTTACTCAAATTTTTTTTTTTTGTAGTAAAAATAGGGTAAAGTTAGCACCGTTTAGTAACTAACATAGCAAAAGAAAAAACTAAGTGCCATAACTTTAAGGATCCTTAAAAAGTTCTCTGTTAAAGGTATTTCTTAAAATTTTTATAGAGGTCCGCTTTTAAAAGTTATTAGTATTTTACTGAAGTATTACCGCACTCGTCACTTTTCATTTCAAAACGAAAATATTTTATTCAATATTTTAAACTCGTTTAGAAGCAAAGGGGTACAAGTGCGGTAGACTTTCACTAAAGTACTAATAACTTTTAAAAACGGACCTCTAGAAAATTTTTAAAAAATACCTTAAAATGGGAATTTTTCAAGGATTTTTGAAATTGAATTATTTATTTTTTTCTTAACCTATGTTAGATGTTACGCTGTGCTAACTTTGATTCTGATTTACTAGAAAAAATTTTTTTTCAATTTTGTTTTAAAGCAAAACTATAATTTTGTGAACTGGCTTACCTTAATGGTGCTTTATAGAGGTGTAGGAACTCAAAAGTTAAGATAATATTTGTTTCATAAATAAAGCAAAGCTCCCACTACCTATTCTCATGCTTAATTAAATTTTTCGTGATTTGTCACTTGTACCCCTTTGCTTCTAACCCCCTCAATTCTACTTTGTCCTTTATGGCTTTTCCTTTTATCCTCTCTCGGTAGTTTTTTTTTATTTATCTTTCTGTTATAGCAATGTATGCTACCATCTTATCTCATGAGATATCTTACGCTTACAATTTTATCAAGAGATTTTCCTTTCAAAATATTTATCTCATGAGAACTTTATTGCATGCAAATTTTATGACATGAGATTTATATTCACCCCTATTACCAATTGTCGTTTCTATTTCGTTTCTGAGGCGTTTTAGTTTTTATTGTTGTCTCGTTTCTAAATTTGGAGTCCGGCAATATATTGGATCAATGAGGAGTATTTATAGAGGGAATAGGAAAACGAAGCAATCACACTAACCATCGTTTTCCGCACCCCTCGATAACCACCCCTTGTCGTTCCAAAACATTTCAATATTTTTCAATAAATAGGAACGACGAGGACATTTTAACGAGGGGTTAGAAAAACGAAGCAATCAAACGTATACTTCGTGTTCCGTATCCCTCGATAAACACTCCTCGTCGTTTCAATATATTTGCAGACTCCAAATTTAGAAACGAGGCGACGATAAAAAATATAACGCCTCAGAAACGAAATAGAAACGACAATTGGGAATAGGGGTGATTGTATTATATATTTATTTCACGACAATTTAATCGCTGATATAAGAAACTTATCGCGTGACAATTTTATCTCATGTGATTTTCCTTCAAAACATTTATCTAATGAGAATTAAATTGCAAAAGATTTATTTGGAAACATTTCTCTCATGAAAACTTTATCGAGTGTAGTTTTAATATTGCATTAGATTTTTATATCACGGTATTTTATTGCGTGACAATTTTATATCATGTGATTTTCCTATTATAACACTTATTATTTTTTTATAAAATATGCGATATATTATTATTATTATTTAAGATTTCTATCGTATTACGCTTTTATTTCATGAGATTTTCCTTTCAAAACACTTAACACTTAAAGGAGAATTACATTGCATTATATGCTGTGCAATTTTAATAATTTTCTGTTAAAGAGAAAAATGCTATGATCTTATCTCATGAGATATCTAACGCATGACGATTTAATTTCAAAATATTTTCTTCATGAAAACTTGATTTTATCCAATTTTAATGTCATGAGATTTCTATTGTGCTATATTTTTATTTCACGATATATACATAAGTCGCTGATAAAAGGTATTTATCGCAAACGATTTTATCTCATGAGATTAAACTTTAAAAACACTTATTTCTCCTGAGATTTCCATTTTAGTCGAATGATGATATGATATGAGAAATCTATCACAAGACGAGTTTATCTTATGAGAGTTTCTTTTGATAACACTTATTCATGAGACCTACATCACAATTTTGCTGATTTTTCGAGTAAGATTATGAAATTGCAAGAAAATGATCAAGTAAAAAGCAAAAGTGAATTCTGCAGGGGTTATTTCTGTTATGTACAACTTTTTTTGAAAATTTTTTATATATTGTCATGTGATTTTAAGGTTTCTGCGACTGATAGACGGCCACCACAACCATTGCAGACATGTAAAAAAGTACTCGAATTTGCAAGGAAGCTACCCCTCATTACTGTAATGCCTTGTCCTCAATACCACTAAGTAGGTTTTTTTTTTTTCTGACAAAATCACAACATTATTCGTTCTTTTTTCACTTATACCTGTGAATAATTTGTTTTTCTAATCTTTATTTGAAATCAATTACAAATCGAAAAGCTTTTTTTATGGCAAACTAAATTGGTTTATGCGTAACCAAGCAATAACTATGAAATCGTTTTAACCAAGCTCACAAAGTGTCACACTTATTTGGTTAGCAACTGCTTTATGGACATTCATTTAATTTATCATTTGTTGCTTACTTCATAAAAAAATAAAAATACAAAATTGACACCCTCTTAATGATAAATTCTTTGATGTTAAACATTTTTTCGTTTTTTCTGTCGTTTTTTGCAAATATTAAAGATTTTTCTTTTAAAAAACTAGGCGAAACGAACATTTGTATGTATGTATAAGTGTATTGCTTTTTTTCTTATTTATTATCTGCAGTTAGAACATATGTTAATTTATATTTTATAATTGCTATATTCTTTTCACCTAAAAACCTACAAACATAGAGAGACAACCGCTTGAATGTTTTATGTGCGATATTTTCTATTTTTTTTTTTTTTTTGCACACATGTTTATCTCAAAAATAAAATAAGCAAAGCAAAAAATAAAAACAAAATAAAAAATTCAATGCCAAACCAGCGGCACACGATGACATACGAACATTTAAAATTCTAGTTCCCAAGTATCTAGCAAGCAAATAAAAGTTTGGAACAGCTAAAAAAAAAAACAATAAAAATTTGTTACGCAATCGTGTTTCAGCAGCAGCACACGAAATGTGAAATGTTTGACGGATCGTTCCTTTTGTACGTATTCTGATAACAAATTACAAAAAAAAAAAAATTAAAAAATACAATCAAATATAATAAAAACGATAAAGTATCGTTCTAATTTGAAATCTTAAAGTTTACTACTTTATTTATCACAAATATAAATGATATACATACATACATAGAGGAATTAATAAAAATGCATATTTCTTATATAATATGTACTAGCATTTCCCGGTATGCGTCGCTACACCCTGTCTTACGAAGGGGGCTTAGCATCACCAAAGGATGTAAATTGTCACTATGCAATTTATATATGTGTGCAGCAAATCTCATCTATGTATATGTGTTAAATAAGTAGTTTAGGAGTTATGACGGCATTTTTTTAAGGGCGTTGCACCTCCAATTTTTCCATTGAACATTATTTTACCTGGTACTCTTAATACATATACCAAATCTCATCCATGTCCGTTAAATATTTTCAGAGATATGATGAATTAATTTCTTTTAGGGCGTGGCGTCGCCCACTTTTTCACTGAAAATTACACAGGCTTACAAAAAAAAAAAAAATGTCATGGCGTTTTGATCAGACTATGTGTTTCCTAGGGACTTTGATGTCCTGAATCCGAATCCAGGATCCGTTTTTTTCCAGAACGTCTGAGAAAAAAGATTTCAAGGTCATATGGAGGTCAAAATAGTTATGTGTCGTTTAGTGATAAATTCGCTAAGATTCTGAAACTAATTTTTTTTCATTGAATTCTTAGCCCCTAAAAAGAATATGTGATCAAAAACGGTCTTTCGGACCTAGTTTCGGAGATATAGCCATCGGCAGAACCGGATATATCTTCCATGAAAACCACTATAAGTTGGGAACCACTGGATGGATTTGAAAAATATTGATGTCATATGAAAGGTATTTTGTTGTTGTTGTTGTTGCTGCTTATGTTGTTGATGTATTTATGCTGTAATTGAAAAATTTCTCAAAATTTCAAAAAAGGTCATATATCCAAAACTATGAATCCAATTTCATAGGTTGTCGAAATACCTTTCATATGACACCAATATTTTTAAAATCCATCCAGGGGTTCCCAACTTATAGCGGTTTTCATAGAAGATATATCCGGATCTTCCGATGGTTATATCTCCGAAACTAGGTCCGAGATACCTTTTATGATCACATATTCTTTTTAAGGATTAAGAATTCAATGATAAAAAATTAGTTTCAGAATTATCACTAAACTACACACGAACCCCATTTCGACCGACCTCCATATGACCTTGAAATCTTTTTTCCCAGACGTTCTGGAAAAAAACGGACCCCGGATTCGGATTCAGGACATCAAAGTCCCTAGGAAACACATAGTCTGATCAAAACGCCATGACATTTTTTTTTTTGTAAACCTGTGTTATTTGTCCTAATGCATTTTATAGATGTACCAAGTTTCAATAATCTGCGACAAATAGTTTCAAAAATATTACGCACTAATTTTTAATGGGCGTGACACCACCCATTTTTTTAGCCTATAACCTAGCTTCTAATGCTAGGATTTCGTGAAAATTTCATTTAAATCGGTCGATTAGTTTCCGAGTCCATAAGTAACAAACAAAATCTTAATTTTATATAGTAGATTATGTACATTCATGCAGCGATTTAGCCGTTACAGCGTTTTTTCATTAAGGTGCGTGGCACCGGCTATTTGTTGAAATAATGGCTATTTTATCGTTTCTTAGTGTTAACCCTATCTCCATATCAAATTTCATAAAAACCGATGCAGCGGTTATGTTGTGAAATCGTATTTTCTATGATGGGGCGTGACACCGCCCACTTAGAAACATAAAGGTCATATTATCATTTCTTATTGTTAGCCTTATCTCCATACCAAATTTCATAAAAATCGATGCAGCGGCTTAGCCGTGAGAAGGTTTTTTCCATTTACGGGCGTGGCACCGCCCACTTAAAAAAAAAGTAAAATCTTGTGCACTGCACAACCTTTTTTTAAAAAAAAAAACTGAACTGACTGAACTGATTTCGTTTGCCTATTTATAAAATAGAGGGTACCCCCACACCCCCGTCGAAACCACTTAATTCTATTTCATGAGATCAGGGGACATATTTTAACTGTTCTGCACACTAAAAATTGCATTTTGAATTTTTGTATATTCAATAAGCAACAATTTTTCTGCCCTCGATCTAAAAATTTTGTGCTCAGTGCACAGCACTATAATAAGCGCCAACTTTAATAGCAGGCGAAGTTCTGGTTTCAAAATACATTAAAAAAAAGACAAAAAAGTTTTCGTGCCCATTCAAAAAAAGTCAGAACTCGGCGAAACAAGTCAGAATTTTAAATTGCGACTTATTTTAGAATCTTATGCAATAATGTTACTTTATAATGTATTTTGTTTGATTCAAATATCTTCTGTACTTTTCTTTGTTTTGATCATAATCTGAATCGATACGTGACAATATGAACGTGACATTTTTTCCGCCATACAAATTTTAAATTGAAAATCTTTCAAAAAACCAGGATTTCCCAGTGAATATTGGATCACCTTATCTTGTTAAGTTGAGGAGGCAACACCAATTTTTTCAAAGGATGTCATTTGTCCCTATCCATTTTACATGTGTACCAAATCTCATGAATTATGAATTTCCTTTTTTTGGGGCGTGGCATCGCCCATTTTTCGAGGGAACATTATTTGTCCTGGCGCTCTGTATACATGGGCACGGCCACGTAAGACGAAGCTAAACAACTTTTTTTGTTTCTTTAAATCTCCCACTCATTTGCCCATATTTCATAAGTTTACATCTAATGCTGTCCAAAAATACCATTTTCAAGTATATAGGTTGATTTAAGGGGTGCTTTTTTCATAAAAACTTACTCTTGCTTCTGAAAAGAAAAAAAAATGCCAAAAAAACAAGTCCCGAAAAAAAGGTAAAAATTTGCTTTACTTTTATTGTATCAATGCAATTTTGATTTCCGCAGAAAGAAAATGTTTGAGATTAAGGATTAACATTGATATTTTGAAGGAAAACCGGTTGGTTATGCATATTTGATGGCGATGAATTCAACCGCAATAAAAAACGTAACGTTCCCAACGAAATATTTTAAGAAGTTTCTTGTAGCGGAAGTTAGTGGGTAAAATATTTAAATGCAATCACCCTTTTCGAGTATTTTCAGTCTTATTTCTGAATCCATTTTAAAATTGCTTAAATAAAGTATCTACCATGGTGAACATAGCCACTAAATATGTGTAACGTTCCCAACATTTTTTAATCAAAAGTCATAAGTTATATTTTTCTACTAAAATTTCTTCTGAATCCACGCGATGTGCTGTGTTGAAAGGGATAGAAATTCCTTACAATAATTTAAATCAATTAATAAGAACTGTTGGATTGAAGAGGAAATTATGGACATAAATCACGTTAACTGCTATTTTGAGATCTATCCAAGAGCATAGGATATCACAAATATTTCGTTCTTGAAGCTTCCGAAACAACCTAGTAATATTCTTGTTACATGTACCAAATTTCATGCATCTAGCTTAATCCGTTCGGCCACCTGTCAGGGCTCAACATAAAAATCTGAAAAAAACAGAAAAAAATTTATTTTCGATTTATTTTTTTTGTTGAACCCTGACTGGCGGCCATACGAATTTAGCTAGATGCATGAAATTTGGTACAGATAACGCCAATACTACTAAGCTGCCTGAGACTAAAATTGGACGTGATCGGTTAATCTCCACGCCTACTTCCCATACAACGTTTTAACTAGCATATATTGGAGGTAGGCGTGAACATTAACCGATCACGCTCAATTTTAATCCTGATCAGAAAATGGCTCTTAGTATTATCTGTACCAAGTTTCATGTAGATAGCTTTATCCTTTTGGGAGAAATCGTAATTTCAAAAAAAAATATGTATCGAGGTCTTGGAGCTAACAATTTGTAATGTAGTGTAAATGGGAACCTTCCAAGGAATGAAATATTCACATATTTTCATCTTTATGGATGTTTGGACCATTTGGCTGTATTTGCCCTCAATTTATTTATGGAAATTCGTACGCATAACGTTCCCAACGCTTTTGCGTGACGAAACCAACGTTGCTTTAACGTCTATAAATCCACCAAAAATAATTTTTTCTGCACAATTTTAAGTTCAACCATAACTTTGATCCTTTACCTTCAAATTATGGAAGATGTTCGGGAAAATACATTACTAGATTCGCAGACTTTTTAGAAAATGTGCACTGACCTCAAAAATTGTTGAAAAAAAAAATAACGTTCCCAACGGCACTTAAACTCTTATAACTTCTAAGCCATAACTGATAGACAAAAACTTTGTTCCTACGAAATATTGGCCTTAGGGAGCCTTATTACATGCACTTAAGATATTATGATGTTTGATTATTTTTCAAAAAGATATGGGCAAAAATGTGCGTGCGAACGTAACGTTCCCAACGGTGGCCGTGCCCACATGTATTAAATTTCATACATGTGCGATAAATATTTTTGGAGATAAAATGAAGTTATTTTTGTGGGGGGCGTGATACCCCCATTTTTCCCAGTACACGTTATTTGTTTTGGTGCTTTTTACATACAGAAGTACCAAATCTCATCCATGTACGCTAAATAGTTTCAGAGATATGATGATCTAAATTTTTGGTTCACGATGATGGACCTTTTGGCAGAAATGCCGATACATACCTTAACAAAAAATAAACCAGAAAAAAAATTTATTTTTCAAAAATTACTACAAAATCTATATTATTGCTACTTTAATTTTACTTTAATTTTGATAAAATCATAATCATATAACTTTTAAAGCGCTGTTATATTTTTTTTTTTTTTTTTTTGAAATCGCTCTTAAATTTATTCGATCAGACCTAACGTTCTCAAAATATTTTCTTATACATGAAGCACTAACCTTAAAATAATCTAAAATTCCAATTGTCTTCAAGGAAAATGAAATAATACGTGCGCGTACAAGAATCGATGTAATGAGCATTTTTCTGAACCTGTCTTTTTAAGCTCAAAAACACAAAAATCCCAACATTTTTGTGGCATAGCTAATAGATCAAAAAACAGGCTCGTTCGTTCTCATGTAGAATCTGTCACAAGTATATGTGACCTAGTCAGTCTATGAAAAATGGGCTTACGTGAGAAAAAAAAAAAATTTGTGAAAAAAACTTTTAAAGGTGAATTTCTGCGAATCGGCAAAAAATTGGAAAATTTTTTTTTTGACACGTAAGCACCCTTTTCATAGACCAGGTCACATATGTAAAATTTGTCATATGTTGTATAAAAATTATAAAGCTTTATCTTTCAAATGGTGAAAAAAAGGTTAATATATCGTAATATTTGCAAAAGTTAAAGCAATTTAAAAGTTATTTCCTATTGAATTGAGTAAAATTAAACAATCAATACCAACCATTACATGGCAGATAATTTTGAAATGTCTCTTAACTTTTGAAAATATTACTATAAATTAACCATTTTTTCAACATTTTAAAGATAAAATTTTCTTTTAGAAAAATGTGACATACATGCCTTACAAAAATGCCAAAAATTGTTATATGTTTTGCTTACATGATTATTCATTTAAACACCTCTTAGTTTCTGCTTCGAAAGATTTTTCCACTTTGACCGATTAAACCATTTCTAATGGTGCTGCTTTCGTCATCGTTCCCACGTGCTTACACAGACTGCTGATTTCAATTTCTATCTCTATTTTTCTTTAAGTCAATTTACTCAACAAAATTTTGTTTACAATTTTTTTTTTATTTTGTTTTGCTAATTTTTTGCCGGTTCGGTTTTTTTTTTATTCATTTTCGTTTGCAAATTTTTTATTATCTTGTCGTCATCATTTATTGTTTAGAGTTTTGGTTGTTGTAGTCAATATACATATATTATGTGCTTATGTACGTAGTACGAAAAGCTTTACGCATCAAGCAGTTACTCACTAACGCACGCACTTTACAGCTAAAAAAGTCGATCAATGTCAACGAACTTTCACAATGGCAAAACGAGGGAGCTTTTTTTACTCTTCTTTATGTACGGATGGGTATCCCATGATTTTTTGCAAAAAAACTTGCGAAATTACTTTTGCTTTGTTGATGTTAATTTAGTAAAAATTTGGCTTGAACGTTCAATGAACCTACAATGGCAATGGAAATTATATATTGTTTACTCTTACGCTGCAGTGTCTTTTCCATTTCAGGAGAATAAAAGAGAAATTTGAAGAAGAGAAAGAAACCACATTGATAAAGCTTATTTTGATAGTGAAATAGAGTTTTATTTAGGATACTTTAGCTGATAATGGATGATTTGATATATTTTTTTTATTAAAAAGAATTTAGGACTAATATTTGATAATTTTTTTTTCTTTGTAGAAATGGCGGAAGGCAATGGCGAACTGGTGGATGACATCAATCAAAAATCAGAAGACCGCGGCGATGGTGAAAGAACAGAAGATTATCCGAAACTCTTGGAATATGGCTTGGATAAGAAAGTAAGCTTTAAAATATTTTTTATGCATACTAGCTATTACCCGGTGAGAGTTGCCTCACCTTTGTCCCGGTTCACAGTGTGAGATTTTGCCAATCTAGGGCGTCAAAATGAAAAAAAAAAAAAAAACAATGTGCTTGAAAATCGATCATATTTTGTAATTTTTTAGAGAAGACCCCAATTGTTACGAAAATAAGCATAAAAGAGAATACAAGTAATTTCATTGGCATGATAACAGCTATCAAACACGTAGTATTGAATAGCATGCAAAAACAAATTTTCAAGCTTGCATCGATAACAAACTTTGAGCGATCAAATTGAAGTTGTGCGTGTTTGTTTTTTGGCAAAAAGTTTTTTGCATCAAAGATCAATACTTTCACTAAAAATTTTTGCTTTACACAACCCTTACATTTGCACTTAAGTATTTTAATCATATTATTTTATAATCAGCTAAAAGGCAAGACAAATTTCAAAAATCTTGAATGTTTCATAGACTATAACTTACAAGTTGGGCGTGGTTAGGCTATGACAAAGCATACAGAATGAGCATACATACTCATAGAATAGACTTAAAAAATAAAATCTTGCCCGTTTTTTGCCCAAAGACTACTTTTTTTACAATGACTAAAGTGTTATAATGAACAATTGCACTGAAATCATGAAAAAAAAAAAAAAAAAATATGTTATCTTTTTTAATCACTCCCATTTTTTGACAGTAGTATTCAGTTATCACTGAAATGGTAAATGAAAATTTTCAAGTTGATATCTGCATTACAACCAATTTTTTTAAATTTTTTTTTTACAAAAAAGAAGGCACATTTGTATGGGAGGTGCAAGTAGATTTTGTCCGATTTTTTTCATCTCTGAACCAAACCTCCGCACAAAGAATTAAAGCACATATACAAAATTTCAACTCGATATCTTTGAAACTGCGGCTATAATTGGATTTTGACGTCCTAGATTGGCAAAATCTCACACTGTGCGGTGCCTTACTAAACCTTATTTATTTGCGTCGAATAGTTTCGTGGTTATGATTAAAGCAGCCAGTAATTATAGCCTAAACCCAGGGTGTATTCACTTTGTCCTTACATTTGTAACACAGAGGAGGCGTGGCAGGTGTAGAAAGGTGCATATATATATATTCTTGATCAGCCTCATCAGCCGATATAGTCATGGCTGGCTGTGCGTGGAAATATTTTTCACGAGAAAACTAACCAAGATTATTCGATGAAATTCGGTACATTGGCTTCGTCGTAATAGTTAGTTCGTGGGATTGAAAATGAGCGAAATCGGTCAACGGACACGCCTACCGCCCTTACAAAAAAATATTCATAACGCAATAATAACTGCATTGTTTGCAATAACGTAAGCAAAATACGCATAATTACTAGAGATAGTAAACACAAGCTCAGATCAAAAACTATGCGAATCAGGAGTAGAGGGAGTGGTACCTCCCATATAAGCAAAAGTTTTAAAATGTTTAGAGATACCCAACGAAATTTTATTCAGAACAGTAAATGCAAGTTCTACGCAAAAACTAAGTGAACTCAGATAAGAGGGCGTGGCACCTTCCATAAAAGCAAAAGTTTCGAAAAGCTCTATTGAAAGCGTCGTTTTAGATAACCGAACCAAATTTCACCCAAACACTAAGAACATTAATAGGCGAAGTCGGACAAGAGGGCATGGCACCTCCCATATAATCAAAAGTTTAAAAACGCTATACTAAAAGCGTTCTTTGATAACCCAACCAAATTTCACGCAAACACTCAAAACAGCATAACAAACAATTAAAAAAAAAAAATTATGTAAGTTATGTTATCATAGAGGGAGGGGGATTTCCAAGATTTGCTTACATCCGGAGGAGGAGGTCCAAAATCATTGAAAATCTACTTACGTAATGCTTAAATGGTCTCTTAGAACTGTTTCAGAGATATGTCAAACTTTTTTTTTGGTAACGTGGCACCGCTCTTTTTTCCGAAAAATTGTTATTTGGCAAAGTGCCTTTTAAATATGTGCCAAATTTTTTTCCTATGCATCAAGTAGTTTTTGAGATATGTCGAACTTTGTTTTTAGGGGCGTGGCACCGTCCATTTTTCTAATAAAATATTTGAAATTTCATTCCTATTCGTCAAACAGTTTCTGAGATATGTCGAATTTTGTTTTTTATGGGTATTATTTGGCTGAGTAACCTTAACCCTTTATCATGATAATTAATTCTTTTCTTTGCTTTTTTTTTTCATTTCATGTGTTCCCTAGGTTGCCGGAAAATTAGACGATATTTATAAAACAGGAAAATTAGCGCATGTGGAGCTAGATGAGCGTGCTCTTGATGCTCTCAAAGAGTTTCCGGTTGATGGTGCCTTGAATGTATTAAGTCAGTTTCTAGAATCGAATCTGGAACATGTATCGAATAAGTCTGCATATTTGTGTGGTGTTATGAAAACCTACAGGCAAAAAAGTCGCGCCAGTCAACAAGGTGTGCCAACACCAGCGACAACAGTACAAGTCAAAGGACCAGACGAAGAAAAGATAAAGAAAATTCTAGAGCGAACTGGCTACACATTAGATGTCACAACTGGTAAGGAATGCATAAAATTTATTGGGAAACTATTGCTCAAATAGTGTCAAAAAAATAATTCTATATTCTAACTATAATATTTTAATATAATAGGCCAACGAAAGTACGGTGGACCGCCACCAAATTGGGACGGTCCAACGCCGGGCAATGGTTGCGAAGTTTTCTGCGGGAAAATTCCAAAAGATATGTTCGAGGATGAGCTAATACCATTGTTCGAGAACTGCGGACCCATATGGGACCTGAGGCTTATGATGGACCCAATGACAGGAACAAATCGTGGCTATGCATTTGTAACATTTACGACGCGTGATGCAGCAGTTAATGCTGTGCGACAGGTATCTTACACGATCTAAAACTAAATTTTAAAAACTTAAATTAATTAAAAATTAATAGTTAACAAAACTATATAAAATATTTTTAAGAAAACATCTTTTTTTTTTTTTTTGTACGATGCAAGTAGCATATTTTTTAAATTCTAAATTTTCAAAATTTTCAAAAAGCAGCTGCAAAATTACAAACAAAAACTAATCGAACCGAACCGAACGATTGATTTGTGCTCCCTTCCTCCTAAAGGAGCTAAAAACAAGCTTCTAAGAATAGTAAAAAAACAACCTTGTTTTATGTATGAAAATTTAGTATTTGTAGTTTTATTTTACTTTTTCTCTTACTATCTCGAACTTAATTTCTACTTAAAATAATTTCTTGCATTGCATGGCGCAGTTTTATTTCAATTCTTTTATTTAGACTATCTTTAAGTTTTCTATTGACTTTTTAAATATTGTTACACAAAAAAAGGTAGTTCTATGCCTTTTGGTCTTATATGCTAGTTTAAAAAAAAACTTTATTGTTTAAGAGATTTTATTTGCTGCTTAAACAACCAATAAAATTATGTTTTATTCTGTAAGCGAAAAAAAAATCGTTCAATGCGATTTGAAAAGAAGTCTCTTTGCAAACAAAACAAAAAGTATGTAATTAATTAAACCCCTGTTGGATGTAGAACTACAACCACCTTCCCTACTTTGTATTTTCCCCTTTCTGTATTTTTTTTAATTTATATTAAGTTTTTTATTTTATTTAGATTTAGTCATAGTTTTTGAAAGCACACTTTTAGGCAGTTTGTTATAAACCATCAGTGAAGTTCTTATAGTTTTCAAGTCTATGCTGTTTTTCTCCTCTTTGCAAGTCTATCATTATCTGCGTGCTTTTTCTCCCGCCTTTGGGCGCTCTTGTGTAGTTTAAATTTTCTTTGTACGATTTTCTATCGATAAATCTTGGGGCTGCTGAAAACTGCGTATTATTATTTTAAAAATTTAACGGTTTATTTGAATAAATAATTGAGAAGATGTGACCCTACACGAAATTAATGACTTCAATATATGAGATAGAGAGCATTTCAAGTTTTTTTTTTTCATATGGTGCTTTATTTTCTAATTAAGCACTAATTTACTACATAACTAAGTTTTTTTTTATTTTAATTATATCTTAAAATAAAGACCCGGTGGCGAATGTTACGATGTTTCATCGATGATAAATTGTGACAATATTAAATAATTTGTTCGACTTGACTTCATGCATGAACTATCCGAACAAATGTCTCAAAAATCACTGATGACTTACGCTGATAATATCATATCATACATTAGGCATCAGTATAATTCACTTATGAATAATTACCCAATGCGTACACTTCCGAGTGGCTCGCAGAAGAAAATGTCATCGAGTTGTCATTAATGAATATATCACTAATTCAAAACATTTCGAAAGTTCAGAGTGCTAACTTCCTGACATTCTCATTATGATTTATCGATGACAAAATCGTTTTGAAAACACTTCATTTAGATTGCGAAATTTTCGTGTTATCGTCATGATGATTCATCGATGACAATATCATAATAAATAATATTGCTCAAAAACGCCACCAGGAATATAGTTACGTGCTTAAAAATTACGCTATTTAAAATGCATCCATTTATTTTGATTAAGGATGGCTTCTATCACATGTCGTCTGAATGTCATTGAAATCGGTAGTTTAAGCTTTTTTCTCAATACGTTTACAAGTTGATAAAACACATTTATGTATAAAATAAAAATGTCTGGTTTTATTTTTATACAACGAGCATGTAATATTTTTTTTTTTTTTTCTACTAAAATTTAACTAAAATAACAGAAAATATTTCCACTTCTTACTTTTACTAACACAACAAAACACTACAAAAACGTCTAAAGTATCAAGTTTCGATAATGAAATTAATCAACCAATGTGATTGGCCCTCAAAATTTTGTAGGTAAATTTTTGACTCTTACCCTAAAAGTTTTTTTTTTTTTTAATTTTTCGTTAAATATTTATGAATTACAATTTGTTCCTTCTTTTAAACCCTTTTTCCTTCAACATTTTCATTTTACCTACCCCAAACAAAAAAACCAAAATCATCGTTCATTTCAAAATTTTTTTTTATCATATTTATTTTTAGTTTAAAAATTTTTTATTATTTTAAATTATGCATTTGTATTTGTTCATTCAGTTATTTATTTTTATTATTTTAATTTAATTTGTTTTATTTGTGCCTTAAACCATTACAACAACAAACATTCGACCTTCCCAATTTCAACAGCTCGATAACCACGAAATAAAACCCGGCAAGTGTCTGAAAATAAACATAAGTGTACCGAACCTGCGCCTATTTGTAGGCAACATACCCAAGTCCAAAGGCAAAGAGGAGATTTTAGACGAATTTGGTAAATTAACAGGTAAATTAAATAATTTTTTTTTATGAAATTTCTTTTTAAAATTTATAAAGTGAAATATATTTTTAAAGGGCTAAGTAAATAATAACAAACGCCTAAAGAAATATATTTCACCAAAACTTAAATTAAAAACGCATTGCAAGTTTTATGCTAAAGGGTCGATTTATTGCTAAAAAGTCGATTTTTCTCGTTAGAAGAAAAAATCTCCATTTAAATTTTATTTTTTTTAATGTTTTTGTATAAAAAAGCACTCAGATCTTTTCAAAGTAAGGGTGTCAGCGTAAAACAAAAGTGAGCCAGTTTCGGCTCGCCTACAACAGCAACAATATTTCAAAAATTTACAAATTTCTGGGAACTAAAACAATCACATAAAAATATTTTTTTTTTGCTCGTCTACAACAATAGTACAACAATCACAAAAAATTGTTTTTTGTTGGTTTTTGGTTGATCGAAATATTATATTTTGTGTAGACGATCCAAAAAAAAAAAATTTGCAAAATATTGAAATGTTGTAGTTGTAGACGGGCCAAAATTCTGCGCTTGGTTCAGTGATTTTGAAACGCTTACACCCTTGTTTCAAAGTATGTCGCCTTATTGAAGCTTGACGAGACAAACTGAAAGATGTAAACTGAACAAAACATGAAGTTGTTGGATTATAGAAAGTGTTTAACAATTTTTCATGGAAAATAAATGATCCATTTTAACTTAAAAAAAAAAAAAAAAATAACAAGTCACTTGCTTCTTTTGGTATAGTTAATTGGTTTTAAAAACTTGGAAAGCGTTTTTATTTTATTAAAAAAAAGTCAAAAACTGACGAAAATCCAATTGGCAACAAAATACAATTATCGAATTGGCTACAACAATTGGCTGACTATTAAATTGGTTTAAAATAAAGCAGTTTATAGGTTTAGAAGCTCCTTCCCTTGCATTTAATGTATCTCCTAAAACCCTTTTAAACCCAGTGCTATTGCAAATCAAATGATGGAATAATAATATAATCAGCCCTGTTCCGTAATCCGTGTGGTTTCAATTACTTTTCATTTCGGAAGCTTTTTGATGAAAATGGTGAGTCACATGATAAAAATTATTAGAATCCTTTATGTAGAAAACTACAGGTTCTACAAATAATTTTAATTTGTATTTACGAAAAGGTAACCGTTTAGGAACTATTCGATAAAATTTAATTTCTCGAACAATTACTTTTTCATTAACGCAAATCAATATTATTTGTAGAACCTGCAATTCTCCACAAAAGAGATTCTAATACTTTTTAACGTTCCACTTACTGTTTTCATCAAAAAGCCTCCTAAATGAAAAGTAATTGAAATCACACGGATTTCGGAACAGGGATGAATGTGTACATATGTTGGTCGCGTTCAGAAAATGCAACGTTCAGTTTAGCGTTACCACCATCTTACAACAAACAAAGCGAAATGTCTGGTATTCCAATCTATATACTTTACAATTAACATACATAGATTTCATAATTATTCAAATAGTTTTACGGAGTGTTCAGAAGGTAAAAATTTTATTGGCGTTATGCTGCAACTTCTGAACGCGACCACTGAAGCGTAGTGGTGGTATAAAAGAACAGTTTATTATTTTTTTTAAATATGTTGAGAGTTTTTCCGCAAACATTTGTATGTTTTCTTTTTTTTTATAATTTTAATCAAAACTATTTTTTCCATTCCATAAATTCCATTACAATAAATAATTTTTTTTTTTTTGTTAAACTGTCATTCATCCAATCCAATCTACATTCATTGCTTATTATGGTAACACAAAGGCACCGTTTTAATTTTTTTGTACAAAATTTTAATATAATTCCTTAGATTAACACTACAGAGACTTTCTTTTCAAATGCAAATCATTTTTTCATACTCGTATGTTGCAATTTTTTTTTTTTTTAATATTAATTAATTTTTGTAAAGCTCTTGCTTGAGTTGCCAAACTTAACACTTTTTTTCTCAAAACGTAACTCAATGCAATTTTCATTTATTTCAAATATTGTTGTGTGTATGCCAAAACTTATTTTGAGACAATCATCTTTATATCTACATATCTGTTTATATTGCGATTCGTCTAGTTACGTTTTAAGCCTAAAGGTATGCAATGATATTTTGGTCGAAAGCTAAATGTTTTGTTAGAGCTTCATGTATACAGTGTACGTAAAAAGCACTGATAAGCACTGATAAGCACTAGCTAATTTTCAAAAGACCGAAAAAGCAAAACACTGTCCACATACTGTTTTAGGCTTAAATATTCGAGACGAATATGTAATACATAAAGATGGGGTTATGCTTGAAATCTGACGATTATAACTAAATGTTCGTCCGGTTTTCTTTGCAAATCTTTAATTTGTTTTATTACTTTAACAATTAAGTTCTATTTGGCATAGACCCGACAATATCTTAAAAATTTTAAATACTAAGGTTTCATTTGTAATTCTTCAAAATCATGCTCAAAATCTCCAGTCATTAACTAAGCGTACAAGAATATTATAGTCTATTATTAAATAAATTTTGCATCAACACTTTATCAAGGTTTTAAATTATTAGATTTTTTTTTTTTCATCACAAAATTAATTCTTAGAAATTTGAAAAGAACAAACGAAGAGAATAATTCTGGTAATGATGCAAAATAAACTTTTTTTTTTTTGCATAAAAGTTTGTTAAAACTTCGATCATAAAAAGTTTTACTTGAAAAGATTTTTTCAAACTTGTATTTCATATAAGTTTTTTAAAATAGTTTTTTTGGAGAAACTTTTATAAAAAACCTTTTTACAAAAGTTTTCTTTGTATAAACTTTTATAAAAAACTTATTTTTAAAGATATTTTTGAAAAGCTTTCTTCAACTATTATTTTTAAGATTTTTGAAAAAAGATCCAGTGTATCTATAGAGCTTGACATTAAAATGTGACCGTTTTGGGCACATTTTTAGGGAAAAAATTTATTGCACCAATTGATGATGAAAGGTGTAGAATATATATATGACATGACCAGAGGTGTGTTCGACCCCTCTTAGAAAATATATTTTCGACCTTTTCTCATCGATAGGTACAATAAAATTTTTGTTCAAAAATGGGCCCAAAACGGTCACATTTTATCTAGAGATAAATTTGCAATTTCTTATACTTCAGTCAATGGGTGTTTTTTCGAGGTATTTCTTTTTTTTTTATAAATATGCTTTTTATACTCTTAGATACTTTTTAAAGTTTTTTTTTTCAAGTTCTTAATAACATTTATCTTTAAAAGTTTTTGTTGTGTGACTCAAAATAAGTCGACTTCATCAACCAGTTTAAAAGACGTACCATGAATTCCTTGGTTCAACTCCTGCTCAACACAAAGATTTTCATAAAATTTGTCAAATTTGTCTGATTGAAACTAACGCTCAGTTATAAATTAAAAACAACTACATAAAATCGCCCAATGGTCAAAATTTGACCACAAATGTATTAAATAAATTTGGTACTTTTTGGACAATTTTAGTACCTACTTTTTTGCTATTTGGTACAAAATAGAAAAGCTCATTTATCATACCTATTACAATGACAAATGTGAAACGAAAAGAAAACAAAAAAACATGAAGTCAGTGTCAGTCAGGTTTTTGTCTTTCTCTTTGTGCTGTATCCTCTTTTCAGCTCTGTGTGAGCGCTGTGTCGTTGTTAAATTTGCATTGAATTTTACCTGGCTTGGTGGCAAAATATTAAAATAATTTTTAACTTTGTGCACATTTACACACTAACACCTTTCTAATGGTGTAAAATTCAAAGTCTTGCTCCATTTCTAACATAGTAAAAAAGGAAGGATAAATTTTTGTCTTGCGTGTATTAATATATAGATTACCTTCCAGTAACTGGTACTTTTCAGCTTTATCTAGAACTTTACATACCTGGCTGCAACTTTTTGCATCGGTTTTTAAAATTTTAAATTCTTACTCAAAAATACCTACTAAAAATACATACATTGTTTGCTATAAGAGTCATCTTTTAAATATTGACTTGGAACTTAATCCCTTCTTTAGAGCAATTTTAAACGGGAAGTTTTTTTTTGTAAAAACTCTGTACTGGAAAAGTTATTAGCAAATTTGAGATAATTTTGAATATTCTAAGAGTATTTACTTAATTATAAAGAATAAAATATATTGATACATGATACGAAAAAAAAAACCTTCTACGTTAAGAAAGTCTTGAAAATATTTCAGTATTTATCAATATTATTCTCTTCAGTTCTTCATACATACATACATATTTGAAATATAACTTTTTGTGCAAATTTAATAGTAGGGCAAAGATACATAAATAATTTAAATTATAGAACAAAATTATGATATGCATATTAATATTTTTTTTTATTTTATTGTAGTCATAAAATATACAAATTACTATAACATAATGAACAAAATTTTAATCTATTCATAAATATTATTTTTTTTTTTAAAAATTTATTTTTTAATTTTGACTATCCTGATAATTTGATTCCATCACAAAAAAAAAAAAAAAAAAAAAAAAATCTCGAAATAGAATTTTTGTGTAAACCAAACCAAACCAAACTTTTAACAATTATTACAGCTAAATGATTTTGAAATTCGGAAGGGCAAAAAGATTGGTGTAACTATCTCATTTAACAATCACCGGCTATTTGTCGGAAATATTCCTAAGAATAGAGATCAACCCGAATTAGTTGAGGAATTTAATAAACATGCACGTAAGTCAAATTTCAAAATCATACAAATGAAAAAAAAAAGCAGAAATCGAAAACCCTAGCCCCCCACCCCCTAATCAGTTATTTATTACCAACACCCTCACTCACCAATTCCAATTATCACCAACGCCCACCAGAAATATAAAACCCTGATCCCATACAACCTCAACACAACATCAATTAAAAAAAAAAAACCAATTGGTATTGTTAGCCACGTTTAAAACCAGAAAAAAGAAAATAATTAAGCCAAATAAAAACATTTTGCTTGCGACAGTTGCAGAAATTGTAAAATTATTTTATTATAATTGGGTATATAAAACTGAAAAAAAAAAACTGGTATGCTTCATCATAAGAAGGAATTGTAAGTGCCAAAAATTGTAAAAAAACTGAATTGGATTTTTGTGTTTTGCAATTATCGCTTAAAATGCGCAGCTCTTCAATACAAAAATGTTCAACCATAAAGGATTCAGAATTCTGAAATATGTAATTATTTGTGTTATAAAATGATTTCCCCATTTATTGCTGAACATTTTTGGATTGAAATCCTACATTTTACTATTTAACAATTTGAAAATACATTAAGATAATATTATTGTTAAAATTGAGAATAATAGCAAATTTTTTAAAAGAAAATACATAACTGTAGCTTAACAATTTTCTTCTAAAAAATTCAAAATCATTGCCAAATTCGCTGATTTTTTGTTTTAACTATTCGAATTCACTAAAAAAAAAATATGTGGTTAAAAAAGATTTGCATTCTAAAATAGTAGCTATCAAAATTGTAGCCCAATCATAAAGCTCTCTATATCTAAGTACACGAACCCTTATTCCAAACGATTGATTTTTGTTAATTCTGTGCTAAAGTTCAAAAACGAATCAATGAAAATTGTATGAACTCCCAGCAGAACAAGTTATACACTAAGCGTAGTGAGTTATTTAGTGGTTAAATTCTAAAGTCAATTATAATATATTGTTATATATATTTTAAATTGACGATTGAGCTGAGAATACATAATATAAAAGTCTGGCGCTGTTGCAACAACAGTAAATTCCATTAAAGCTACCGAAATATGGAATGTATTCGTGATAAACCAGATTGCGTACAATTAGAAAATTTTTTTGTCAAAACAGAAATTTCAAATATTTAACCCATAAGCAATAAGTGCCAACGTAGCCGCATTGCTGATCGTATGGAGATCGATTAATTTTCAAACTACTCCTATCCAAAAAAACACCTCCAAGTTCATAGTCCACTTCCACTGAAATGTATAAAGCAAATAAGTTCGTACTGAGCTCAAAACATGCTCTGCTGGGAGGAACACAGATTTGGTTGCACACTTTGTTTCTTTTTTTTTCAAAAAAATTATTCCAAAATTCTTTGATAGCTACTTCAAAATTTTCGCATAACTTGAATTGTCCAGCTACAGAAACAAAATTTCGTTTGAATTTTATAATCATATTCATTAACTTATGTACTTTTTTCCAAAACAAAAAAATCAACCTTTTTTTTTTGTTGTAAAATACTTAAATAGAGCGTAAATAGTAAAGAAAATAGTTCACCACAAAAATATAATATCCTTAAACACGTTACTCACTCTCTCTCTCGTACCCGGTACAATTCGTTTTGTGTTATTTAGCCTATAATACATACTTACATAGTCGAAGGTAATTTTAACAAAAGATAATGACTGGAGAACTGCAACGTAAACAATCAATCTGGCACAGATAATATTTATGCGAAAATGAAATTTATTTTTCAGGCCAATTTTACTATATAATTTTTAAGTGTAATAATCAGCAGCTGTGAAAATAAATAAATAAAAATTGTTTGTATATTTACATACATACATATATTGTAAACTCGCTGTCTGTCTCTAACTTTGTGTACCTCTATACATATACTATATATATAAAAAAAAACATTTATATTAATTTTGAGTTTTATATCATTCTTTATTTAAGAAATCTTATTTCTTTTTTTTTTTTTTTTGTCTTATTTCTTCTGTACTATTTACTATATAAATAATTTAATATGAATACAATTTATATAAATACTATATATGAAAAATATTGGTTTTAATTTGTCCCCTGGCATACTATATACATAATTCTTATTCAAGTAAAGTCCTCAATACCATGACTATATATCCAAACTATATATGAAATTCGAAAAAACGGCGTTTTTTGGCATTGGTTTCTATTCGATAGGAAAAAACAACTCTAACGTGTTCTATTACAATAAATTCCTACTATATGAATAATGGGAAATATCACGAAAATGTTCATTATTTTAGCTTACAATGCATTTCTAATTCAGAGCTTGTAATATGAAATTTTGAAAAATTTTCGTTACAAAATTTGCAAAATTTTGTCAATTTTCACAATAATTATTATTTATACGAGTATATATTTTTGTTTTAATTCTGTAATCATTTTGTTTCTTTTTGTATTTTGTTTTTTTTTTTATATAAATTTTGTATTCATCGTCATGTCATTTTGTTTTAAAAATCGATATTCATCATTCATCGTTTATTGCCACCATATTGCACTACACCAAACAGCTGGTCTCATCGAGGTAATTATATACAGTTCTCCGGATGATAAGAAAAAGAATCGAGGTTTCTGCTTTCTCGAATATGAATCACACAAAGCTGCTTCATTAGCAAAGCGAAGACTTGGCACTGGAAGGATTAAGGTAAGAAATTGATGACATATGTAGTATATTAGTGCAAGGGTGTGAGCGTTTCATAATCTCTGAGCCAAGCGCAGTCAGCGTAGAATTTTGGCTCGTCTGCAACATAATATTTCAATAATTTTAAATATTTCTTGGAATAACAACATCGAGAAATTTAAAAACTTTGAAATTTTGTGTTTGTTGTAAGTGAGCCAAAATTGACTCACTTTTGTTCTACGCTGACACCCTTGCAGTAGTGCATACAGACATAAATATAATAAAAACTTTGATTTGTTTTTTTTTTTTTTTTTTGAAGGTATGGGGATGTGATATAATTGTCGACTGGGCTGATCCACAAGAAGAGCCAGACGAACAAACAATGTCAAAAGTTAAAGTTCTTTATGTTAGAAATTTGACGCAAGATGTTAGTGAGGAGAAGTTAAAGGTAAAATATTTCATTTCACTAAAAACAAAATGTTTATTTTGGTTACAATTTAATTTTTACTTTTTCAAATTTCCAGGAACAATTTGAGCAATATGGAAAAGTTGAACGTGTTAAGAAAATAAAAGACTACGCTTTTGTACACTTTGAAGATCGTGATAATGCAGTGATTGCAATGCGAGGGCTAAATGGCAAAGAAGTTGGATCATCCAATATCGAAGTATGTTCTTATGAAATTTTTTAGAATTTTTAATTTTAAGATTAATGCAATTTCTTTTTATTATTAAGTTGTTTCAATTGAAAAATATTAAATTCTTATATTCCTCTACTTATTAGGTTTCGCTTGCCAAACCGCCTTCAGACAAAAAGAAGAAGGAGGAAATCTTACGCGCACGTGAGCGCCGTATGATGCAAATGATGCAGGGACGTCCGGGTATAGTTGGGTAAGCATATTTGCATTAATATATGAACGGGTTATTTTGAAAGTGGAATAAGGCGAAAGAAATGTCAACCAGGCATGTTCAGAAATCAGATTCACTTCGTAATCGGAATTAAACCAATCTTCAAATGCTCTGCATTGCGACAAATGTGACGGAATTGGAATTGTATTTAAAGAATTAAAATTTGCTATCGGTTCCTGTAAGATTTACTGAAACATAGATCCGATTTGGTGTTAATTATCGAAATGCGGAACACCTAAAATCAAGCTCACTTCCACTTCCAATCGAAATCGTATTTCAGAACATGCCTGAGCTATTGTGAAAAACTAATTCAAAGTATGCCAAAAGGACTTAACATGACAAATAAAACCAAAATAATGTACACTAATTACTGAACTCATGTAAAAATTAAAATTTTGTTAAGGTATACGACTTTAGCTTTGCTGGATTTCTGTTACTTTTTATTTATTTTCAAAAATAACGGAAAATTTCAAGTTTGGTTTTTTGTTAAAATTGAAGGATTAAATAGGCTATTTAAAAATGTACTTCAAATTTCTTAAATTATTTTTGCGTACTTAGTTTTGGGGCATTGAAAAATAGTTTGCTTGGTGTACGACTTTGGCTTGGACCTACTGTAATTCCACTTTCAAAAAAAAAAAAAAAACCCACTCATATTTCTTATATATTTTATTATTTTACTAACTTCAATTTGACGAGAAAAACAAACAAAAAATTCAAAATTCCAAATTGCAAAAGAAAAAAAAAAAAAAAACGTTTAAATACAAAAAGAACGAACTACTGCAGCAAAAGAAATATGAATCGATGTGAACAATTTGGCTAAAATGCGCAATTCGATGAAAAAAAAATCATGAAATATCAAATCACAAATGAAGCAACAAATTTTTATAGGTTTTTTACAGTATGCTGATTGATAAATATGAAGCTGCTGTACCCCCAATATTGAATATTTTTAATTAATTGAGTTTTTTTTCCATTTGTTGTTGATCTTTTTTTAAAGATTTGAACCATTGTCTCCATACAGAAACTTATCGCCTACACATCCCAGCATGATGTCCATTGCAACTCCAATGCGATTACCAGGCGGACCAAGAATTCCTCTACGTACACCGATGGCGCGCGACTACGGTAAGTGAAAATTTAAGAAAATGTAGAGAAAAACTTGATTAAAAAACAAGAAACAAAAGAAAAGAATCATTACAAAAGCTATGAAATTATTTTTAATATATTTATATAGTACATATTTACATCCTGTTAAACCAATACAGATAAAAGTTATGTTTATATTTTACTTTTTATCGTGCGACTTACTTGAAACTTTGATTAATGGTTTCGATTTAATGATCATTTTTCTTTAAAAGAAACTAAAATGCTGGTAATTTCTTAAGCAGATGTTACTTAAGTGTTGTTTCGCGTTAAAGGCTAGACAGACGACAGCTTAAATCCGGATTATAGACGTAATAGTGCGAATCTTTATTGCATGATTTAAGGAATTTTTGAGATACATATT
Source organism: Calliopum simillimum (assembly GCA_951812925.1). Taxonomy (NCBI): domain Eukaryota; kingdom Metazoa; phylum Arthropoda; class Insecta; order Diptera; family Lauxaniidae; genus Calliopum; species Calliopum simillimum. Next base: position 111,215,162 of record OX638368.1, read on the forward strand.
TCAGAGACATTGACTAAAATTAAAAAATTTCCCGATTCAGGGGTCAAAAAATATTAAAAAATCAAAGATAAGCATCAGAAAAGCTCATTAGAATTTTTTGGCCTCTGAATTGGGAAATTTTCTTTTAGTCAATGAAATATGTATTTAAAAAATGCCTAAAATCATGCAATAAAAAGATTCACATTATTACGTTTATAATCCGGATTTAAGCTGTCGTTTGTCTAGCCTATTAAACGCTGTTTCACTTTGCTCTTCGGCACTGGCCCCACACATAGTTGGCTTGAACGAAACGAAAAGAAAAGGCGTTCCACGATGCTGACAAAAGCCAAGAACGTACTACGACTATTAAGACCATGTATAATCAGAATATAATATTTACAGGATCGCATCAGGTCTATATTGCGGCATTAACTCCATATATATATATAAAAAAAATAAATAAATTGAAAAATACAACAATCAAAAATAAAAATAGCATCACTTCAAGAAATACAACAAATAAAAATAATAGTCATTTTCGATGTATTTTGCAATGCTGGATTCGAACCCGGTTTTTGAGATATTCTAACCTAACAGTTCAAAAATTACTATTTTATGCTATGTTTGAGGTTATAAAACAAGACGAGATAATTTTTAGACATTAAACTTCCATATCAGGCTTAAAGCACTAGTCGTTTTCTTTAAAACGTATTTCAAACTATTTCGATATCTTTATTTTTTTCTGAAATGTCGTTATTGAAATAATGTAAAAACCTGTTTGTTTCTGCACTTTTGTAACTGTTTAGGTTAGAATCTTTTTAAGAAAAAGAATACTATCAATATAATTTGAATTGAGTTTTAAAGTGATTTCAACTACCATATCAGCAAAACACAGTGTTTTTTGAACTTTCAGGTTTGAATTTCTCAAAAACCATATGAGCAGTTCTGAGGAAGAAGAATCCGATGCGATTTTGTGAATATTACTTATATTCTGATTATACAGGGGCTAAATAGTCGAAGTACGAACTTGGTTTTTGTTGGGATCGAAAAAAATGGCAACATTTGCAAAGTCTTTAAGCTTTTATCTGTAAGTTGGTTTAAACGGATTAAATGTTAAACAAACAAAAAAAATTCTCATTAACTAGGCGTCAGTATTTTTTCTTAAACGTTTTATACGATATTTGCAGTTGACATAAACAAAATCTAAAGTGCAATTTGAATCCTTAAATTTTGTAGAAAAATAAATTTAAAAGAAATTTATTATTTATGATAGTTAGGCAATTTTCTTTATAGTTTTTTTTTTTTTAATTTATCTAAATAGTTTTATGAAATTTTAAAAGAAGCAATTTTCCCCCATTCATTATTTCCCTTTAACATTTGCGCCTTCCTATATCCCTTTCTAAAACGCATAAAATTTGATTACATTTTTCAGTTCATATTTCATTCATTATAGCGTCATTTTGGATTTTAGTTTAAATATAATATACTATTTTTAACGTAGTTGCACCCCTGCATATCATATCCTTTTTTCTAAATATTATGGCATTCGTTAGACGTTTTATATTAAAACTTAAGCTTTAGTTTGTGGCTATATGGTATATGCAGCAGCACAGCGTCAAGTATGACTACTAACTTTTGGTATGAGTGTTGCGTTATTTTCATTGTATTTCTCAATATGTGTACTTCAATATAACATATTGTTTTTCTTTCTATTTTCTTAAAATGCTTCTTCTATCTATTTATTTTTTTTTTTTTTTTTTTGCACCAAAAATTTTAATCTCAAACTTTTTCAAAGAACAATTTGCATGTGATAAAACTTCTTCTTTTTTTTTCTATTAAAACTTCATGTTTTTATTCCATACTTCATTTGTAAAATGTAAACTTTTCTACATGTTAAACATGTTTTAGTAACTGTTGCAACTTTTTGTAAGTTATTTATTTTAAGTAATTCTCGAACCAACTATTTAAAATACAAGTGGTAAGTAAAATAAATAACTCGAAGCGACCAAAAAATTAATATAGAAATGCTTATTCTGAAGGCGTAAAATCGAAATATCACTGTTGTAAAAATGAAAAATTAGACTATGGGACGTTTTCTCAAAATCTTAATAAACATAACCTGCTGGAAGTTTCAAAAATCTGCTATCTCAAATATGTTTTCTAACTGGACTTGGAGAAAGCAACTTGTAGTCTCTTTGGATTGAATATATTCGCCCTCCAGTCAATGAGGCCGATTCTATGCCTGTTAAAACGAAAAGCATGTGAAATAAGTGAAGAAAAGCTATGGAATAAAAACCATAATATTCTAATGTTACTCTTCTCAAAAACAACCCCTTTTAAAACCTTTATGCGTCTTGTTTAAAAAAACCAAAACTTCCAAACCAATCCTACACTTTTTTTTTAAGTTTTTAATCCTAATATTTTAAACTTTTTATTATTTCTTGAATACACCGTGAAATAGGCCAAAGCCATTGTTTGTATTTTATTTTTAAAGAAATCAACGTCATATATACTACGTTCGTGTTCATATACATATTATTTTATTTAAAAAAAAAAACAAAAAACATAAAATCACAAATACAACAAATAAACATGAAAACATACATATAACATAAAAGGTTTTAGCTAAACTTTATCTATGAAGTCATAATTAAAGTCTTGGCCCTTCCTGATGCATTCATAACAGTTGGAAAAAACAATCTTTGTTAACAGTACTGGTCGTCGACAGAATTCCTTAAGATGGATGGTGTTTTTTCATAGCTTAAAGGCCAAACGCATTTTGTTTGAAATTGTATATTTTGTTAATTTTTGTTTAAAATTTCAAATTTTAAATTAAAGTAGTAATTATTATTATAGTTTCTTTTCCTTTTCGATTTTATTTTTTTTTTTTCTTATGCAATTAAAAAATAAACCTAGCAAAACATGCGTATAGTAATCAATACACAACATTGTGAACATACTGCTCTATATTGTGTAAGTTAATAAAAAAAAAACAGTTTTACTTGTCACCGAAGTTCTGCAGTAGGATTTATACCAACATGCATTTATTCACTATAATTTCTGTTTTGTATTGATTTGTACAGTGGCTCATGGCTCCCCAGTAGAAGAAAGAGCGTTCAAAAAGGCATGGTGCTAGGTCTTCGCTTAGTGCCAATATCACTGCTGTCTTCCGTTCTTTTTTCTTTCTTTTTCACATATGATGTCATTGGACAGCAAGGCCCAAAAATGCCCGAAAATGCTAATTTTTGACTCGTCCGCCAATATCACATTATCCTAAAAGCTGTAGGCTTTTTATAAATGCTCTTTAGCGACAGCGAAACGGTTTTGTTGATTTATTTTACTTACAAAGTGAATTTGTGTGCTCTTTAATTCATACTCCCGAAGATTTTAATGCTTAACTGATAGTAAAGTTCATTAGCTACTTTGAAGCCAATAGTTTGGATTTCCTTAATTTGCCACACTAAAACTAAAGGGAGGAAAGCATAGAAAATGAAAGTACCATCATTCGGTACCGCAGACGATCTTCAATACCCTAAGAACTCTGGTTGAAATGAGCTGTGAGATAAGTTTCTATAGCTCAGTTCTATTTTCCAGCGCTGTGGGATGAGGAGGAATATTTTTGTGACTTTTCTCTTACACAATTTACGAAGGCTTCTTTATGTACAAATCTACATTTAAAGATCAAATGCCCGGCTGGCTCCGTCGGTAGAGCATGACACTCTCAATCACAGTGTCGTGGGTTCGTGCCCCACGTTGGGCGCCATTTTAAGTAGCTGGTTGAAATAAACTGTGAGCCACTGTATGTTCATACATATGTAAGTACAGTGCTGTGCATAACATTTGCAACCAAAAACACTTGAAACTGAATTAACAATTTTCGGCCCTAAAACTGATGCAAATAAAAAATATGGTATGAGGTTTTATGTCATTTATATTGTTGTTTATAAAACAAAAATAAAAAGTCCATACATCACTACTAATACAAAACTAAAACTTAAGTGCAATATAAAAATATATCGGTATTGGCTGTGCAAAACATTTGCAACTATTTATCTAAATTAAAAATTAATAACTAAAAAACTCAATATTTAATGGAATTACCCCTGTTTTTTATAACAGCAGTGCATCTTTTTGGCATGGATGCGAAAAAACTATTTTCAAATGAATGCGGAATATCTGCTACCGTTTTTTAACTTCATAAAACAACTCATCCTGTTTTCAAAATTTTTGATTGCATAATAAGCAATGCATTTTCGTGACTTGACGTTTTGATTGGGTTTAGATCTGGCGACTTTGCGGGGCATTGATGAACATCAATATTTTGCCATTTTATCCTATTTTACCACTTTTGACGTGTGCCTAGGGTTGTTATTATGCAGGAATATCCATTTTAGTTTCATTTTCCAAGTTGCATATGGCATCGTAGTATTTTGTAGTATGTCTTTATAATCATTAGATTTCGTTATGCCTACAACACTTTGAATTGGACCAATTCCCAGCGCAGAGAAGCATCCCCAGACCATGATACTACAACCTCTATGCTAGACAGTTCCTTTTGTATATTTCGGGCTTAGCCTTTCTCTCCTTGGTCTTCTCATAAGACTTACCACTCGATCCGCATAAATTAAACTTGGACTCGTCAGAAAAGTGGCCGAAAATTGGTGATTCCGTTTCAAGTGTTTTTGGTTGCAAATGTTTTGCACAGCACTGTATGTTACGAACCCAAACGAAAGGCGAAGCAATCTCGAAGTCAAAACTCTCAAATCTTGTATGTTATTTCACTGGTCTTTATTAAAATCAACCGATTTTTACCTACACCTTCGCTTAATCTTGCGATCTCACTGTTAATCTTTGAAATATGACTATTTTGATGTGACTGTCTATAAAAATTGGGCCTTATGATACTGACATAAGAAAAAATGTCTATTTTCGTAAGTTCGATATAGTTGTAATTTTTTGCTTTTGTTTAATTTTTAATTGCATACTTTTTTGTTAAAAATTATTGGTCAAAATTTAAGTTTTTTTTTTTATTCTACACACAAAAATTGTTTTTTTTTTTCTAATTAACAAAAACGTTAAAACATAGCAAACAAAATTTTTAACCCCAATTTATAGATTATGATTACGACTTTTATGGTTATTCGGATTACCGTGGTGGTGGTGGCGGTGGCTACAACGAATCGTATTACGATGAATTTTATCGAACCTATGATGGAGAATACTTTTTTGATTATCCACCTAGCGGTGTCTCGCCACTGACAACTGGCGGCGGCCCCGCAGGTGGACTGCAGAGAACGGCCAGAAACAATGTGGTGGGTTTCCTTCTTCTAATTCTTCACCTTCTAATCTTTTTATTACTTTCTGTAATACATTAAAAAAAAAAAGTAAATCAAATCTATAAAGCCCTTCAGACTATGTGAGAAGTCATATAAAAACTTAATTGGGGCAACTCTGATAGTGTGTGAATATACTACACAAAAGAGTTGTCATATGAAAACTCTACGACCTCCTAATTATAACATTTGATTCGTATCTTTTTGAAAAGAAAAGTCATAGGGGTTCTCAAGTTAATAAACTAAAATACAATGACATTTGACAGAATATACGAAAACTCTAATGATATCTCACATAGTCCTTAGGGGCTTTTATTCACTTTTCAAAACAATAGTATGTCTATGGCGGTTATACAATATCAACAACAACAACAACAAGAAAATAACAACAACTAAGAAACTGCTATAGCCAAATTTATTCATCTTAGACTACAAAACACCAACAAACAAAAAAACCGAATTTTTCTTAGCTTTTTCACTTTGTAATATTTGCTTTAAATTATGTAGTTTTCTTTCTGATTTTAACTTATTTTTTGTCAAAATTTTTATACATATTTTTATTTTTTATTTTATTTTAAAAAGTCTAAGCATACGGAATTTGACAACAACATGCGTTGCAACAACATATTTGCCAGCTTTAAAACAAATTTTCACGACCACCACTATAAAATTAATAATTATATTAAAATTAAAAACTTAAGAAGTAATGAGTTACAAAATTGCTTAGAAATAATTGTGTAGATAATTTGGGCTATTATGTCACCTTCTCATTTCACTTAGAACACTCATAGGACTATTTTTACTGAAATTTAATCAAAATCGGATTCGTTTTCGAGCGATAAACTTAAATGATTCTTGTATTTCTTCAAATATTGAGAACTTTTTCGTATTTATCAGTTTATATCAGTGAAATCCAACACCCATACAGCGGGCATTTGAGCTTAAAATCATCCCGTATACGTATTCACTCACAAATAAGCGTTTAACTGTATCAGTAGTTGTACTGATCTGCGTCACTTGCTTGCAGCTTAAAACAAATATAAAAGCTTTCAATGAGCTTTCATACATTGACAAAATACGCTAGTATTGAGTTTGGATATCACTGGTTTATATCTTGAAAACTATGTAAATCTGTTCATATAATCGATTAGATTTTAATCTATGTACGCATAATTTCATTCCAGTACCCTTTATTTAATCATGTGTATTATGCTTGAAGAGAAGCTTTGATCTAGATACACTAAGATTAGAAAAACTAATTACAAATCGTATCATGTCACAATTCTGAGCTATACTTGCTTCAAATGCAGAATAGTTCTTTTGAGGCATGCAATATGATTCTGGGAAATGTTGCTTTTTTTGTGATGGATGCTTGCTTTCCAAGGTATCGCACATTATATAAAAACCTTTTTAGATGTTTAAATAAATCCAGAAAAGTGATAAACAGGCATTATTTCGGTAGATATCACTAAAAAATAAATAATTTTAACTGTCTTCTCCTGTTGACTTTTGTTAGGACCCATTCTGGTATTCTACTTCATCATATACTATATACTTGCGTAGACTGTCAGCTAAAGATTTTTTATCGCTAGCTTCATTAATATATCCAGATATGGTTAAATTAACTCTTAGGCCCGGATTTACAGTCATTAATTAACTAATGATAAGGGATTTACCAACAAAATTTTATTTTCAGTCATTATTTAACCGTAAGTTAAACCCCCAAATTTCATTGGTTAACCATTAGTTTGCCAACAGCTGATACGCTAAAGAAATATCATCCATATAAGTTTAGTGAAAACTCTAAAAATGATTTCAGACGTAGAAAATTTTGAGTCTGATATCAATTGCGCCGCAGATGTTGACTAAATTGAGAACACATATATATTGTGGTAGATTGTCGGGACATTTCTTCGCGTCAGTTATATTTTTGTGCCCCTCCACTAATTTTATCAGGAAATGCAATTCACTAAAATTTATAGCGCGTGCGTTTTCCATCGTTTTTTTATTTGGTTTTCCCAATTACAAATAAACGGGAACAAGAAACATGTTTTCACAAAATCTACAAATTAAGCCTTGCTGCCATTTATTTTCTCGTGTTCATCGTTTTAGTTAACCAAAAAAGTGAATATGAAACATCAGTTAAACTCTTGCCACCATTTTAGTTGACTGATGACTGTGAATTCAGCCCTTATTCAAATATTTGACAAACTTTAATAGAAAAACCCTCATTTAAGCCGTGAAATGCGAAGGTGTAAGGCCGCCCAAACAACACTGTGTGTTATCACAACAAAAAATATGAACATGAATTTAATTTATTGTTTTTCTTTTTGCACTTTTTTTAAAATTTATTATTAATTTTTTCTTTGCTTTTGCTTTATTGGCTTTATTGTTTCTAAATAATTTAAGAAGCTGCTAACAAAATTTTTATTTATATTTTTTAAAATCATATGTTAAAAACTAATTGTTCGCTTGTTTTTTGTTTATTTATTTATATATTTTAACCATGTTTTTGTTAATTTATACATATTATATATTATGTATATGCTTTTATTATGCTAAGCTTTAACATTTTTTGTTAACGTTGCGACAAGAAAAGTAATTATGTGAATCTGGGGATATCACACTTTAATTTTCAGAATAACGATGCTTTTTTTTTTGTGATTTTAAGTATTTGCATTTAAGTACATATGTCGAAAGCTTTAAATTTTTTAAAGAAAATCGTAGTTTGTGAATTTAACTCTTAAAAAGCAATTGCAATAATTTAAAAATGTACGTAGTAAGAAAAAACTTGGTCGGTATTTTTCGAAGTTTTGCTTTTGTGCAATTTTCCTGAACGAAAGTAAAAAAAAAAAAAAAAAAAATACATTCATATGAGGGGTAAGAAACCATATGAGGGGTAAGAAACAAAGTCAACAATCTTCACTTTTTTGGTTTTTGTAAAAAACTAACAAAATCTTGCATCTGCAAAGATACACAAATTTATTATACTGTTTTCTTTTACGATCCAGCAGAATGGAGATATAAACCAAGTTTGAAACTCAGAGGTTTATAGACGAATTCGATAAGAAAAGTTGCGATTTTTTTTTTTGTGTATTTTAGAGGGGTGCAAAAAGTGGAAAAATCAGTAAATTGTGGAAAACACTCTTTCACTTAATTGCACACAACTTGAACATTTCTTAACCGATTTTCATGTTCATTTTTGGAAACATATTAAATCAGGCTATTAGCACAAGGTAAACCGTACTAAATAACCAAAAAAAGCTCCATAACCTACTTTTTTTTGTTATATTGGTACACTCTTCATATGAACGTATGTGAAGTTTTATTTCAATCTGTCAATTAATTCTTTGTTTAACAGTGAGAATCTGGAAGGACTGCAAAATACGCTTCCACAGCTGTTATGACCTCATCATTTGATGAAAAACGCTTTCCACGCATGAATTTTTTTGGGTCTGGAACCAGTGGCGGATCCGGCATTGTCAAGAGGGGGACCGATTGGCTACATTTCTAGATAATAACAGAATGTTTTTAAAATTTTTACATATAATTTTAAAAAAAATGTAGTCACTTGGCTTGAGAGGGGACCGACCGCCCCCCTTGGATCCGCCACTGGAGCCTTGGAGTACGGTGGATGCACAAACAATTCGAACTTTAATTCATTTAATTTAGCCATTGTTAAAATGCTCTTATGACACGGTGCATCGTCCTGATGAAAAATAATTTTTTTCTTCCGCATTTTTCACGAATTTTTTCCTTCAGCTGGTCTATTCAGGATTTATTGTTTTACCAGTTTGCAAGTAATCCACAAACAAAATTTCTTTTGCGTCCCAAAAAACTGATGCTAACACCTTCTTGGCAGATTTCTGGACACGAATTCGTTTCGGAGCCGAAGAACCAGGTTCACACTGCTCTTTAGCCTCTTGTTTTGATTCAGGATCATGGTGGTAGACCCAAGTCTCATCCATAGTGATGAATCGGCGCACGAAATCTGCTGCTTTATCCTTTCGAAAACGCTCTAAAAAAAAATTTAGGCTAGTAGCAACGCCCTCTCTTATCGAATCGCAAAACTTATTGAGCAACTAGTTGCAGATACATATAAAGTTTGTTTTGTTGGAGGCAAAAATGTTAGTAAAATCTTTACGAAACAACATAACTATTTTTCTGGTCGCAACAACAATATGGAGTAGTGATTTATTTTGTAAAGTGTCAGCTGTTTGAATAAAAATATAAAATATAAAAAAACAAAATAAAAACTTCAAAATTTATTCATAAAAAGAACTTCCAAGTCCGAATTTATTTGTTCAAAAGACCACAATTTTTGGACTAGTTCTTCATTATAACTATTGGCAAAATAGGACTTTTATTGAGATAGAAGTGAATGGACTAATGGATAAGGCCTGCTATCAAAAAATAATCATACCTAATTTAGCTTTAGAATATAGGAGACGTCAAGACAATTTTTATAAATTAAAAATTTAGCAGCCGGTTTTGACTTATATCGACTCAATATAGTTTAAATATTTTTTTTCCTATCCACTCATAAAATAAAGTTTAATGTAAGTTAATATGACAAATTTTGTTGCTAACAAAATTGATAATATTTACTTAGGTAAATAATAAAAATAATTCGCTACTCCAATTTATCAAATGCTTTTTATATGCTACTTGAATTCAGCTTGTATTAACAGTCGTTTTTTTTTTTTTTGCATCAAATACTTCCCTTAACTAAGCATATTATTTATATAACACTTTATTTTTCATTAAAACACACACATAAGCTAACATTAACACTTAATTAACCTGCTTAAAAAACACTCCTAAAATACCTTAATAATAATTTTTTTTTTTTTTGGAAATGCTGATCACGTGTCAATCGCAAATTTGAAATTGATTATAATAAATTAAAATTTGATTTTCTAGTAAATAAGTATATTATTGAGATAAAAAAATATCATCATATACTGTTCGAAAATACTACTACTATATTTTTTTTTTTTTTGAATTTGAATTTAAATTATTGTTTAAGCTTTTGTTTACAACATACATATTAAACATAAATATTTAAATGTGTATATAATTTAATTCAAACCTTAATTTTCACAATTTATTTTTAAACACAAAAATCTAACGCGTTTATTTCGATTTTTTTCTTTTCTTTCTTTTTTCCTTTTTTTATGTATATGTTTCGGTAAAAAAAAATTTAAAAAATACATCTTAAAAAAATTATATATATGTTCGTCAAACTCTAAAAAAAACAACCACAACCACAATTACTATTACAACAAAATTTAAACCATTGAATAAACAATTTTAATCCCAAATTATAATTTTAATTACTTTCATAAAAACACTTTTTTTTTTCCAAAACTTACGATACCTTTGTTTTATCCAAAAATTTTATGAAAATTACTCGTTCAACTCTTGGCGATCCATATAACTACAAATATATATATATATATTTTAATTTGTAAAACCCCAAAATTTTCTAAATACATTAAATCAAACAAAAAAAAAACCAAAAAAATGCAACTACACAACAAAAACAACATCAACAATTTGAACAACAACAAAATAACTACAACCCCCAACCACCAAACCTCTATCATACATATATCATATACCATGTATAGGGGGTTGGTCGTGGGCGTGGAATCACGGCCACGCGTGGCCGAGCCGTTGGGCTCCGTGGCAACATCAATCGTCAGGGGGCCCCTCAAGCGGCGGCGGCGGTGGTGGCGGCGGCGGTAGCAGTTCAACGGGGGGCCACCGCGGCGGCGGCGGCGGGGGCTCAGGCAACAACCGGGGGGGTCCGTGGGGTGGGACAAATTCGTCCCAGCGCTCGTGGCACCCAGCACGCCAAACCGCTACAAAATTTACCAGGTGAGAATAAATAAAAAAAAAAAAAACCAAAAAAACGTGTCAACAACAACATAAGTAATAAAAACTAGTGCCAGGAATTTTCTCCCTTACAATATCTACTGTTGAGAAATAAAATTTTTTGTTACTACACTACTTTTTTTATAAAATGCTACTACTACTTTTATCATAATTATTATTGATTTTACTACGGTTATTGACTACTTTTATTTTTAATGTAATTTTTAATAATGATGTTTTTATTTTTAATTAATGTAATGTAATATCTTTTTTTTTAAAATAAATTGTAAAGTTTTTCTATTTGTTTTTAATAATAATATTGTGTTTTTTCTTTCAACTACAATTTTTGAAATACAATGTTGAGTTCATTTTAGTTTTCGTATTTTTTTTTTGTAACAAAAACACATTTTGAGAGAAATTGTTATTCAGTCATAACTAATAAGTTGTATTGTCAAAATGTGTTTTTCATTTTTTATTTCGTTTGATGGGACTCTTACTGCTTAATAAGGTGTTGAAAAATTTACTATTTTTTTGAATAAAAACAAAAAAATTGCAACCGTTTTGCAATCAATTGTTGTTAATTATTTTGCACTTTAAATAGTTTATTTTCTTTTTTTCTTTGCTTACCGGCTTAAATAAATGTAAATGTGTCGATATAAATGTACTTTGCATGCTTTATGTCATTATATTGCTAAACAACATATATATCGCTCGCATATATCGATTTTATTGTCTGCTATTTTATTCTACATCTCGCAAGTGCCTCATTAAAGCAGTCTTAGTTCCACAAGCAAAAAAAGAAGAATTTTTTTACCATTCAAAATATATTTTATATGGAAAGCCTTGTTTTTTTTTTAATTTTCACTACCCAAACTTTAATTTTAAATATATTTTTTGAATTTTCAAAGAAAAATGAATCGATTAGTATTTGATACATATTTTTATATAAAACAATTTTATACGATTCCTTTTAAATGCATTTAAAGTGTTTTGTTTTTTCTTTCTTTAAAAACCAGTTTGCCCTAGAAGTGTGTTTTTAGTACATATCAGACTACATTTCAAATATTTTTGAACAAAGTTTTCGTTTAAATTAGGTTGGTTGTTTAAATTTAATTTAAATTAAGTTTTGCATTAATAATAAACGTAAAACTTCAATTTTAATTAAACAAAAAATTCATTCTTAAATCTAAACTATGAGTTATTTTCAAAATACACTGTAAATGCATTTAATAGATAATTACAATAAAAAGTAGTTTTGTAGCGGATTTAGCATTTTAACTTCTTAATTACTATACATGTACACTTGTTTAATTTAAACTATTTAATTTTATTTAAAAAAAAACCCTTGCATATTAAAAAATCAATTTTCTATTCAATTGTGTTAATGGCTCCGGCATTATTTCCGGAAGCCTGTGCAAACTTATAAAACTTTTTCTTTCGAATTTAAAAATTTCAATAAGAAACAAAAAAATAAAAATTTTTTAAAAATAAAAGATACAAATATTTTATAAAATTTATTTTATTTCATTTGGCGCCCAACGTGGGGCAAGTGTTATGTTGGTAAATGAATAGAAGTATAAAATAATATCACCGCTACAGTAAGATTTATTTATATTTGGAATGAGTTTATTCGTCTGATATACTATGAATTAATATTAATAAATGTACATATATATGTACATTTGAATGCTCGTTTAGATATTTTATGTCTAAAAGTATCATATTGTACGAGTACGGTCCTTTCTCTCCTTTACAGCCTTTAGAATATAATAACGAAATATATATGTCCCCAACAAAATTTTTTGCTCTCTGACGTGTATATATAATTTTTTTAAGATCCGACAATAGCCATAATTTAAAAAGATATAATAATACATACCTAATTATTTTGTTTTCTCGAAAAAAAAAAAAATGCAAACCTTTTTTGTTTTTCTCGAAATCGTTTTTTGCTACATACAATAATTAAGGTTTTGATAATAAACAGCAATGATTTGGCCTATTTCCATTTGGCTCCGTTTTGTAATTTGTTTTTTTTTCTTAATTTTTATAACTGTATTTAATAATATACTTATGTATGTATATAGAGTTACTAAATTTTATATATATCTTATAATATAAACAAACAAGATATATTGCGATTGCACAGTTTTTTTTTTCTAATTAAAATATTTTATAGACATACATAAATCCATTTTTGAAAATTCATTATATACATATTCAATAAATTTTTTTTTTTTTTATTTTTCCTCATGTACAATAAATGTTTATTTAAAATATATTCATTAATTTATTTTAAAATTTCACATACTTCCCCCGCTTTTGCTAACATTTTATTATTTTATATTTTTTTTTTTTAGTTTATACGGTCGATTGTTAACAATATAAACAAAAAAATATCTATGCTGAAGATTTAGTTAAGTTAAAAATAAAAATAAAATAAAAAAACGCGAAAACTTAATATTAGACTGCAATATTTAAAAGATTTTGTTTTTTTTCTTTATAAAGCTCTTCCTAAAATACTAATCGATTCGTATAATATATAATTTAAAAAAAATAAATTTTTGTTAAAAACAAGTGTTTAATGGTAAAAAAATATAATTTCACAATTTTCTTTTATGTTGCAAACGATATCCCCCTGTAGTTACTTTTTTTTATAATTTATTCCAAAATTCTTTTTTCTTTTTTTACATAAAATGTTCGCAAAATTAAAAACATTTATAAATTAAAAAATATATTTATATTTTCGATAAAGAACTTTTCATTTCAAAAACGAAATTTTGATTTCATATATTAAAAATCAATGGTCGAATGTGGGGTCAACTTTTGAAGGCCTAAAATAGTAGTTTTTGTTATTAACACTTTTGCCACAATTGCTCAAAATTTTGGGTAATTTTATTCTTTGGTTTCAAAACACCAAAACGAATGTATTTCTTTTAGCAGAAGCCATGACCCGACCAACATACATACATCAACTGGAATATTATGAACTGTCTGCGTGACAATTTTTAGTAAATGATTTAGATGCTGAACGTTTATTTTTATCTCATCAAACATTTTTCTTGATCTAGAACTAAGTTTCGTTAAAAACACAAATTTAGGTAAAATCCTAAATTTCCAGGTACCTACTAGCATACTAAGAAATACACGCAGAACTATATTGCAACTTTAACATAATTACTCGAAATTGTATATACTCGAGATTTTTTTAGAGACTGATGTAACATTCCAGTCAGCGTTTTTAATCGTAGAAGTATAGAAGTATTCCTCGTCGGCAACTCTTCAAACAGGGGTTGAATCGTCGCATTTGTGAACTTATAGATTCTCATTACGAAATACATGATTTTATGTCACGAGTTGTACGTTCACTGATGCGGCCCCAGATTCTTCGACGATTCACTATGAATGACTCGCCAAAGCAATTCGCGTATGATTAACGAAGACATTTTCAGACAGCGATTCTTGTTAAAAATAAAACCAAAATATTTTATTATATTCCGGAAGGCTCGTCTGAGTAATAACAGAAAACGTTATACCGAATCGTTAGTCGAAAAGGCCGTATTATGAATTAATCCTTTGGAAGAGCAAAGTGCTATAACTGCAATCTGGAATAAATATTATTTGATCATTGCGTTCTTCTAGCTGGCTGAGATGAAACGAGTTTATATGCAACTTTGCATTCAACAAAATTGAATTCTAAATATGCACCCTAAACTGGTTCGAATTGTTCGAAACAAAACAAGTCATCTCTACTCTGTCTCAAAAGTTAGGACTTTTAAAAACGACATCTGCATAATTTTTTTCTTCGTTCCGAAAAAAACCAATGGAGCTCTTTTGATTCTACTGAAGGCCTATTTTGACTATTTTTTTGGTTCCTAGAATGGATACCCAAATTTGATTCAAAGATTATGTTCCTGCAAAAATTTTGACGTTAAAAATTTATACGTTTTTATAGTATACATAAATAATTTTCGGGTCCAATAATCAATCAAGAACGTTGTTTTACTCATAAGCAAGGCATTTGACGAAAAAAGTATGTAAGCCACAAAATTTTGCATTAATGCTTAGAATCGTCCAGAATTTTTTGACCTATTTTTAATTTTTTTTTTTTTTGACAAATTTTTTAAAAATTATGAAAAGTCTCAGAAAACTCTGAAAAAATTCATACGTATTTCTTGGACGATTCTTAACTTTTGATGCTATATACACTTTTTTGTAAGATGTCAATGGAGCGCTTTTGATTCTGCTGAAGGTCTGTTTTGGCTAAAAAAAAATGTTTTTTGCTCATAACTTCTTTTTCTTCACATAATGGATACCCAAATTTGCTTCAAAAAAAAAAATTATATCCCAGAAAACTTTCCATCAAGGCATGTTGATAGTCTTCCATAGATGTTTTCACTCTAGTATACATATATTCTTCGTTTTGACTGTGAAGCCTTCGGGTGAACTTCGGACACCTTCGGCTGTCCCAGAAAGCTATACATTAAGGCTGATTGATAGTCTACCATAGATGCTTTTACGCTAGTATAAATATATATTAGAGTGGTCCAAATTTTGTATGGAAAAACCAAAAGTGTTAAAAAGTCAAGCTGCGCGCGACTTTTCTGAATCCTTGGATCCTGCTGATTACAAAAAGCGCTTTGGAACCAAAAAAACTTGCGTTTAGATATTCCGCAACGAGCTTGAATATACTTTTTTAGCAATTTTTGTGTTTTTGAGTACTTTTTTTAATTTTAAAGCTATATCTATTTAACCAGATGAGGTATTTGCAAAAATTAAATTGCGTTTTCTTAAGAATATTTTGAGCCAAATTCTGCATCAATAATAGTTAATCTTCTCTTTCCCAATTTTTTTTAGAAGCACTTTAACACTTTTTAACACTTTCGGATTTTGGACCACTCTAATATATATTCTTCGTTTTGAATGTGAAGTCTTCGGGTGAACTTCGTGTATAGCACAAAATACTTCCCGTGCCTTAAATACACTGATGTTTGATCTAACATCAATAAGATGGTCTTGTTCTTGTGCCATTGCGTCCATACTACACTTAAAATTTCATCCAGTTAGCTTATATTCTTGGAGAGAAAAAAGAAAGAAAGAGGAAGCGTATCTTCTTCCTTTCCTTATGTAAAGGAAGAAAAAGCGCATCTCGTTCATTTACTCGAAAGGAACATTCAGCACGAAAGATGCGCATGTTTGCATACAAAGATGCACTGAAACAGCGCTGCTTCAGCGCAGCTTTGCCCCGCTGGGTTCAGACACATACACACTAGACTGGTTCAAAAAAATCGAAGGTTTTCAAAACCTCGATTTTACAATCTAAATGTCTTCATTAAGCCGAAAAATGAAGCCCCAAAAAATTTCAGCTCGATCTAAGCATTTAAACTGGTCGCTCAACGAGCATTTTGATTTTACATTTGGGCACGGCCACGTAAGACGAAACTATACAACTTTTTTTTTTTCTTTAAATCTCCCACTCATTTGCCCATATTTCATAAGTTTACATCTAATGCTGTCCAAAAATACTATTTTCAAGTATATAAGTTGATTTAAGGGGTGCTTTTTTCATAAAAACTTACTCTTGCTTGTGAAAAGAAAAAAAAATGCCAAAAAAACAAGTCCCGAAAAGAAGGTAAAAATTTGCTTTATTTTTATTGTATCAATGCAATTTTGATATCCGCAGAAAGAAAATATTTGAAATTAAGGATTAACATTGATATTTTGAAGGAAAACCAGTTGCTTATGCATATTTGTTGGCGATGAATTCTACCGCAATAAAAAACGTGACGTTCCCAACGAAATATTTTAAGAAGTTTCTTGTAGCGGAAGTTAGTGGGTAAAATATTAAAATGCAATCACCTTTTTCGAGTATTTTCAGTCTAATTTCTGAATCCATTTTAAAATTACTTAAATAAAGTGTCTACCATGGTGAACATAGCCACTAAATATGTGTAACGTTCCCAACATTTTTTAATCAAAAATCATAAGTTATATTTTTGCACTAAAATTTCTTCTGAATCCACGCTGTGTTGAAAGGGATAGAAATTCGTTACAATAATTTTAATCAATTAATAAGAACTGTTGGATTGAAGATGAAGTTATGGACATAAATCACGTTAATTGCTATTTTGAGATCTATCCAAGTGCATAGGATATCACAAATATTTCGTTCTTTACAGGCTTTTGAAGCTTCCGAAACAACCTAGTAATATTCTTGTTACATGTACCAAATTTCATGCATCTAGCTTAATCCGTTCGGCCACATGTCAGGGCTCAACATAAAAATCTGAAAAAAACAGAAAAAAATTTATTTTCGATTTCATTTTTTTTGTTGAACCCAGACTGGTGGCCAAAAGAATTTAGCTAGATGCATGAAATTTGGTACAGATAACGACAATATTACTAAGCTGCCTGAGACTAAAATTGGACGTGATCGGTTAATCTCCACGCCTACTTCCCATACAACGTTCTAACTAGCATATATGGGAGGTAGGCGTGGACATTAACCGATCACGCTCAATTTTAATCCTGTTCAGAAAATGGCTCTCAGTATTATCTGTACCAAGTTTCATGTAGATAGCTTTATCCTTTTGGGAGAAATCGTAATTTCAAAAAAAATATGTATCTAGGTCTTGGAACAAAAAATTTGTAATGTAGTGTAAATGGAAACCTTCCAAGGAATGAAATATTCACATATTTTCATCTTTATGGATGTTTGGACTGTTTGGCTATATTTGCCTACGCTTTATTTATAGAAATTCGTATGCGTAACGTTCCCAACGCTTTTGCGTGACGAAACCAACGTTGCTTTAATGTCTGTAAGTCCACCAATAACATTTTTTTCACCAAAATTACCATTATAATCTTAGCTTTGATCCTTTATCTTGATATTATAAAAGATGTTCGGAAAAATACATTACTAGATTCGCAGACTTTTTAGAAAATGTGCACTGACCTCAAAAATTGTTGAAAAAAAAAATAACGTTCCCAACGGCACTTAAACTCTTATAACTTCTAAGCCATGAGCGATAGACAAAAACTTTGTTCCTACAAAGTATTGGCCTTAGGGAGCTTTATTACATGCATTTAAGATATCATGATGTTTGATTATTTTTCAAAGAGATATGGGCAAAAATGTGCGTGCGAACGTAACGTTCCCAACGGTGGCCGTGCCCATTTGAATAAAATTGAAAAATTCATTGATTTTTCCTATTAACTAGTGTAGGTCACTACAGAGAGATCTAAATGTTATGAGACTACGTGTTTTTATGCAAAATTTTATTACCTTTCAGAATCCGGCGTCAGAATTAAGATTGGTGGCTTATTTCGGGAGCTTTGAGCAAATAAGTGTCGAAAAACGTGGTTTTTGCGTAAATCGTAAATCATATTTACATACAATCAAAATGCTCGTTGAGCGACCAGTTAAAATGCTTAGATCGAGCTGAAATTTTTTGGGGCTTCATTTTTCGGCTTAATGAAGACATTTAGATTGTAAAATCGAGGTTTTGAAAACCTTCGATTTTTTTGAATCAGTCTAATACACACAGTAATGCTTGGACTTGATCGGCAGGTATCCTTACCAGGAAAAATGATGCCAATCAAGCAGCGGCATTTCCTATATGATTTTGCTTTCGATGGCAAATTTATTGAGAAAAAGAGTGAGGTGTTAATTGGAATAAAAAATTTAATTAAATAATATTTAATTAAAAATATCCTTGCCAATCACGCCAGATTTTGTTTAACTCTATGTTTTATTCAATAAAAAAAATATTTCATCAGGAATAAGGATGACGGGTGTAATTTCTTTACCGGGTCTCCTACTATAATCTTTGTTTTTGAAGCAAATTTGGGTATCCATTCTGTGAAGAAAAAAGGTAGCGAAAATTGGTCTTAAAAAGAACGAAAAGCTGTTTTTTCTCGTACCGAAAAAAGAGTCCTTATAATTTTTGAGACAGTATCGGGATGAATTTAAATTTTGAGACTATCTGATGTACCCATATATTTGATCCAATGCACAAACTGAAAATATTGAACGGAGCCGGTTTACAAACTTCAAAAATGAAAAGTTCTTTGAGTTTTAAAATAAAAATCGAAGCTGCTGCTTTTAAATCAAGCGGTATGTTAAAAAAATCTTTTGCCAGCATTTTTATTTATATAAGTTTTTAATATGCATATTTAATTTAATGAAGTAAAATTGGTATAAATTTATATTTCTAATTAGTTTGAATTTTTTCACCTCTTTCGTATATATTTCAACTGACCTAATAAATTGTATGTATAATTCCAGCATCAATTGGAGTTCACGCATAAAAATTGAATTATGACACTTAAATTTCAACTTTGTTCTTCAACTTAAGTTGTCTGTTTAATTCAATTCTATCAAATCAATCAAATTTCAATTCACACTCAGCTCAGTTCAGTTCAATCAGAAAATCAAAAAAAGAAAAATCCAATCCAATCTATCCAATAAAATTCAATTTATGTACAAATAATATAATTTCCATGCAAACATATTATTTCCAAAATATTTTCGATCGAGATCATAATTTCAAGATTTGTCGAAAAATCTATCTAAAACTATTGCTATCATCGAAATAGAGGGCATTATTATTATTTTTTTTTTTAATGAAAAAAAAAAAAAATATAAAAAAAATTATGTATAAATCCCTTCTAAACAATTTGTAATACTAATATACTTTTGTATTGTTTTTTTTTTGTGTCATTGTCTGTTTGTTAATTGTTACTTACATATGTAAATTTTTTTTTTTCATTTTGATTTAATGCTAAATTTTGTCAAATTCTAAAAATAAATCTCTTATTGTGTCATAAAATATTATAAATTTTTTAACTGTTTCTTTTTAAATTGCGTTTATTGGAAATTCGGCTTTTTTTGTAACTCTCTGTGTAGTATACGTAAATTTTTGGTTTATGTTTGTACGGAACTCATTTTAGTTTCGAGTTATATCCCTTGTTAGCTCCTAAAACATTTTAATTTTTTCCATTATATATTATATATGGTAGGGGAAAAACAAAATTAAAAATTTAAATGCAACAATGTGTCCATAGCGGTACCACAACATGTCGGACAGACTCCAGAAAAGTCAAGGCAAAATCTTTGATTGGTGTAAGATTGACCTAAGATAGTTCTTCAATATTGTTAAAATCATTTGTGCAAAAGTTTTGAATCTTGTTCTACCGAGGGTAGGACAGTGACAATAAATATTCCAAGTTCTTCTCTTCAACGTCATCACAGTCCATTTCAAGTTAGTCTTATTGTGAAGTTCCCCCGCTTTGCTAATCGCCTCCAACTCTGCTTGGAATTTGGTACATTCATAAGGTAGTTTATATTTTAATTTTGAGTTTATACACACTGCTCCTGAACAAACGATAGGTTGCATGAAAATGCCACAAAAAACGAACAATGCCCCTTTATTCGTAATCGTTCACTGAGTAAAAATCAACTTTATTTGAAATCTTAGCTGCTCCTTTTTTGAAAATATCTCGATTTTTCCAATTGGGGCATTTTCCCATACAAAAAGAAAAAAAAAATTTTTTAACTACATTAAACAAAAATTAAAATAATCACAATCGATGTGTTTTGCGATGCTAAACGCGAATCCAACCTCAGAATTGCTCTATCGTGTATAGTTTATGATAGCTTAATAAAATTTTTTACAATGTCAATCAGCAATAATTGATAATGATTCCAGGCAAATATTGCAGAGCTGACTGGTAATTTTTCATATGCGAACTTTTTACTTTTCCATTCAACATTTTTTACTGTTTGTCTCTGTACTTTTTGAAGATTAAGGGCCGGTTTCACAATATCCAGTTAAGATATTTTTAAACTAAAGTTTACTAACGAAAGCTGTTGGCATAAACTTTCCATTAAATTATTTGGATTTCAATAAATTCCATTTTTTAACTTATGGTTAAATATATATTGTGAATAAATAACAAATTTCCCCTTAATATGTTTTCAAAAAATGTAAACATTTCAAATTTTTTCATATGAATTTCAAAAAATATTTGAATTTTTTTCAATCTGCCAGTTAAATTTTAACTGAAAAAATTGTGCCAGTTAAAGTTAACTGAACGTTAGAGTTTATTTTACGTCAGTTAATAAATAACTTCACATTTAGAAAACAATTTTATTCAAACTTACAGTTAAAGTTTCAGTTAAACGTTAACTGGACATTGTGAAAACGGCCCTAAACCGTATATTTTACTTTCGTACAGTTACTTTTTCATGAGAATTTAGTAAAATAATTGAATTACTGGGACAAATCGTAATTTTTCATGAGATTATTATGACTTTGTACTGTTTGAATATCAATTTTTGCACAAATAATTTTAACAATATAGAAGAAATATCTGATACAGCTTAATCTCGTTTACTCCAAGCTTCTCTTGACTTTACAAATACAGAGAATTTTCTATCAACATGAAGTGTTGGTTTACAGTAGTCAACCAAGTATCTGCTAACAGAATTTTGTTTAGAATCTCCTGATTTTCACTCAAAATAAGTTGGCAACTTTAATGATGAATAAACATTCTCGAGAACTTTTCTCAGTCTTTCCTTGCATTCTCCATTGCATTCATTCATGATAAGACCCTATTATTGTCTCAATTCTTAACAAACACTTATTACACAAATGATTTATCATAAGAGTTATTTTGGCATTACCCTGCAGGCAAACGGACTAATTCAAGTGTAGCTCATTAACTAGTCCTCTACCAACCAGTACTAGTCTGACTTCAATCACTTTTGCATACAAGCAACTGTTCTTTTTTGTGTGTTGATGTCCTACAAAATTTCAATTGTCCCCTTCTCCATTACGTTTACACCAGTCCGGGGCTAGTTGTGCTGTCTTTTAACGACTAGTCTTCAACCAGTGGTTTCGTGTGTAGTCAATCTAAAGTAATATTTTTTTTTTTTTGAGATGAGTTTATATTGGGATTATCGTGAACCAAGATTCCCGGGGAATTTTCTTAAACTGCAATAGAAAATGCACGGCAGTCTGAAAAAATAGCCCGGGAATATTTATTCACGATAACCCCCATTTTCTTATAATAAATTAAATAAAGTTATAACAATATTAACAAAAAATAATTCTTTAATTTTTTTTTTTTTTTTTGTTTTTTTGAACAGATGATTTTCATTACATTTCCAAACAGCGAGGCCATGCTTAACAGGGGAAAAAACAAAAAATTAGAAATTTGCATATGCTGCATTGAATTTTTTTGCTGTGATTCTCGTCTAATCTATGCAAAAAATGAATAAAGCATGCTTGGTCGAGTTCTTGGTTTGTAGGTGAATTCGACTGAAGATCCCATATGGTTATGGGTGAAACATATCGAAAAACCAACCTACCAACAATTTTTTGGTTTTTTTACCTATGCATTTTGCCTTGTTTTTGTAATGTTGTTGTTTTTACTCAAAAAACACAGAACAGTAAGCTCACACCACAGAACCACTTGACACGTGATTTGTTGGTAGCTAGTTAATAATTCTTTAATTTAATTTTTCCTTTCACAATTTATATTGACGCACAATTCAAGTGACACAAAAGCAAAAACGAAAATTGTATTTTGTTTTCGTTACGATTCAAATTTATTTGCCCCTACAAACTACAAATTGACATCAAACTGGCCCCTACTACATCCTTTTTTCACTAGTTTCGGGCTAGTATTAACCGTGAACTAGTTTTTTTTTCTAGACCGTCTCATATTTTAACTGCAGGGTAGATTTTAATCTATTTGAAAAGAGAAGTCATAGGAGTTTTCATTCATAGGTCCATTATCACGATCCTTTGCAATAACTCTCCGCAAAGACATTTTACAGGATATTGCATATTAATAAACATAAGAAATATTTAAACTAGCTAGACTTCAAAAAGAGAGGCGAATCGAGACTCATGATATTTCCTTAAACATGTTTATTGCGGTAGGTAGATAAACAATAAACGAAAAGAAAATTGTTGCATTTTTGTTTTTATCTAATGACTTAAAAAAAAAACTTCGAAAAATTAGTAGAACTTTTGGTACATATGTGATTATGTTTACGATTCAAAAGCGATGTATTCCACTTTTAATAAAAAATGAGTTAGCAACTGATTATGAATCCCAATTTTAAATACTACCGTTGGCTCTTATTAAAGTTTTCAGTTGTCTATTAATCCCTAGCCAATTTCTACTTTATTATGAATTCCTATAGGAATTTCAAGTTTTGTTTTTCTTCAATATCTTCGAATGATACTTAAAAAGTTGAATACATCGTTTTGAATTTACAATTCACATATACCATGTATGATTATTTGGACTCATTACGTAAAATCATTCGTCTCCTGTGTCATATTTTTAAACTTCATTTAACAAAAAAAAAAAAAAAAAAAAAAAAAAAAACCCAATTTTGTTTTATCAAAATTTAACAACTGAAAAACAAAAATATATAAAATTAATATTATTCACAGCAACATGAATTAATAATAAGAATTTAACTAATATGTTTTTCTCTAACTTTTCTCTCTCTGTCTGCGCTTTTTTACCGCCCGGTCGTCGTACAACACCATACACACCACAAAAAATTGCAAACTTTTTTACTTCATCCTCAATCAATCAACCTTCACAAAATTTATGTTTTTTTCGGCTTGAGCTCATATAGTAGTCGGTAAACGTAAATTTGATGGAGGTCACCAAAATCCAGCTGATATTAAGCGACGTTATCCGAGCGGTTTGATTGGCAATGGCGGCGGACAGTGGGGTAGCTTACCGTTACCTCAGCAACCCTTGGGCACCAATGGCGAGCAATGGTACACGGATACATTTCCAACATGGAGTTAAATTTGTTAAACAAAATCAGAAAAAAATTTATATAAATAAAATTTAAGAACACAAGAACAACAACTACAAAAACATCATACACAAAAATTTACAACAACAACAGCAACAAACCGTGAAAATATAAAGCAATTCTCTTATAATTACTAAATAATAAAATAAAATAAAAATAATAATTCATAATACATAATTTAAATCACAAGCAAAACAATATTAAATATTTTTAAGAATACAATTTTTTATGTTTTAAGCAAAATAGAGAAGATGAAGAAAAACAAAACGCAATTTTATTTAAATTTTCAATTTTATTTTTTACATAACCACGTATGTTTGAACTAAAAACAACTGTTGTAACCAATAATTAAAAAAAAAAAAAAACAAAAACCATATAATCAAATTTTAACGTTTTTAAATGATATATAACCTTAGTATCATAACGTAACAGTTCAATTTTAACGTAGCTGAGCGTATTTTACGTAATTCAAAAATTAAAAATTTTCTTTCTCTTCTCTCTGAGACAACTTTCTTTCTTTACTCTCTCCAAAATACATTTAATATAATAACGATATTCATTAAATTAATTAAAAAGAAGAAGAAAAAACGCAAATCACATACTTGTAGAACAGTAATATAACGTAAACTATTACGTTGTTCGAACAAACCATACACACTTTTATACTTTATGTGAGAAAAAATTTAAATACAAGAAATTAAACATTAAAAATGCATGTAAACATACACATTATTGACATGATAAATGTACGATTTATGTTAAAAAAAAATACATACATATATGCATAATATAAAACGTAGTTGTAAAAAAAATGCTGATAACAAAAAATAATCGGATTGACTTAAGTTTTACAAAAAAAAACTCTAAAAATGAAAAACTGACTGATAATTTTTTTAATTAGTGGTACAAACCATGTGTAAACGATCAAGAAATTTGTTCATGGAATCCGATTTGGCTATAAATTGGCATAAGCAATAGTTGCATAGTGGAAAAAATTACTACCAAATATTTTTTCAAAATTTAAAAAAATGGCGGAGATATGGGACTTTGAAATTTTTAGGTTAGTTTTTTTTGAGAAGCTATAACTTCGGTTGCATTTATCCAATTTTCAATTTTATGGTGTTAAATGGTTTGTCTTAAAACAGACTTTAAAATAAAAACTAGTAAAAATTTTTTTTTTTTTCTATATATAGTTTACACTGAAAAAAAAAATTTAAATTGAGTTTCCCAAAATACGTCCTTTTTAATATTTTTTATTTTTCTTGTAAAAAAAGCTACAAGTGTAACTTACCAGTCCTCCAAAAATTGGAGTGGGCCTGCCAGTGGTTCTCCAGAAAAACAATAAAATATAGCATCTTCCCCAATTTTTCAGTACATTTTTTTAATTTAAAATTTTTATTAAAAAAAATTTTCAAATGCTGAAAATAGTTTATTGACTGTTTTTTTGCTTGTTTAGTACTAATATAAGTACCAACGCACTTTTTTCAAATTCAAATTAACGTTTAATTAAAAACTTAAAATTCAAAAAAATTGTACTGAAAAATTGCTGCAAAAGCTACATTTTATTGTTTTTCTGGAGAACCACTGGGAGGCCCACTCCAATTTTTGGAGGACTGGTAAGTTACACTTGTAGCTTTTTTTACAAGAAAAATAAAAAATATTAAAAAGGACGTATTTTGGGAAACTCAATTTAAATTTTTTTTTTCAGTGTAAACTATATATATAAAAAAAAAACAAATGTTTGCTAGTTTTTATTTTAAAGTCTGTTTTAAGGCAAATAATTTAACACCATAAAATTAAAAATTGGATAAATGCAACCGAAGTTATAGCTTCTCAAAAAAAACTAACCTAAAAATTTCAAAGTCCCATATCTCCGCCATTTTTTTAAATTTTGAAAAAAAATTTGGTAGTAATTTTTTCCACTATGCAACTATTGCTTATGCCAATTTATAGCCAAATCGGATGCCATAAAAAATATCTTGATCGTTTTGAAATGGTTTGTACCTAGTATTAAAGAGCATTAAAAATAAAATTTTAAAAAATATAAAAAATTGAAATATTTTAAAACAAAATTAATATAAATTTTATATATGAATGAAACAGTTAAAAAAAAAGATATGTAGAACTGTAAAAAATTTGTTTAATTTATTTTTTTGGCCTTGTACTCTTTGTTTTCGTTTTGTATAGAAAAAAAAGAAGAGAATTGTTTAAAAGTTTTGTTAATTTCGTTTAAAACTAAAAATTATAAGAATTTTTAATACTGCACAACTATTAAGGGTAATGTTAATATTAAAAAAAAAAATGCTTATACTAAAAGACAATATGTAAGTTACATTATTAGCATACATTGATTAATTTCATTATTATTGAAAAATTTGATAAAAATGCTTTGTGATATGTACTACTGGTTATTCCATTGTTAACATTAGCTTAATGATGGGACGATTAGCCGAAAAACGATTAACAATCGATTGTTTTCATACAATTTACGATTTAATTGCATAGTCGATTAATCGAAAGGCTCACAGTTAGCTTTAATGTTAAAGTTAAATTAAAAATATTATCATTTTCATATGTTTTCATTACATTCTTCAATAATAATAATATTATATATTAATATAATGCCAATATTATGTTTTGATTACACTTCATATTGTGCTCTTAGTAATGCATAAGTTTACATACCTTGTAAAGACAAATACACTTCAGTTATTGTTCAAAATTCTTAATAACCAAAAATATGTTTTTCTTAAATAACTTAGCTTAAAAAAAAAATAAATAAAAATTTGACATAACTAAATAATAACAAAGTAAAAAATTAATAAACAACTTTCAGCAGCAACGAATTACAGCAAAATACAAACATACATAAATGCATCACAACTACTACAATAAATATAAAATAAAAATACGTTTTTCATAATTGAAGTAATTGACGAAAAGTTTTATAAAATAGCAACAAAAAAATTAATATCATGCAATTAAATATAAACCTATAATTAAACTGTTAAATTTGCGTTAAAACGAAAAATATCATATAAACTGATTTAGAAATAAATATCTTGACAATTAAAATTATTAATAGCTATTATCGCAACGCAAAAAGTTAGTATGATTTGTTTTCAAAATGTTTCCCAATAATGTACATTTTTATTTGAATTTATTTTCCATAGGCATAGCCTGAACTGTAACAAAATAATATTACATTTTTCGTAATATTTTTGATGTAATTGCTTCTTTATGAACTTTATAATAAAAACTCAAGAAAATATTTTTAATGTAATCACAAAATTATCTTTGACAAAAAAGAAAAACAGCTAAGTTGACTAAAGCAAAATAGGTTTGAGCAAAATTTTCCGTTAGTTCTGGGTAGAATTATATTTTCGTTTTTGGCCGTTCATTTAGACTTTTATAAAGAATCGATGGATTTACGACTTTTGTGGAATATCCTTATTAAATTATTGAAAGCATGTCTGCGATAAATAACGAAGTTTTGGAAAACTGATAGTTTAATCAGAGGTTTTCTTTTTAACTAATATGCATACAATTTTTTATGTTGCGCATGTTTCGTTCATTACAATTGTCAAGATATAAGAAATAAAAGATATATATGTACTTAGTTTAAAAGTGTCGTAAAATTGCAAAACAAATTTAACTTCATACTAGTACATACAAACAAATACAAACTAAAATTTTAAAGCTTTTAACAGCAAATAATAGGGATTAAATTTTAAATCATAGATAATTATTAAGAAAGTAGAAATTTTGTTCGATATTAATGTCTATGATATGTAACATAAATGAGTTTGCTACGAGCTTCCTATACAGTGGCTCACAGCTTATTTGATGCAGTAATATATTAAAAATCTGGAACACTGTATCTTGAAAACTCTTACTAGTTTTGAACTAAGCCTACGTTCATTTGTCATTAGATAATATCACAAAAAAGTTAGATAGATTTACACTGACCATGTTGAAAGCTTACCTGAAATTGTTTAAATGAACAAAATTTTGTTTTTTCGGCCTCTAAATAAGCAGCTGCTTGATTATTTTGATATCCGATCATCAAGTATAGTATATCGTTGTAAATGTCTCAATGTGCGCTACATTTCATTCATAGACGTCATATATCTGAGATTTTATTCTGGATTAGTTGCACAATGGACCCTTGCGGTCTATGTGTGGCAATATTGCCGCCACCCTAACTTAACCTAACCTAGTTGTACAGATTATCACGGTTTCTACCACCATGAGGTACCAAGAACTCATCATAGAATTAAAGCCCGTAAAAATCATAACATTTATCTCTACAAAGTTTCCTCAAATTGCTGAAATTGAACAAGCTACAGCGAGGCTAAAACTTCAGTGCAAAAATCGGCAAATGGAAATTAAACTGAAGACCTAAAATTATGCAATATTTTTTTAATCGGATTCCATACTAATCTAAGTATGTAAAATTATTTAATTACATATATAATTTATTGTTTTATGAAAAGTATTCAGTAAATACATTTTTTAAGAAGGAAATCGATCAAGAAAAAAGATTCGCTGTAGTATGTTCAATTTCAATAATTTCAGGAAACTTTGTAGAAATGAATTTTATGGGCTTTAATTCTATGATGTGCCCCTGATACCTAAGGGTGGAAGAAACTGAGATAATGTGTACAACTAGTCGAAAATAAATTCTCAGATAAATTACCTCTATGAATGAAACATAGCGCACATCGAGACATTAACAACGATACACTATACTTGATGATCGGAGGTCTAATTTATTTAGAGGTCGAAAAAACTTTTTTTTTTCCTTAGAAATCATTTCAGATAATCTTTCAAAATCGTCTAATGATCATATAAGCCTCAGTAAAAAATTTGATATTCTTAGTAGTTTTCAAGATACAGTGTTCTAAATTTTGAAAATTTTACTGCATTCATATAAGCTGGGCGCCACTGTATATTATATATGGAGATAGAGCATGGGCTTACATAAAAACAACTCATTTGACTTTAAAGAAAAAAGTTTTTCAACAAATTAACTCTTTCTTTGCATTCTGTGCACAAATTTAATTCGCTATTATTTTGATTTTAAAATATTTTTCATAACATTATTGCTTATGAACTGATTCCATATATGTAAATATGAGTTTTTTTATAAACCCATCATTGGCGAATATCAAGGGCATTGATTTTGGATAGAAAAACTACTATTGTCAATAATTGTCCTAAACATAAAAAAATAATAAGCCATAGTTTATAGTCTACAAAACGTAAAAGAAAAAAAGAAAATATCAATAACTACACACACATACATACATACATAATAAATCTAAATTTGACCTATCCTTAAAATAATTCAATAACTGCATAATAAATATAGGATTAAATAAAAATACATTTTTAACAAATTTAAACTGTCATTAACTGTCGCAACACAAAGTATAACCCCCTCTCTTGTTCATCACGCCGACGCCATTGAAATAACTAATAATAATTAAAACATTTTTTATAGCATATTCTTTTTATATTTTCGTTCATGCCATTCTTTTATAGGAAATAAATAAATCCAAAAATTGATTATTTATCTGAAAAAAAAAAACAAAAAATATAGTTCTTTTTCTCTTTTTTTTTTTTAATTTGTATAACTTTGTTGCACGTCGTCGTCGCGTTAATATAAACTAAATAAATTTTTGGTGACTTTAATTAAACTTACAACAAAAGCAACAATAATAAATATATTTAGCATTAAAATACAAAATCAATATTTTATATATTATTATTAAATATCATAGTTAAAGTAAGCCTTCATTTGTAATTACTGTATTTTTTATAAAAATATATATGCATATATATTTTTTTTTTATCTTAATGTTATGTTAAAATTATATTTTTTTTTTTTTGTGCGGCATTTTTCGCAGTCGTGTTTGGACTTTGTAAAATTTTGCCAAAATTAAAGGTTTTTTTATTTTTATTTGGATATTAAGTTTATTTAAAAGAAAACAAAATTTTTGAATTTCGGATTGTTAACGTTCTAAAACATAAATAAAAAATATACATATATTCAAATTTTTTTCTAAACAAAGACATTTGTTTAATTTCTTTAATTTTTAGTTTACTGTTTTTATTTTTATTTCTTTTAATTTTTGGGAAAACAAGACGTTTTATTTTAAAGTTAAATTTTTATTTTTTGTCAAAATTAGTTTTATCTCATTGTTTTACGTTTGATAAGTTTTGTTATAGCGAAATATTTTTATGTTAATATTTAAATTTAATGTTTATTGTATTTTTTTTTTATAATTAAAAACTTTACAACTGTGTAAATTAAGATATTGTCACTAACTCTAAATATATATAGTATGTATGTGTAATTACTTAAGTTGAAAATTGAAAGGAGTTTGTGCGCTAAATAGAACCATTTTATTTTTTTTACACACAGACTGCGAGCGTAACTAAATTTAAATAAAAAATTTGTAAAATTGAATTGGAAAATAAATAAAATGCAGTGCATACGCAAAATTTAAAAAAAAAACTTTTCAAAATTTTTTATTCGTATTTTTGGCTTAATAATGTTACATAAATTGAAGGTTGTTATGCACGGTTTTTGCGAGTAAAATTATATGAAAAATTCATTGAAGACCATGATATGTATTCTACATTATCTTCTAAATACTTTGTGGAAATTCAAAAATCACGAGGTAAACTTCCTAAACTGCAGTTCCATTGCTTGCGACAGCATTTATTGAAGAAAATGTTGCATAAATTTAGGGTTATGTATACTTTTTGTTTATTATTCACTAATTTATTTATTAAGAACAAAATTTAGCATTAACTCTGTCACTGAATGGCTCATTGCTGTTCTTTGTCAACATTTTGTTGTTTACCATTAGGAAATACAAGAATAATGCAGAATAAAAATAAGCTCCTAGAATTATGCGACATTTTTTTTTTTGCGATGCAATGCAACTGATATTTAGGAGTAGTCTAATATTTGCTTAGTTCCTCATAAGTACCGCGTACTTGTCAGTAATCGTATGTAATATGCGGATATGTTCTTAATCGGCCATTGACTGAAACTGTTAAGCATACAAAATAAAGTAGAATTAACTTGAACGTATGAGGGGCTAGCAATGGCAATGGAGAAAGGCAAGCGGCTAAAATATTTGAATTTCCTATTAGAATTCTAAATAGATCTATCAATGAAAGACACATTCTCACACAAACTCAATTTGGAAACAAATTTGACTTACTCCATTGTCATTCTTAGCCCCTCATATTTATGAGTCCTAATTTAAGGAGTATATAATTTAAAAATAAAAAATCTGTTTTTAAATATATATTCTATGTCTTGTTCAGGCCGTTTTGATTATCATATCACTTACATATGGACTGCATATTTACGCATACGAGTAAACTAATTAAGTGTAATGTAGAAACCGAGGGTGTGAGTGTAAAACTAAAGTTTGGCTCGCCTACAACAAACACAATATTTTAGTATTAATCAAATTTTTCGGAACTACAACACCCATGAAAAATTGTTTTTGTTTTTAGGCTATTCTACAACAAACACAATATTTCAATAATTTTAAAAATTTCTCGGAATTGCAACACCCATGAAAAATTGTTTTTGTTTTTTTTTTGGTTAGTCTACAACCAACATAAAACAACAAAAACGGCTGATGTTCCACTACTTTGCACCAACTTAGATTTTGATTCTTGAGAGTATGAACAAAAACAATTTTTCATGGGTGTTGCAATTTCGAGTGGGTGTTGTAATTCGAGGAAATTTTGAGAATATTAAAATATTGTGTTTGTTGTAGACGAGCCTAAAACAACAACAAAAACAATTTTTGATGGGCGTTGTAGTTCCGAGGAATTAGGACAATACTGAAATATTGTGTTTGTTGCTGACGTGTCAAAATTTGGCTCAATGATCTTGAAACGCTGACATCTTTGATCTAAATCAGTTTTACAATGGATTTGAGTACTTGTTCTACAGTCACATAAAAGATAGCTCAATGGTCGTATGTATGAATAAAAGTGACGACCTTTTAGAGTTCTTTTATTTTCGAAGCATACTTAAATTGATTTATTTTTTTTTTTTTTTTTTTTCAAAAATTTTTAGCGTGCGGCTATGTTCTCCCCAACCTTATCTATACAACTTTCCGATCAACATAAGAAAAGAGAGAAAAAGGACATTATTTTTGTTTATAAGCGAATGAATGTTTTTTAGGAACTTTTAAAAACTTTCCTTTAACACATTAAATGTTAATGATTGTTTCATGAAATTACGTTTCTTTTTATATTGAAGTACTAGGTAGGTTTGTTTCTTTTCGGTTTAAACAAAAGCAAAAACATTGGTTTATGAGTTAAAAATAACAATAAATACTTAAACTTATGTGTAAATCTTTCAGTAGCACCTATGCTTCTATTTATTATTTGAAATTTTTTATAAAGCCTGGATTCACTGAAATGAATTGAATATTGCAAAAATTACTTTGTCGCAAAGAAATCCATAATTCGGTAATATTTTTCTTCTTCTGGAATCGGTTAAGTACACTATTAATCTTCCAAAATTCTTTTGAATTTAAAAGATATTGCCGATCTGAAAATCATTATTTTGATCATTTTAATTATTTTGGAATATATACACAAGCGTATATATGTACATTCTTGAAAAAACTTTACGGAAAATATAATGAATACATGCCTTTTTTGAAATATAGGATTTTGTATATCTGAAAATTCCCAAATTAGTAAGAGAGCTTTATCATTAATGAAGCCTTATTATGGAATGTAAAGATTTACTATGACCGAACTTATAGGTGAAGTTAACCCAAAGTCTACAGTTGGCTTTCCTAATAAAAGTTTATGGTAATTTCTCGGACAATGGTGCAAGCAGACATCTTTTTAAAATCAATAAATTTCAGTGATTTAAAAAAATTCTATATTTTCAGAAAAAGTATAAGTCCAACAAATTTATTCAAACATATAATTCAGTTTAAGGTTATTTACGCAGATTGTTAGATACTTTAATCTTTAAGTTTTATTTTTCATTTCGTAAACGTATTTAAATTTAATTTTTTAACTATTCAAGTGCTTAAATTTTAACAAATTTTTTATAAAATAATAAATATGTGATTATATTTTTTCTTATTATAGATAACAGTTTTTATATTCAAACATTTTTAAAAATTTTCAAAATAATCTTGTATAATGTTAGAACTAAAAATTTTTAAGCTAATAAAAATATAATTACGGTAATAAGCATAAATTCAATAATCTGAAAAACTTTCACATTACAATATTTAAATAAAAAATTGATTTTTTTTTTTATATGCTCACAATAAAACAATTTTTCATAATAACTATAATTCTTACACAAAAAAAAAAAACAATACATGTCAGCTATACTCAAAATATGAAATAATTTTCATTTTTAAAAAATGAAAAAGAAAACATAACGTCGCTGATGATGACCTCCTTTAAATTTATATACAGAATAATAATAGAAAATAGCAGCAAGGAATAATATAATATAAAAAAAAAACAAAACACAAAAAAAGTAGAACTGCAAATATTATACATATATGAAGCATTCTTAAAAATTATTAATTAAAAAATTAATAAATAAATGCTTAAATGCAAACCTATAAATTAATATATAGTACCACACAAAAAACACAGAATGAAAGATAAAAATATGCAAAATACACAAAAAAACAAAAAAAAAAAAAACATATTGTAATGATAATAAAAAAGCGATAATAAAATTTAATAGTTGAAATAAACAAAAAAAAAAAAAAAAACAACAGAAAACAAGAAAATAACTGTTTTTTTCTGCAAAATTTATTTTATTTTTATATTGAAAAATATTTTAAATTGGCATTTTAATTTTTATTTTTTTTCTTTTTAGAAAAATAAATTACATTTAAGTTTTAACAACGTGTTTTTAATTTTTACTAACATTTATTAATAATTTACGTTTACAGTTGACTATCAAACATTGCTTACCAGTTGAATATTTTTTTTAAATATATTATTCGTTTATATTGCAGCTTGTTTTTCATACTTAATGCTTTTTTCATACATTGATTGTCAGATTAACATTATATGTTTGTGACCTGGTCTATCAGTTTCCATTTTTTTGCCGATTCGGATAGATAGAGACGCTCTTTCACATGATGAAAACTAGAAAGTAATAAATTGTTGAAAAGGTTACTAAAAATTAAGAGACAGAAAAACGAAATTTTTAGAAAATCTGGAATATAGAGAGAGACAGAGATTAAATCTTTATTTGAAATCAGTCCATCCTAAGGAAGCTTTGTTCCATGCCATTTTCTACCTGAGACACATCATCGTCGCCATCCGAACTAACATTATCATGGGACCATTCATTATCTTCATCGTTTTCAGCGAAATATTGACTGTATACAGTACTGAACTCCTTAGCAAAAGAAAAATGGAAACAAAAATTATAACATTTGTAAACTCACTTTTTCAGGCATTAACTACGATAATATTCCAAGCAGAAACAGCACTTGGCGTCCTTGAATATATTTATAGAAAAGGGAACAACTACTGAGAAACTGACGAAACGAATTTTTTCGAAAACTTGTTTTCGAACGTGAGCCCCCTTTTCATAGACTAGGTCTTATATAGTTAGTTCTTTTGATCAAATTTGTTTCAAGAGTACGAAACAAATTTCA
This sequence comes from Calliopum simillimum, assembly GCA_951812925.1. NCBI lineage: Eukaryota > Metazoa > Arthropoda > Insecta > Diptera > Lauxaniidae > Calliopum > Calliopum simillimum. The sequence continues at coordinate 111,249,904 of OX638368.1, forward strand.
ATGCGGAAATTTCACAAAACGTTTACATATCCCTCAAAAACTAATAAAAACTGTTGAAATCAATACAAAATTTTAAAGTTTCAGGAGTTTAAAAAGTTATCGAGGGAGTTTCACGTTTTGTTAAAAACATTCAATGAGAATAAACCAGTTACTCTTCCTGGCTGAGGTGTGTAATCACGATGTGTCAAAAGTTGAATTGTTCAATTTACAGATACATTTTTGGCTCTGCGCTTTCCGAGTTCTGTTTGTTAATCCTTTACTAGGACTTCGATGAACAATTGTAAAAAAATTTTATATAAAAATGAAAAAACTGCCTTGCATTATAAAACGTTTTATATATTTTTAAAAAAGTTATTGGATTCTTCTGAGCATTGACATTTACATACTTTTTCATAAAATAAATCAATAGTTTTTGTTAGTTTTTCTTTTGTAATTCCCATATTAAAGGATTAGTTTTTGTTTTAACATTAACGTTTTAAATATAATTTTTATTATTTGTATTTGTTATAAACTTATTTCAAAATTTATTATATTTCTTATTAACAATTAATTTGCCTTATGTTTTTTATTTCATTATATGTGACGAAAAAAAGAAGAAGATATAAAATACTTTATGTTAACCTTTTACTTTTATTGTGTAACGCAAAAAAAAAAGAAAAAATTAAAATAAATAAAAATTAAGAAAACAATAAAAAATTTTGTAAATAACAACTTTATAGTATAAATAGCATAAAAGTAGAGCGGATAGTTAGATAAAACAAAAAAAAAAAAAAAAAAAAAAATGGTTTATGCAATAAATTGAAACTTTTCTTATTCAAGAAAAATTTATTTTTTCAATAGACACAATTTAGGGAATTTTTTTATCAGGGATTGTAACCGTAATCGTAGCCGTTATCGCAAATGTAACCGAAATGATAAATTGATTAAAAACCGAATTGAAACCGATATAGTAGAGACAGGCTATATATCTGATGCACTAATTCCGAGGTTCATAAAACCTTTACCAATCGATAGAGAATTTTCCCCTGAACAACATCAAAATGGACCCTCTCAATTTTTCCCAAAAATTTATATAAATTGAGGTTTTCCACGTGAAAGACCAGTTTAGAAATTTTTTTTTCTGGCGTTATTTCCTATTTCCTAGTTATTTTTTGGATTTATTCCCAAAACAATGGAAATAACGTCAGAATTTTGTATGGATATTTTTGTTGGCGTTATTTTCCAAAAATTTTTTGGCGTTATTTCTTTCCTATGGCATTATTTCCAAAATTCCTAATTAGTTTTTGGCTTTATTTCCAAAAATTAATGCCAGACAATTTCTGCCGTTATTTTCAAAAATTTTCAGGCGTTATTTCCTATGGCGTTATTTCCGGGAGCCTAAATCTCATCATATTAGCTTGATTTTTGTTTTTGGAAAGGCTGTGCATAGGAGCAGTGCATAGGATATTATTTTTTTAGAAAGTGTGTGGTGTCACTCTTATTATACCTATATACATGTCTTCGATCCAGATAAACAAAAAAATGTCCAGTATAAAGTCTGGTTCGAATCAAATTTGTATTCCTTCACGTGGAAAACCTCAATTTACATAATTGCCCGGACAAATTAAGAGGATCTATTTTGATATGTCGTTCAGGGGAAAATTATCTATCGATTGGTATAGGTTTTATAAACCTGGGAATTTGTAGATACAAGCATCACATCTAATTTGACTGGTCTATATGTGTTAATGCCAATAAGGAGAAGGCCCTGAGATAAAAAAAAAAAATGGCGTTGCGACGCTCATTTTCAATCCCACGAGCTAACTTTTACAATGGAGGCAGTGTACAAAATTTCATCGACAGACGACTCAAGGTGATGATCAAGAATATATATGATTTTCCATTCCTGTCACACCACCTTCTCTGCGTTACAAACGATAGGAACATACCCTAGGTGTAGGGTATAAAAAAAGAATCAGAATAGAAAATTCAAACCATAAATATTACATATAAGGTAAGTAAACATAAAGAAAAACGTACATCTAATGACTGGGTCGAATACTCGCATATCAGTGTGTCGTCAATGAAAAGTCGAAGGTTATGTCAATAGTGTATTCACTAATTACACTGTGCAACATAAAAATCTAAATGAGAATTCGATAACATTTTTTGACTAATTTATACTTTTTGATGCTGAATCTGAATCCAATCGCAGAATAGCTCTATGCCATCTGAGTTTTCAGATTCCTTGTCCAAAACTTGAAGTAATCATAAAAAATACAAAGTAAATTAAACGGTTGTTAATGAATAGAACCCTTAAGAAGGAAAAATTTTGATTTTTTTAGTGGGGGTAACGGCGCACAGTGCTGTCACTCCATACAACGGAACGGCATTTCCACAGTTTTGGTTCAATTTCAATGAGATTTACCATACTGATACATTTTTTTACGTTGTTTTCAGAAATGCAATTAATTTTCAAATGCAATGAATAGAAAAAAAGATATTCAAATAAATAAAACTTCGAATGTTAACTGGAAAAAATGTTTGCGCATGCTTTTAGGCTGTAAAAAACCATATAAAATTTTAATAGTTCAATGTGTTTTTGACATATAAAAGTATGCTGTAAAAAAAAATCAAATTTAAAAAAATTCAAAAGCATTTGAAAAAAATTTTGTGGTGTAAATTTTATAAAATCATTGATTTTTACGTAAATACGGGATATTCAGATAAATATTTTAAGTAAACGGGGAAAAACGGGGTTGTGGATTTTTCCTATCTTAAAATATGGAATCTGTACTATTTGTACGTTTAAGTACAATGCCCGCAAGTCCCGTCTTTTTTTTTCCTGCTCTAAAGAAAATTAGCATTTTCCGGTTTTCAATATTTCGTCGTCTGAGTTCTCTTTTGCCCCATAAGCATATTCGTTAAAAAAGCAAAATAACATATCTTTTGTCGAAACAAACGTAAGTTATTTGCTTTTGTTTTTTTAACGAATATGCGTATGGGGCAAATGAGAACTCGGGCAACGATTTGAAAAATTTTTTTTATATCATTTAAAATAACTTTAATTTGGCTAATCAAATCGGCATACAAAAAATATTAAAAATAAATGAGTATGTAGGCTTTCGTATGCATTTTATTTTAAAACAATTGCTTTTGAGGTTTAGAAGCAGCAATTATTTTTAAAAAGTTCTGCGATTAGAAAATTTTCTTAAATGTTTTTTTTTCGAAAAAAAGTTCGACTTTAAAAAGCTGTAACACTTACAAATCACACTAGTTTTAAAAAATTTTCAGGGGATTTCTTAATTGGACTATTTGCTGTAGAATGGCATAAAAAAAATTTTAAATTTGAACAAAAAATTTTTACGCAAATGCCTTCTATCGCAGCACTATGCGGCGGCCTGGTTAAATAATACTAATCAAATAAATAGTTTGCCATAAAATATTCATTGCCGCGATAACTGTAGGTAAACGTCATTGACTAGAAGCCCTCCAAATGTAATTTAGCTCGTCCGCAATAGCACCTGATTTATTTTTTCAAATTTAGTTATCAAAGCGCTTAGAAAAATGTTTATTATTAATAAAATTGCTAAATGTTTACCATTGTCATTGAATATAAATTAATTGTAAATCAAATTTTATCAGAATTTGATAAAAACTTATCGACGCCATAATTACATATTTGTTATCGCTATAAAGGACTATAAAAATCAAGTTTGGCAATACGTTTAGCTGCGACAAAGCGTTTATATGGGCAATTATTATAACGAAAGTGATGCTAAAAAATACAGAAATTAATTTATTTAGTTTTCTTTTATTGATTTAACGTTGTTTTTGTTTGTAAATTTATTTTAACATTGTAGAATTGAGTAACTCTTATTATTCTACGAACTAGCTAGCCATTTGATCATTGCACTCGAAATAAAAGACTAGAAATAGATTAAAAATACGATACAGCTAACGTTGGTGCATTTTCTTTAACAATTCTTATGGAAATATGTATTTGATTTTCAAAAATAACAGTTTTTACATGTCATCTAATATAAAATCACAATTTCTTATAAGTTAAATAATTTCCAATTGTTTATTAATGTACAAAAATTTTATTTACATTTTTAATAATTTCCCATGTATCTATTCCGAAAATAATAATGTTGATTTTGTGCGAGTAACGTGATAAATTTAACACTAACAATTTGTTTTCTAATCTGTGGTAGCTGTGGCTGTTGTTACGTCTTACATAGCTTGTTTATCTTTATCTGAAGTCACATAGTGATACTTAATAAAACGTACTCCTTGTACGGATTGGGCAGTAGAGTTGGTCATATGGCAGGCAAGTAACAATAAATTTCGGGGCGTAACTTTCCAGGCGAAGCGCATAAAACAAAGCGAATAAAGTGTAAGAGCTGTAATAAAAGTAATATTAGAGAAATTTTTCATATTTGATGTTATCTCAAAAAAATTATGATAATATTTTAATATTTGCTTATGAAAAACTTTAATACTTAAAGCACAAGCCAAACGATGAAACAAATACATAAAATACTCAGAATAAATACTATACAAGTTTATATCAAGGTCAACAACAGCGATAAAAATGATCTTGATTATTTTTAGACAGTATGCGTGCGTGGCATCAGATAAGCAGATAGACTAGACAGACACATTTCTAATGCAAAACCAAGAAAGCGAACTACTAAAAATCCAGCCGTGGAAAACGTAATCGCATTGATAACCAACTTATATGGAATAAAATAGTAAACGAGTCAATGTCCGACTGCAAAGTTTTTTTAAGTTCTACTTGCAAATCAGTGCTCTCCAAACATTATGTTGGGGCCCATAAGCGTTTTCAACAAAAATAAGTTCTTCAGCACTTAAGTACCGGTTTTTTGGTATGCCTCTGCAAAAACTTCAATACAGTGATCTCCAAAATCCATATTTCCAAATTATTTTTGTTTTAAAAAATTATAAAATAATAATAATAATAAGGACGCTAGTTTTCGGACATTTTGCTGATTCAGAGATTTTCGGGATTTAATAGAACCCAGTGCTCGTTACCGAGAGCCATACAAAGGCTATATCTTTGATACATTTAATTAAAATATATTTAATGCCTGATATAAACAAATAATTAAAAGCCGCTTCAGACTATCTGAGAAGTCATATAGAAACTCTTATGAGTTGTTCTCCGCTTTGCTCTAATTGACAGAACTTGCTACCAATTTTGTCTCCGCTTTTTTCGTTTTGACAGTTTCAAATTCTCTGTCTGTTAAAAGTAGCTATCAAGTTGACGGTTGCATGACATTGTCTGTTACGTGTCACTATCAACGAAAAAAAGGCACTAACGGCGAATAAGTCATGGCTATGGCCGACTGTTTATTATTTGTAAAGTGAATTTGTAGAAATATATAAAAGTTTTTCTAATTTATTCGTTATTATTTGCGAAATAGATCATTGTGGAAGAACAATAGTTTGCGCAACAATGTCGAGAAAAACTGAAAGAGGGACTGTTTTCAAAGTCGATTACGGACGATAAGTCAATTAGAATTAAAATCTTAGCTACTAATATTTAGATAAGCCAAGTCAAAAAACAAGAATAGTCAGTTTGACGAATTTTTTAATATTGAATCCTAGCCCAGCCACAGATCACGTCAAGATATCCAAATTAAAAAGTTAAAAAAAAACTGCTCCCAAAAATAAAACAGGCTTCCGAGATTTTACCGCTTCTATTGGTGTTCCACAGCCTCTAACGGAAAAAACACACAGTCGCGGGTAAGCCGTTGCACCGCCTTTTTTGAAATTCGGAGTTGAGATAGACTGAATCATGAAGAAAGCTATTAACAACTTTTTGTTTTTAAGTGGGCGTATATTAAGCCCTAGCTGAAAAAAATCTCATATGTTGCCATTGAGGCAATTAAAAACTGGTTTAAAATTTCCCACAACAGCAGCGGCTACAGTGGATAGCAACGTTGATAAGAAAGTGGGAAAGAAAGTGAGAAAATGTATAGGTATACTATAGATCGATTCAAATTTGTATGAAAAACCAAAATTTGCTTGGAATCGCGCGCTGCCACGGCACCGAAATGTTCTCTTTGATGCCAATGAGCACTATGTAAAATTTGGTCTATTTCGGAGAATATTTATTGCATCCCAAAACCATTTGAAAATCCGAAAAGTGGCCCTGAATATGAAAAATATTTTAAAATTTAAGATGTTTAAATTTGTATATGGCTTTTGAGTCGCTAAGTTCGAATCTACAACTTATTTCTCTAGAAAGTTCTGTAATTTTGGAGATATTAGCCATTCCATTTCGTATCTTAATTTTCGACCTGTTCGGTTTTTAAAATGGTTTGTAATGCATTAAATGTTTTTTCAAATGGACTAAATTTTACTTGGTGCTTATTTACATAGAAGAGAAAATTTTGGTGCTGCGGAAGCGCAATTCTAAAATTTTTGAACAACCCCAATAGTCCAAGAGCCAGCGCTTAAAAACAACTTTGCGTTTCTAAAAGCTGAATTTTTTACAGTTGGTTATAGTAATTGTGTACATCAATAATCTGTCGGTCAGTCAAGCGAACTGTAGAACAGGCGGCAGCTATATGGCCTCAAACATGTAAAATTTCGATTTTTCTGCAATCAATTTATAAAAGCTGAAACTTCTTATACACGTTATATAATGCATACAAATAACATTTTTGTCGGTCAGTCAGTTGAACGTTAGAACGGGGCTAGTCAGCACGCCCCAATATATGTGCAATAAATGAATCAAGTCAAAATTATTTCTAAAAGCTGACATTTTTTTTAGGGGTACTTTTACAAATAAAGCAGTCAGTCAGCTATATTGTAGAACAATCTCCGTCAGCAAGCTCAACAAAACAAAAAAAAAAGTTACTAAAAGCTGAAAATTTTTTTAGGGCTTCTTAAAAAAATGGTTTCTAAACGCTGAAATTTTTATTAGGGGTACTTTATTGTATATTAACCACAAATAAATCAGTCAGTCAACTATATTGTAGAACAATCTTTGTCAGTAAGCTCAACAAATCAAACAAAAATGGTTTTTAAAAGCTGAAATTTTTTTTAGGGGTACTTGATTGTATATTAACCACAAATAATTCAGTCAGTCAACTATAATGTAGAACAATCTCCGTCAGCAAGCTCAACAAAACAAAAAACAATGGTTTTTAAAAGCTGAAATTGTTTTTTGTTTTGTTGAGCTTGCTGACAAAGATTGTTCTACAATATAGTTGACTGACTGATTTCTTTGTGGTAATTATACAATCAAGTACCCCTGAAAAAAATTTCAGCTTTTAAAAACCATTTTTTTTTTTTTTGTTGAGCTTGCTGACGGAGATTGTTCTACAATATAGCTGACTGACTGATTTATTTGTGGTAATTATACAATCAAGTACCCCTGAAAAAAATGTCAGCTTTTAAAAACCATTTTTTTTTTTTTTTGTTGAGCTTGCTGACGGAGATTGTTCTACAATATAGCTGACTGACTGATTTATTTGTGGTTAATATACAATCAAGTACCCCTAAAAAAATTTTCAGCTTTTAAAAACCATTTTTGTTTGTTTTGTTGAGCTTGCTGACGGAGATTGTTCTACAATATAGCTGACTGACTGATTTATTTGTGGTTAATATACAATCAAGTACCCCTAAAAAAATTTTCAGCTTTTAAAAACCATTTTTGTTTGTTTTGTTGAGCTTGCTGAAAAAGATTGTTCTACAATATAGTTGACTGACTGATTTATTTGTGGTAATTATACAATCAAGTACCCCTGAAAAAAATGTCAGCTTTTAAAAACCATTTTTTTTTTTTTTTTGTTGAGCTTGCTGACGGAGATTGTTCTACAATATAGCTGACTGACTGATTTATTTGTGGTTAATATACAATAAAGTACCCCTAATAAAAATTTCAGCTTTTAGAAACCATTTTTTTTTAGCCCTAAAAAAATTTTCAGCTTTTAGTAACCATTTTTTTTTGCTTTGTTGAGCTTGCTGACGGAAATTGTTCTACAATATAGCTGACTGACTGCTTTATTTGTGGTTAATATACAATCAAGTACCCCTAAAAAAATTTTCAGCTTTTAAAAACCATTTTTGTTTGTTTTGTTGAGCTTGCTGACAAAGATTGTTCTACAATATAGTTGACTGACTGATTTATTTGTGGTAATTATACAATCAAGTACCCCTGAAAAAAATTTCAGCTTTTAAAAACCATTTTTTTTTTTGTTGAGCTTGCTGACGGGGATTGTTCTACAATATAGCTGACTGACTGATTTATTTGTGGTTAATATACAATAAAGTACCCCTAATAAAAATTTCAGCTTTTAGAAACCATTTTTTTTTAGCCCTAAAAAAATTTTCAGCTTTTAGTAACCATTTTTTTTTTGCTTTGTTGAGCTTGCTGACGGAAATTGTTCTACAATATAGCTGACTGACTGCTTTATTTGTGGTTAATATACAATCAAGTACCCCTAAAAAAATTTTCAGCTTTTAAAAACCATTTTTGTTTGTTTTGTTGAGCTTGCTGACAAAGATTGTTCTACAATATAGTTGACTGACTGATTTATTTGTGGTAATTATACAATCAAGTACCCCTGAAAAAAATTTCAGCTTTTAAAAACCATTTTTTTTTTGTTTTGTTAAGCTTGCTGACAAAGATTGTTCTACAATATAGTTGACTGACTGTATTATTTGTGGTTAATATACAATCAAGTACCCCTAAAAAAAATTTCAGTTTTTAAAAACCATTTTTTTTTTTGTTTTGTTGAGCTTGCTGACAAAAATTGTTCTACAATATAGTTGACTGACTGATTTATTTCTGTTAATATACAATAAAGTACCCCTAATAAAAATTTCAGCTTTTAGAAACCATTTTTTTTTTTTCAGCCTTAAAAAAATTTTCAGCTTTTAGTAACTTTTTTTTTGTTTTGTTGAGCTTGCTGACGGAGATTGTTCTACAATATAGCTGACTGACTGCTTTATTTGTGGTTAATATACAATAAAGTACCCCTAAAAAAAATTTCAGCTCTTAGAAAAAATTTTACTTTATTCATTTATTGCACATATATTGGGGCGTGCTGACTAGCCCCGTTCTAACGTTCAACTGACTGACCGACAAAAATGTTATTTGTATGCATTATATAACGTGTATAAGAAGTTTCAGCTTTTAGAAATTGATTGCAGAAAAATTGAAATTTTACATGTTTGAGGCCATATAGCAGCCGCCTGTTCTACAGTTCGCTTGACTGACCGACAGATTATTGATGTACACAATTACTATAACCAACTGTAAAAAATTCAGCTTTTAGAAACGCAAAGTTGTTTTTAGGCGCTGGCTCTCCGGCTACAAGGTGAACGTCTGCATCAAAAAATGGTTTCTACAAGCACTGAATTATGTTAATACTCAATGTTCTGGCTTACATATTACAAAAAGGCATTTGGAAAAGTGTAACTAACTTTAGGTGTATGGCCACATAACGAGCACCAGCAATACTAGTAATTAAAAAAACCGTGAACTTATTTAACATACAGGGCATAACAAATATAGCGGTAGACGGAAACACAGATGGGCCTACAAATGCCCCTTGGTAAGAACTTTTTTATTTTGTTATCAAATAAAAATTATGGATGAAACATGAATTTTTATAAGTCTGCCGCTTTCTATAATGTCATATGCTGTTTTATTATTGAAACCTTGACTTTCTTAAAATCATTCAACATAATAGTTTCTTTCTTGCATTCATCAATAAATCAGATTCGAGAAGATAAAATAGAATCAATTTTTTCGTGGGTCGCTGTGGATGTTGAAGAATCACTGAGAAATTATCGCAATATAAACAAAAATACTAACTTATGTACATATAAAAAGATAAACAAGCATGTACCATTACGTGAACAGCGAAAAATAAATAAAAAAAGAGTTAAAGTAAATAAACAAACCAAGTGTCATTTTTCCGCTTATGAATTTTGGATCCTTTTTGAAATCAGCAATAGCAGCAATGGGGATGCCCCAATTAGCGACTGGTCCCCAGAAGTGTGTGCTACGGAAAAGAAAATTGAATATTAACTATAATACTGCCGAGTGGCCCCATTACCTACCTCATCAAATATTGACGAAATTCCTTGCTTTTTAAGTTGTCCACCAAACGGCCCATCAGGCCACTGGATTTGGGAACTTGTGACATGGCAGATTTTTTGTTGTTTTTTTTATTATTGAAAACTACTGATTATAATCGCAATTCGAAATAGCAATGTGCAACTTCACGTCACGCTCGCACGCTCAAACTGCTACTTTATCAAACTGCTACGCTCAAAGTAGCACCACCTTTGGAATTTGCAATAATTTGTTTACTCTTATCTCGTTTTATCGTTGAGTACAGAGTAACAACAGCCGACACTTCAGACAAATTTCGTTTAACGAATTCTGATTGAGCAACACGACTCACACGCCACGCGATTTGCGCTGGAAAATGAATAACAAATATTTAATTTAATTAAAAATAATTAACATAATAAATTTTGAGCTCACGCAAGTTATGTAAATATCATCCAGCACGAGAAAATTGCCAAAGTGAAATGATGACAATTGCCAAGGTTGAAGTTTGAAAACAAAAAAAAAAAAAAAAAATACAACAAAAATCATCTGTCACAAAAGTGACAGCCAGTGCTGCCACAAAATTTTCGAACTAAATCCATGGTGGAATTATAAGGTGAAGACATCCTTGTTTTAGTTATTTACCTTATTTCAATTCGTTGTCTTATTTATAACTGAATCGATGCACAGTTTTATATCGTAGTATCAAATTTCTGTCAAATTTACAGTATTATAATACGTCTGCACCGGAAATTTAGCTGTATAAATCTTGTCATTAAATTCTACTCGTTTCAGAGAAAGTTGTTTTCGTTTTCTTGTTAATATTTATTTCCCATTTGCTCTGTTTTCATGACATTTTATGGCAATAATCAAAGTTACAAGGCGTAACTGTCGAAAGTAGTCAAAATCGGTAACCCTGCTGAGGTTTATACGAAGATTTAAAGTAACTCACCTCATTCAACATGTCAAATAAATCCGAAAGCAGTCATTAATCACCTCATAAATCTTTGATAGAAACAGGCTATTAGTCTCGAAAGAGCCGTAAATCACATCATTAATCCCAGGTGGGATCGTAATATAACTCAAAGTTGTCCACTTTAAGGAGAAGTTAAAACTTTTTCTTGAAATCGGAGTGAATGTTAAGATTTGACAAAATATAGAAAGATTAAGCAAATATTTTTCATTTATTTTATCTCTACCCTTTAAGAAAACCGGCACGAAGGGCTAGACTATAAGACATGCAAGACTTCCTAACCGTAAGAAGAAAAGTAGCATTAAGAACGCAGTAATTTTTGTGTATAGGTATTACGTTTTTAGCAAAATAGTAACGTTTACGTAATATCAAATAGATTCGTTTTTGGTTCGATAAAATCGAATTCCTTACGAAATGATTTATATTAAAGATTGCATTTTAAGTTTTATAATAGTTTATATTAAATTTTTATTACATTTAACTTTTTCTTTTATATGACACACAATTCACTACCATAAGAATTTTTAATATCCATTTCCATTATACATTGTGGAATTTCACAAAATTTTAATAAACTTTCTCTCTTATAGCCTGTGTTCACCGAAGATTTATGAAGTGATTTAGCCGTAACTCACCTCAGTCATCATGTATATAACGGCAAATAAATCTGAAAATTGCCGTAAATCACTAAATAAATCTTCGGTGGAAACAGGCTATTAATCTGTACTAGATATGTATAATACTGGCACTGCTACTCCCAATCTGTATTAAGAATCTACACCTCCTAGTCAACGATAACTGGTTTTCATAAAATGATTTGCTGATTCGATATCAGAACCGTGGATGATGTTACGTCTAACCTAATGCAGCAATCTCCCCTAATAGCAAGTATCGTACCTAGAGAAACGTCTTCCAAAAAATATCAGCATCTTAGGTCAATCCTGCGGTTAGCACAGGTTGGATGTTTATTTCCCATAAGATTTGTATGTGTATAACTAAAGAATACATTTCTTGATTCGAATTTTATTAAAGGCATCTTGTAGAGCTTAAAATTTCCTAAAAACAATCATTAATGGTCAGCTGATAAATTTATGTTAAAAAATCTTTATACAAAATTTTGATAATAAATGCTAGAATTACGCTGCCGTTCAACTTCTAAATTCGTCAAAGCTACCGTCTATGGCTAATACAAACTCCAAAAAATTGCTCCAGTGCTTCTTAGCGTCTCTTGGTTATATATCTCTTTGACTCAATCCATTATCCGGACTTATAGGGCTATTCTGGCTAAGACAGCAGAAAGTCTTTCGGAATACGTGTCAGAATTACTTGCTAAGATTTTTTAAGACTCCCGAAGACATTCGGTATTCTGGCGCAGAAGTCTTTTAGATAAAAACCATAAATTCACCACACAAAAGCTTTAGTGGTGAACTTGTCAAATTGTGCAAAATAACATGGTTGAATTATCCTGGTTGCAGCGATAACAAATGCTGCTTCTTATTATAATTTTTAAACTACGAAAATGTCAAAATTCTTTGTTTTGATTCTAGACTTTTGACAGATAGCAAGGCAAGAGCAGGGTTCCATGTTTTTATTTTGACAACTTGCCATAACATTTGTTATTGAATCATGCAAATTAAGTAAATTGTGCATAAATTGTTGCTATATGTTTTTACACAAACTTTTCTTTTCTTTTGTAACTATTAGAACAAATATCAAACCAAAATAATTTTGTTTTTCACTTTTTCATTATCATTCACACAAATAAAAATTTAACAACTGCCTAATCTTAGGCAACAATTTTACTTTAAAAACTGTTGTGGTTTTTTTTAATCTTTTTTCCCAAATAGGGCTCTGAAAATTAATTACAACAACAACAATAACAAAAGTTCTGGTCAAATCTACTTTCAAAGATATAGCCATCGGAGGATCGGGATATAGCTTTTATGAAAACCGGTAAAAGTTCAGAATCCCTTGATGGATTTTAATAATATTGGTGTCATATGAAATGTATTTTAACTGGCTATAAAACCGTTGTGCCAAACTTTTAAATCCGAGTCATGGTTTTGGAGATATGGCGAATTTTCGAATTTTTAACATTTTTTTTGTTTTTAAAGCATTTTTTTTTCCAAAAATGCTTATTAACAAAAACGGCATATGAAACGTAAATTAATAAGCTACAATACTGATTACAAAATTTTGGAAATCTGGCCCGTAGTTTTCGAGATATTTTGACTTTTCTGAAATCTGGACCGATTTTTTTTCCCACAGTAATTTTGCATAAGAGTAGGGGTAAGTGGGCGGCATCGGCCGCAGCTCAGGATTTAAAACTCTCAAATATACAATGCCGGCTTCGCGGCGGTCTTCGGCCGCGGATCAGTCTATAATATATCTAACACCTAATTTGCTAGCAAAATTCCAAATTTCCGTTGTTGCTGTTGTTCATGAAAATTTCTTTGGCTTACTTTTTTGTTTTCCTATAAAAAATGTGCTAATGAGAGAAATGAGGTATAAATTTCCTATCAAATCGAATGAAATTGATTAGGATTCCATAATTTGTTACAAAAGCCAAAGGTTAATCAGACATTTTTTGGAAAAATAGTGCTTTAAAAATAAAAAACTGGTAAAAATTTTTTAAAATACGCCATATCTCAAAAATGTTGACTCAGATTTAAAATTTTTGTACAACGATTTTGTGTTAGTTAAAATACCTTTGATATGACACCAACATTATTAAAATCCTTACCTTATACCGGTTTTTATTAAAGCTTTATCACGATCTTTCGATGGCTATGTCTCCGAAAGTAGATATATTTTGATTATATATTTTTTCTTAAAATTTAAAGTTTAATAACCCAAATTAGGTTTAAAAAAATATTCACAGTCGATAATCTAACATTAAGCCCAGTTGTTTTATGATAAAAAATTATAAGCAACCAATAAAATAAAATTTTTCTTAATTCTTCACTTTTCACATAATAAAAACCTCATAGCAAGCAACTTATAGCTTTAAGATCGCTCTAAGACCTCCTAGTAGCAGGTATGGAAAGTCGTATTCATTAAGACGGAAAAAAGCTTTCTAAATGCTACCAGAATACCAAAACATCTTCGTTACTTCTGTCGTAGCAGTGAAGACTGTGGTGAGCTGTTTGACAGCTCTAATACTGTCGCCAGAATAGCCTTATAAGTTTAACCTGAAGCTTTACAATATGGCGCACCAGTCGTAGAATTTGCTATCGAAGCGATATATTTACATACATTCAAGAGACACAAAGAAGCACTGGAGCAATTTTTTGACGACTGTATTGTTCACAGACGGTAGCTTTGACGAATTTAGAAGTAAAACGGCAGCGTAATTCTACCAAAAAATCTATTCATATCTTTTCGCTTCCGGATGAGAAGAGATGAACACAGATTTTTTGGTTCAATTACGCTGCCGTTTAACTTCTAAATTCGTCAAAGCTACCGTCTGTGAACAATACAAACCTCAAAAAATTGCTCCAGTGCTTCGATTCGCTATAATTTTTGGGAATCTCCCCCGCCAACGGATCAGTAACGGATCCGTAACGGATAAAAAAGCGGAGATTTGAACCGTCTGGCACACTGGGTTAGTTTAACCTGAAGCTTTACAATATGAGTTAAATAATAAATAATAATACAGAGGGCGCACCAGTTGTACAACTTGCAATTTACCACTTTAATTTTGGCGTGAACTAAGAACTTTTAAGTTGAAATTTAGTTTACTCTGAAGCTTTAAAATATGTTGTAGAACTTGCTATTTATCAATTTGGTTTTTGCGTGGACTTAGAACTTTAAAGTTGAAATTAAGTTTAACCTGAAGCTTTACAATATGAGTTAAATAATAATACAGAGGGCGCACCTGTTGTAGAACTTGCTATTTATCAATTTGGTTCTTGCGTGGACTAAGAACTTTAAAGTTGAGATTAAACTTAACCTGAAGCTTTGCAATATGAGTTAAATAATAATACAGAGGGCGCACCTGTTGTAGAACTTGCTATTTATCAATTTGGTTTTTGCGTGGACTTAGAACTTTAAAGTTGAAATTAAGTTTAACCTGAAGCTTTACAATATGAGATAAATAATAAATAACACTGTGGAACAAAATTTGGTCGACAGAAGTTTACTCGGATCTGATGCTGCGAAGTGAAAATATAGGTTTTGTTTTTCGCTAATGCTGAAAAAAGACTTGCACGACAACACTATATTGTTAATAACTTTTGAACCAATATCGATTACCCCAAGTTTTTTTCTATGATATAGTTTCTTGACAAGTGGAGAGTGCCCACATATTTTTTATAGTTTTCTCAGAGACGAAGAAGTTGCTTTATTTTTATGTACGTATTTGAAATAGGGATTTTCAATAACAAATGAAACATTTTTTTACAGATCAAAAACACCATTTTATTCTCTGACCGATGCTAAATATCTCTAAAAAAAACATTTTTACAAAATCTTTACTAGTTGTTAGAAAACATCATTTTGTTAAAGCGTTTTTCACGTTTAATTTCTTAGATGGCTCACTTGAGAAATTTTTGCCCATATGCCACATGTGTTATATCAAAGTGTTCGTACGGATCTCAGCTATAGGTTTAAAGGCATAAATCCACCACTCGGGTGATTACTATTGATCCGATTGTCATAAAAGGCAAAAAATATCACTTTTTTGGGAATTTTGTGCTCTAACTTGCCAAAAGTGCATCCAAAAATACTGATTTGGTAATGAAAGATTGGATATGGATTAGACGAACAAAACCCCACCACTAAATGCAATAATACTCAGTTTACTTACGAGATATATCGAAATAACCACACAATTCAAGGTGCAAAATTCAAACGGCCTTTTCTCGAAAACTAGAGCCAACTTGAACAAACTGAGCCAAATGGTCTTTTATTTTGACCTATATTTTCACTTCGCAGCGACAGATCCGAGTAAACTTTTGTCGATCAAATTTTGTTCCACAGTGTAATAATACAGAGGGCGCACCTGTTGTAGAACTTGCTATTTACCAATTTGGTTTTGGCGTGGATTTAAAACATTTTAGTTAAAATTTACAGTCTGCTTTTTTACTCCAAGTGTTTATGTGCGTAAACGGAGGCTTTTCAGGTAAACAGATTTTCTGAATATTAAAAAAAAAAAAAAAAATTTATTGGTTCACCCTAACGTTTTAGAGAAAACATTTCTGTGGCAAAGTTTTGCTAATTGTATGAGCTTTCAGATAGTGTATATGTTTTATAGGGCTTAAACAGATTTCCCAAAGTTCTGGACCTTTAAAGTTGATATATTAATTTTTTTTCTTCTATTTTCTGACTTTGGCGGGCATTTTAAAGGTTCTATTAACATATTCTTTTGAAATTTTTTTTTTATATTGTATTTTCGTTAAAATTCCTTTAACTCGGTAGTATTTTAGTTTTACCTATTATTTGATTTGAGGCCAGGAAAAATACTTTTATGTAACAACTCAAATGTTACTCGCGATGATGTATCCTCTATTGCCTCTCTCGAACACCGTCGTAACGTTTTTTATCGATATTATAATGGCATGAGCGCTAAAGAATTTTTAGCGAATTTTAACAGATTGGAACTTATTGTGGTTTTGATTACATTACAATACAAAGTAACAACAAAAGTAGCAAAAAGACTTAATTTCGTAAAAATGTCCAATATTCAATTCGCCTATACAAATATACCGTTTGTTAATTATTACCAAATTTTGGTGCATATAATGATATTTCATATTTTACTTATGGTAGTCTTAAGGATATCAGTTCGTTTTTGCTTTTTAGAGTACAGTGAGCCAGAAAAATAACATTGATGGCCAAATTTCTGCGGTTAAGCAACCGCTCAAATTTTTAAATGATCTTGTTAAATTTGGAAATCGCATTGGTAATTTGCCTAAGCATCAGGTTTTAGCCAATAAAATATGTCTGCACATTCAAAAGAGCAGATAACCAAGAAGACTGGCACAAAAAGAGAAAGAGAAAAAGACTTGAAATTCGCCACAATCTCTTAAAAATCATATGGACACTCACAAATACATAAATGTGTAAAAAAGCTTAGACGCTCCCTTATACGCACACATAAAGACGAAAGCTCTTTGGTGCTATAGTCCTTGTACTGAATTCATTTGGCAGGAAGTAGAAAATTACAAAAAAGAAAAAAAAAAGGGAACAAGAGAAAAGAGTCGCAGTCACAGTCGCCGTCACCGCAGCACAGCATCCATCCAGCAGCAGACGATTCAACATTTTAGTGTGCAAAGCGAGAGCAACGGTGAAGGTTTTAAAAAAGTTTTTTGGCTTTTGGAATAAAAATTTGTGAAAATTCTTTTATATATATATATGTACATATATATAAGTATTTTTTTTATTTGTGTTTGTGTGTGTATGTGTTTGTTGATGCGGATTTCAAATTAAGCAGAGTTTTTAACACAACAAAAATTAAAAAGTGTTAGCGAAAAAACGAGCTCCACCTCCTCTTCCCCCCTTCAAAGTGCTAATAACATCCCCGTTTTCCAAAAACGAAGTTAACATTTTTGCTGAAAAAAATTTTTCCAATTTTTTTTCTTTCTATTACTTGGTGTTGTTGTAGTTGGTTTTTGTCCATTTTTCTTGCTGAGTTGTCTTGCTGCTCCTGTGATACCAAAGGCAGTACGGTGAGGGTGGTAGGGGTACCACAGTTAGACGACGAAAGAAAGCACACAGAGTATTAAAGTTTTATCATCATTGAGAAAATATTACAACAACAACAAAAAAGACAAAGCGAAAAATTGGCATAGAACAGATAAAGCAAAAAGAAGATGTGAAAAATAAAAGAAAAAGCAGAAAAAAGGGGGTAGCATGAAGGAAGAAGTGGAGAAGAAATAAACGAACGAACGAACTCGCCGAAATAGGGAGCCGCTCCCAAAATTGCAAAAACAACAACGATAATGAAAAAAGACAGAAAAAACCAACAACAACGACAACAACAAAATATAAATGAAAATCAAAGAAAAGGTAAAAGAAATAAGAAAGAAAAAAGGAAAAAAAAAAGAGAAAATAAAACATGCAAAAAAGTGAAAAATTACAAAAACGGGATTTATGGGTGTTACGTCGTTCGAAAAATTGGTTTCACCAGTGAAATGGTTGGATATTCGAATAAAACTTGTGAAAAAAAGAAAAAAATTAATAAAATAAATATGAATCAGACAAGTTAATAAAACTGAAAAAGGACAGCAAAGTTAATCTGAATTTGTACATGGATACATTTTTTTTTTTTTTTTTTAAACAATATAGTTCAGCCGTTGCGGGAAATTTTGTATGCATATGGCAACCATACACTCCTATATTCTGTTTAATTAACTCTAGACAACAAAAAATCAGTTACAAAATTCTTGTCACAAAACTTTTCCATCGTGCAAGTTTATTAGCGAATGCCTTCTCTCTATTCCGATCTTCTCGGATTTTTCAGGCTCACCCCGAGCTCCAAAACATTGACACTTGTGTGATACTTGTGTGTCGAATCCATTTCAAATTTCGCTGCATTACTTAAACAGATATTGAAACTTTAGGGCTTTTGATAAAAAATGTTAATACCGAATATAAGCCAAGTCCGGGCAAATGTTCGGAATTCAACGAACACAAAGTTAATAAATTTGATACGAAAAAATCCACCTTACTTACATTCGACTCAAAAAGTGGTGATTTCTTTGTCTGTGGCTGGAACAGAGAATGCTTGACACTAATAAAGGGCCGTTCTCATTTTACATAACGCAATTTTCGACCAATTTTGACCTCCCCGCTCGTAACAAAACGTTCCACCCTCTCCCCTCACTAGTAACGCACAAATCTTAATTTTGGCAATTTGAAAAAAAAAAAAATTTAATTTTTTGTCGCATAAAATTATAAAATCGTAGTTGATGATCCCTCCCACCCCCATGTAACACTTCGTAACAAATCGTCCGACCCCCCCATGGCGCGTAACGTAATGTGTGAACGGCCCCTTAGTTAAGCGCAGATTTTAGGTTTTTCCTTAAATAATACACAGAACCCATCATAAGAATTTAACATAATTCAAGCATGCTGAGTTTCCGTAATCATAGTCATTTAAACTGTTAAGCTTTGGCTTTCGAGATATTCGAGCATGACCCATAGCACACAAAACGCTTCTCATACCAAAACATTGCTTTTTCTATAAGTATAAGATCTTTCTTTAAAACTGTGCAAAAATGACAAATTTTTCTTAATATTTGAAAAGTTATAGCCAATTCAAAACTATTTCTTATTTTATCATGCACAAAATGTTGTATGATGAACATTAATATAGCTAACATACGATTATGTATACATAGCTTTCTTATTAAATTTTTTCTGCACTTTCTTCGATTGTGAAAATTCAATAAGTTGGAATAAGTGGATAAATGAAATAGATAAAAAATAAGCTGTTTTTTTGTATAAAATTTTGAAACCCGAAAATCTCGAAAATCGAAGTTAAATTCTAATAATGACTTATGTCACTAAGCCCATCTTTAAGGGTTTTGATAACCCAGGCTTGCAAATTAAGAACTTTTTTTTTTCCTTTTTGGTGCCTAAAGTCGCTTTAGGGGTATTACGATTCTAAACTTGATTTCTTTCTATCGCGTCAGAATTCTATGATGTTCTTGCTCGATAGTGCGAAAATGCTATTTTGAGGCATATTTAAGTTTCTAGAATCGCCTAGTGGTCAAAATTCGACCACAAATGTATTATATAATTTTGGTACATTTTGGGCACTTTTGGTACGTTTTTTGTGCTATTTGGTACGAAATACAAAAGAAAATTTATCATCCCTGCTATAATTGAAGCAAAATGTAAAAAAAAACAAAAAACATGGAGTCATTTCTATGCTTTTTGTCTTTCTCTTGGTGCTTTATCCTTTTTTCAGCTCTGTTGATTGTGTATTGAAAAATTTTGTATTTAATTTTACCTGGCTTAAATACAAAATATTAACATAACTTTAAGTTTGTGCATACCTACATAAAGTTGTACTCAATTTCTAACATAGTAAAAAAAGAAAATTTTTTGTCTTACGTATTAATATGTAGGAAGCAATACACGCCAAGTGTACCATCTGAAAATTTGTTTGTCTCCGATTTCGCTCAAATTTGGCAATATGGTTGTTCCGGTTGGCAAGATTAATAATCCAGGGGGTTTTGGTCCTAGTATCATTTGTTGTAAAAATACTTGTAGTGGAGTGCCTGGGGCTTTTAACCTAGGATTTCTACAAGACCAAATGAATTTATATGGTTGGGATGGGATTTTGTTTTAAATGCCATAAAAAAAAAAGTTTACCCAAAATTTTTTTGTGTTTTTGATTTGTGTATTAACTATAAAAAGTTAGTATAACACTACATTAAAAATAATTGTAACAATTTGCAAACCATTTTTTTTAAACTAATTTGAAGTCGCTGAACACGAAAAACGCAATTTTTTTTTTCCTTCTAACCGTTCCCGAGTTATTCGGCTATTTTTATTTTCGAGATTATAGAATCATATACATCAATATATTTGTATAACGCCAAATCCGATCGATTTTATTTTACCACGATTACAAAGAACGACTAATGGCGTTTCTAACGGGTGTACCAATAATTATGCTCCGAATAAAATTAACTGAGTTATAGCACGAAAAACTTAGATTTTTTTAAAAAATTTTTAAATTTTTCATACCAACGTCAAATGAAAAACTTAGTTTTTCGCATATATTTATTTAAAAAAATTTTTTTTAACAATTTTATTCAATGGCACATTTAATTCCAAACATTTGAAGCTAACTTTGAGCAAAATCGAATGAAATCTCGTGAATATATTAAGGTTTTAGTGCAATGAAGGCATATCGTTTTCTTTCAAAAATTTATATTTTTGATGCAATTGCAACCCGGTCCGAAATGTTCTTCTACAAAAAATGATGAGAGCTTCTTTAAAATGTTCAATGAGTGTAGAATGGCCGATGTGGAAACTGAAAAATTGGATCTGTTGACTTAGGCTGAACATTTTGAAAATGCTCTGGACAACTTCTCATCATTCTTATTGCACCAAATCCTTAATATCTTCAAGAAATCGCATTCGATTTTGCTCAAAGTTAGTTTAAAATGTTTGGAATTAAATTTGCCATTGAATAAAATTTTTAAAAAATTTTTTTTTCAAATAAATAAATGCGAAAAACTAAGTTTTTCATTTGGTATTGATATGAAAATTTTTTTAAAAATCTGAGTTTTTCCTGTTATAACTCAGTTAATTTTGTTCGGAGCATAATCATTGGTATACTCGTTAAAAGAGCCATTACTCACTCTTTGTAAGCGTTGCAAAATAAAATCGATCGTTCTACAAATATATTGATGTATATGAAGCTATAAGCTCGAAAATATAAATGTCCGAATAACTCGGGAACGGTCCAAAGAAATAAAAAATAAGTGGGTTTTTCGAGTTCAGCGACCTCAAATTAGTTTAGAAAAAATAGTTTGCAAAATGTTACATCTATTTTGGATTTAGTGTTGTATTAACTTTTTACAGTTATTGCTTAAATAAAGAAAAAATCAATTGCGCAAAAAAATTTTTGGTAAACTTTTCTTTTTATGGTATAAAAAACAAAATCCCACCTCAACTATATAAATTCATTCACTCTTATAAATATCCTAGGTGAAAAGACTCAGGCACTCCACTAATCGTAAAACACATTTAAAATTACGATTTTTATCTCTGTAACGGGTACTTCTAGAGGAAAATTCTAGTAAATTTCTTCGTAATTGAAGTTGTTTCCAACACCGACTACGGTGTTTTGTCCAAAAAGGCAAAACGAAGAGGCCTACTGCGCTTAACTTTTCATAAAACTATGTTCATTTTCAAATCGCGATATCTCATGAACGGTAAGTCGGACGGAAAAAGTGTTGGTAAAGACATTCATAGAGAATAACATGTTCTGCAAAATCCAAGAAAAAATTTTTTTCTGCGGCATATCGTTTCGGAATATTTTGCAAAAACAGTTTTTTTTTAAATTTTAAGTTTGTCAAAAGATATCTCCTAAACTTTGAGTCGTACAAAAAAAAGAACGAAATGTTGTTTGTAGAACAAACAATTCCCTATAAGCTGGTATTTTTGATTTATTGCTACGACGCTCCGTTCATGTATTATCACAATTTAAAAGAAAAAATCAGTTTAAAAAACTTCGAAAAACTTTCCAGGTAAATTTACCAAATGACCGCACTACAAAAAAGATCACAACTTTTTAATAGGTAAACTTTTTTATTTATATTTTAAGCTAAGCATTCCACTTTTAATAATTAAATTTCATGCGGTCTTGTAGAAGTCCTACGTATACAGTGTTTTTAACTCCCTGGGAACTCTACTATTGGTGAAAGCTAAGCATTTTTGAAAAAACACCAACAAAAAACGCCAACTTTTACACCTTGCATTTTAACAACAAATGGTAACAGGACCAAATCCTACCGGATTATATATCTTGCATACCGGCACTACTGCCAAATTTGAACGAAATCAGAGACAAACAAATTTTCAGCTGGTAGTCTTAGCGTGTATTACTTCATAGATATCACATTGAATTTATTACCTGGAGGTCGATCCCTGCTCGGTGGATCATTTGATCTAATCTTTTATATCGATGTTTTTTATTAAAAGCCAATTCATAAATTAATGAAAAGTACCAAAATTAAAGAAAAAAATATTCCAGGTATCGAAAAACATGGAAAAAGTTTTGAATATCGGAAAACATTAAAAAAATTTGAAAAGTAATTGTATCGAAAATACATAACAATACCTTACATATGTAAGTAGTTTGCGAGATATAACACTTAACGTATTTTACTTCAAAAGAGATGCCACACCCAGTTGTAATATCTCGCGTACTTCTAGTTCAGAGAAACCTTATAGTAAGTAGACCCTCTATATTAAAACTCAGAAAGAATGCTTTATTGGTTTTCTTATTAAAACGTTTCAAATTTATGTGGGCGGTGCACTTCATAAAGCGTGTATGTAGATTATTTTGACATACCTCGTATTGATACTTTTCTATAGAAGTATCATTTCCCAAATTTTTTACAAAATCGTTAAGACCGTTTACGAACAATATAGAATACAATTTTTTAAATACTAAAAAAGAGGCGTGGCTTTTCTTGAATACCGCTCACTTTTCGCTAATGTTTATGATAATGATGATCCGTACCCGCATCAAAAATTTCATAGAAATATGTGCTACCAGGTCCTACGCCCACCAGCGATATTTCGCTCACTTTTAGTTCAGAGGTGCTTAAAAGCAAGTAAAATCCCTACGGTTAATTTCAGAATTTCATTTTGTGGGCGGTGCAACGTCCTGCTACGAGTTCTTCTAATATAACGGCATTCAGCCTATTATCCTTCAATAAACTTGTTAGAGCCGTTTTCGAGCACAATTTTTCAATTGCTAAAAAGTGGGCATGGCACTTCCTCAATGCTGTTACTTTTTGCTTTGATTCTCAACAAATTTATGCTAAAAGTTAAATACAGTACGCTTATAAGTTCTTCTAGATGTTGGCAAATTCGTCTGATGATATGATTGTGGTGATCAACGAAAACCAGCCTTACAATAAAACATTTTTTTTGTTTTCCTCTATGCACTTTGCCTTGATTTTGTAATTTTGTAAAACACACTAAACAGTTAGCTCAAACCAACAATGTCATCTGATCCATGCTTGTTGGTAGCAAAATATTCTATCTCTCTCATTCTAAATGTCTAAGCTCAATTACATTTGACGTCATTTGCCAAAATTATGCCACATTCACATTATGACATTACAATTGCACACATTGAATGTGGTTTCCTCCCTTCTAGCTACGCTCTTGAGTAAATTTTGAACCTATGATTAAAAGAATAACACGAGACTTTCTCCATTCTTTCATTTAACAGACATCTGTCAAACTAGTTACTTATATAATGGCTACTGTGGAAAGCTCACTTGATGTCTTAAACACCATCTAATTGCACACTGTTTGATGTAACTAAAGAAAAACAAAACTTCAGACTCGAAAATGCTTTGTTACCATCTGGAACTTTAAGGCAAGAAAAAAATTAAGAAAACTCAAACAAACACTTAGAACGCACATAATTGCACCGCATCCCTTAACACCAAGGAAGCAAATTACACCAGATTTAAAAGAAACAATAAAATAGAAAGCTATCATCCACCGACCGACCGACCGACCTTTCGCCCTCGCATTGACTTTCACACAAAGCGGAGGGCTTTGTTTAATCACTTTTATATGCCACAGATTATGGAATAAATCATTAGGCAACAGCATTCGCATTCGCGTAAAAACATATCTACACGCCCACCCCCCAGTCCCTTAGTGGTTTTTATGCAACACTGTGTGTTTACGACAATTTAGTCTGCAATTCGCAGCGTTTTTTTTTTAATTCGCTAAAATTACATTTTTCAATTGTTATTTAATTTGAAATTTAAATTTTCTTAACTTAAATGCTTTTGTTATTTTTTCATCAGCATCGGCACGAAAAAAAAAGAAAAAAATTATGCCAAGTTACGGCAGATATTCAAATTGTATCTTTGTATCTTTGTTACTTGCAATGCGGCGTATTCCATTGCTGCTGCTGCTTATTTCCACTTTACGAGTAAAATTTGTTAGTTAAGTTTATTTTACTTTGCTGCACGTACCTAGATACTCCGCTGCTACTTACGTTGCTACTTATAGTACGCCACGCACCTAACTTTATTGTTGACTTTACTACATTCGTAGTTGTATAGTACGAGTATCTATTAGGGATTTCAGTCCCGGGATTCCGGGATCCCGGGATCCCGGGATTCGAGCCTTTTTGCAGTCCCGAAAATCCCGGGATTAGTGCTACCAATCCCGGGATTTCTTTTGTAAGTTTTTTAGGTTAGAAAAATTGTTA
Source organism: Calliopum simillimum (assembly GCA_951812925.1). NCBI lineage: Eukaryota > Metazoa > Arthropoda > Insecta > Diptera > Lauxaniidae > Calliopum > Calliopum simillimum. The sequence goes on from OX638368.1 coordinate 111,274,888, forward strand.
GAATGTTCCAAAAATCACCAACAAAAAACGAAGTCTTACAACATTATGTTAAAATTGAACATAATAAAGAGCTGAAGTTAATCTTAGATTGCAAAATGAGATGGAGTAGTCTTTTAGATATGCTGCAGCACTTTATTATGCTTGAGAGTAGCATAAAAACAGCTTGTATTGACTTAAAGGTTTCTTCGATCCACTGTAGCGAATTTAAAATTATTAAACAATTAGCTCGAACTCTTCAACCAATCAAAATCACTATTGATATTATAAAGAAAGATAAATCTGCTTTGAGTAATATCATTTTTGCTAAAAGGCACTTCAGACTAGTTCTCTTATGTTTTTCTGTATGATTTTTTCTCTGACTGTAAATTTTTTATTGTTTTTAATTTATATTGTTGAAATTGTTTTAATTTTTTATTTTTCAACCAACATTTAAAAATTTGAAAACACCTATGACTTCTATTTTCAAATAGATTCAAATCTAATGCCAAAATAACTCATATGAGTTTTCTTCTGATAAATCATTTGTGTAATAAATTTACATTCCCACTATCAGAGTTGCCAAAAAATTAATTTTATAGAAAGTCTTATAATTTATCCGACGTTTTATTGAAAGATATTGATATATTTTGTAATGTGGTGATAAGGGTTATTTCCTCCAGAAAACATTCGATTATCTTTCTTCAATTCAACCAACAAGTGTTGAATCAGAAAGATGCTTTTCGTGTGCGGGTTATATACGTAATAAATTTAGATCTAAATTGGATGATAAAATAATAAATGCTTTAATTTTCCAAAAATCATATTTTAATAATAAGTAATAAAACTAAATAAAACAAAAGTTAATTCTTCCAAGTCCAACACTTGTTAAAACTTTGATCTCACTATTTTATATAATTAAATATGTATGATATTTTATATATCAAACCTTAGAGCGCTATAGTCCTATCTCCACTTTTTGCGATTTTTGCAGATATGGTATCCTTGTGGGCTTCTTTACCGAGTGGAATTCTGTGGGATGTCAAAATACCACTAAAACACCGAAATATTCGAGAATTAAGAAAAATCGTATCTCCAAACTGTAATTTTTTGAAGAGCGCCACTGTGCTATCTCCTCTGAATATTTAAATAAGTCACATTTTTAAGGAAATTTTTCCATTTTTTTCGTCTTTTCTACACGTTTCATGACATTTTACATCTTTTTAGTGGAAACATTTTCTTTTTCACCCAAAGGTCGGAACCAGAAATTTTTGAAACTTTCTTGTTTTTTCCATGATTCGAAAAAAAATAATTTTTCATGTCTCTGAAATCATTCAAAGGATATGGATGAGATGTGGTATGTGTATTAAGAGTCACGGGACAAATAGTGTCTAAGGGAAAAATGGGCGGTCCCACGTCCTTAAAAAAGTATCATACCTCTGAAACTATCTAATGCTCTGAAACTATCTAGATGAGTTTTGGTGCGCATATAAATTGCATCGGAGCAATTTACATTCATTGGTTTAATTGGAAATGATCTGCCCTCCGTACAAATGAAGCTATCGCAACGCACACCGGGAAATGCTGGTCGCTCATAAAATTTACTAAATGTGTAGTTTATTTGAATAGTAGTGCAATTCCATATAATTTGTTAAATTGATTTTGTTAAAAATTTATAAAAGAATTTTTTAACATAAAATTATGTTAAAATATACTAAGGTAAAATTATTGCATGTATAGTTTTTTCAAAATCGCAGCCAATTCTAAATAACCACTGTTTGAAGTATTCTTTTTGCATTTCCCAATAATTGAAAAAATTGAGATAGGACTATAGCGCTCTAAGGTATCGATATGTATTTAACTAAGCATATAATGCAGCAATGTACCTTTATGCTTTTTTTGAAGCAAATAAGTATTTATGAATTTTTGTTTTTAAAAAAAGGCGTGAATTAATAATAAAATGTACCTGCTCTAAGAAATTGTTCTTTAATATTTTTGACACTTTTTAAATAAAATATCTTTGTAGGGGTGTAGTAGGGGTATATAAGACAAAATATTAGGAATTTTTAATACTAAATTCTGTCTATTTAGGAAGAAAAAAAAATTCATACGAATCCCGAAAAATCCCGGGATCCCGGGATTCAAATTTTCTCGATCCCGAAATCCCGGGATCGCAAAAAGTCAAAAAATTGGAATCCCTAGTATCTATGTATTTTGTATGTAGATTCGTTAGTTAATTTGTTGTTGTTTTGTTTGTTTATGCCTTCGTTCATTCTGTGTTTATCGATGTCTTTAGCGAGCAAAACTTGAGTTGAATAAATTTGATTTTCAGCATTCGGGAGATGCCATATTGCTCTTTCCTTTAAGTTTTTGCATGCAGGAATTTACTATGCTTTTTTCTGATTTGATTTTAGAATGTTTATCTATACGTACTAGTAGTATGTTATTAAAATTAACTACTATATCATATATATATCATATGTATATCTGTATATATGTATCATATATAGGGTAAGGGAGGGAAATATGGACCACCCGTCTTTCTTTTTTAAATAAAACCCAAAATACATAAAAGAAAACAATAAATTTTATGTCATTCATTAAAGGAAACAATTTACCTTTAATCTGATTCACTTTTAGATAAATATCTCATCAGGATAAAGAAAAAAAATTAAAAAACTGAAAATACTCAAAATGAAGATAAAAAAAAAAGTGTAGTGTTATATGGACTATATAGTCCATATTGCCCCACATGTTTATTTGATACAGAAGTTGCATATAAAAATGTCACTTCCACATCCGTCACATTTTTCATGACTCCAAGAACGTCAGATTACACATTCAACCCAAAATTCGCCACGTCGATCTTCTGATTGAAGGGTATTACATTATATGCATTTTTTATAATTTTTTTCCTTTGTAGTTAACGAATTACATATAATGACCATCAGACTCGTCATGAAAACTGCAACTAGATTCCCCATCTAAAAAAGATGATAAATACATTTGTTTTTGAAGCTTTTTTCTTTGGTGGTCCATATTACCCACAGCACGTGTTGGTGAAATAAATGGTTTTTTTATCAAAAACTCTTTTGGTTAATGAACTTATTTGTGCTAATAAATTACAAATGGTATTCACTGACCTTATATAATTAACCATTTATTTAAAAACGCGATGTCATTAAAGTGAAATAATGAAATATACACAGTAAAAATTTTAGTTTAATTTTAAAACCAAAAAAAGTATTTATATAGAACAATGCCAAAAAAGGTTTTAATTTTAAACTATTTTGGAATAAATAAAGAGAGGGAGAAAATTGGAAAAAAAAAAAAAAAAAATTTTTAAATTTAATTGAAAAAAAAAAAAAACAAGCCATCCATACTGAGATTCGAACCAAGGGTACAACATCTTGTGTATATAAATTACGAAGTCTTTAGCTCACTCGGCTATCAAACGTATTGACGTAGTTGTGTGAAATTTTTATTTAGACAATTGAAAAAGAAAATTTTTTTTTGTTATTTTGTTCTCGTTCTTTTTTTTTATGCTCTTTTGATAAATAAAGTTTTTCAAATTTTGAAACTAAAAAGTCTCTCCAAGCTAAATTAAAACTTTGATGGCATTAGTTTCAAACCAAAAGTATTAAAATTGGCGCAGAGAATATTTTAATACTTTTCTTGGACATATTTTAAAACTAAAAATGATTAGTTTTTTGAATTTAAATTTATTTTGGGATTGTTTTTAAGCCACTTTGGTATTGAAAAATTGAAAAAACTAATTGGCTTAAAAGTAAATATTTTTTGTGATAAAATTAAAACCTACCAGAATAAATTTCAACCTTTTTTGGAATAAATTTTGAATTTAATACCAAAGCAGTTTAAAATCAATTCCGAATGGAATCAAAAGTAAACTATCACTTTTTACTGTGTACTCACTAGAAACAAATTATCACTGATCTTTTTTTTAGAAAAATCAACTTTACAGAAACATGCGACTTCACCGAACGCTGACATCGCCCTATTATAAGCTTTAGGTATTAGCGCTAAGTTTGAACATGAATAACGGTAAGTCCCATGTATGCAGTGGGAAATAACCGTGTGGTCCATATTACCAGCGTAGTCCATATTTCCCTCCCTTACCCTATTTATGTATATCTCATATATTATGGTGTGCACAAATGTGTTGTTTTTTTTGAGGATTTTCTATTAAAAAAGTCGTATGCTAATTTCAGTTTTTAGAATGTTTCTCAACTCCAAAACATTATTTTCTATTGTTGGTTAAGCGCTGTTTATTAACTTTGAAGGTTTAAAGCTCAAGCTACTTTCTTTAAAGCCTAATTTAAATTATGTCAATATCTTTAATTTTCTAGGAGATATCCCAATGTGCACAAAAAAGAAAGCGGATCCATTTCGAATACATTACGTGTCCGTAGAAATATAAAAAAAAGTAATCTGCAGTGACGGACCCGTTTTGTACCTGTACCGTACATCAAATACGAATTGAAAACGGATTCGCTTTTAATTATGTAAATGATGTAAACCATTTCAAAACTATCAAGATTTTTTTGATTGCACCCGATTTGGCTATAAATTGGCATAAGCATTAGTAGTATAGTGGAAAAAATTACTACCAAATATATTTTTTCAAAATTTAAAAAAATGGCGGAGATATGGGACTTTGAAAGATTTAGGTTAGTTTTTTTTGAGAAGCTATAACTTTAGTTGCATTTATTCAATTCTCAATTTCATGGTGTAAATTGATTTGTCTTTAAACAGGCTTTAAAATAAAAACTAGGAAAATTTTTTTCTTATTTTTTTATATTGTTTACACTAAAAAAAAAAATTTAAATTGAGTTTCCCAAAATACGTCAATTTTGATATTTTTTTATTTTTCTTGCAAAAAAAGCTTCAGGTGTAACTTACCAGTCCTCCAAAAATTGGAGTGGGCCTGCCAGTGGTTCTCCAGAAAAACATATCTCGCCATTTTTTTAAATTTTGAAAAAATGTTTGGTAGTAAATTTTTCCACTATGTAACTATTGCTTATGCCAATTTATAGTCAAATCGAATTCCATGAACAAATTTCTTGATCGTTTACACATGGTTTACACGAAATGTTATATTTGAAAAAAAAAAAAAATATTATAAAGCGCTTGTTACCAATTAAAAAAAAAAAAATAACAATAAAAAAAAAAGAAAAAAAAAAGATGACAATCCACTTGTGGTAGGATTCGAACCCGGGTAAATCTGCGTTGACGGACTCGTTTCGAACCCGTAGCGAACTTTAAATACGAATTCAAAGCAGATTTGCTTTCTTAATGTTAATGATGACAAAAAAGCAATTTTTTTTTTTTTGTTTTTGATCTTTTTATTTTAATGCATATGATTTTTTGTAATTTTTTCAAACTCTGTTTGAAGAGACATTTTTGATTCCAAATTTTAGTAATATTTTTTATCAAAAGAAAGGAGGAGAAAGAACACTGAATACTTATAATATAAATACAACAGAAATTTGTTTTATATACAAACTTCATATCTCAACATGAGACAAATCTACATCATATAGGTCAGTAGCCTAGTTTTCTAATGTTTGTAAATTATGTATCCCGGGTTCGCTTCCTACCACATTTGGGTGCACTGTTTTTTTTCTCTTTTTTTAATTACAAATAAGCGCTTAAAATTTTATTTTTTTTATAAACAGCATTAATATTATTAAAAGCGAATCCATTCGTTTATGAAATAATTTACGTGTTCAAAACGGATCCGAGATTTTCAAAGGAATTTCACCCGAAAACGGGTCCATACCGGATCCGTAATGGATAAAATATATGAGAAAGGGAACCCATTCGAAACGGATCCGTTTGGCCCACTGGGATCCTAACCTTAAAAGTAGTGTCCGACCGAAGGTCACTCTTTGGCCGAAGACAATTAATCGGTTTTTTTATAACCTTCGACCGAAGCCGAAGGCTCATTCATTTTATATTTTTGTACCCTACTCTCAGTATATTCAATTTGTAGCACTATAGGCTATTTAGTTTTGTTCAGGCCAATAATAACACACTTGGTGCCGATTTTGCATTGTTCAGCCTTAACTGGAATATTTCTTCAGAAGTGGTGCTTTTGTGAGATATCGGGTGCAAAAGGTCGAGAAAATCAGTTTTTTCCAAAATTTTTTCTCTAATTTGATCCACGATTTTTTAGCTCAGATAATTTCATAAAGAAAAGTTGCATAAGTTGTTTTCGTGCAATTTATATCCTATTTAAAGGTATTTTCTTGACCTTTAGAACCTCATTTCTCGCGAAGGCATAACTTCTCACTGTTTGACTAGAACAAAAGTTCATAGAGCGGACATTTATCATCCGATTTTGTTCTGCAAGGGCTCAAAATTTTTATAATGAAATATGTTACTGACAAAAAATAATAAATTATGAACTCTTTAATTTTTCGGTCCGGAAAAATTCTTTGTATGGTGTTGAGAGATACCCATATTTTAATGGCTTATAACTCGGAAAGTAGGAATCGAATTGAAAAAGTAGATCGTTTAGGGTGATCTTATATATCCGAATACATTAACAAATTTAAATTTTGCTATTTACCGTTTTTGTTACATAGCTTTAAGTGCTTAGATCTCAAAACAATGATTTTTGAACTTTTGAGCAAGGATAACTCAGGATTCTAACATAATAGTAAACTAGTAAGGGTGTAAATTTTGGCCTGGCCAAAAAATAAATACCCTACACTGCAGTATTTTGAAAATTTTGCTTATATGAGAGGTGCCACGCCCTCTTGTCCGAGTACACCCAGTTTTTGTTCAGAGCTTGCATTTATAGTTTTTAGTGTCAGAGTGAAATTTAGTTGGATTATCTCAAAAAACTTTTTCAGTATAGCATTTTGAAACTTTTGCTTATATGGGAGGTGCCACGCCCCCTTGTACGATTTCAACCAATTTTTGCTGAGAGCTTTCATTTATAATTTTTAGTGTCTGAGTCGAAGTTGGTTCGAATATCTCAAAAAACGCTTTCAGTATAGCGTTTTGAAGCTTTTGCTTGTATGGGAGGTGCCACGCCCTCTTGTCCGAATCTGCTCAGTTTTTTATCAGAGCTTGCGCTTACAATTTGTAGTACTTATGTGTATTGTGGTTGCATTGTCGTGAAAAATACTCCTAAAATTGCATTTTGAATATAATTTTTGTATGGGCGGTAGGCGTGTCTGTTGACCGATTTTGCTCATTTTCAATCCCCCGAGCTAACTTTGACGACGGAGGCAGTGTACCAAATTTCATTAAATTATCTTGCTCAGTTTTCCCAAAAAGTGTATTTCAACACACAGCCAGCCACCCAGCCAGCCAGCCAGCCAGCCAGCCAGACAGACGGACATGGCTATATCGACTCAGGAGGTGACGCTGATCAAGAATATATATACTTTTCTATATCTGCCACGCCTCCTTCTCTGCGTTACAAACGGAAGGACAAAGTGAATATACCCTGGGTGTAGGGTATAAAAACAAAGTTCAGATTCGTAATTAGAAAGTCCCAATCCACTATAAACGTCTATCATTTTGTTTAAAAGTTTTTTTTTTTTTAGTCAACAAGTTTCTTCATGCTTAAAGTTACAAACATTCGGCTTCGGCCAAGCCTTCGGCTTATTTTGGCCGAAGGCCGAATGTGAGACCGATGCGGGTTTTTGGCCAAAGATGGCCGAAGCCGATTAATCGGTCGGACACTACTTAAAAGTGCAAAAAACACATTTTTTCATTATTTCAGTTTACGATATTTCGGAGAAAAATAAAGGTATCGATATAATATAAATATATATCAAGTTTTGTGTAAAAAAATTACCTTGTCTTATTATACAACCGCAAATATTGCAAAAAACAGTGTTTTTTTTTATTTTTTTAACCCTCTAGTGCATAAATTTTTGATTCTTATAGAAAAATTCAACTAGACTAATTTGGGTACGAAAAAAATAAATTTGAGGCTGGTTTTTAATTTGGGGAAAGTTTGGGCCCCACAGGGCTTCCCTGGAGGTCACCGCCTTAAGGCGGGATTCTGCAGCAAATACAAAAAATTAAATGAATTTTCCAACGAAAATTTCAAAACTTTATTTGAACAAAAAGTAGGGGAAGGTGGGGAATCGTGGGCCACGTTTTTATTTTGTTAAATATCTTCAAAAAAAATAAAAAATTTTGCAAATTGTAATATGGTATGTTATTCTACATGAAGTTAGGTAACTTTTGACTATTACACTTTCTAGCAATTCTTTTGTTTTTTCCGACTTTTCGTGGTTTGAAAAAAATTAGTGTTTTTGCGATTTTCAAAAATGGTGGGGAATCGTGGGCCACCGCCGTAATTAAGTAAAAATCAAACAATTATGATGCAAAACTTTATTGAATTAGTTGAAATGACAAGTAAAGTTATTTTAATCGACAAAATGAAGAAGAGGGGTTATGCACGATCAATCAGATACGTTAACAAAGAAATAGGAAAATTTGATACAAAATATGTATTTATTGTTTTATTTATTGATTCACAGCCTCCATTTTGCACAAAACATCATAAACACAACATACAAATGTGTATTGATACGAAAACTGTCAAAACACGGGTGGCTCACGATTCCCCACAAGCTACTTTTTGCAAAACAACGGCGTGTAATTGACTTGTTGAAGTGTCATGCAAAATTACTTTTGCATGTTGCAAGGCAAAGGTCTAACGATAATAAAAAACATATTTACCTGTGTTTTGTCGTAGCAATTCGTCCAAGAATGATGGAAATCAAACACGAAAAAAAAGTTTTGCAGGTACTTTTTTTTGGGCGAGTATTGTACAAAGCAAATAAAACGCGTACGTTTGTCAACAACCAATGTAAAACTAAGTTGAGGCTAAGAGAAAACGATTACAGTTGCATTTAACTATTTATCTCGACATACTGCCAAAAGGTGGCGGTGTCTCACTATTCCCCATGGCCCACGATTCCCCACTTTCCCCTATATAGTAATGGATATAAAATATTACTAGTAAAATTATTTTAAATTATTTATTCTTGGACGTTGCGAAATTTAGCAAAGCATAGTTATAGCCATCTTCTCTGACGTATGTTGGAGGAAAGTATGTCTTCTAGGATGATTTTGGTGGGAGAGGCGAAGCAATTAAGCTAAATACGTGGTCGACCAAATTGTTTTTTCACTCGAGAATCTGGTGTCAGATCAATATTACAAAACACTTCAGCAATTTCTAGTCGAAACTCAGAAAACTCGAATTTTGATGCGTTTTCGCCTCCTTCGTGAATTCGGCGATACAGCAGATATGCATTTACCATGGTCATATCCAGCTAGTGATAAAAACCGCGTTTGCTCTACTACATAGTCTTCATACGGATATGGTAACGCTCAAGCAGTCCATCCATGTTGTCCACACCTCCCATGTGAGCGTTATACTCACGAATAATATTTGGTCAGTTTACTGCATCATTTTCCTTAGTTTTTCTGTTGTACCGAGAAATTTTGGTTGTGTTTTGTTCCGTTGAGTCAGGAACACATAGGTCCCCACATAGGTCGATAAGAACAGTTTTGTTGTGGTTAAGGTTGTCCGGTTTCCGGTGCTATGTACTCATAAAAATTATCATCAATGAAGTATTTGAAACAAATTGTCCAATTTTGATTTGGTTCTATTCCTGCAGCTAACCCAATGAAAGCATTCTCAACCGCGAAAGTATCAAAAATTTCACGAGGACATTTGGTTGAAACTGGTGTTGCTTGCACTGCCAGCTCCACAGTGTCAGAACTTCTCGGATCTGGCACTACCTGAAGCTCAGTTAATTCTCCACTTACTAGTATAGTAACATTATCATTTATTTTGCATGCAGTATTTACTTGAAACGATTCCATCGACATATTTAGGATGAAATTTATTGCTGATGTAATAGAGGATCATCCAAACAGTGATCGATTTCCTCTTCATATAACAACATGTCATTAGGATCGTAGTTTGGGTCACTAACACTACCATCGGATGAAAATGCATCTTCACTATCAGTGGACTCTGGTACCTCAATAGAGTCATATATGTTTTCGATCTCTTCTGGACTCAATTTTGACAGTTTATAACGATGATCCATTGCTAAAATAATAATTTTTTATTTACTTAAGTATATGCGAGATTCATTGCTAAAATAAAGAATCTTTAATTATGAACTATCTGCATACATCTGTATTGAAGATGATTTAAAATTTTTAGCCGTTATATTAAAAAAATGTGTTGTACTAACAGGATACCGCCTTAAGGCGGTCAACGTAAAAACGTCACTGCTCAGCTGCAAATCATTATATTTCTAAAATTTTTCTTTTATTCACTAAAACACATTATAAATTACTTACCGATAATTTTTTTTTAGTTATAGAGTAACACTAAAGATTTTATTTTATTTTTTTAATTTCACAAATAATTTTTTAACTTAGAAAACACAAATATTCACTTTATGTAACATTCGCGTCAAATCCGAACGGCAGGCTCAAATGTTTCTTAGACCAAAAGATACGCTATGGCATGGTTTAAATCTTTATAACAGGACTTTTTAAAAATAAAATGCAAGGCCTTCTTAATTTAAATTTTACTGATGCCCGCCTTAAGGCAGGCGTATGCACTAGAGGGTTAAGTTAAAATATCTGCTGCATTTTTTTTATACGGAGATAATGCCGCAATGTTATATTGTGCCACAGAGTGGGTTTATTTAATCGATCCTCAGCAGCCGTTTTTTAAACTTTTTTCATCATTCTTAAATCGACAGTGGCAACCTGTGCCAATAGGACAACGTCGAAAAAAAATTGTATTATTTCTTGAGAGTTTATATGGGGCATTACATACATAACCGGAAAGCATTTGACTTTTGCAACTCCGATTTTTTGAAAAATATTAACCTAACTCCTCTCCAACATTTCTCTCGATCATTCTAACCCCTTTTTTGCATCCCGTAGGGAAACTCTCATACAAAATTGATATTCACATTTGAATTTGCATGGGAGACCCCTTAATGGGTGAGAAAAAGGGGTCGATAAATAATTTTTTGACATTTTTCTTAAACTATATGGGAGTCCCCTAAAGAGGTGGAGAAAAGGAGCTAGTGTGTTTGAGAGGAAAAATTAATGGATGTCTGTGAACATTTTTTCCCTCTCCCGACAACTAAGAATTTTTTCACCCACGTTTATGTTAATTAAAAATTTTATTTTATATTTTATAAAGAAAAAAGTTTCAAAAAAATCGGAGTTCGAAAGGTAAATGCTTTCCGGTTACTTATGTTATTCCACATACATATGGTTAATCCCAAAGTCTTCCACATTACATTAGTTCGTCAATGTTGGTCATATCTATGTTAAATAGTTGAAATGTTCATGGTTTAAGAATTCTATATTTTTAAGCTCCTCGAGATACACATTTGACCAAAACGTACTCGAGTATCTCATTTTAAATTCGTGGGAGCCATCGAGCAGATTTCTTCGTATACAGCAGATCATTATTCGATATTCGCGACATGGCATTTAACCTCAAAACGGCAGCAATAATTTCTTGCATAAATTGTGGATCTTCGTCAACTTAAGCCTTGACCAAGGCCACATTTATTTCTCTCATCGGACGAAGATTTTGGTCAAGCTTGTCAGGATTAAAAAATAATTCGACTTTTAAACAATGTATGTATACTGATTAAAAGTGTTAAAAAGCCTTATAAAAAATAGTGTGCACAAAAAGATACACAAGGTCGAAGATCTCTCGAAAATTGATTTTTTTGTAATTATCTCACTCTCGGATACTCGTGCATTTACAGAAATTTATTTATATTTTTATGTAATTTTAAAAGAGTTGAGTTGGGTATAACGAGTGAATAAGAAAATTAAAAAAAAAGCACACAATTTGGTCGATTATTTGTGGAGATAAGGTGATTATAAAAATATATATTGTACAATTTTTTGAAATTTTCAAAAACCTCTATCTCATGAATAGCTAGATAAAAAAAGAGCAAAAATCATGAGCACTATTCTCTGCCGGTATTCTGGCATGGAATACCCCATATATATATGGGGTATTGTGCTCATGATATTTCCTCTTCAAAGCGTACTTTTTACTATTTCAATTGAATCATTAGTTTCCGTGATATCATCGATTAAGTAAAGGTATCGCTAATCCCTGTAAAGGACTATATTAAATTTGTATACATTTACTTCAATGGATGGTATCTAAGAAACTAATGATCCAATTGGAAAAGTTAAAAGTACGCTTTAAAGAGAAAGCTCAGGACTATTCAATGCCGCTATCAAAAGTGAACTAGACTGCTTTAAGGATGTAAGTTATATGTTTAAAAATAGCGTTTTATACACTTTAAATAAAAGATAACTCGGATCTTAGACGTGATGGAGCAAATCGGAGATCATATTCGGATTAAGCAAGCCAAAATCTATAAAAATCACTTACTCTGATTTCATACTTTTTTCCATTGCAGGACTGTGTTATTGAAGTTAAAAATTGAATTGGGGTCCATAAGCTTAAAAAAACCACATACTTAAAATATTTTCCTTCATTTAGCTCTGTTAAAGTCATTGAAGCGTTTGAAGATGCAGAAACACCTGGAAACAGAAATAGCACACTTGTGAAGTCCTATGGAAAAGGAAAGCAACCATTTTGAATAACCTGCTTAAAACAACTATTAATTACTTACAACGTTAGTATTTTGTGGTGTGGTCACGATTTTTGATTGTTTCGCGACATCTACGAGGCAAGCTCTCCACAAGATTTTGGTATTTGCTTTTTAGAATGGAATACCAAGCTTCTCGAATTCCTGCCCAAAATTCTTCCAAATTTTTCTAGTTTTTCTGCCCAATAATATTTTTCAGATAATTTCAATGGTTGTCTATTCTGTTTAGATCAGGTCTTTGAGCTGGCCAGTCCAAAACTTAGATTTTTTTAGCCCCTACCTAGTTTAGCACTAATTAAGCTGAATGCTTTGGATCATTATCCTCCATAAAGATCCAATTAACTGACATGGAATCAAATGAAAACGGCTGCATTATATCCGTATTGGCCCAATTTGCCAGTAATTTTGTTTAATGGTCCCACTCCATGCCAAGAAAATACGTCCCATACCATGACAGTACCTTCATCGTGCTTAACGGTTTTGATAGAGCGATGAAACTAAAATAAATCACATTGGACCTGTTGGGAAAACGATTGTGCATCGACCGAAGTTCTTAGAGTTCAACTCAAAGTTCACCAAAATACCCGTTAAGCACGGTGGAAGTTATGTTATGATATGGAGCGCATTTTCTTGGCATGGAGTGGGACGATTAGTCAAAAGTGATTGCAAATTGGACCATATTCGGATACCTAAGCTTAATCCGGAATACGATGGAGCCATTTTCATTTGATTCCATGTCAGCTAATTGGATCTTTATGCAGGACAATGATCCAAAGCATTCAGCTTAATTAGTGCAAAACTAGGTACGGGCTAAAAAAATCTAAGTGTTGGACTAGCTAGCTCAAAGACCTGATCTAAACCCAATAGAGAACTTTCGGAATTATGTGAAAAATATTATTGGGCAGAAAAATTATAAAAATTTGAAAGAACTTTGGGCAAGAATTCGAGAAGCTTGGTGCTCCATTCTAAAGAGCAAATGCCAAAATCTTGTGGAGAGTTTGTCTCGTAGATGTCGCGAAACAATCAAAAATCGTGGCCATACCACAAAATACTTACGTTGTAAGTATGTAATTATAAGTTGTTTTAAGCAGGTTATTCAATATGGTTGCTTTACTTTTCTACAAGACTTCACAAGTGTGCTATTTCTGTTTCCAGGTGTTCAAACGCTTAAATGACTTTAACAGAGCTAAATGAAGGAAAATATTTTAAGTAAGTGGTTTTTTTAAGCCTATGAACTCCAATTTAATTTTTCATTTCAATAATCCAAACATATTCATTCAACAAACTATCTAAAATACTTTTTTTATTAAATAAACTCAATCGTGCTATTTTTTTTTTCCAAAGCTGTACACAATTCTTCCTTATGTAGTTAAAGACTCTGAAAAAGAATATGTAGATATAAAAATGTTTTCTACTCGTAAATATGTTTTTTATATTTTGATTGAATTTCTTGTTAGAATTTGCACGTAACTTAATCAAATTCAATGCTGCTGTGCACTACTTAAATATTTACCCATTCTCGGATGATTTTTACTTATTTAGTTCAATTATTTTATTTGCTCTTCAGTTTGATATCTTTTTGTGTGTGTGCCTTTCTTTGCTTAATAAATTTAATAATGCTCCTACAATGAGATTCGAACAATTTGTGCTACCCTACAATGTGGATAGATGGATGGATACATTGTGAATATGCTTAGTGCGATAGACAACACCAACGACGACGACGACGACACCAACAAACAATGACACACCATCCAACGTACACTTTCGCAATCGCAATGATTGTCAAGTTAATCCAATGGATGTTAGTTGGCTGACTGAATGACTGACTATCTGTCTGTCTGTCTGTCTGACAGACAATTGAGTGGAAAATATTTATGATTTAATTCTTTTAAAAAATAATCAAATTGAAATCTTTAAGATTTAGTTGCTAGAAATTATTCTTAACGTTCAGTTGTTGTGTGTGGTGTGATGCTGATGGTTAAGAGAGAGAAAAAAAAAACAAATTCCTGCAAAAAGGCAAAATATCCTTAAAGGATAGAAATTATAATTTGTAAGTGTATGTGCTTTTTTACAGCATAGATAATAAAAAAAGGAGTGAAGTGAAACGTGTCATAAGAATAAAAGAAAAAAATAGAATTAAAATTAAAATAATAATTGAAAAAAATAATAAAAAAAAAAAAATAAAATAATTAATTGTGTTCTTCAAAGTGCTTTTTATAAAACAAAACAAAACAAAAATAAAAAAAATAAAAAAATAATTAACCAAAAAAGAAATTATTAGGCATAAAAAAGTTAACAAAAAGGAATAAAAAATTAATAAGAAAACCATCAATAGAAAAAAAAATAAAAAAATTAAACAAGAGTGCTACAGCTACAGAAATACAACACACACAAAGGATAATAAAGGACTTTATGCTTTTGATGTAAGTATTGTAATTAAGTCAAAAACTTTATCATTATAAGTACGTAAATTTTCATTTTATTTTTTTCTGATCGAACTTTATGTTTCATGCAGTTATTTTTGTTTTTGTAATTTTCTAAATTATTTACGAAAATTCCAAAAGGGCGTGTTGTCGCTGTCGTCGTCGTCGTCGTCATCTTCGTCCTCGTTGTTGCTGTCGTTGTCGCGGTCGTTTTCGTCCTCTGCTGCTGCTACTGCTACTGCTCTGTGTATATGTGCATGGTAGTGCTTTTATATACCCATGTCTGTGTGTGTGTGCTTGTGGTAGTTTTTTGTGTGCTCCTTTTTTCCTTTCAGGTTTCACTTCTCTTCTGTAATACCTCGCCATTTTACTTCTTCTTCTATGCTTCACATGTAATAAATTTGATGATAAAATAAAACTGGATAATAACAGGATTTTCTCAATTTTTTTTTCCTCAATGCACAGACATCCAATCTCTATAATAAGCCGCACAAATACATTTAAACATTTTGTTTGTTGTTTTTTGTTGTTGTTGTAGTTCAATCCTTTTGATTAAACACTTTTTTTTGGCTTATAGCAATATTTTCATTCATTCGTTCTCTTGAAAAGCCCTTAGAAGAGTAAGCTGCAATTTTGTCGCTCTCTTTATAGAGCAAAATATTTCTCTTATCTCACAGCTTAACAGCTGGTACGGAAGTTAGTGTTTCCATCAGGATAAATATACTAAAAAAAGTTCTATTCCACAAAAATATAAATGCCATTTCTTTAAAATAATCTAAAAGAAAGCATTCTCAATGACACAGTGCTGCGATAGCAGGCATTTACCGAAAAATTTTTGGTTTAAATTTTAAATCTTTTTAATCCAATCTACAGAAAATTAAGAAATCCCCTGAATATTTTTGAAAACAAGTTTGATTTGTAATTGTTACAACTTGTTTAATTAAACATTTTTTTTTTTTGCGAAAAATCAATTGCATAGGAAGACGTAAGCCTACACACCCATTTAATTTAAATATTTTATTTGTGCAAATTTATTAAACCAAATTCAAATTATTTTAAGTTATAAGAAAAAAAAAAAAATTGTTTAGCAGAAAAAACGATTCCCGCACTTCCCTGCAACACTCAAAAACGTACAGATAGCGCAGATTCGATATTTAAAAAAAGTGAAATTTCATGTCCCCTAACTATCCCGAACACATACTATACATATTTATCTGAATTTACCATATAAACGTTTAAATTAGTGACTATTTAACATTTTGATCCCTTACTTTTTTCAAATGCTTCATAATTTTTTTAAATTTGAGTTTTTTGTAGCATAGATACGTTACAAAGACTTTGAATTTTTATGCAGTGTACTTTCGTTTTTATTTGTTTAATTTTCCTTTTGTTACTTATAATTCTTCATTTTTCATTAGAAAATTGCGGTCGGAAACCGATTTTTTACGCAAAAGAAAGGCATCTTACGAAAACAGTGTATAAGGCAAGAAATTCTTGTTCAAAGAAGACGTGTGAATTTTTTTAGTGTTATTGGAAATTTTTTTGCTTTAAGCAATTTTTGAAAAATAGTAAAATGTCTCAAAAAATTCTGAAAACCTTCGCATGAAGACTTTGGACGATTCTAAGCATTTATTACCCCATACACTTTTTTGTAAGATGCAATTTGAGCGCTTTTGATTATCCTGAAAGTCCATTTTTTTTAGCCAAAATGGATCTTCAATAGAATCAAAAACGCTCTATTAGATTTTCTCAGAACGAAAAAAAATGAACCAGATATCTTTCTAACTTTTTGAGATGGTTTTCATTGAACCCATCTTATTCTAATTCATTGGTTTTTTTTTACCAAAGATATTTCTTTAGAAGAACTTTGTTGATGGTATTCGATTCAAGTAATGAGTCTTTATAAAAAGAATTAAAAAATTTTTCGTATCGTTCAGATATCGTGTATATGTAACTGGAAAACCGCAAAAATTTAAAATCCCAATTTTCCATACTGTTTCCAATTCACTAAAACGAAGTTGATGGATCAACATTTTTCTGTAAAACTAAAAGTAAAAGTAAGCGATAAAAAATTTTGTTCCAGAATGTCGAGGAGGTCTTTCTCCTTTTGAATGCTATCCATTTGAATCATACAAGTAAAATGCTATAATATGATCAGCTTAATATTATTCACATTATTTTGCAATTTTAAAAATTGTGCTGAAAATCTTAAACAACCCACTACAATCATAACCAAATGGTCTTCTCAACAATGTTTTCCACTACAATCATAACCAAATAGTCATCTTAACATTGTTTTTTGATATTAAAATATTGTACGCAATCTATTAGTTCCAACTAAGTTAAAAAATCTGGGTCACTACCAAAAATATGGTCGACGGTAGACTACAATCCCTTAAGTTGACTAACATATGCAGACGAATTATTGATATATTGGCTAGAAATATTTCAATCCACCTCAAACTTGTAAAAAATCAACGTCGTTCTGACTGAATTAAAAATATTTAACACCAAGTGTATTTTCTTCCAAAATCTTATATTCGAAAAAATTGAGTTTTGTGAGGTTTTATATAAAAAAAAATTTTGCGCTATAAATTTCCACACTCAAATTAATATCATCTAATAACTGAATAAATAGACAATAAATTTGAAAAATTCAAACCATTTGCTTCGGTGTTAACGATTTTATAGGCATGTCAATAGACCAGTTTCAGACATGCACTCAGTTTTTCTCGCTAGATTACTTATGTATAAATTATGCAAATATATAACATTCATAAGGTTTTCAACGTGTGTAGTACAATTTTAAAAGTTTCCAATTGTTAAAAATGCACCTTCAGTTTAATTCATAAAGTAAATGTCACTTTAGTTTTTGGAAGTATGTAATCTATAGACTCCATTATTCGTGAGAATTTGTTTCTATTACCAAAATTTATGTATCATAAACTTAAACAATTTTTTTTATTACAAATCGACTTTAAGGAAAATAAAAAAATTTACAAATACTTCAAGGGAATATATAATTAAAGTTTTTTAAGTAAGTTATGAAATTTGTTTCGATTGAAATAAATGTACACTTTTATTTTTTGTAAGATATTTTTTATTATGGAATTTATACTGCATAAGTATAATATCATTTTTTAATTCTGAAATATTTATTCGAAAATTATGTAAAATTGGTTTATAGTGCACAATATGAATTTTATATAAAATGGTTTAAAATACTTTCATATGAACCTCTATATAAAATTTATACAAAAATAGTATAAAAAGATTTTTGTATGGTGATGCTATTAAATTTCAACCAAAATTGTGTAAATTGCATTAATACTTAATTTGTATAAATTTTATACGAACAAGTATCAACGCTTTGTATACCAATTAGTAGCATAGATTTTATACCAAATTTGGTGTGGAATTGTATTCATTTCAATTTGGTTTGAATTTTACACCCAAACTATTTGCTGTGTACTAAATAAAGTCTTTAAAGAGCAATGTGTATAACATTTCTGACTCACTTTCGTTTTTGTTTAATTTTGGTAGAAGTTTAAATTTGCAAATTTATAGGCTCATTCTAAAACCACTGTTAAAAGTTTTTAGAAAATTAGTCAAAAAACGTATATAACGATTTTACCATTTCTTTTGAGGACTGATGGTAAGACTATTGGTTATCTAGTCTCTTCTCCACGCGTAATCGTGTGTTTTTTGCTTTTTCTTCTTCTTCTCTTTTGTGTTTTCCTAATGTATGTTCTAATGATAAGAAACTTTAGCTTTGCCTATCCTTTGCATAAAAAAGGAAATCATCTTTCAAGTGCTGCTGCAGCTACCGTTGGCGTCGCCGCATAAAAATGTGCTGCTAATACGACGCCCATTTCTCTTCTCTCTTACATAAACGCATTAATATTATCTTAATGTGCGCCTCGAACTTCATGGCAAAAATTTAAACTTTAATCTTGATAATTTTCGCTTTTCGCATTTTAAGATTTTTGTTCGCTTTTGCAATTCACTGCCGCTCTCCTGTGTATATCCTTCCTTGTACGGGGTTTATACGGTGTATCCGCACTTTATACGAGGTTAATTACAAAATATCGTGATGATTGCTTTAGAGGATTTCAAACAATAAACTCGAACATAAAATAGAAAGAACAAAAAAAAAAAAAAAACGAAAAAAAGGAACTTTTCCTCTAAATACGAGTAGAAGAAGTAGGTATTTATGTCGGAAAGAATTTCAACTGAGTATTTGAATAATTAAATGAACATTATCATTGTTTTCTTGTTGCCATATTTTGTTGTTGTTCTGTTTAGTTTCACTGTTGTTGTTGTTGCTGTCGTTGTTTTGTAAAGTTGCGAAAATTGCTTAATGGCATCTGTGGGATGCTAAACTTCTATTAAAAGTCTTTATGTGTGTGTGTGCCTAATGTCAATGAAAAACTTTTTTCCGACATCCATTTTTATAGCATCCTTTCTTTCGTTTAGGAACACAGATAATTACATTTTTTCTGGTTAACATTCTCAATGCATAGTTGTGATATATTGATGTGCCTACTTGGCTGATACGTATAGCCAAAAGATTAGCATATTTTATTGAAAATTAAAAAAGAAAAACCCTGAAACCACACTTTGTATGAAGTAAAATCTTAATTTAAGAAAATCTGCTTGAGCGATGAATTAAAAAAAAAAAAGGTAAAAAATAGAAAGAGAGAGAAATTATCTGAGCGTCTGGCCCTAAGCCCACCATAAAATGTCGTGTCAAATAGTTACGGAAATGATTTCACCGTAAGAACTTAGTCACGTTAGTGTTCGGCAGAATCATAGTAATCTTAGTCTTGGAAAGAAGTTTCACGTTCATTTCGACATAAGCCCATTTCTTGTATAATCAACTCTCTTCAATAATTTTTTATTTCTATGGCCAAGACCAACAAAGGTGATTTATCCATATGCCAGAACTACACAGTTTGCAAGTTTTCCACCTATAAGTCTTTTTTTTTTTACTTGAACCAACACTCAGGGTATGGCCCATATAAATGCAGAGCATTGTGTTGTTTTCAAGAAAGGAGCAAGGTTGGAGGGAGGGAGGATAGATGGAGTAGTGTTGGTGAACGTTTTTCTTGAAATTACCGATGTCGCCAATATCATTCCAAAACAAAAAAAAATAAAAAATATTCGTAGGGTTTAAAAAGTAGCCTAAAACAGTATTTTTTGCTGTAACTATAACTAGATGACATAGAGTAACTTAGGGTAATGTGGTTACCTTTTTTTTTTTTGCCAATTTTTACCAAAGTAATGGTAGTAGGTAAGCTTGGTCAATTTATTTGTATTAGTTATTCTATTGTTTTTACTATTTGATAATTTGTATACTAAAATATTAACATTTTCAAGCGTGAGGCCAGTTAAATTGAAAGTACCTAAAAATAGCTGAAAAAGAAAAGTGTCGGGTAATGTGGCTCACTCTGCCCATTTCCTAAAGAAGTACCGTTATTCGCAAATTTTGTTGATTAAAGGTCGAGTAGTAATTTTTAAGATTATATTTGCTATGAAATAGGTTTATATTCTTATTAAATAATAGTTTTTGGTAAAATAAACCAAATTCATACTAACATGTGAATAAGTAAGAAGGGTTATCGAATCATACGTAAAATAGTACTCCACATTACTCAAATTCGGGTATCCTACACATGCAATTAATTAGCTTTTTAAGATGTAATAGTAGTCAAAATTGATATACTGTATATAATATGGGGTAGTACACATTACCCGAATACATCACGTTTTTGAAATAATCATTGAATATATAAAAGAAATGTAAAATCAGACTTGCTAATGCATTTTTTCGTTGAATAATAGATCCACAATTGCATTAGAGTTATTTGAATTTCAGAAAACTGAGTTCTGAGGAAGTAACTTAGTTATTCACCAAGTACTACAAATAAGTCAACTTGACCTCACAGCATATGCTAAGAATTTCACACGAATAATTAGCATTATAGAAAAGCCGAAAAGCGTAAAGAATATGTTTTTCGCTTTTTATTGTGAACAAATAACCAGAATTGTTGTGCAGTCTTTAACATGAAAAATAAAACGGTGCACCACATTACCCACATAGTCCACATTACCCTAAATTACTATATTGTTCACCTGTAATATTCGATAAAGTACTTGAAAGCCCTAACCTTTGTCTTTTAAACCTAACTTTAATCATGTCGATATCTTTTTTTTCTGAAAAGGTTAAAAAACTGCAAAAACAGGTTTTTTCAATATTTCGGTCTACGATATCTTTTAGAAACTTGAAGGTATCGACATATTTGAAATTAGGGCTTAAAGAAAAGAATTAGGGATTTTAAGTACCGTTACCAGTTATGTAGCCATATAGTTATGTAGCTTAAAAAAATGGCAAAATTTTTTTTTTTCTTTTAGGTTAGAATATCTAAAAAACTATACACGATAGAGCAATTCTAAAATTGGATTCGAATTCAGCATAGCAAAGCACATTGAACGTGATTACTTTGATTTTTGTTTGTTGTAGTTAAAAAAAAAAAATGTATTTTTTGTTTTATATGGAAAACTAGAAAAGGGGCTTTCTCGAAGGGGGATTCTGATCGGATTCTCTGAATAATGGGAAAATTATTGTAAGAGCCTATAGAATCACACCCCATTTTCAGTTTTTGTCTTAATTTCTGTATGATAATCCTGCCCTTTACGAACTATGTGTACAGATTACACAGGACGATAAAAAATTTTTTTATTTCTGCGGCCTTGGTTTTGTGAGTAAATTCGGATTCACCAAGATCATCCGAAACCTAGTGTATATTTTATTTGTCAGAATTGACTCTAGTTCTCCAGATATCTTTGGTTAAAAGTGCAAAAATAGCTGTTTTGAGTCAAATTTTAAGAAGTATAACACTCACTCCAGACGGTATAGTTAATTTTTTTTACCGGCACACACTGGTCGGAAAATCAAAATAGCTGGTCAAAATTCAAAAAATTAAGTTGTTGTTTTTGTACTTTTAACGGTTGGAATTGGTAGAGTATAATCCTCTTCGTTCGTTTCAGAGGTCCGAAAGACCTCTGTGCAAAAAAACTCTTCTCGCTAGAGTTTGAAGTTTACCTATTCTTGCGAAGAATTTTTTATTTTTTTTTTTTTTTAATATAAAGCGTCTCAGTAAACATGTGGAAAAAATAACTTCGGTTCATTTTCTAGCAATTTAGCAAAATGGTGTCTCTCTGTGAAGGTTTATTTCATATGATTTTCAAATCCAAAGCATTCTATCTCGTTCACAGTTTATATAAATAGGCAACTATTTCATGAAAATATATACACAAAAAAAATTGTTCAAGTGGTTTTTAATAAGATAAATGTTACAGCATCCACGGCTATCATCTTAATTCCACATGCATCGTATTAAGAGTACATTTTTCTACAATCCTCTAAAAAAATTAGCTGCCCTGAGGTGCCCGAAAAATGGTTATTAGGACTTTTGTAAAGTACTTCATATTCGTATTAAATGATCCCACAAAACAAACTTTTGTAGAAAACGATTCTGTTTGGCATGTTTTATCAGCCATTTTGGATGCACGATTTTGTTTAATGAAAATTCAGTTCATATTTTTAATCCTTAATCGACCTCAAAAACTCCTATATTCTGACTTCTTGTTAATTAATGTAGTTTTACATTAAGCCGTTCATCATTCACGGGTGTTCAAAACATTTTATAACCCTCAAGTTGCATCACTCGGAAAGTTTTTGTATTTTCTTGTTCAGGGTACTTTCCTTATCATATAAAAAAAAAAATTAAGAAAATCCGTCGGGCGCTTTTTTTTTAAATCGAATTTTCAGTTTTTGGCAAAGTTGAGTTTAGTCAAAAATAACATGCGAAAACTAAAATCAATAAAAAGGAACACGAATAGTCATTTCTTACTAACTTTTGAATGCTGAATTCAAATCCGTTAACAAGATCGATCTATCGTTACAGAATTTTGAGATATCCTAACCCAAAAATTACCAAAATATAAGATTTTTCGTGATTTTTTCCTACTTTTGAGGTTATGTAACACGACAGTGTAATACTTTGTCATAAAACCTGTTATGTTATTCAAAAGCACAGATCTTTGCGTATAAACTCTTTTTAAATTATATCAATATCTTTTTTTTTCTTGGAGTTATCCTAACCTAAAAATTTAAAAAGAAACAAAAACAAGATTTTTTACTACGTTGGAGGCTACATAGAGAACGTCTTTTATACAAAATACATCACTTATAATCATTTATTGTCTTCAAAATGAGGCATCAAATAGTCATCTACGATTTTTCTGTACAAAATTATGAGCTCTTTAATATGACATCAAGAAACACAAAAACGTTATGCCAAAACAAGTAATACACTGAAGCTAAAAAGTTAGTTTGCTTAAAATTGTTGTGACGAAGAAGGGAAAATTCTTAGGTAACCATTCGATGGCTGATTTTGAAAACGAGGGATTGTAGTAAGTAATTTAGTTTCTATAAAAGAGCAGAAAAATTTCGTGCGTTCTCTATGTAGCCTTCAACATAGTCAAAAATCTTGTTTTTGTTTTTTTTTTTAATTTTTAGGTTAGGATAACTCCTGAAGAAAAAAGGATATTGATATAATTTTAAAAAAATTTTGTAGACAAAGATATGTACTTTAAACTAACATAAAAGGTTTTATGACAAAGTATTACACTGTCTTGTTACATAACCTCAAAAGTGGGAAAAAATCACGAAAAATCTTATATTTTGGTAGTTTTTGGGTGAGGATATCTCAAAATTCTGTAGCGATAGAACGATTTTGTTAACGGATCTGAATCCAAAAGTTAGTTAAAAATTACTATTCGTGTTCCTTTTATTGATTTTAGTTTTCGCATGTTATTTTTGACTTAACTCAACTTTGCCAAAAACGGAAAATTCGATTTAAAAAAAAAGCGCCTGACGGATTTTCTTAATTTTTTTTTTTATATGATAAGGAAAGTACCCTGAACAAGAAAATATAAACACTTTTCGAGTGATGCAACTTGAGGGTTAAAAAATGTTTTGAACACCCGTGCATTGTGGATCCGCCATATTGTATTTCGAAAAATGGATTTCAGATTCGTTATAAGCAACTTGACTAGACCTACAATATCAAGTGGGTCTCTTTAAAAGTGTATGAAATTTTTGGGATTTTGTAGCACTGTGTTTTGGATCATAGACCATATATTATGGACCATATATTATTGACTATTACTTTATTGTCACCTGCATAAAATAATTCTTTTACTGTCCCGGATTTGGACATCAAGAAAATGTTGAGCTTTGTCTAGCCAGGCTTTTGCCTGATCACTTGGGGGCCGTTCACATATTACGTAACGCAATTTTCGACCAATTTTGACCCCCTTCCCCGGTCGTAACGCAACGTGACAAAACGTACAACCCCCTCCCCCCCCCTTTGTAACGTAACAATTCTTATTTTTGATAATTTTAATTTTAATTTTTTATCGCATAAAATTATAAAATCGACGTTACGTAACGCAGTTGATGACCCCTCCCCCCTCCATGTAACACTTCGTAACAAATCGTCATACCACCCCTCCCCCTGGTGCGTTACGTAATATGTGAACGGCCCCTTATGACCTAAACTTTAAGAACACTATTTTTTAATCGAAGCTTTGGGATGCGGTGCATATGATTTCAAAATGAAATGATTTAAATTTCGAAAAATCTAATGAGTTTCAAAGCAAGACGAGTAGGTTACTACACGGTGAGTTTCTTTCGTCAATGACCCCATTTTTGTTGTTGTTGTTGTAGATGTTGTGTCAACAACATTCGTCTACTGCAGTTTTACAGTTGGCATCTTCATTATTTTCTTTTGTTCAACAGCAGCAACAACAACAACAATTACTTACATATAAGACCCATATTGTGACCCACTCACTACCCACGTACTCGAGAAATGACAACAGACAAATAAACAAACAGCAACGACCGACAACAATAACAACAACAACAAGTGCTTTGCAAATAAAAACAACAACAACAACTACAAATAAATGCCAACAAAAACATGAAAAAAAAAGGAAAAAGAAAATGATAAAAACACTTGACGGACCCTTGGCTGCACCCGAAAGCAAAAAAATGCAAAACTGTGGAAAAAAGCAGAATCCTTGCTTGCTGTTGTTGTTGTTGCTGTTGTTGTTGTTGTTGTTGCTGTTGTTGTTGTTGCTGTTGTTGTTGTTGCTGTGTTTGTTGCTGCTGCAAAAAGCTTTTAAAAATTACCTTAAAAATGTAAACTTGTGTGAATTTTATATAAGCGTTTGCTGTTGTTGTAGTTGTTGTCCTTTAGCTGCTGCTGGGCTCTTTGACTGTTTGTTGCAGAAGCGATTCTTAGTTACTTCTTTTTATGGTCGCCCCCTTGAGTGGTATTGCAAGTTGCTCGTTATTATGAATAAAAAATGTTTATTTGCGGAACGTTTAACGCAACGTGTTGAGTGGAAATTTTTTCAGCTTTTTTTTTTTGTATTTCATCTGTTCGTTAGTGTTCAGCGCCCCTCCAACATTTACCCCGCCAACTTATCTACTTTATCTTCTTGTTCTTCTAGTATTCTTCTTTCTTCGTAGAGTCAAAATTATAAAGGGTTTCATTTGTTGTCGTTGTTTAGCTTGGTTGGTTTTTCAAAAATTATATACTATATATAAGACCAAGTACGACGAGAGTAGTAAGGTATTTCCCTGTGGCCACAAAATGGTTTTTATTATCTCTTTATATTTTATTTCTAATTGTAAGTGCGGTAAATATTATGGGTCAACTTATGTAAAGTGTTCCATGTTCCATGTACCGTGCATGGCTGCACACTGACGATTTTTTAGTGAGTGCTTGGTTGCTTGGTTAAGTGTCTTGGTTTTAATAAATAATATTTCGAATATTTACGAGCATCATGAATGAGTGTTGACAATTCTACTTGAAAGTGATAATTTTCAAATTTAGGTAAATATCGTGTTGAAATTAAAAAAAAAAAACATAGAAAACACGAATTCTAGCATCAGAATTACTTTTAAGCTCTTTAGCATGTTATTTGGTAAGTTGCCAGATATTTTTTTCTTTTTGATATTTCGCAGAAGTTTATCCCAAGCTGTTTTTTGGAGTTTCAAATTCCACCCTACTTAACTTATACAAATTACTATTGTACATTCCCAGTGCACATGACTCTCTAGATATTATTTTTAAAATTCATACAACTATTCGTAACGTTCTTGATTGTTTTAATACTGGTACATCACTTTCAGTACTATGAGTTTCAATACTTTCCTTCTTCGCCTATTATTTGTTTAAAAAGTCTTTTTCAATTCCATAGCCCGGTTGTATATCACTTAAGGTTGTTCCCGTCTATTTCAGACAATGTTTTTTGAAAGAAGTGTACTGTATGCAGGGTCACAAAGCAAATTTTTTTTTTTTAAAAATCGCCCGTTATTTAAAACATTGCCTTTAGAGTATCTGAGAAACAAAAAAAAAAATTTTTTTTGAACCACTTTAAGAACAGCCAAAATGGTATTTTTTCCATAACTTCGGCAGGTGATGTCCGATGTTTAAAAATTAAATATCGTTGTAGGAATAACATGGTTTTCGTTGCGAAAGAAGGGAACCCACCAGAAGCTCCCGAGTTTTGCCTAATAGTAAAGTATTGGGACATTGTGAAGCAAAACTTGAAGAAAGATTGTTCAGCTGCTGACTACAGAAACTGCCTAAAATTACCTCTTTAATGTTATAGGTTAAGTTTAGAATAATAAGAAAAATGCTTATTAGTTTATTATTACACATTAGTAAAAATTAAAAAAAATTTAAAAATCTCTCAAAAAGCAATTTAGCATGTTCAAAAAACAACTGGTTTGAAAAAATGAGGTTCGGAAATTTTTCATTCTTGGCATCCACACGGTGCTCTTAAACAGTCGATAGGTTTTTTGGCTATGTGGAGAAAATCTGTGAATAAGGATTCATTTGTATTAGTTTAGTGGTCTGAAAAATGCAAACCCCAAAATCGTAGCTGATCATCCCCGCGAAATATCGCAAAAATACATATCCCATATAAAAAAAAAAAAAAAATCGGAAAAAAACGCAGCAAACAAATTTAAAAATAGTTATATTTAATGTATTTTGCAATGCTGAATCTGAATCTGGCCTTAAAATTGCTATATCTCATACGGTTTTTGAGATATCTTAGCCTAAACAAGGAAAAAATGCCGTTTTTGCTATATTTTTAAGCTATATAACTAGAATATAGAACATTCATACGCAGAATTTGATACATTATCTAAAAGTTCCAATCTTTTACTTTAAAATCACATTTAAATTATATCAATAGCTTAATTTTTCTCCGAAATTTCGTAGACTGAAATAATGACAAAACACGTTTTTTGTACTTTTTTAACTTTTTAGGTTAGGATATCTCCGAGAAAAATAAAGATATCGACATTATTTGAATTAGGTTTAGAAGATTGATTAGAGCTTTCCATTTCTGCATCAGAATTTAAGGATATACGTCCTGTTATATAGCTCCAAAACACAGCAATAAAACATAGCATCGGCTTTTTTTCTTTGTTTAGGGTAAGATATCTCAAAAACTGTATGAGATACAGCAATTTTAAGGCCGGATTTGGATTTAACATTGAAAAATGCATTAAATATAACTATCTTTATATTTGTTTGTTGCGTTTTTTTTCGATTTTTTTATTTTTTTATATGGGATATGTATTTTTGCGATATTTCGCGGGGATGATCAGCTACGGTTTCGGGGTTTGCATTTTTCAGACCACTTAACTAATACAAATGAAACCTCATTCACAGATTTTCTCCACATAGCCAAAAAACCTATCGACTGTTTAAGAGCACCGTGTCCATCAGCTTTTTTATTTTGACGGTTAAAATCCAAACAAAACCCAAGATATGTATACCTACTTATGTCCAAGACCACGGCATAAAATCAAAACCAGACTCAGATCACGGCACAATATCCAAGATCAAGACAAGTATGGTGATGGTTTGCTCATTACTAGTGCTTAAAAATTTTCCTCAAAGCCGCGAACCAAGATGTATACAGGCCATTTTACATTGAGTCGCTCTTCAGTAAAAGTTTTATTGCAGTGCAGGGAAGTTGCAGTGTTGATTATTGAGTTAAAAGTGCACAGTTAAAATTTTAGTTTGATTTTAAAACCAAAAAGTATAATGCCAAAAAAGTATTAATTTTAAACTATTTTGGAATAAATTTCATACTTTTTGGGAATAAATTTCAAACTTTTTTGGAAAACAATCTGAATTAAATACAAAAAAAGTTTAAAATCAATACTAAAGGGAATCAAAAGTAAGAAAAGTAAACTGATAGTTGAAGTGTGTATTAACCCTTTCGGAACTTTTTCTTTCCTTTTGACTTTAAAAATCTTTACTGTCCATTTTCTTACTACTAAGAGCCATCTTAACAATAATTGAAAATAATTTTTAAAAATTTTTGTTTTTAAAGTGGTTTTTGGGAGTCATGCCATATGGCATGAAATTTACTCAAAGGTAATAAAAGTACCAAAATTTACATTTAAATTTTTAATATAATTCTCATGATTTTGTGCTTAAATATCATATCAAATCATATCATATTAAGGATTTTCTAGTTAAAAAATTGTAAAATGGTGTTTTGCCATATTATAGGTCGATGCCGAATAAGAAATACCCTACACGTAGTCCTAGAAGAGCAATCAATTTGGATTTTTTTGATTATTTTAAGCTTGGAGCGCTCCATGGTTTCTATATTCATTACATATTAATCGGACTTTAAATGGTTTTTTGAAATAATGGGTGTGCAACCTCATTCCGATCCAATAAATTTTCTTTTGCATCTTAAATTTCCCCAAATAAATTGTTTGGATGCTTAAATTGATTACTATTAGTTTAAATGCTATGAATTTCATCACGATTTAAAAAATATTTTGTACATCCTCTTTCCCAATCAGAACAGCTCTAGATTGTTTATAGATTTCGTCTTTGCAGTAGAATTAGAAACCTGGAACCTGGGTACTTAATTCTGCGTCTGATCACTGCAGGGTAAGTACACAGTATATGCTCTGCTTCTTCCAAGTCCTCTTTACATCGTTGTTTATCGGGTCCATCTTTCCGGGTAGTAAATAAGTACCTATATAGTGTCCTGACGTTTAGGGTATTTCTTAAAACGTGTAAAAGCATTGAAAGCCTCGTAAACTCTCAAAAAAACAAAAAACTGTCAAAGTTCGTATTTATTTGACAACTATTACGAATTTGCGGGGTTCTCGAGGCTTTTACTTGTTTTAAGGGATACCTTCATCGTTTCAGTGTAGATTTTTATATTTTTTCTGCTGATGTTCAATATTGCTTCAATCATACTAAAGTCTTTTCGTCTGCTGCAGGCAAGAAGTTTTCTTGGGGTCCTCACTAGTTGATAAGGCTTTTTTCCTTCCATTTCCGAATTAAGTTATTTTTGAAGGTGTTGTTCACTTCGCAGAAGGCTTCTGGAAGCATATTATGCCCCTCTCTTGGCTAAAATAAGGTAGGGTGTCAGCAATAATGCCACCTACATATATATTGCAGGATTTCATAGTGATACCACTAACTCTCTTATTAAAGTCTATTCATAAGCTCTGGTCATTTCGCTTGGGTGTTTGACCAAAATGAAGGATCCTGTCAGTACAGCAAATCTTTTAATGTCACTTGGTGAATTTTTGTTCTTTTAAGGAAATGAAAAACGGCTGACCAATGCTTTTCAGTCTAGTTCTTGCCAAAGCGGGGCAGGACCTGAGTTTTCATTCCCTTCATAAGCCCCGTGTCTTGGTTTCCAGATTAGAGTCATATAATTTCTCCTGGATAAGGCTTAGATAAATTCAAATTACTTTCAGACAAGCCTTGAATAAATTTAAAAAATTATTTAAGATTTCAGAGTCGGTTACTGTCCGAGGAAGTGCATATGTATGTCGGAACCGGAAGTGCGCGCACATAGACAATTTCTAACGCATAACTCTATAGCGAGGACCTTTGCTTAAAAAACGGAAGATATTTCCAACATCTGGATTAGTTAACTTTTCGAAAATTGTAATTATTTACATCAAATTTATGAATAAAAACACTTTCCAACCAATACAGTTATTCCCAACCAAATGAGAAATTTTAGCACCTTTGGATAAAATCTAGAGGTCTAAATTTTTTATCACTTACTAAACCAATATTCAGCTTTTTAACGACATACATAAAATTTTCAATTACAACTATTTGTTTAAAAAAAATAATAAAAATATGAAGTGATCTTTTTTTGGAAAATACGTCATTGGATATTGTTGTTCATCCTTTTTCGTCATACAGCTTACTGCGTCCACCAATCGATATAATTCTTTTTTTATGTTCTACTTAAAACATTTGAAAAAAATAAGAAAAATTTAAAAAAATTAACTTTTAAGTTTTTATGACTTCAAACAGACCATAAAATAACCGAAATGGTTAGCCCAGTAAAGTAATATTAAAGGTAATTTTGTGTAAGGACTTTGAGCTAGTATCGCGATATTTAGCATTATGAAGTACATAATTACGTTCATTACAATATATTACATCATTAACACTTTTCTTTAATGTCTATTAGAGGCGAGAAAAACCCTCAACTTTTGTTTTAAGAATAAAGGTAACAATTAAAATAATTAGCAGACATTTAGCACAGTAAAAAAAAAGAAATCAAATAAAGCTAAAATGCAGTAAAAAATAAATAAATTTGTGGGCTTCGTAAATATACAGATGTGTGTGTGTATGTATGTATGTGTGTGCACAAACACCAACATATGCATAAAAACTGAAAACGTAAACAGCATCTTAAATACCAAAAAGTGATGCCCTCAGAGATACGAGCACTTTGTGTCAACGAAATGAGCCAACTTCAGGCGAGGCTAAAGAGCAGCACACAACGCAATAGAAATGCAAAGGGGGGGTCATGCATTGAAAGCAAAAATTTAAGAGAATCTTGAAACGCCAAATGACAATTTTCTTCAATGAAAAAATTCAGCACTTGACTGAGAAATGAGAAACCACCCCCACTCACCACGAACATTAAGTGGAAAAAAGCTGTGTATGCTGCCAGAAGAAAAAAAGAACAAACACAACCATGAGTACCATAGGTACTAAAGAAGATGGAGCACAAAGCAGAGTAGCAGAAAAACAACATCAAACAAAGGATACCACAAAAAGTGGTGACGTTGTTGAAAATAACGGTTTTGCGAATTTCCAAGTCTATATCTCTTTTAGTTTTTTTTGGTCTTGACAACCAGCCATATAGCCAGCCATGTGCTACTAAAATATTGACAGTGTTACCAATTTGACATGACTAAAAATGTTAATAAAGTTATGCCCCAGACAGACGGCAGCTCTAATGCACATTACAGACTCAATAATGTGAAACTTTTTATTGCATGATTTTAGGCATTTTTTAAATACATATTTCATAGACATTGAGTAAAAGAAAATTTCTCAATTCAGGGTCCAAAAAATTCTAATTAGCTTTTCTGATGCTTCACTCACTATTAATCTTGTTTTTGATGTTTTGGAATTTTTTTGACCCTAAATTGGGAAATTTTCTTTTATTCAATGTCTATGAAATATGTATTTAAAAAATTCCTAAAATCATGCAATAAAAAGTTTCACATTATTAAGTCTGTTATGTGCATTAGAGCTGCCGTCTGTCTGGGGCAATACTTACATGACACTTATACTGTGTTTCCACAAGAGATTTAGCTGTGCTGAGATTTGTAAAACGTATCGTTGATTCCTACCCGTTTTTACCGGCCGAAAGAGATTTATTTTGACCGTAAATGTCATAAGCGAAAAAATGAAAGTTGTTTTTTCCTTTTCTTCTTTATATTTATCATACATTTGCTTTGTTTTTAATAGCACTTAATGCCAAATTTAAGTTAAGTGGTGCCAGTTTGGTCAAAAATAGCCAAAATCGATAGATAAATCGGTAAATCTCGACAGAAATAGATTTATTTTTGTATGATAAATCACGTGATTTCGAAACAACCGTAAATCAACTCATAAAGCTCATAGTACTAGAGTTTTTATTGAGAACTGCAATACAGTATGAAATGAATATCCACAAAGGGAGGCACAATATAATATTTACCGGGACCGGCTGCTCCCGCTATCACCATGAGGGCTGACATACCATTTCCTGGCTATTTCTTCAGATTGTTTATTTTTTGGTACGTTAGTAAATTCAGGTATAATTTAAATTAATGATTCCTTATTTGAGCCGTTTATTATGAAAGTGGAGCAAGTCAAAAACGAGGCAAAAATTATATGAATTAGTTGACATTTTGTTAGAAATGAATAAAATTGATCTCTGTTTTCAAGAAAAGTTTACTTGACCATTTGGAATTGATGGCATTAAGTAGAAAAATGATATCGGTCAAATAACCGATCATTATCGCACATAATGTGTACGACATTACTATAATGTGTATGACATTGCTTTTGCCTCGTTTTGGACTTGCCCCACTTTCATAATAAATGGCTCATTCATTTTCCCTTGTTTTTAAAAATTTGTTTAATAAAATCTTTTCTGAAAACCTTTGATTCCACGCATCTTTCCCTAGATAACTGTTAGCAACGCACACTGGTTCAAAATCCCAAAAAGCTGGCCAAAAGTCGAAATCATTAAAGTTTCGAGACGAAATTTTTTGCCTGGGGATTTTTGAGGTCGCTGATTACGAATTGGATGTTAGATTTTCAAAAAACAAAATGACGGATTCGAAATGGCGGACGATTTGCATAAATATTCAAGCAAATCTGACAAAAAAATTTACTCGGGGGTTTTTGGGGTCACTGATTCCGAATCTGATATAAGATTTTTAAAAAAATGGCAAAAAACAACACTTGTACAATTTTTATTTCTAATTTCAAAATTTATTTCAAAACTTTAACTTTGATAGAGTTGTGTGCAACGTTAAATTAATGAACATAAGAATGGGTTTTAGATTCTTTTATCATGGAGTGTAAGCTGTATAATAATAATTTTAAAATTTTATCTTTTCGGGCGAGCAACTTGACAGCAATATGAGTTAAATTTTCTTCTGGTTGCTTCAGAAAAAACCGCATCAAACAAAAAGGGCAAAGAAAGGCACCTCAATTTTTTTATATGTGTTAGAAAAGGTTTCAATCTTCTTAAATCCGAAATATCTTGGTGTTATGACGTGGTATAAATTAGTTCTGGGCTTTTTTCATAACCATTGCAAACTGATTTTGCGAAATAATTTGATTTTAAGTTAATCACAATTAACGCAAAAGCATAAATTATTGCAAGTTTTCAATATAGAGGTTCCATGGTATTTTCTTTTAAAAAGAGATTCCACATTCTAACATTAAAATCGGTTCAGTTTAACAGTAACCACTCAATTTTTACAGTGAACATTAAATTTTTACTTTTAACTCACAGAATTTTTCGTCTGAGAAGCGTACTTTTGGAGAGATCCTAAGAGCATTTTAGGAATACCTGGATCTTTCTCATAAATTTTTGAGGTTTATGAATATCTGTTAGACAATACGGTCCATAAAAAGTTAGTTTAAAAAATCTTTTTTTTTCGACTTTTGGCCAGCTTTTTAGGATTTTGAACCAGTGTGCAACGCAGTCAAGTTTGTTCTGTTTTATGTTCTCTAACAGAAGTTGTACCACTAGCTGAGTTTCCCAACGATTTCTCATAGATATTGCTATTACGGAGTGTATCATTAGGAATTAGTACACGGAAAAATAAACATATCTCAGTAACCAGAGTTTCAATTTTCAAAAAAGTTCATAGTTTATTAATACAAATTTAACCCAAATGAAGAAAATAAGATTAAAAAACAAATTATTAATTTTGAAGCGTAAAATCTTTTATTTTTTCTGGAACACCTGCCTCTCATTAATGCTTTAATGGTATTTTCTTCAATCTCTTGGCTTGCAGCACACTACTTGCTCCAATGTCCTTGGATGCCCATTTTTGTTGCCTTTAATTGTCTTCTGACTCTGACAATGTCTTTCGATTGACTGAAGTTCAGGGCAATTTGTCGAGTTTGCTTTGCTGGGCACAAAATCTATGTTATTTTATTGGTACCACTCAAGAGTCGCTTTGCTGTAGTGGCTTGAAGAAAGTTTAGTTTAATTTTAAAACCAAAATGTATTTTTATAGAATAATGTCAAAAAACTGTTAATTCTAAACTATTTTGGAATAAATTTCATACTTTTCTGGTATAAATTTCAAACTTTTTTGGAAAAAATTCAGGATTTAATACCAAAAAAGTTTAAAATCAATATGAAAGGTCATCAAAAGTAAGAAAAGTAAACTATCTTAAAAATGGTCGAAGCTTCTTTTGTAAGGATTCCTTGGTGTAGATTTTACTGTTGATTGTGCCTTTTGTCATGAAATTCTGGCTTCTTTTACCACAGCTACAAATTGAATGACAAGCAAGGCATTTTTAGGGAAATTTTTGGTCTTATTTGTATCCTTAACTTTTCCAGTACATTTCCCCTAGCATTGGCAACATAAAATTCCTGCCAAAAATCGAAAAGGACGTAAGTTTCGTCATTCACTCATTGTTGCCACATCAAAATTTTTTTTGAGATCAAAATTTAATCAAAAATTACCACAATGAAAATAGAGACCATTTTATTTTCTTTTATTTAATAAAATAATATTGTGGTCATCGAATCCAAACAACTTTTTGATTGCTGTTTCTGAAAGCTCACGATGTTACTAGCAAAACCATATTTGGGTTTTGCTAGTTTGGCTCCAGATCGGATTTTGTGACACTCTATAAATAGGGTTTAAACTGGCTTTTTCATAGCTTCTTCGGCTATATCTTGTCAATCCTTTCAGATTTTGTTTTTTATTTTCAACAATGTTTTAGCTATAGACAAAAGCAAAGAAAGTGTATTACAAACTGACTCGAAAAATTGCATCTGCCGAAAAATTATACCGGCTTTAGTCATATCTAGCAAACCGTTCCAAATTTAGACAAACTGTTAAAAGAAAATTGAAGCCAAGAGCATGTCAACAGCATTCGAGTGCTCCTAGATTTTTTTAAAATCATTTACCAAAAACTGAGCTAAGATTCTTATTGAAAGGACCCGAAGTAACAAGAAAATGGATGTTGCCAGAATCTGCGGGGGTCTATTTTTTTTAACTCCTACACCATGTCCTGTAAAAACACGTTTTTCAGTATTTATAGCCGTTTATGGTGAAATAGGAATTTCAAATTACGAATCTGAAAGTGGGTTTTTTCTATCACGTCAGGATACTGAGCTATCCTTGCTTAATGTTTTGTTAACTTAAGTGGTAGGCATTTATTTAACACTACTGAGAGTTGTTTTCGTGCTGGGACAGGATTATTTTTTTGGACTCCAATTACATTTGTCTTTGCCCAACATTGTTGAAAATTGCCAACACTGCTTAAGGCAGTGTCTGTAGAGGAATAAATCAAATGAGCAAGAAACAGACCAGAGAGAGAGCAATTGCTACACTGCGCATGTCCTTTAACTGTTTTACTGTTACTCACGTGTACAACAAATGTCATGTTTTTATAGCCAACACATTTTTTTAAGCTGAAAATGTGTCTATGTATGGATGGTTTGCGTGTATCTGTGTTTTTTATATGGAAACATTTTCATTGTTCATTTCATTTTTATCATCATCTGCTGCTTTACATTGTCATTCTTTTTTTGTGGGTTCTATTTTTTAGGGTGGATGCTGGGCGGCCAAATTTATGTGGGTTTTTTTCTCTTCGATTTTGCATGCAAGTGTTCTACATTTGTATGCGTGTCAATGTTTACATGTGTTTTCATGTGTGTGTGTGTTTCTGTGTGTATTAGTATTTTGGCAATTTGTGTGTTATTCCTCCAATTTAAATGGTTGTGTGATAAGGCCGCGTGTCGAAAAGCAGCAGCAGCACAAGGAATCCTCGAGGAAGGCAGGCAGGGCAGTCAAATATTTTATGCGTAAGAAGCGCGTATGTGACGAGGACGACGTGTTACGAGGATGTTGCAAACGCATAAGTTTTGAATTGCTTTTTAACGATATTTACCGTTGGTGTGAGCCGAATTTATGCGTTATCATTATTGTCAACAACAACGAGTTGTGATGGCATTACGTAGATTTGCTTTTGTGTTCGATATATGTTCTCTAAGCACATCAATAACAACAAAACAACAACAATAAATATCGAAAAATAGTTTCAAGATTTGCAGAAATATATTCCATAGACATTTATGCTGGATAAACGAGCAACAACAATAAGCTTTCTGGTAGGTACAGTGGTGCGATGCCATCAAAAATGCGTAAATATTTTTATTGTTTATTAAAATTAGTATTCTACGTATGTATGTCACATGTAGTTTTTTCGCATAAAAAAGTGCAGGGTGAAAAAGTTTGAAGAACATATTGTTATAGCGTTGTTAGCGGAGAATACAAATTACATGTCGAAATGTTTTTTTTTGGGTCAAATTTTTGTGTTATAATCTAGAAATTATATAATTTATTTCAGATTTTAAACGCGAAATATTTTGAGTGTGCTAAATAGGGGTTGCTATTTATTTATCCGGAATCAGGAACATTAGTTTCACGTAACTATTATAAATTTTGACATAGGAGACAGTAAACGATCTCAGAATTCACTTATTGCTATGCCAGGTCAGTAGACGCATAAATCGAAAATCTTTCTTTCTGATCTCAGTAAAGCAATTGAGACTCTGGAGTCTCTTATTCGTAAAAACAGGCATACCTCTGGCTTACCTGATTTCCATGATTCAAGGTGCGTTTTAAGATAGAAGAGAATGAGTTACAAGTTTAATAATTGAGCTTGTTTGATCTTTTCAAAGCAAATACTTCGTTTTATAATGCAGCATTTGTTAATAGTATTGATTTTCTTTTAAAAAAGATTTTTATTAAAAACGAAAAATCTGAAATAGTGTTGGTTAAGTCTTTTTGGCAGTAAGGGCTCGATATGATTCAATTTTATTCATAACAATTTGTAATAACACTGTACTAGTTGAAAATTTGGTCGGACGGGAAATAGGTCATTCTTACCTAATTCGGGCATGGGGAATTCAGTGTTGTTAACCATTTTGCTGGATTGGTTCATAACCCCATACAAAAAGTTTAAATCAAAATTTTGTCTACATAGAAAGTGGTTTTTGTCATAAAGAATCTCTTATTAAATTGTGATTAACCAATGATTTTTCATTATGTTTTCCTGTTCAGGATATTTAAATTGGCAACAGAGTTGCTAATTTTTTATCAATTTATCGGATACTTCTTAACTATATCCTTTATTTTTACCGAATTTTCTTATAGGGTGTGACGGACTTGAGTATGCAAAATATGAGTACCGAAAACTGAGCTGAGATTCTCATAAGTCTTACTACAAGAATCATGTTTTCAAGTCCCTACACCAATCCAGCCTAAGCATGGTTTTCCGTTTTCAGTTTTTATAGCGATTTATGATGGATCGGGACCTTCTTATTATTTTTTTTCATGACTACGGATAGTAAAAATTACTCTTAACAAGCCGTATACTAACTATTTATCAATTTGATCAATACATCCCAAGTTATAAGCCTTTAAAAAAGGGATATCACGCAATAACATCCAAAGGCTATTTCCGGACCGAAAAACTATAAACTTAAAATTTTATTATTCTTACCAGTAACAATATTTTATTGTTAAAGTTCAAGCCTTTGCAGAACAAGATCATATGACAAATGACAGTTCTATTCTAGATTAAGTGAATAAACCCACAAATGACTGAGCAAAAAATAAAATTTTATGAAAATTCAAAAAAAAATTAACGTTAAAGTACAAAAATATCCAATAAATTGATTAAAAAGTTAGCAATTCGAATGCCCATTAATTTGTCATGAACTGGAAAATATACTTTTGATGAAAATGCATTGGTTTATCAGGAGTTACTAAAAGATTCTTTATGGTAAACACCTATTTCTAGACAAAATTTTGATTTGAATATTTTGTATGGGGTGATGAACCAATCCAGCAAAACGGTTAGCACCACTAAATTCCTCGTACCCGAATTAGGTAAGAATGATCTATCTCCCGCATGACCAAAAAAAAAAGGTCCCAAAAACTAGTACAGTGTAATTATTCTGGTTAGAACAGAGGAGTATTAGACAATCTTCTAGATAGTTTTGATTTCTTATAGAGACAAAATAGACAGAAAAAAGCTAGTATGAAGAAAAGTTAAGCGTTCGACTAAGGGTCTGAATCTAAACGAGAAGACGATGTATTTAGGAGTGATAGACAATCGACTTAAAGGTCTAATTTCTAATATAGGCAAGAATGAGGAGAAATGAAAGGTTTGATGAAGCGTCTGAAGCTTAACGAGAGAATGAGCGAGTTAGTATATGTGAATATTAGACAATCAACTAAAACGTCTGATTTCTAATAGAATCGAGGGCGATCTGGAAGAGGACTAAATTAGCATGATGATAAGTTAACCGATGACGATTTTTAATGAGAAGGCAGGCGAGTTAAGACGAAGGAATATTAGACAATCGACTGAAAGGTCTAATAGAATCGGGAGCGATCTGGAACAGGAGCAAAGTAGGATGAGAAAAAGTGAAGCGATTGACAAATGGTCTGATCTTTAACGAGAGCACAAGTGAGTTGATTCGATGAGCCTCTAGTCGATTGACAAAAATGTCTAATACTAGGGAAACTTTTAAATTGCGATGAAAAGCTTTTATGGAGATTTGTACTCTCTACAAATTATATTCCCACATGATGGCTTAAAAGAAATTTGTAAAGAACCAATAAAGTCTCGAAAAAACAAGTTTTTGAAGAATATCGCAAAAACTATAAGTCGTACGATAAAAAGTAACAAAAAATTCTTTTGTGTGGAGAATCATATGATCTATAAAGAATAGTCGACAAATCTCTACAAAAACTTTACTTTATCTCTACATATTTTTAAATGGCGAAAAACCGATTTTTTCGGGAATAAATTCTTACTTTCGTAGATGCATCAATGGTTTCGGAAATATTCTTCTTAATCTGGTTTCTTGAAGCTTTAATAAATTTCGGAAATATTGGTCCTTTATTTTTTACGTGTGATTGATCGTAAACGAGTTATCGCAATTTAAAAAATAATTAATATGCAACTGTTTTATACAACAACTTCCAGATCTTTTCAAGACGAAATTCCTTGAGCTACAAAATGACAGAGTTATATTTTTCTGTAGAATTAACCGTTAGTAAAATATTTGAAAAAAATTGATTTTTGCTATCTTTGACCCTGAATAATATTTTGCGCACACGATATTGCGATGGCTATTTAACGCCTTAGATGGCAAAAATTTGTAATGAGCAAATTATGATCAAGACTATGTGGGTTATCGTGAATCAAGATTCCCGGGGAATTTTCTTAAACAGCAATAGAGAATGCTCGGCAGCCTGAGAGAACTCCCCGGGAATATTTATTCACGATAACCCCCTATAGCAATCTTTGTCTTGGACATTGAGTCTTGGTCTTGGTCTCGGTCTTGGTACTGAAAAAATTTCTAAAGATTGTTGGCTATTCAAAATTTCCAAACCGTATTTTTCAAACAAGTGTGGTTTTTAAGATGCCAGATTTCGAATTGAGAGAT
Organism: Calliopum simillimum; assembly: GCA_951812925.1. NCBI lineage: Eukaryota > Metazoa > Arthropoda > Insecta > Diptera > Lauxaniidae > Calliopum > Calliopum simillimum. The sequence continues at coordinate 111,314,633 of OX638368.1, forward strand.
GATTTTATGCTTGATACAACTATTAACGATAAATAACCAAGATTGAAAAGCAGTTTTGGTGTTGATGATCATCGTGACCAAGGCCAAGACCATAGCAGTCTTGATTGGTCTTGAAATTATATCAGCGTCTTAATTTTGGTACCGAAAAACTACCAAGATCAAAATTCAGAACCAAAACTAGTCAAAAGGGGTTTATATGATAAGTGCCTAATGCTGACAGAAAAACCTTTTCACATATTTTAAAAATTTCTCATATTCTTAAACATTTTTCTGGTCTCTATTTAGCTATGAACTTAGTTAAACGCTTTTTTTTCTTTTGTATCCTATCTAAAAGGATACATTTTCTCCTGATGGGTTTGATTGTATTACATATTTACATTTAAATATTTATTAAAAATTTGTGTAGCAACTATAGTGACAAATTGTTTTGTTTTTGTTTCAGACATTTACATAACTTTAAAAAACTTTCAACTTTTATAACTTCAAAACTATTAACGGAGCTTTGCTAGAAGATGAGAAAAGCTGCATCTGCATAAGATGATTATGGATAATGTTCAACGTAAAAGTGTTATGGTAAGTTTTGAAATTTAATATCTATATAAGGGGATGCAAAATATTTAATAATGGAAGCACCATACAAAAATATCTGTTCCTATTTTGACAAAATATATACATACCCACTAAAATTGAGCAAATTAAAAAAATTTAAGAATCTCACAAAAATACCATAAGAACTTAAGCCCTACAGATTAAAAAATAATTTTTTTTTTTTGGAAAATTTAACATTAAAAGTGTGAAAATGCTAAATGAAGTTGCTCTTTCAACTCCAATGTGTCTTGTACGGTATTGTGAAAGCAGCTTCTGTTGAGTCTTAACAGCCCCTTCCTTTCAGAGAAATTTCTGTCATATGTAAACGTTTTCGATTTTCTGATTTCTTCTCAGAGTAGAAGTTCCGGGATCTACTACAGATTAAACAATTCATTTTACTACTATTTTGAAATGTACTCGTAATATATAAATTGAAATTTATTAATTAGACTAATTAAAAAAAAAATCCAAAACTACCCCCAAAAATCGGATGTATTGTGTCCAAAACGTGTTCGGAGAACTTTTTTGAAGGTCATTAAGATGCCGCTCATACACGTTTCATGCAAAATCTCTCGAAATAAGTCATGCAATATCTCAAATTTTTTGTCTTGAATCAAGGTATGTAAATAAACAATATCTCAAAATTAACATCAACCAAAAATTTAAGTTTTTTTTAGCTAAATACCCACATTTTTCAAAACTTTCATCTACTGTAAAAATTCTACACTACGTTTTGGATGAAACTTGTCTAAAATCATCAAAATATCACACATGGAACAATTTTATAACATCTGGGTTTTTTCTTAAAAAACTTGGTTGTACAAAAATATTGTACGAAAAATTAATTTTTAATTGAACTTTTAGTCATATATTTGCAAAGATCGATTTTCATATAAATCGATCAATGCATTTTCTTACACATAATTATGACAAGTTAAGGAACGGGTTAAAAATACACGAAAAATTATGTAACATAATATAATAATGCGTTAAAATGTAGCATGGGTATTTCCACAGAAAAGTATCATCATAGCTCTGAAGAGACTTAACGCTCATGAATGAGATTTGATAAATGTGTACAGAGCGCTAGGACAAATAGTGTTCATTGGGAAAATGGGCGATGCCACACCCCGATAAAAAAATTCATCACTTATGAGATTTGGTACATATGTATGTAATAGATCGGGACAAATAACATCCTTTGAAAAAATTGGTGATGCCACGTCAACTTTACAAGATAAGGTGAAGCAACGTACACCGGGAAATCCTGGTTAAAGAGTTGAACAGAATGATGAAGCTGTAGTATGCCGCTGTAGTATAAAATGAAGTGTAAGTGTGATAAAAATTAAATTAAAAAAAAGTATAAATCATTTTTGGATAAAATCAAAACCATTTTTAAGAGATGTCAATACACAACAGTCCTATTGAAATATTGCCTCAGGTTTCGCTGAAATCGGCGTTTGACTTGTTGGCCTCGAAAACTATGTAAGTACTTCTGTTTTTGTCCCGTGCGAAGCCTTGGTTTTTAACAACTATCTTGAAAAGGAAAAATTGGCCAATATCAAACTAAGCACCAGTTATATATGACTATGTATTTATAAGTTAAGCCTATTATAAAAAAAAAAAAAAAAATAAAATCCATTTTTTTTACTTTTCACGACGCCATGAAAATGTTCATATGCAATTAACATGGAACAAAGTTCACTGAATTACCTCAAAATGATCTTCAAAACATTAGTAAATTTCCCAGCTCATTTTTTTGACACTATCTTTCAGATTTCTGGGGGTAATTGTGTAATTTTCAAGAATCATTTTATTATGAATCAGTCTAATATATACTCGTATCTTCGCTCCAAAACGAAAATTTCTCATCTTTCAAATCAATCTTATTCGGAAATCATTCATAATTCGCAAAATTAATTGATATTGATATGACGTCACACAAATTGCTCAATTATTCAATTCAAACACACTTAAGCACACACACAAACACGTGCATCCATTAATCCACCTTGGCTTTCAAATGAAGGATCCTCCTATCACTACTGCATACATTTACTACTCGAAAGCATTCAGTCATGCAAAAACCTGTGTCAGCCATCCACCTCAATATTCAAAAGGTTTTTCGACATCATCGTCGTCGTCGTCCCATCTCAAGCTGCAATTTTCTATGCAAAATACAAAACGATATGGTAATGGTATTTACGTGTGCGTGTGTGTATTTGTGTTCATGTACGGGTTAAAAGGACAAATTTGTGACATCCTTTTTTTTTAGATAGACTACCTTTCAAAAACGATAAAAATATTTGTAACACACACATACAAACATCAACTATGTAATGCCAACACATTGAGACAGCTTAACTCAACGAGGAGAACTGTGTGTGTTATGACATTATGTTGATGCGATACGACGATGAAGAAGATGTCGACGTCGTCGTGAGCAACAATGTGCAATAGCAACAACAAAAACAACAACAACAGTGACAACATTCAACTCTGCCTTGTATTGCACTTCAAATACAAAAGAACTGGCAATCTCTCAGACACAAGGCTAAAACTGTCATACTTCATGCCTGCGACAACTTAAACCTAAACGAAGTAGCTACGCCCCTGCTGAGACCCTTAAAAAGATTTCATTTACTTTTTGTTTTTTTATTATTGTTGTTGTTGTTGTTTTTGCATAAGGCGCTTTCATATGCAATTTTTCTTTTTCGTTCCAGTGTGCCCATCACAATTCAATCTGTGCGAAGAATTTTACGTTGCCAACCCTATTGCACAGTGTTTTGTAGATTGAAGTTTTGGCTTAAATTTACGTTCACTTTCCGAATTTTGTAACTTTTTTTTTTGATAGTTTAGTTCTTAATCACTCCCGATTTTTGAGAGATTTTTATTAAGAAACATTAAGTTTGGAATGTATGCTTCCTTTACGTTTTAGCCATAATTTAAGAATTTATGATTATGGGAGAAGGGGGAGGTTTCGACACCCTAACAATAAAGTCCTTATATCTTCCATATGCAATTGTGCTTGTTCTTTTGAATACACACAGACTACCCAGTGTGCCAGACGGTTCATATCTTCGCTTTTTTACCCGTTACGGATCCGTTACTGATCCGTTTGCGGGAGAAATTCCAAAAAATAAAACGATTCGCTTTTTTTTTGGGAATCTCTCCCGCCAACGGATCAGTAACGGATCCGTAACGGATAAAAATGCGGAGATTTGAACCGTCTGGCACACTGGGTATGCACGAATATGTGTGCTTCTTTTGTAAATTACAAAAAATTCTATATCTTCGCTATTTTCGGAACTGTGACCAAAAAACCATAGTTAAAATAAATGACGAAACCTCCCACTTTTGGGAAGGCTTCGTCAGTCATATAAATTCTTGATTCCCTTGGTTTTTTGAAACCTTCAACCTTTTGAATGTAGATGGTAAAAGACGAATTGCTTCCGGTGATACAATCGGATAACGAGAATCAGGGATGTCGTCTTCAATCGGGGCCATATCCAGCAAATCATTCGGATCAGGAAGGTCAGAGCCTTGAACGAGTTTGAGACATGATTCAGGCTGGTTCTATATCCATTTGTACCTCGGCATTAGTATCGAACTCCATATCTTGTGAAAAATCAGATTCATGGAAAATAATTGAATCATATGTATAAATTTCAGTTGTCGAATCCTCCCATTTTCACTTGACGAATCCTCCCTTATCCACTTGTTTCCAAATTTGCAAAATTTCGCAGTTAACTTTTATTTATTTTGCAAACCTTGAATGTAATATTAACAGTAATAATATATTTAAGTATCTGCTTAAAAAAAACGGAAATTTTATTTTATATTAACCGAGTATCACACAAAAAGCAACAAGCAAATATTGCATCAACTTGCTATAAAAATACAAAATCACGACTAACTACGCACCCTAGCTGAATTGCGCAGAGAAATTTTTATGATAGCTGCGTACCATTAGGAGTAAGAATTTTTGGTTTACACGCGGAAGTAAGTGCGATTAGAAATCGCAAAATTTGGCACTGATGAAGCCTCCCACGTGTCGAAACCTCCCCCTTCTACCCTACATATGCCTGCAAATTAACAAAGTTTTGAATTTATTTTTTGTATAGGCGGTAAGCGCGTCCACTGGCCGATTTCGCTCATTTTCAATCCCACGAGCTAACTTTGATGACGGAGGCAGTGTACCAAATTTCCCAAAAATGTATTTCCACGCACAGCCAGCCAGACAGATAGACATAGCTATATCGGCTCAGAAGGTGACGCTAATCAAGAATATATATACTTTTCTATATCTGCCACGCCTCCTTCTCTGCGTTACAAACGGAAGGACAAAGTGAATATACCCTGGGTATAAAAAGCGTGGTAAGAGGACTACTTTTTAAAGTGAAAGTTTTATACCCTACACCCAGATTATATTCACTTTGTCCTTTTGTTTGTAACGCAGAGAAGGAGGCATGGCAGATGTAGAAAAGTATATATTGTATATTCTTGATTAGCGTTACCTCCTGAGTCGATATAGCTATGTCCGTCTCTCTAGCTGGCTGGCAGCCTGTCTGTCTCTCTGTGGAAATTCAATGAAATTTGGTACACTGCTTTCATCGTAAAAGTTAGTTCGCGGTATTGAAATTGAGCGAAATCGGTCAACAAACACGCCTACCGCCCATACAAAAAATATATTCAAAACACAATTTTATGAGCATTATGCACGATAACGCAACCAAAATAAACATAAATACTAGGGAAAGTGACTGTATGCTCTAGACAAAAACTAGATGAATTCGGACAAAGGGGCGTGGCACCTCCCATATAAGTAAAAGTTTCAAAATGCTATAGTAAAAGGGTTTTTAGAGATAATCTAATCAATTTTTATACAGATACAAAGGATAGCAAATGCAAACTCTTGTCAGAAACTTGGCTGATTCGGATAACAGGGCATGGCACTGCCCATGCACTCAAAGTTTTCAAAATGCTTTAATGCAAGCTTTATTTGAGGTATGTATGTATGTACTATATGTATTCTCCTTTAACTCCTAGGTAGAGCATAGGGCCAATATGAAACGTTTCCATTTGTTGCGATCCCGAGCGATGACTTTGATCTCTTGCCACGACTTTCCCGATTCTTGTGTTTCTTTTTCCAGCGACTTTTTTCAGTTGGTTTTTGGTTTACCACGTCCTCTACTGCTTTGTGGATTCCACTCAAGAGCGTGGCGACAAACTTCGCTGTGTGGTTTCCGGAGAGTGTGACCAATATACACCATTTGCGCAGCTTGACCTCGTTTGCTATAGCCCTCTGATTGCATTTTTGATGTAGCTCGGCATTTGATATAGTGCGAGGCCACCAAACCTTAGTATACGCCTTAAGCATTTGTTGACGAATACTTGCAGCTTGTTCGTTTGTTGTTCAGTAACAAGCCATGTTTCGCACCCATATAACAAAACTGATTTCACATTCGAATCAAAAATGTGCACTTTCGTTTTGGTGGATATAACAGAAGAAGACCAAATTTTGTTCAGTTGAGCAAACGCGTCTTTTGCTTTTGCTATTCCTGAGTTGATATCCTCTTTTGCTCCACCTTCCATGGAGATAATGCTGCCTAAATAGGTGAAGCTATCGACGTTTTCAATGTCATTACTGCCAGCTCTAAAAGTGCTGTCATTCCTGCTTGCGTTTAGCTTCATGCTTTGTATTTGAGGTAATGTGACAAAATAGTTAGTGAAAGTTCTGAACAAAAACAAGGTGTGGCACTTCTTATACAAGCAACATTTTCAAAATGCTGCAGAGCAAGCGTTATTGAGGTAATGAGCAAAACTGAGCAAAAACTAAACTAGTTTGAATGAAGGCGTGGTACCGCTATACAAGCAATATTTTCAAAGTTTAGTTTAGGGTATTTAACCCATATTTGCATCACATTTCTACAACCTTACTACATTGCATGAAAGACTGATCATGAAAAGGCATTAAAGGTATTACTTCTTCTTCTTTAATATTTTATAGAGGCATCCGCAATTACCACGTTTGATGAGTTTGTAAAGAAAGTAAAGAAGAGGGCGAACAAACGTAACTCTCGCAACAAAAAAAAAAAAAAAAAAAAAAACAAACATAATAAAATTTAGTTTCACTAATATCTATTTATTTTGTGTAATTATTTAATATATTAATTTCTTGCTTTTTGTTTATGTCGCTTTTAATTCAAAAGTAAATCGAAGTACATTGCACTAAATATTTCAAATAAATAAAATTTGGTAAACAAAATCTTATATGTTAATTATTTAGAAAGAAAAAAGTTGTTTTATGAGAGAGTGCCGGGTCCCAACCAAAAGTGAGATGGTAATGAAAACAGAATCATAGGCACATATCGTCGCCTGATCTCCAAAAAGACGTATCATCATTTTGAGTTTTTTTCAAGACGTAAATTCGTCATAAAACTTCAAATAGTTAAAGTTTAAAATCAGCTTTGGCAAGTACTGTATAAAATAAAATCACCATTAAGCATTACTACATAGTTAAAACTGGCTTTAAAGCCTAAAGATTTGGAGTTTCAAGACGTGTTTTACTCACTTTGAAAAAACTTAAAATGATGCTACGTCTTTTGACGTTGATGTCCCCTGCACACGGTGCTCTTGAACAGTCGATAGGTTTTTTGGCTATGTGGAGAAAATCTGTGAATGGGGTTTCATTTGTATTAGTTTAGTGGTCTGAAAACTGCAAACCCCGAAATCGCAGCTGATCATCCCCGCGAAATATCGCAAAAATACATATCCCATATAAAAAGAAAAAAATCAGAAAAAAAAAACGCAACAAACAAATATAAAAATTATTATATTTAATGTATTTTGCAATGCTGAATCTGAATCTGGCCTTTAAATTACTATATCTTATACGGTTTTTGAGATATCTTAGCCTAAACAAGGAAAAAATACCGTTTTTGCTATATTTTGAAGCTATATAACTATAATACAGAACATTCATACGCAAAATTCGATACATTTTTTGAAAACTCCATATTTTTTCTTTAAAACCGCATTTAAATTATGTCAATAGCTTAATTTGTCTCAGAAAAAACGTAGTCTGAAATAATGACAAAACACGTTTTTTGCACTTTTTTAACTTTTTAGGTTAGGATATCTCCGAGAAAAATAAAGATATCGACATTATTTGAATTAGGTTTAGAAGATTGATTAGAGCTTTCTATTTCTGCATCAGAATTTATGGATAAACGTCCTGTTATATAGCTCCAAAACACAGCAATAAAACATAGCATAAACGGTATTTTTTCCTTGTTTAGGCAAAGATATCTCAAAAACCGTATGAGATATAGCAATTTTAAGGCCGGATTCAGATTTAGCATTGCAAAATACATTAAATACAACAATTTTTATATTTGATTGTTGCGTTTTTTTTCCGATATTTTTTTTATATGGGATATGTATTTTTGCGATATTTCGCGGGGATGATCAGCTACGATTTCGGGGTTTGCATTTTTTAGACCACTAAACTAATACAAATGAAACCCCATTCACAGATTTTCTCCACATAGCCAAAAAACCTATCGACTGTTTAAGAGCACCGTGTGCATGTAAATATCATCCACAAGGCATCATGTCCTACATCACTAGGTCATCCAGAAGGCATCATATGCTCTGCATGACAATGTAATTCAGAAGGCATTAACGACAGCCTGGTCACTTGCATGGAATTGTCATGAAAGACTTAGGCCCCTATTGCGTCTATCGATTGACGATAAATCGATAAGCGCTGTTTTGGTATTGCGAACGTAATAGAAAGACTTACCATTGTGACTTTAAATTTTGTGAATATTTTATTTTGACAACAGCTGATTTCCAATATATTCTGAAAGATTTAATTGTAATTTAATTAAATTAAAAATATTTCGGGACAAATTTATAACAAAACAGGAGTTGTTTGGAGCTTTTGGTAGTTCGACGACATAGAGGAAGATGAAAACCATGTGGATTTTCCCAGGAAAAGACGCCGACTAAGGGACTCATTGAATCCTTCAGCATTTCTCATGGATCTAACTGTTAATTCGTTGCTTGGAGCTTTGGTGGTCCGACAACACTGAAGAAGACAAGAACCATGTGAAATTAGCCAGGGAAATACGCCGACTGTGGGACTCATCCATTCCTTTGGAAATACATAAAAGAAACTATGTTCGTATTTCAAAAATTGCATTTGCTGAATTGCTTGCACTATTGGATGGCCAAATGAAAAACATCTTCAACTGTATGTCAACACTAGCAACTACAAAGCAACATTTTGCTCCATTAATCCCCCGAACCGTCCAAGTCACCTTTTATTGTTGAACATTTTTGCTCTGCAATTAGCAAAATAACTTTTAATGTATTAGTTATTACAAATATTTCTTGTAAAACCATTTATATAACATAAATTTTTCCTTTTTAGCCATTTTTTCTTCTATTTGCGCAAAATACTCCGGCAAAATAAATTCATCTATCAAAACAAAATGATAGAACAGCCATCGATTGCGTTGCTATTCACAGTCGACAAACGTCCTACATAACGCTGAACCCAATAGAAAAGACAATCGATAATCAAAAAAGAGCGTTTATCTATTGCCAATCGGTAGCCGCAATAGGGGCCTTATATGGAAACGTCCCTGAATGCCATCAAAGCCAAAGCACTGCCGTTAGTGACTCATAACGATTCTTTCATGATAATCGCTACGGGGCTGATTTAAATATAATTTTTTCATTTCAAAAATAACTGTATATTTGAAAACTTCATAAAAATCTGGATCAGCATGGTAAAACTAATGGAAATCGAAAAAAAACTGGGGAAACGCCGTTCCGTTGCAACGAGTGATAAAATTATTTTATTTAATACCCGCGTAATACAGTTTTTGATTTATTTATTCAATTACATTCAGTCATCCATAGGTTTTTACACAAAAACGCATACAATTAATTTTACAATACATAAATTTGGATGATTGACTTATTCTTTCGGTTTCGGTTTATTCTTTGAAACTAATTCGGCTTGAATTTCATTGAGCGACTTTCCTTTTGTTTCAATTACCATGAACCATACAAAGAAGACGCCAAACACTGTGATGGCAGTAAAAAGCATAAAAGTTCCACCAGTTCCCATTAGGTCCTTCAAGTTCACAAAGGTCTTGGTTACAATAAATGCAAACAGCCAATTCATAGTGGCCGAAATTGAACCAGCAAATCCTTTAATATCCGTTGAGAAAATTTCACCCAACATAAGCCACGGTATGGGTCCATAGCCAATTGAGAAGAAAGTAATAAAAAAACACAAACTGGTGACAGGTAGCCAACCAATTGATGCTGTACTTCCCGATCCGCTATCTTTTATAAAAAAGTATATGCCTATGCATAAAGTACACAAGGCCATACCAATTGCGGAGACCAGCAAGAGAGTTCGCCGTCCCAATCTATCGACCAGCATCATTGAAGCAAAGGTGGCAAATACTTGTACAACGCCAATCAACATAGTGCTGAAGGCTGGACTAAATCCAGTATTTGCATCTATGAAGATAGCCGTAGAGTAGAATATAACCGCGTTAATGCCACACAGTTGCTGAAAAACCATAAGCGCACTACTAATTATAAATGCACGAATTGTCTCGGGACGTTTGAATGCTTCAACAATCGAAACCTTTTCACCGGCCTCAGCAGCCTTTACATCATCGATTTCAGCTGTGGCATCGTAACCTTTTCCACGTAACCATGCGAAAGACTTTGTAGCATTTTCTGCCATGCCTTTTTTTATTAAATATGTTGGTGACTCAGGCATAAAGAACATAAGTACGCCCAATACCACTGGAAACACAGCACTTATCATTCCAACCATACCTGCATGCATTAATCCTCCGATAATATACATGAACAGTATGCCACAGACAATCATAAATTGAAAAAGTGTACCCAGCAAGCCGCGTATTTCTTTTTGTGCGATCTCTCCCGTATAGACGGGGACAGAAACACAATACGATGCAGATGCGAAACCAAGCACAAATCTTGCAATATACATTAATATTATATTGTTTGCTATAATTACAAGGAACCAGCCTGTGATACATGGAATACACATGGCGATAATTGTCCACTTGCGTCCAATCATATTGATGAAAAATCCACTTGGTATACAGACGCACATCGCTCCCAAGACAAAAACTGAACTAATCCAGGAAAATTCCTCCGCGCTGCAGGGAAAATTATATCTACCGGTTTCAAATTCTGTTTGGACCACATTGGCCCAAGCCAAAACGAGACCCAATGAAAAAGCGCCAATTGCCGCAGTAATTGCTGCGATGTATTGCGAAATCATATTACTTGAATGCAAATATTTATAAAAATATACTATAGTTAATGAAAAATAAAAGTGAAATATTCTTTATTATTTTATTTAGTTTTGATCATTGTTTTCTAAGGTCACTGAAATATATTGGGAAAGAAGTATTTTTATACCCTACACACAGGGTATATTCACTTTGTTCTTCCGTTTGTAACGCGGAGAAGAAGGCGTGGCAAGTATGTAAAAGTATATATATTCTTGATCATCGCTACTTCATGAGTCGATAAAGCCATGTCCGTCTGGCTGGCTGGCTGACTGTGCGTGGAAATATTTTGCACGCTAAAACCAAACAAGATATTTCGATGAAGTTTAGCAAAGTTGCTTCGTCGTAAAAGTTAGCTCGTGGGATTGAAAACGAGCAGAATCGGTCAACGGACACGCCTACCACCCATACAAAAAATATATTCAAACTGTAACTTTATGAGTATTTTTCACGTAATGCAACCAAAATACACATAAATACTAGGTACGGTAAGCTCAAGCTCTGAGCAAAAGCTAGACGAACTCGGACAAAAGGGCGTGGCATCCCCCATATAAGTAAAAGCTTCAAAATGTTATAAAGAAATCATTTATCATTTTTTGAGATAATCGAACCAAATTTCACTCAGATACTAAGGACAGTAAATGCAAGCTCTGAGCAATAATAATGTAGACAAAATCGGACAAAAGGTCGTGGCACCTCCTGTATAAGTAAAAGATTCAAAATGCTATACTGAAAGCATTTTTTGAGATAATGCAACCAAATTTCCTCTGACACTGAGAACAGTAAGTGCAAGATCTGAGCAAAAGCTAGAGGAATTTGGTGAAGTGCTCGTGGCAACAACGTTAAAAAAAGAATATCGCATAGTTTTAAAGTGTCCTTGGCACTTCAGGCTGGTAGAAACTGAGATAATGAGTACAACTAGTCGAAAAAACATTTGAGATAAATTTCTCTCATAAATAAAATATAGTCCACATCGAGATATTTACAACGATATACTATACTTGATGAACGGACAGTGGAAATGGTGGTGTAATAGCAAAAAATCAAATAGCGTATTATTTAGAGGTCGAAAAACATTCTTTTCCTTAAAAATCAATACCGATAAGGTTTCAAAATGGGGGGATTACAGCATCATTTTTTTTTTGGTATGGAAATCGATACTATCTAATAAGCATGTCGACCATCAAGTCCTTGTAAAAAGCGAAAACGGGGCGGAATCTAGAAAGTGCCCCGCCTACTCTTTAGTACTGAAAAATTTTTATTCAATATTACAAAAAAACGGCTGAAATGATTTTGATGAAAGCTAAGGACGTATTTTTACTAATAACACTAGTCTACAAATGATTAAAAATTTTTTCCCCAGTGAATGCCAATGGGCTGCTGATTCCGAAAATCGCATTATTTTTTTTTCTTTCGTGTCGTTTTCGAGATATCGGTCATTTTCGGTTTTCGGACCAAAAAAAAAAGATAGTTCCATTTAAATACAAATATCTCAAGAACTAATGTTTGTATTCAAACGTTTTATATGTCATATTAAAGGTAATTAAATTACCTACAAATGATATTCACCTTACTTTTTGGTTGGTTTGTTAGTTTCGGCGAAATAAATTGATTTCTAAAAAAAACATTTTTTTTTTTCGAAAAAATTAACAAAAAATCAAAATCAACTGCAGATTTATACAAGAAGAAATAATTTTTTATAATTTTTTTTTGTATCATAGACTATATATTTGTGAAGAAAATAAGATACCACTTAACAAAATCGATGGAAAAATGCAAAAGTTGTATACAATTCATTGAAAAGTTACCAAAATGCGTTTTTCCCTTTTTTTCGTTGTTTTGTAATAAACTCTTCGATAATTAAAACTTTTTGTAAAACACATGAGAAAATCCAAAAAATTCTTAAAGTAGGCGTTAAAAAAAAAAATACCCGTGTCTCGTCGTTTTTCTCCAGCACGTCAGATTTTTTTTAATCGGTTTTTGAAGTTTTTTAATCCACTGTACATGAAAAATACAAAAATACCGCATTCTTGTGTTAAATCGATGAATTTAACTATATGATCCTTACATTTGAGGTGTATTATGAGTTCAGTAAACTTATGCAGGATATTACGAGGAATATTTTTGTAGACAATTTTAACCCTCTAAGACCCTTACAAGTGGGCCATTTTGACCCCCCCACATTTAGGTCAAAATGACCCACATGTGGGGGTTTTAGAGGGTTAAAAAATACGTTTGAATACAAACATTGGTTCTTGAGATATTTGTATTTAAATGGAACTATCTTTTTTTTTGGTCCGAAAACCGAAAATGACCGATACCTCGAAAACGACACGAAAAAAAAAAATAATAATGCGATTTTCGGAATCAGCAGCCCATTTTACATATAAAATGAATAGTGGCATTCACTGGCAATTTTGGCTGTAGACTAGTGTAATTCGAGTGGCTATAACTCTTAAGGTACTTATTTTAATAAAGTTTGGTAAGTTGGTCGTTGCAAGTCAGCAACGATTTATCTCCAAAGTCAATATTATTTGAAATTATGTTAAAAACTTTTGATTTGAAATATTTTTTTTTTTCGATGCCACTCTCATTTTTGAAAATTTTTAACTACTATTTTAGCCCAGGAAAATAAGACGAAAAAAGAGCTTCTGTGCGAAAAAATTCCCAGTGGAAATTTTTCACCGGAATTGTCTTTATTTATGCATGATACACAAACTGTGAAAAGTCCATTGCAAAGTCGTGTGCGCATAAAAAGTTATTCGGGCTCAAAGGTCGCTAAAATCAGTTTTTTGCAAATATCTCGCTAATGCTAACTTTTACAGAACAATGCTGGTCTCCAATTTTGTAGCACAGGAAATTTCCTACAAAAGTACGTTAAAAGTATTTGCGTACGACTTCTAGTTTAGGAGATCACCCAATTTAAAAAGTTGTTAACAGTTATGATATGAAATACTACCTTTGAGCTCATATTAAAATATCTTACTTTTTAAATTGCAATAACTCTTCAATGAGAAGTTGTACAAACAAAATTAAAATTCCGTTTGAAAGATAATTTAATTTTCTATATACCGTACAAAATTTTTTTTTCGAACGGCTCATGATCTTAACAATATTTTTGAATAACCGTTAACGCTTCGAAATTACTGGTTTTTTAAGGATATCTGCGAATTGGTAAGTACTACGATAAAAAGTAACGGGACCAAATTTGTAGAGAATTACAAGATCTACAAAAAATAAGCGATATGTGTACACATAGAAGTAACCGTATAGAAGATATTCAATAGAAACCGGTTTTTTGGCATTTTAAGGGTTTTTTTGGAATATCTTCTAAACGGTTACTTCTATGTGTACACATATTGCTTATTTTTGGTAGATCTTGTAATTCTCTACAAATTTGGTCCCATTACTTTTTATCGTAGTACTTACCAATTCGCAGATATCCTTAAAAAACAAGTAATTTCGAAGCCTTAACGGTTATTCGAGAATATTTTTAAGGTCATGAGCCACTTGAAAAAAAAATTTTATACGATACATAGAAAATTAAATTATCTTTCAAACGGCATTTTAATTTTGTTTGTACAACTTCTCATTGAAGAGTTATTGCAATTTAAAAAGTAAGATATTTTAATATGAGCTCATAGGTAGTATTTCATATCATAACTGTTAACAACTTTTTAAATTGGGTGATCTCCTAAACTAGAAGTCGTACGCAAATACTTTTAACGTACTTTTGTAGGAAATTTCCTGTGCTACAAAATTGGAGACCAGCATTTTTCTGTAAAAGTTAGCATTAGCGAGATATTTGCAAAAAACTGATTTTAGCGACCTTTGAGCCTTAATAACTTTTTATGCGCACACGACTTTGCAATGGACTTTTCACAGTTTGTGTATCATGCATAAATAAAGACAATTCCGGTGAAAAATTTCCACTGGGAATTTTTTCGCAGAAAATGTCTTATTTTCCTGGGCTATTTGCATCACATAAAAAAACTGTGAGTAAAAAAAAATCGACTCGAAATGATTAGATTGTATTGTATAGCGAGCAGGGATTGGTCTCCAGGTACTTTCTTGTATAAAAGATTTTCATATCTTAAATATTTTATTTGAACTTCTTTTATTTTCTTCGTACCAATTAGAGCTGGGCACGGGCCTAATTTTTGAGGCCCGGCTGGGCACGAACACGAGACAAGCACTTGAAAAAAAGCCCGTTCCGGCTCCGCAGTATCGGTGTAGCTCTTCGTCCTCCCTTGGCTTGGCTCAATATCGTTCTAACTAAATGTTACTAACTAAGTACTACGTTCACCACCTTCACAGTATCGGCATAATTCAATACCTTTTTAGCTAAATACCCCTAACTACTATGCTTACCACCGTTAATCGCTGCAGTTCGCCGCCGGAATGACAATATTTTCTGCATACACTGAGGTTATAATCATCCCAACTCACCTCGGCTGTTGACTGGTGTTGCCAAATGTTACTAAAACTATTGTACTTAATCTATTACACTACCGTCCAACTATTTTGTTGAATGGCTTCAAATTTCTTATTATCCTAAATAAAACATTTTAATTACAAGGAAAATATTAAATCAATTTAAATTCAATAATCGATATAAAATAAATATGTAGTGGCATCAAACAAGCGCCCAGCGACTTGTTATCTCACGGATTTTTACGGGCCTCCAATTTTCGGGCTTTTGGAGTAAGGCCCAGGCCAGCACAAAGCCCGCACAAAACTCGATTTCAAGGCCCGAACCCGTCGCTGAAAAGTCAGGGCCACGGGTCATAAAAAAAAACCGCCCGTGCCCAGCTCTAGTTCCAATATTATCTTGATATATTCCTGTTTATCCAGGCTCTGGACATGAGACTTAAAATCTGGACAATCTAGAGGAATCTAGACCATCTTTTCTGCAAAAAATTTTAAAAATTTCACCGCTCACTCCTTTGTCAGTTTTTCAGATTTTTAAGAGTTATCGTGGAATTTCGAAAAATAATTTTCTTATCAGTGTTTTTCTCTTTTGAAGAAAAGAAGACAGACTAGAGATGTGCGATATATTTCACGGATGTGGGACATTCATTACCTGTTCTATTTTCACTGTCGGATGTTAGTATTGGGCTTTCTTAGCTTGTGATTGAAAACATGGTGATAGTATACCTTCCATAAATATTTTTTTAAGAACTTTTCAAGAATGAAGGCAACTATTTATTACTTTTCATCAGAATCAAATCTTTAATGTGGCTATAAAATAAACTCTTTAAAATATTGAAAATTTATTAGTTAATCCTCAATTTAGGTAGGTACATACTATAAATCTTCGAATTTCATAAAACTTGTGAAAAAATCGAACTTTCATTTTTTGTTTATTTGAGGCCATAGCACTGTGCAACATTGTTACCCATAATGTGATGCAATGATGCATTCATTCAATTTCATTTACTGTATTCGTAAAAACATTGCCTGCAGCTGAACTGAGCACAAAAGTTTGATGTCTCGAGAGGACGAAATTGTTTGACCTCATTCAAAAGTGACAGCTACAGCAGCGCAAAGCCTCTCCGGACTCTTGCCACTGCTAGTCAGCCTCGCAACTAAAAATTTTACATTACCAAGAAACAAAGTGCACGGTAACGGGAACGTAATGTAAACTAATATTTAATGCAACACTAGGGGTACGTACATACAACATGAAACAATCCAAGCCAACCAAGCGACAAGCCAAACACAGTGCATGTTGGGGTCTTATGGGGGAAATAAACTATGGCACAATGTACGGGTTATGGTTATAGACGTTCATTCGACTGACTTTCAAATTGAATCCTCGTTTGTATCATGTTCAGGGTCTTGTGAGTGGGGGCGAGTGCATGTAAGCGTGGGGGCGTATACGATGCATTAAGTTATTGTTGTTGTTATTGCATGTTGAATTGACAGCCATGACAATGGTTATCAAATGTACGCCATGTCATGGCTCATTTGAGTAGATATGTAACAGAAGAAGAAGAAGTAGGAAATTGTCGCATGTAGGCGATGAAAAGCACATAATGACACAGCATAAAGAATGTGTTGGGAGGAGGGCAGGGGGGGTAACGCATAATACAATGTTGTCTAACAAAATTAAAACCCCTTAAAAGATTTGCCTCCTTTTTTATTTCATTTTTGCATATTCTTTTGTAATGAAATTGACTTTTGCGCTTGGTTGAAATGGTTTGAATAAATTATGATATCCATTGTTTGGAAAGCACTCTTTGAACCATCAACCAACTATTCTTCTGAAGGAAATTATTATAACAAAGCGTTTAATTGTCTTAGAGAGACTTTTCCATTGTGGAAAAATGTTACTATTGAGTGAAATATTGTAAATATAATATTAAATCCTTTTTTATGTAAATATTTGTAAGGCGCTCTTGAAAATTCACTATATTTATTAGGCTGACCCAAAAAAACTAAAAGTGTTCCGATTTTAGGTGCTCAGCACTCAAAATGTTCGGTATGGTCTAGAAACTGCGTATGTAAATTTTGGTAAAAAAATATTGAGATTTAGCACTCGCGCAAGCTCGATAAGTAGCGCTGCCTTGATCGTACGAGAATGGGGTTCTTTCAGCCCGTGGAAATTGATAAAAAAGGATAGGAACAATTTTTTTTTCTATCCTACTTTATGTTTTCGAGGTCGCAGAAGACAATGGCATTGCCAGTTTTTGGAAAAGATTCCAAGATTTCAAGATATTTACGATATCTCTCGAAAAAAATAAAAAATTTGAGATTTTTGTTAGATTAAATTGCCATTAATCGTAGGAACATTTTTTATTTTTCTTTCTCGGAATGTAGTCTTGTAGCCTAAATTGTAAAGAATAAAATGAGTGGTCGCACAATATTTTTTGACAAAATCTTCTCGAGATATCGGCCACAGACTGAACCGCCGTCCTGCCGTATTGCCGGTCACTGGGGATATCTGCCGATTTTACGCTATTTTCATTGATTTTTGAGATCCTACCTTGTACTTTTGACATCGCTGGAGATGCAAAAACATTTATTTTCACGATAAAATGCAAGTGTTTCAAAACATTCATGATATTCCTATGATCAATTTCCCTAGTGGGATTTCCAATGAAAAGCAGAACTAGCTCTAAAACCTCGACATAATTTTTCCGCGCATGATTCATCTGGAGCTAGTGATTGATGTCCATCGCGGTTTTCTTCTGGAAAGGTGCCAATGTCTCCCAAATTTTTCTATCTTCCAATGAAGTAATTTTTCTATCTTCCACTGAAAAATTTGGGAGATAATTATAAAGCTACTTTTTTATAGTATATTCAAGTTTTCAGAAGATACCATAGTTCGATAAGGTTATCGTGAGGCATTGTTTCGATCGAAAAATGTATTGATTTAAGCTTTTAGAGATGATAGAATAAAACTGAAGTATGCTACAATTCAATAGTTATTTGAAGTAGATCATGTGAGTCGTTCCATTTAAAAACTCGACTTATTCACTCTATGACGCAAACTGGGATGATAATGAGAAATCGTTATTTAGCGTATACTTCGTGAGCCTTTCAAATGCATTCCTCGCATTACTAGAGTTTTCCTTTCATATTTTCAGTTCAAAATCGATTTTGCAAAAAAAAGAAAACTAAATGCGGTCATGAAAAGCATTTTGGGATAAATTCGAAAGAGGACTCGGACTCAAGTTTTTTTTTAAGACAATTTGCACACTTTATTGTGGACGGGGGCCAACATGAAGAACATTCTCAAGCTCCTGACGAAATCCAGATAAATTAAGAAGTTAATAAATGCTCAAAAGTAAAAGAGTACATACAGCTTGGTTAGGCTTAAGGTTTTTTGGGAGTCATTTTTAGGATACTTTTCGTTATTCGTTCGATTATATCAAGCAAACCGAAAAAGTTATTTTAAAGAAATTTCGTAGGTAGGAGAAGAACGTAAATATCATTGATTGGTAGTTTTCTGGGACACCCGAGTGTTTTCAAAGGTCACCCAAGGGCTTCATTATAAAAACGAAGAATATCTAGGTATACTAAATGGAAAGCAACTACTCAAGATCATCCAAAGGCTTCATAGTAAAAACGATAAATCGCGACCTTAGAACAACAGGGTTCTATCTACACTCACATCACTTTCGAGAAATCTATGTTTGAATATTTCGTGTCGTATAACTTTAATATTACAAGCATTTGATTGTCGCGAGGATTTCATTGACACTAAAATAATTAAAATACGTTGCCTAGTTCATAAGGAATTTAAGTTTAAAAAAATCGATAGAACTTTGTTGCTAAACGATAAGGTACTTGAAATTGGGAAACAAAGTTCTAACTGCCAGATAGAACTTTGTGTTTCTGTAAGAGAGCAGGCAAATTAGATAAAATCATGTAATTTCGTTAAACAAGCCCCGATTTTGAGCCGACATGGCTCATTTTGTTAGTAATTGGACTTAGAAAAAACCAACACTTAAGATTAATGCAGTTTTTTAAAAATGGTCGAAAAGCGGTTTTCGAAAAACTTACATACTTTCATGTATCATTTAAATCGAGTATAACTTTTTAAATAAAAATCGCACGAGGCCAGTTTGTATCTCATTTTGAAGAAGAAGAACAGTACTTCAAAAGAAAAGAATAAAACAATTTTGTGCGTCTTCTAAACAACCTGAAAAATCGTGTTTTTGATAATTTTGAAACCATATAAGATATAGCAATTCTGATGCCAGATTCGGATTAAGCGTTGGCAACTTTATCGAAAATGACTATCTTTGATTCGATTTCTTCAATTTTCCAAATCCATTTTTCGACCTTTTTTCAAAAACTGCATAAATCTTAAGTGTTGGTTTTTTCTAAGTCCAATTACTAACAAAATGAGCCATGTCGGCTCAAAATCGGGGCTTGTTTAACAAAATTACATGATTTTTTCTAATTTGCCTGCTCTCTTACAGAAACACAAAGTTCTATCTGGCAGTTAGAACTTTGTGAAATTAATTTTAATTTGAATATGTGTAGATAGAACCTTGTGCATCTCAATTTCATTAATTATCTCAGAAACCATACGAGATAGAAATATTTGAGTAGCGGTAATCGAAAGAGCGTGGTCTATTTAGTACGAAGCAATATATAACTCAATTTCACAAAAAATGTCAGTTAGAACCCTGTTGTTCTAAGGTCGCGAAATATCTAGGTACACTGGGCTTTTTGTGAGTCATTTTTGCGACAACTTTCGTTATTCGTAGCCGTGAAAGTTATTTTGACTAAATTTTGTAGGTAGGTGAAGAACGTGAATACCAGTAATTGGTTGTTTTCTGGACACCTGAGGGCAAAACAAAAAAGATATAGGTATACTAGAGGGAAAACATCTATGGCGGAGTATCAACAAGTTTTATTTGATTCATATTCTGAGACACTCGAAGTTCACCCGAAGTATTCAGAGTCAAAATGAAATATATCTAGATATAATAGATGTAAATATTTATGGAGAAGTATCAAAAAGCTTTATTTGATTCATTTGCTGGTGCACTCCAAGGCTTTATAATCAAAACGAAGAATATCTCATCAATGCTGAGCCAAACCAATCAGAGTAACCAGAGGTCAAACCATGAATCAATTAGAGAAAAATTTTAATTTTTTACATATTATAAAATAATTAGAGTTTATACATTTAAAGTTTTAATTGATTTAAATCCATTCTAAGAAATTAATATTCAATAATGATGTTAAGCTAACTGTAAGACTCAAAATAAGAAACATATGGCCAAAAAAAAGCTACCTAACGATAACTTTTTCTTTTCCTAAGGGGGGAGGGATGTTGTGAGTTTGTTAAGCAACTAATTCATAAATCATTTGTAAAGCAACTACTAAATATTTTTATCAATACACCCTAATTAAATACAGAACATTCTTTTGCTTCCACATTGATTGATCAAGTTTTAGCTAAAGCCAAACCATAGGATACCAAAATGGAATGTATCCAACGTGATCAATCGTGTGATTTCGGATTTTAGTCAAAACAACTTACAATACTAAATACACAATCAACATGCTTTTGCCCAACAAACAAAAACGTTTGGAAAATAACTTATTATACACTTATTGAAACAAACATTTCGTTTGGAAATTAAATTGCAAAGTGTTTGGAAATTCTTGAATTTTAATTATTTATTAATCGAAACTGGACCCTTCATAGCAAGCTTGTGAAAATTATTTGGAACAAGTTTACTACATATAAATGTTTTTATACAATATATTTCAAACCTTTTTATACAATATTTTTAAATTGTTTTCTAAGCGTTTTTAGAAACATTTTGTAAACGTTTTGTAAAGGTATTAAACAATGTTTTCCAAACATTTTTATACAATATATTCCAAATCTTTTTAAACAATATTTTTATATTGTTTTCTAAGTGTTTTTAAAAACATTTTGCAAACGTTTTGTAAGGGTATAAAACAATATTTTCCAAACGTTCACACGTAGCTTTCGAAATCGGTTATGAAAATGTTTGAAAATAAACATTTTGTAAATTGTTCTATTGTAAGCTTTCAAAATGGTTCTGAAAACATTTGAAAATAAACTATTTTGAAGCGTTAAATCGCAAGGCTTGTAAAATTGTTTGTTGGGTGCTTGCACTCATAGACATCTGAATGGAATGTGTTTGGCAAAAGCATGGGAATCGGAAATCGCGTACATGATCGAACCGATTGGTGTTTAGAAATGCAAACTCACAGCGTCTCTCGAAGGTTGAAACGAGCTTAGGTATGAAAGAGATGAAAAGCTCGATTCATGACACTAAAGCTCTTTTCAACGATCGGGATTAACTATAAAATAAACCGTTCGATTAAAGAACGGTGTCCTGTGAATTTGCTAACTAGCGAATAAAAATATTGCTGGAGCGCTGTAAATGGCCGCTGTTTGAAATAATAAAGAACTAAGTGAAATATATAAAATCAAATGTATGTTCTGAAATCCTCCAAAGGATAATTTATGCGTTTTGCATCTAGTAATTTCAATCTCACCGGAACACCAGGACTACCACGAGATCCCGCTTCAGGAAGAAATAGGCATTCAATTGCCTCAGCTATAAAGAAAGAAAATTAAACCATCAAACCTCACGGGCGATCAACCTTGCCCTCAACAGCCGGTAGGAACAATCCTCCGAAAAATAACGTAACAATTTGGCGCAGCCGGTAGGATTGGTTCTGGTGCTTTAAGTTCCCCGAAGAATAATAACACTACTTTTTAAACATTAGTAACACTTCCTTCATGTTTATTGAGTTGTACGCCTCTTTTATCTCCATTTTGGAATAAATTTCAAACTTTTTTGAAAAAAAAAAAAAAAATTGGAATTTAATACCAAAAAGTTTAAAATCAATACTCAAGCGACTCAAAAGCAAGAAAAGTAAACTTTAATTTTTTAGTGTGTAGTTTTGGCAAAAATAAACAATAGGCAAATTAGTAAATAAATCTTCACTTCCCCATTTTATACTTATTAAAATAGGAAAGGAGCATTATTAACTCAATATTTTTTTTAAGGGATAAGACAACTTTTAAAAAGGAGCGACTCATATATGCTTGCGGTTATAAATTCTACATTTTGCTTACAAATTTCAAAATGTTTCAAATTATTATTTCAAGAAACAGCAGCAAATTCAACAGCAAATAATTTAACAAATCCCACATTACTTAACTCAAGTTTCATGCATTTCATCTTGCTGTTTAATGCATGAGAATATATCCTTCCACTGCAAACACATACATACATACAGCTACATACACATACACCACTATAGTTCGCGATAGGCGCTTGTATTATAAAACAGAAACTTTAGAAACTTTGCTTTTGATGAGTGAATATTCAAGCCAAGGATGCAACGCAGAATACAAAAGCGATATCCAAGTGGTAGTAGCTGCAGCAGCAGCAGTTGTACCCAGAAACAAAAACAACAAGTTGTTATAAAATCTTTAGGAAATATTTTAAAATTTTAAGCGCATCGCACACACAAAACTCCAGAGTTTGAACTCTTCTGCTGAAGTTGAATTGCCTTCCCTTGCAAAAGTAAAACATGCGGGCGTTCGCGCTGCGTTAATGCTTTACAGCATTTAGCCACGACATTTGATGTCACGATAATAAAGTTCAACACCAAAGCATTTTCATATGCAAATAACAAATGCAGCATGCAAATACATAAAGTTAGGCAAACACTGGCGTAGTTGGGGTGGGCGCTAAAGGGTTGTTGTAGTTGTCATATACATATTAATCTATACTATTTATGAGTTAAATTTTTTCAACTGAGCCATCTAAAACGGACTTTTCAAAATGAAAATTTTTTTTCCCCTTATCGTGCACGTTGAAGGATCAGAAATTTTTTGGCGTTTAAATTTTTTCAAATTTTTTACTTTTTCTATGTGTTTCGTACAGTAGAACTTTCGGGAGTTGTTTGCTTGCATTTGCTGTTGCTCAATAAATACTTAATGGAATTAAAAATTTTTTTTCAGTATATCCGTAAATGATACGCGCATAAAATTTAATGGCACCAAAATTTTTTTGAATTTTTTTACTAATCAAAAATGCATTTTGAAATATGCAATTGCAAGCTAACTAAACTTCTTCTATGTTTAGAAAACCAAAACAAAAGGGGTATGATAGGACAAACATTAATTTATTTATCAACAAAAGAAAATTTTCGTGCACCCCATAAATGACAATGTTATGAATGTTAGTTTACTGGTGCGCAGAAATTTTGCATACAGAATATGATATCTCAATTCAACAAATTGAGAGAAAAAAATTTTAAATGAGATCTCTATATTTTTTTTTTTTTTTTTTAATGCGATTTCTTCATTTGCCTTCTTTGGGCTTCCGCTATATTTCTCCTGTAAGAGAGAGGGGCTGTATAGTCCTTCAGCAGCCCAAACTTCAACCTTTATTTTCTTCTTTAGTAAAGGGGGAAACAGGGAGAGGAGAAACCGCTCAGAACTTTGGCCTCAGCCGAGGACGAACAGTGATCTCTGGCAGGACGGAAGTTGTCCTCTTATTGTTGATAAGAGAAAAAATTATAGTGATCTTATCAGTGATAAAAACTCAATATTTTCAATATTTTTGCACTTTTACCGATGTTTTAGATGTTTTTCAATATTTTTCGATACTTTTGAATTTTCCGATATTTTGAATGTTTTTCAATAAACTTGGACTTTGAACGATTTCTTCGATGTATTTCAACTTTTTTCGATACATTGGATATTTCTCGATATATTTGGAATTTTACCGATTTCTTCGATGTTTTCCAATACTTTTGGACTTTTACCGAAATTTGGGATGTTTTTCGATATTTTTGGATTACATTTTAGATGTTTTTTGATACTTTTAGATTTTTACCGATAGCGTAGATGTTTTTTGATACACTTAGACCTTTGCTGATTTTTTCGCTGCATTCCGATATAAGTATTGGTACTTTTACCGATATTTTGGATGTTTTTTGATACACTTGGTCTTTCACCTATTTCTTCGATGTGTTTCAATATTTTTCGAAACTTTTAAACTTTTTTCGATATATTAGATGTTTTTCGTTGTATTTCAGATGTTTTTCGATACACTTGGACTTTTGCCGATTTCTTCGATGTATTCTGATACTTTTGGACTTTTACCGATATTTTTTTTCGATACAATTAAACCTTTACCGATTTCTTCGATGAATTTCAGTATTTTTCGATACTTTTAGACATTTACTCACACATATTTTAGATGGTTTTCGATACACTTGGACCTTAACCGATTTTTTCGATGTATTTCGATATGTTTCAATTCTTTTGGAATTTAACCGATATTTAAGTTTTTCGATTTTTTCGACATTTACCAATTTCTTCTATGTATTTTAATATTTTTCGATATTTTTGGAATTTTATCGATATTTTTCGATATATTCAATACTTTTGGACATTCTTCGAAGAAATCGGTGTATTTTAATATCTTTCGATACATTTGGACTAGGTATTATCGTTATTTTAGACGTAATAAATTTATGAAAATAAATGTGGCACATTATTTTAACAAATTGTTTTCGTTATTAGTTTTTTAGTGCTTTCTTGTTTTTTATCAAAACCTTAGCAACGCCGGTTAAAACAGAGTATAAGTACTCGTATATGTAAATCAAAATTTAATTTAATGTAGGGGAAGGAAACCGGTTGTGGGCCGGGTTTCGTTTTTTGCCCGTAACTTGCATTCAAGTATACATTTTTCAGACTTGTGGGTACCAATGGAAAGCTAGAGGCAGTAGGTAACCAAAAAGAAACAATTTTTCTATAATTTTTCAAGAAAAAATTTTTTTTTAACAAATTTTGTAAAGAGCTTGTTTTTGAACAAAAAAAATTTATAACCCGGTTGTGGGCCACCCTGAAAAATCCACTTCAAATGCAAAAAGAAATATGTATTATCAAAATTTATTTATCAATGAAGCCTCTTGTGGTGAAAAAACATCAAGAAAATGTGACTTTTTCAAATTATTAATCATCCTCATCGGATTCGCAATTTGGCTTTCGGCCGGGATTTGATGATTTTTTGGGTGAAGCGGCTTGCAAAGGGCCAAGTTCATCCAAAGACAGCTAACAGAAGTCGATTTATTTATTTTATGGTAACCCACAACCGATTACAAAAGGTGGCCCCCAACCGGTAACGGCAGCCATCCCTTAAGTGACTGGCAAAATTCTCGTGGCGGAAAATTTAACGCAAATTCTGCATAAAAATGCATAACACTTACCTCTTTGCAATATTTCACTTCGCTTTATCACACTCGCAAAATCTTCAGAAATTACTTTATTGAAAATTTCTTCGTCAATTTTTTTTGTTTTGTTGTAGCTGCGGGTCAGATGCGTCCTTTCACTTCAGTGTTCGCACTAATACTGTCTATTGTCAATGTACACATAACCTCATACTCAGATCTGTCATATTTTATAAACGTCAAAAAATACAAGGGGTGGTCCACAACTGGTGACGGGCCACAGCCGGTTACCTTACCCTACTGTGAAAATGTAAGCTTGTCTTTTTTATTCATCAAATTAATCAAAAATTTAACCCCAGCTGCTTAACATCCGCACTACGCCACTGCACACTGACGACGAACGAAGAACATACCAGAGCCAGAAAGAGTCAGTCAAGCACTAAAATAATCTAAAAGGCAAAGTTTATTCAGCAAAGATGGAATAAATCTTTACAATGTAGCTACTTAATTTTGATTTGAAGATTTTCTTATTTGAGTAGTTATGAGATAATTTTTACAAGAGGAAAAAATTTGCGTTAGCGACAAGGGTCGAGAAATTATGTTATTACTACACCCAAAAAAATCTGTTGTAAAAGAGTAGCAAAATGCTTTATGTTTTACAGCATTTACTTTCATTTTTCATCCCATATCTTTTGCAGTTAATATTACAATTTTGTTGTGCATTTGAAAAATTAGCTGTGAAAAATAAAATATTCGCTGTAGATTTCACAACAAAAAAAAGTTTATATCAATAATTTTAACAAATTTCTGGTAGAAAATATTGCATTTGCTGTAAAATTAACAATTAATTGTGAATTCGATTGAATTTACTTTTAATTAGCAAATCCACAGAGAATTGTAAAATCCACAACAAAACGCTGTTAAAACTACCGCAGCAATTTTTTTGGGTGTATAACTATAACGCGCGGATCTACTTTCAGAGGTATAGCCATCGAAAGATCCGGATATAGCTCCTTGAAAAACCGGTATACATTAGGAACGCCAGTATGGATTTGAAAAAAACTCTGAAATAGAAGATAGTTCAACAACCTACATAGTCAAATTTTAATGAAACCCGCAGTTTCAAAATAAGGATATGTAAGTATTTCCGGAATTTTAGCCATTTTTTTTTTTAACAACATTGAGAGTTAGTTGCCCCATTGTGATTAGTCATTATTATAACTGTAGTAGGTGAATGGTCCGACGATAGTTTCAATAAGCTGAATGACATACTTATTTTTATTATATTGGGTCTTTCGCTTTTAATCACTGCAGGAGGAGTGTTCGATCTCTAAAAGTTATAAGTCGAGATCCGCAAAAAGTGTGTTTGGGATTGACGTCTTCTCCATAAATTCGGAACCCCTTAATGAATTTTAGCAATATTGGTTTCACATGAAAGATATTTTAATTGGCTAGAAAATTGGAGCACAATATATGTCTTAAATCCGAGTGATGATTTTCGAGATATGACGAATTTTCGTAAATTTTGACCAGTTTTTTCTTTTAAAGCACTTCTTTTATAAATTTATAGCTTTAGTTACGAATAATGGAAGTCTATTCTATTTCCTTTCATTTGATATGCAATTTGTACCTAGTTTCTTTCATTACCACAATTTTTTATTGGAAAACAAAAAGTAAAGAATTTTTCATGAAAATTAGCAAAACTTTACAATAACATCTATTCTGCAGCTCACACATGTCTTTTGTACTCCGGTTTTTTATGACAGTTAAAATGTGTACCTTTTATATTATTATTGAAATCCACCAAGGGGTTCCGAACTAAAATCAAAAATCTCTATCTCGATCTTCCGATGGCTATATATCCATTCGTTTAGCGAATTTTAAAAAATGGAACTAAGAAAAGTTGTTCAGAATACGCCCAGGAATCTTGCATTTTCCGGTGTTCTACCGATTCCCGCTCACCCTGTATATGTAGTCTTGGAATTCTTGTTCTGTGATACTGTGGTTAAGAGGACAGTATACAGAAGTTATTTCTAAGTTCATTTCATGTTTTTGTAGGTGCCGTGACATAATCCCCACGGACATAATTCCCATTCACGATATGGGGATTATGTCCGCAAGTTATTCGGACATAATCCCCATTTTTTCAATGGGGATTATGTCCGCAAGTGTTTCGGACATAGTCCCCAGGAAAAAACGGACATAGTCCCCATAACGATATTTTGTTATTGACAACAGAAGCAGCTCAGGATTTACAACTCCCAAAAATTCCAATACCGTTTCCGCGGCGGCCTTCAGCCGCTGATCAGTCTATAATATATCCAACACCTAGTTTGCTAGCCACAGTAATTTTTCATAAGAGTAGGGGTAAGTGGGCGGCCTGCGGTCGCAGCTCAGGATTTAAAACTCCCAAAAATCCAACACCGGCTTCACGGCGGCCTTCGGCCGCGGATCAGTCTATAACATCCAACACTATATAAATTTTTTAAATGGATTATTGCAAAAATTTTGTTCAATCTTAATTAAATTTTTCGGACATAATCCCAATGGGGGTTATGTCCGAAAAATTTAATTAAGATTGAACAAAATTTTTGCAATAATCCATTTAAAAAATTTATATAGTGTTGGATGTTATAGACTGATCCGCGGCCGAAGGCCGCCGTGAAGCCGGTGTTGGATTTTTGGGAGTTTTAAATCCTGAGCTGCGACCGCAGGCCGCCCACTTACCCCTACTCTTATGAAAAATTACTGTGGCTAGCAAACTAGGTGTTGGATATATTATAGACTGATCAGCGGCTGAAGGCCGCCGCGGAAACGGTATTGGAATTTTTGGGAGTTGTAAATCCTGAGCTGCTTCTGTTGTCAATAACAAAATATCGTTATGGGGACTATGTCCGTTTTTTCCTGGGGATTATGTCCGAATTACTTGCGGACATAATCCCCATATCGTGAATGGGGATTATGTCCGTGGGGATTATGTCACGGCACCTTGACTGAATATGGTCCTTACTGAAATCTTCCAGAAGAAAGTGGATCAATCTTGCCATTCATACCTTAATTTGAGTCATTGGTATAAATTTTTTTATAGAAAAAATTAAAAATAGATCAGGAAAATGTTCTTCAAAATTAGAAATTATAACAGCAACAACAAAAAAAAAGAAACAAATGAAACAACAACAAAAAATACTTTTCATTATATAAAATAATAGATTTTTCCCTAGAAAAGATTTTAACTTTAAAAGCGTTGTTAAATTTTGACATAAATATGCTTGCTTTGCAATATGGTTCCCCGTAGCACTTGAAGATTAAGTTTTTTTAAAAGTTCTATTCTGCAGCTCACACTTGATTAAGAATAAATTATATTTTTAATTGAATTTATCTCGAAAGATTGATTGTGGCTTAAAAATAAGTCCCCCTTAAAACTGATAGCTAATTTCCGGTTCTTACTAACAAAATTGTCAACACTTCATCATCGTCTACTAAGGCGATTGTTATTAGTATAAAAAACACCAACACCAATGCAGCAACACTTTGTGGTATCACAAATGAATGTTGAATAAAATTTTCATTTCCGCTCATCAAAAATTGTTTCTGCTGCCAGAAGACTTAGACGAAAATACGTCTAGAAAAAGAAAAACCACAAGAACGTTAACAACTTAAAGACAGAGAAAAAAGGACACAATTTTTGGTGAAACCAAATGACATGCTTACATCAATACGTAGACGATGACATACCTTGTGTTGTCTTAGCCATAAGTTTGTCACTTTTAGCACACGTAGCAAAAACTACTGAGTGATGAAGAAATACAACCAAAATGAACCTTAACTCCTAACCGAAGCTTGACAGTTGAGAATCATTTAATTAGATTTGATATTAAAACGGTAGGTAGCAAATTGAATGACACATATGGAGTTGGAACTGTTGTATGATTGAAATGGAATTCGAGAGAGCAAATGATACTGCAATTGAACCAGAACTAACGACAACAACTAAAGTCTGACAGCGAATGCTATTTATGTTGATCATCTCCCTACCAAATTTCATCAAAATACTTAGCTTGCATAGTTTCCGAGATATACCGTGTTAAGTTTTTTTTATAGAATAATTGATAAATAGTGGGCGTGGCACTTATTTAATACTTTGGTCGCTTCTGAGCCCCTCAAATACAAACTACAAATAGTACAAGGTACGTAAAGTAAGAGGTACAAATAGTACAAGTTACGAAGTTGGTTTCACGTGCACGATCCAAATTCACATGACTGTGTGAACCTCAAATTCACGTGATTGTAGGTACGTGATTTCGTACACGTGTTCGTGAATTGACGTGCACACATGTAATACAAACTCACGTGATCTGACAGCTCTAGTCAAAATAAATTTAAAACAAAACAAACAAATTAAAGCTGAAATAAAATCTGTCGCAACTACAAAAATATAAGTGAAAATTGCGAATACCATTGTGATATGGTTAACTACAAACAAAATATCAGAGAAAAAGCCAAGCCATCAAGTGGGAACGTTATTCTTTAACTATGGTTTTTATACCCTACACTCTGGGTATATTCACTTTGTCCTTCCGTTTGTAACGCAGAGAAGGAGGCGTGTCAGATATAGAAAAGTATGTATATTCTTGATCAGCGTCACCTGAGTAGATATAGCCATGTCCGTCTGTCTGGCTGGCTGGGTCTCTGTGGAAATGTTTTTTACGGGAAACCCAACCAAGATAATTTGGTAAAAATTAGTACAATTGCTTTGCCGTAAAAGTAAACTCGAGGCATTGAAAATAAACAAAATCGGTCAACGGACACGTCTACCGTCCATACAAAAAATATATTCAAAATGCAACTTTAGGAGTATTTTTCATGACAATGCAACCAACATACACATAAATACTAGGAATTGTAAGCGCAAGCTTTGAACGAAAACTGGGGGAATTCAGACAAAAGGGCGTGGTACCTCCCATATATGCAAAAGCTTCAAAATGATATACTGATAGAGGTTTTGAAGATAATCCAATTAAATTTCACTCAAATACTAAAGACTATAAATGTACGCTCTGCGTTAAAATTAGACGAACTCAGACAAGAGGGCGTGGCACCTCCCATATATGCAAAAACTTCAAAACGCTATACTGAAAAGGTTTTTTAAGATAATCCAACCAAATTTCACTCAGACACTAAAAACTATAAATGCAAGCTCTGAGCAAAAACTGTGTGAATTCGGACAAGAGGGCGTGGCACCTTCCATATAAGCAAACTTTTCAAAACACTACAGCGTAGGGTATTTAATGTTTGGCCAGGCCAAAGGCTACACCCTTACTAGTTTTTATTTCGTTTAGGTTAATCAAGATAGAAATAAAAACATTATTTCAAATTGTCATGTTTTATGTCGCATAAATGTCTAAGCTCTTCTTAACATTTCCTTTTGTTGCGCTTTACTTAACCCTTTTACCAAAGTGGTGGCCACAAAAACAATTTCTTCTAATTGTTGTTGCTGCATTATTTTGCCTATATACCAAAATCATTTAAAGAACACCCTAAAAGATCTAAAGCCAATAGAAGATGTGCATTGTGCATTTTAAATATTTCGATAGATCCAAAAAGCAAAATAATTTGGTCGTCGGTTGCTCTAATGGAAGTGTTGTGGCAATATTGACACTAAAAACAGAAAATAAAACGAATAAAAAAAATATTTTCAGCAGGAGTCAATTTTTTTGGTAAGCAATAAAATTGCACTGTTGTTGGCAGCAGCAGTTGCAATGAAAGCCAGCAGCTCTTGAAGAGACAACAATATATAGTTTGTCACGTGTGCCTGCATTTGAAAGCAATTGTTAATTTAATGAAAAAAAAAGAAGAAATAAAATCAATAAATTCTTTTTGTAGAATAAAATTTTAATCAATTTTTTTTTTAGCAATGGTAACAATAACAAAATGTTAACGTTTCAAAGAAATTGGGGCAAGTTTTGTTGCTGTCTAATTGGTGATATTTGAAAAACGTACCCTTCTGGCTAATTGGCATTTGTTATATCGTCGTCTGAATTCTCTTTTGCCCCATACGCATATTCGTTAAAAAAACAAAAGCAAATAACTTGTGTTTGTGTCGACACAAGTTATGTGATTTTGCTTTCTTATCGAATATGCGTATGGGGCAAAAGAGAATTCAGACGACGATATTTCTTAATAAACTGAACTTTTACTAAAAAAAGCACGATAAAAAATAAAAAATATAAAAATAATTTTTTGTAGTTCGCCGAAAAATTTATAGACTTATTAAATTTTGTTTTAAGCCGTTCTAGAGTAAATATTCCTTTTGAGAACTCTCGTGAATAATTTTAAAAACAAATTGTTAAAATAAACGGATTTTCGAAAAGAATCTAGTTAATAGGGGAAGACAGGGTAGATTCGTACACGGGGCACCTTCGTACAGTGGCTTTATTCCAAAAACTATAAAAGTTAGCATGTCCGCTTCTTCATATGCAATATTGGTGCTTTTGCAGCAATTTAGTTTGTTTAATGTGGCAGTGGTACGATTTTTGACTTAGCCGAAAAAAGAGTTTGTGTGTTTTTCCAGTGCAAAAGTAATTTTTTTATCTGACTTTAACTTCGTTTAATGGTAATGACTTTATGCTAAAATTTTTGAATACTTGTGCTGGTTCAAAAACAGATATGCTATTTTACTGTGTGTTTACTATTTTTGCGATTTTGCTAATAGTTTTAATAGAAATAACAACAATCTATATTGATCAGTTCGGGGCAAATTCGTGCATATAGTTACGGGGTACATTCGTACACACAAATTTACCCTTATAGAGCGTAATTTTAATTTATTTAGTATAACAAAAGCAAGAGCCGGTGTATAATTAACAATTAATTCATGGAATTACTGAAACACGTCCAAAAGCAAACGCAATACTCCAAAGATAACTTTAATATACCGCTGGCCGACAGCTATGAAAGTCATTTCTCAATAGATGCAATTAATTATGCTTGGGGCAACGGCATAGTT
The DNA here is from genome assembly GCA_951812925.1 of Calliopum simillimum. Lineage (NCBI taxonomy): Eukaryota > Metazoa > Arthropoda > Insecta > Diptera > Lauxaniidae > Calliopum > Calliopum simillimum. The sequence goes on from OX638368.1 coordinate 111,347,285, forward strand.
TATTTCTTACTCTTATCACACTTTACACACCGTCTTCAACCAATAGAGGCTTAATTAGACCTTTTTATTGAAAACTGAGAACTGTATTCAAAGATTGGAATGTGAATAACCATGGAAAAGTTTCTACTATGTACTTATATTCCAAGCCTGGCTAAAGTTTTCAATCATGTCATTTGAAATAACAAGAATATGGCCATTTAACAAACTTTTTGTGCAGCGACGAAGATTTTGCATCTGTTGGGATTTACCAGTCAAGTTCTATGGCAGATCTGCATGCGAAAGATGTTCTATCCGTTCAAGAGGCTACTCTTTCATTCGATCCACATACGATTTCATTGCCTTAATTTCTGCATCAACCATTGCACGTATACCCCACATTACGTACAATTGTACCCCGCATATGGGGCACATTCGTACGTTTTGAGTACCTTCAGAAAATCTTTCATTGCTCTTAAATGATAAATCGGACCGTCTTTAGCTTATTCTACATTGAAAGCTTAATATTGTACCTTTTTAACTGCATACTAGTTATTTTGAAAAAGCTGGTAGCTTGCTTTATTTTTACCCATAAACTGAAAGCTGTAGGAATCAACCCCATCTTTTCCCTAATATATGGGCATATCTGAAAATAATTTTCCCTTATTCGATCCAGGTTTTAAGAAAATTTTTTTTCATATTATATTCCATAACCAAATGTTGTGGAATATATTCCTAGACATGTAAAATGTAAGTAATTCCCAAAAGGAGAACAAGAAAATTCCGACATGAGAGACTGTCAGGAGTTCGTTTTACCTGAAAATAGCTTGGCTGGCAAGTTTTAAAGCAAGGGTGTCAGCGTAGAAGAAAAGTGAGCCAATTTTGGCTCGCCTACAAAAAAAAAAGAATATTTCAATAATTTTTAAATTTCTGAGAACTACAACACACACGAAAAATGTTTGTTGTTTTTTTTTTTGAGCTCGTCAAAATTCGCGGAATTAAAATATTTATTAAAAATTGTTTTTGTTGTTTTGCATAAAAAAAAACAACAAACATTTTTCGTGTGTTTTGTAGTTCGCAGAATTTAAAAAATTATTGAAATATTGTTGTTGTTGCAAACGAGCCACCAAAAAAACAACAAAAAATAGGTTTTGTGATTGTTGTAGTTCGAGGAATTTGAAGTTGTTGTAAAAGCGAAAATTTTGCGCTGACTGCGCTTGGCTCAGTGATTTGAAAACGCTGACACCCTTGTTTTAAAGCATCAACCATACACCCCAGACCTTGCACCTTTGGATTTTCATTTGTTTCACTTGGTGCAGAATTATCCGGATGGCATAAAATTGAATTCCCTACAGGATTACAAAAAGTTTTTGTCCGAGTTTTTCGAGCAGAAACCGCCGAAATTATAGTTTATAGTTTATTAGTATTATAGTTTTGCAGGAAAGATGGCGAGAGGTGATCAATAACAATGAAAAATATTTGGCTCAATAAAGTTATAAAATATTTATATATGAAAAAATTGGTTAAGCACAGCTCATTTTTTTGAACTTTCTTTTTAGTCAACCTCATATGTTTTTTCTAAAACCAGTCACATGGGTTCATCTTCAGACTTCTTATGCTTTTGGTTAACTTCCAGCAAGGTTACTTTAATAAATAACGACATACATACATATGATATAAAATTTATTTTCCTTACGGAAGTAATTGTATTCAGACGTAGTTTTCAAATGAGGAGCATGTTATAATTGAACCAAATGGCTTACTTTATATAGGTATGTAATCCATACAAATTATATAATTTCCAACTACTCAAAATAATGCACTTTATTCTTTAATTTGACCTATTTTCCACTTAAAAAAATCAGCAAACAATTTTTTTGCTTGTGTGTAATTTGCTAATTACCAATGAGCAGATTTGACAAATATTGGCATTTGGATTCCAATCCAATCCAATCAATCAGCACAAAGTTACAGAAATTTACAAAATAAATAAAGGGTATCGATGTGATTCATAATGGCATTTGCAATTTTGTAGGCAGACTATTGGCATGTGGGTGTTGGAATGCATTTTTTTTTTTGTTCACAACTGTAACGGAGACAATATTTGACGCTAATCTGAGAAAAACTCAATTCTATCCATAGCCATCCCACGCGCATATTTTAAAGCCTTGAATCATTGAACGTTCAAAAATAAAAGAATGGGATGCAATGCAGTTTGACGTTCGATAAAATTTGTTTGTAAGAAAAAAAAAAAAACAGATTTGGTATAACAGCAAAAAATTAATAAAAAGATTGTGCACGCAAGAAAATAGTCCGGAAAATTGATTTTCAAATAGCTCATAGTGATAATAATCTTACGAAAAAATAATTCAATTACTTTACTCAATTACTTTACTGAATTCTCATGAAAAAGTAATGGCACAAAATGTAAAATATACGGTATAAACTTCAAAAAGTACAGAGATAAACAGTGACAACTATTGAATGGAGAAGTCAAAACTTGTCGCATGAAAAAATGCCAATGAGCTCTGCAATATTTGCTTAAAATACATTTCAATAATAATAACTAATTGAGATTGTAAAAAATTTTATTGAAAAATAATTTAAATTAAGAAATAAATGAAAGTACTACAGTAGCTCAGTGGTTAGAGCATCGCCTAGAAACACAAAGGTCTTAAGTTCGACACCATCAACATGCATTTTTTTATATTTTCATATTATTTTCTATGAATTTTTACGGTTCAGTTTTTTCCGTGTATTCAATTAAACATTTTCCTAATGATATCACAGTCTTTTATGCTGAAGTTTTGCCAATAACAGAGGCATACAGACTAATATGCAAATTTCATATCAGATCTGATATGAAATTTGCATATTGTTGCGAGTTAAAAGTAGTATGTTTTATTCAAAATTTAGATGCAAAAAGGGTGCTTAAAGCCGATTTCTGCGCAAGAAGGAGTTGTTTTGATTAATTTTTTCACCTTATCCCAATCAAGCAAACTTATTGAACAAATCCTCATCAAAAGTTTTCACTGCCAGTATTTCGAGGTCGATTTAATATTAATAGTTTAAACATACAAAGAAAAAAGGCGCTTAAGCTCGGCTTATTAGCAATAAGGAACTATTCCGATACAATTTTCTTACTTTCCGACTCATAGCAAATAAACGAACAAAATCTCATCAAAAAAATTTCACTTCCAAGACTTCGAGGTCACTATAATATTAGTAATTCAAACTTGCCTCGTAAAAAAGGACTTAAACTCAGTTTAATTGCAAGAAGGATGAGTCGGGATTTTCGTTTTCACAGTTACCAACTCAGGAGAGGTAAACGAACAAAACCTCATCAAAAAATCTTCAGTGACTCCAAGTCGAGGTTGTCCCTATCTTCACGGGAGGTGTGCAGATAGATCTTGTATTGAAATATTCGCTGCGAGACTGAAAGCTGCTTACTGGAAGACAAATGATATAAGCCATCATAAAGATTATACACAGAATTTGCCCCAAGAATACAGGGAAGGCAAGAAATCACTCAAGATTGCGATACTCGAAAGCAAAAAAGGGAAAATAAGAGAATGTGCCTCTGTTCAAGAAAAGACAAACTGAATTTACCTTGCGTGTAGGGTATTTATGTTCTTAAAGTCCGACAGAAACTATAAATTGTCAGGTTGAGGAAGTAGTATTTCAACTTGTTGAAATAGAATTTTGTGCAAAGTACAAGTAAAGATAAAGATCAAGAAAAATTATCTTCTGAAAGAGTCTCTCAAAAAATCCAAACAAATCCGGGATATTGTGTAAAAATGCAAAACCAACACATGTGGAATCGGCGCACATAGCGTATACAGGAGTTGGTACGTAACTATTTCTGCTCTGTTTTTAATAAAATTTAAATTTTTGACGTTGTTGTTATTTATGGATTTTACGACAAAAGACGTTAAAATAACAACAACAATAACATTAGCAAGTTGTTTACCCAACTCGTTGTGCTTTGGTGTTTTTTTTTTTGCTTTTTTTTTTGTATTTACACCACCAACTTGACTCCTTTTACACGGTCTATTGTACGAGCGCATTTTGAAATTTTATAGCTTTTCTCATTGTATGCGTTCACACACATATTTGCGCACAGCGAGTGTATATATGTGTGTTTGTGTGTGTTGCTGTATGTTGGCTTGTCTCGCGAATCCCTTTGGTGAATCCTCAGATGATGATGAATATTGTTGCTCAACAAATAAATTGAATTATGTTTCATTTTATTTTATTTTGTTGTTTTTATATTTTTTTATTGTTGTTGTTGTTAGTACTCTAACAAGCGGAATGCATTAACATCAAGTTTTTCTTTCTATGTATTTTTTTTTTTATAATTTGACTCGTTGGAGATTTTTTTCTCTTCATTTATTTGGTTGAAGGGTAAGCTAGCTCCTGTTTGCTAAGTACTTACATACACATTGGACTGGTTTAGAATTTAGAAAAAAAAATTTTATCGGTTCCTATGCACCAAAAGCTTAATTTTGATGTAAATAAGCACCATGTAAAATTTGATTAATTTTAGAGAACATTCGATGGACCCAAACCAGTTTCAAAATCGAAATGTATAAGGGGGTAAATCTACGAAAAATGTACTAAAACATGTTTGTTTTTGACCACAACTATTTTTTAAATTTTTTAGTCACAAAAACCTAAAAATAAAATAAAATTTTCGAAAATAATCAGGTGGCACCCTAAAAATTTATGTTCGATTTTTGAAAAATTTATTTAAGTGTTTTTAGACTAGTTTTTATTTTTTAAATAAATGGTTTAGCAAAACAAACAAAAAAAAAACATGTTGGAGAATTATTAAAAGGAGAATGACAAAATATTGCAAAAAACGGGAGGAGAATGACTGAACGAAGGATGATAAAATGTTGCAAAAACAGTAGTATCACAATTAAAGTATCAATTATTTAAAAAAAGTTAAAACTAGAGGATAGTTAAACAATGTCGTATTAGTTACCTATTGTTTTTGAAAATAACGTAATATGCGAAACGGGCAAGTTAAGTGAATTTAAAAGCGGTTAGGGACAGAACGGAGAGTGACTTTTTAAAACTTTATGTAATAATTTCCTATTGAAACGTTAAGAAATATTTTTTTTTAAGCTATTTTTATAGAAGCTCTTTTTAAGTATCTGTATTAAATAGTTGAAATCAAATAGTTAAAACATCAAATTTCAAATTTGAACATGGTTTTGAGCCTCAAGAGATTGAATGGTTAATTTTTCGGAGATTTACCCACAGACAAACGTACTCTGAAAAGGACCAAATTTGACAAGGAGCTTATTTTGGACAAGAAACATTTGAAACAACTTAAATTTTTGTACCAGTCTAATACACATGTATGTATATTAAGATGGGTTGGAAAAAAAATGTTTCTTTTACCCATTTAAATAAGTTACTTGGATTATTATTAGAGTTCTCATAAAATATTTTGACTCTGGTAAAAACTTCAATAATGCTAGAATTTTTTTGGACCAAAAATAAAAAATTTTGTATGGAAAACTTTTTCGTTTGACTACATAACTCAAAAAAAAAAAAAAAAACATTCACAAAAAAAGTATGTAGAGTAGAACGGGCTAATGTCGTGCAGGGGGTAATGTCGTGCACTGGCTGTTTTAGCCTAAAGAATTGAATGATTTACCAACTGTTCGTAAGGAAGGGACCTGCTGACCTACTGAGCTTATGCATACAATACTAGCAATTTTCACCAGTTCGTCTCTACAGAGTAACCTTTTTTTCAAAATGCACGCTTTCGGGACGATAAAAGTGTTTTTTCATCGGGTCAGAAAAATAATTTTCCTTGTGGGAAAATATACCAAGTAAGTGTTTTCTGAAACGAGATATACTGCCAAAGAAAGAAGTATTTGGTTTTTGAAAAAAATTTTGGGCTTCACCGAGTTATCGAAGTTGACCTTTAAAACGACCATTGGGGTAATGTCGTGCACATTCACTTACACAAACACAATTTCTCGCTATACAAATGTTGTTACACATGGATGTAACCAATGAAATTATCTTTCGATCGGATGCTTACTCGTTGCATTCGCTTGAGATGTACGGCTTTACGAGCATGTCAAAGTTGAGTGCACGACATTGCCCCGTTCTACTCTACACAACATATTATGTACTTCACACTTGTATAATAATGAATAAATACATGATAATGCTAAATCTCCTCTAATAGAACCACTACATGTCATTTCTCACACATTTTGGTACTTTTACTATACTCGGAAAACAATGCACGACATAACCCCACAAATTTTGAGGGGGGTAATGTCGTGCACATTTTTTTTTTTTTCACTTACACAAACACAATTTCTCGCTACACAAATGTTGAAACACATGGATGTAACCAATGAAATTATCTTTCGATCGGATGCTTACTCGTCGCATTCGCTTGAGTTGTACGGCTTTACGAGCATGTCAAAGTTGAGTGCACGACATTGCCCCGTTCTACTCTACATACAAAATTTTTATGTTCTGCATCAATAGCTTTTGGATAAATGATCTCTTTGGACTCATTGATTTTGGAAACAGTAACAAATCTCATTTTACAAACGTGTCACCCGATTAAAATTTGGCCTTAAAGTATGCTACGTTTTTGTCAAGTTTCAAAAAATTTAGAGTAAGCGGGTGCGCATGCTACGCTTTTGTTATATTTGTCCTAGCATATTTTCAGGCAAAATATTTATGGGTGACACGTTCGAAATTGGAGATTTGTCACTATTTCTAAAATCAAAAGCCAGAGACAGACACTTTCCAAAAACTTTTGATGCAAAACTTAAGATTTTTTATGTTTTATTTTTCTGAATTTTTGTTTTTCGCTATGTAGCTCAACAAAAAAGTTTTTCATACAAATACTGTGTTTCTGGCACAAAAAAATTTTTAGCATCATTGAAGTTTTTATGGGAACAAGAAAACAATTTTTTTTTTTGCATGGTGATCGACCTTAATGTATGTTTATATGTAATATAATCCAATAAAGAAGCTATGTATAGAGTAAATAGAAATTTAACAAAATGATAAATTGCTTTTGGTTTTAGAATTTGATGTTTTTTTTTTATTTTTTTCTAAATCCACTTAGTTGCTACAATAAAGTGAAAAAAAAAACAAGGTTGGACTTTAAATTTATTAAAAAAGAAAGATAATGCTACTTACGGACTTTTATTTTAAAGATTTGAAATTCAATTCAAAATAGACTACTACTTCCATAAATTCCCTTTGTTTTGTTTTCATTATAGACACTTTGTTCTTTAACTCGTCACAGAGATTCGTGCCTACATAAACTCTTCCAGCATCAACGCTGACTATAAGATATCTGGAATTTTCCTCACAATTTCTCTGTTTCATCCAATTGTTTCCACAATGTTTGGTTATCTGGTTAGAATACGTCAAAGACAGGTGTTGCCTAATCGCGTTTCAAAGTCGTACAGTAGAACTGGTCTTGCATTCTATTAAAACGTTTTAACATGGTTAACATGGTCAATGGATTCTGGAGAATTGCCTTTTATTTTGGTGACACGTGCACGTTCGCATTAACATTACGATCAAGTATTATTTCTTGTTTATTGCTACCCCAAGAATTAAAATTGCCTACCTCTTTAAAGTTTGTTTTGTCTGCGATGAAATTGCTGTTGAAACTGCATGATCTAATTGACATATTTTTGTTTGTTTTAACACCTATTTATCCGAAATGATACCGGAATTCTCGGTCAACTTTATACATTCCATGCTTTCGAAGGTTCAGGATAAGTGAAGTCAAGAACTTTGCTGAGAGCAATACTATCAAACACTGAATTCGTGCTACCAAACATAATTGGAATGCAACTAATATGAAAACTTTTCGTTTCGTAAGAGACTATACTTTTGTAGCTCTCGTATTAAAACTTAATAGCTTAATAGCTAATGAGCTTGCATGAAGCTCTTCGATACATTTCGAGTGTTTGAAACCTGCACTTAATGGCAGAATAACATTTTGCACGCTTTGATTACTGAAGTTTCCGACGAAGTTACTACTTATGTGTATATTACGCATAGCAATATTCATGTTAAGTTGGCTTCGGAATATTCGAAAACTGAAAATTTTTTTTGAGTTCTGAGTTTGCTTGGAATAGTTCTAGAGTTCTTTACCAAAATTTAAAATAGTTCTGCGAAATTGGAACAAAAATCGGAGGTGTGCTATTTTTGACTCAGAGCTGATTTTCCATGTAGAATATATTATTTTTAGCTCGCTAGAGTTCTGGACTTCTTTATATTTTTTTTTCTTTAATTTTTGTTTGGTTTATAAAAAATATTCTAGCTAAAAAAGAGTCCTGATTACAGTTTTGGATAGCGCTCGAAAAGTTAAACAGAAAATTTTAGTACCATTTTTTCCAAAATATTTGTTTTTTTCATGTTAAGCTACTCTATTAAGAACTCCTTTCAGATAAAATTTTTTTTCGTATCGGTACTAAGAAAAAAAAAACAAAGTTTTTCTGATTATTCTATCGCAAATATTTTAGATAAAAGTAAGAAGGATTTTCTTAAGAACTCTTCGAGTGCTATTTAAAACTCAAATCAGAACTCATCTATGATAATATTTTTTCCTGAGTGACCGATGCAACCTTTATTGAGCGATTAACATGAAAAAAAAAACAAATATTATGGAAAACTGGAACGAAGATTTTCTGCAGAACTTTTTGAGCGCTATCTAGAACTCTAATCAGAACTCTGTTTTTGTAAGAAATTTTTTAAATATTTTTTGAGTTCTAAGTCCGTTTGGAATAGCTCTATATTCCTTTACGAAAATTCGAAGTATTCCTGCGAAACACGAAAACTCCGGAGCCAACTTCACATGAGTCAAAATGATTGTAGAAGAAAGGTTATCTTCCAAATAAAAGTGATATAAATAAAAAATGATTTGTTATCGCAACACATTCATGATCTGTTAAAGATCCTTATGGCTAATTCTGTTTTTTTTTTCTGTGTTTCAGATTTTAAATGCTTGTGATTAGGACGTGTTGTACCCTAACGCGCTAATGCAGACGATATGGTAAGTAATTAATTTTAACAATAAGTTAAGTAAGATGTTCGTACACAAATTATAGAAAATATGGACCTTTCTTGCATAGACAATTTTATATATTGTAACCTAATTTTATAATGTGAACGAAAATGGCGTCAAATGTCATTGTGCCTTGACATTTTGCTCCAGCTTATACTAAAATTTCTTGTTATTATTTATTTATCCTTAAATGAAGCTTTTCGCGAGCAGTGCCGCAAGCATATTTTTTTGAAAGCACACGTACTACAGTGTCGCGTGAAAGCAATGAAAATGCAAAAGCAACGCTCACAAAAAAAAAAACAAAAAAAATAAAATTTAGGACAAATAAAAAAACCACTTCAAAGGACTTTCACGTAATATAGAGAAGCTATCAGGGTGCTCAAAGAATTGCAGCAGCTGCAGCTGTTGCCGCGTTGCGGTTTTGCATGCCATTGCTAACGCATTTCGGTGAGATGTTACTACTTGCTGTTGCAGTTACTTTTGTTGTTGGTCTTTGTTTTTTATAAAATTTTTGTTTTTGGTGCCGCTGCTGATTCTGCTGATTCCGCCTGCAGTACAAAAATGCAATTTTTTTTCACTTAGTGATTTAAAAAAAAAAGAAAACTAAACTTTTTTTTGTTGTTTTTCATTTTGCTTTCAAGTTGGTGCACTTAGTGAAGCTCACTAAAGCACGCCACGCAAATGTAATTTACTCAAGCACACATACGATCATGCATATATGCGTTCATTTTAAGGTGCCACACACACAAATGATGCAAACAGGAGCAAAAGTTATATTATAAATAAAACTGAGCCCAAGTTCTTCCATCATTGACAAAATGGCAGCCAATTTCCATTATGACAATACTTTTGCCTTAACTTATACACACTTAAAAATGATAGTTTACTTTTCTTAGTTTTGATTCCCTTTAGTATTGATTTTAAACTTTTTTGGTATTAAATTCCGATTTTTTTCTAAAAAAGTTTGAAATTTATTCCAAAAGTATGAAATTTATTCCAAAAGTATGAAATTTATTCCAAAATAGTTTAAAATTTATACTTTTTTTGGCACTGTTCTATATTAATACTTTTTGGTTTTAGAATTAAACTAAAATTTTTACTGTGTACGAAAAAAAACTTTGCTATCAAAAATAGCTTTTAAGCAAATAGTCCATCTGATTTATATAATTGTAAACTATTTGGCTTACAATACAACTGTAAATGCCACCTTAATGCATACATTCATATACAAATATTCAAACCATGTGCATTAAGCCAACCTTTATGCAACATTTTGTAAGTGTTAGTGAGTATCTATTATATAATAGCGTAAAAATGAGAAAATGCATGTTGCCATTCTTGGCATCAGTGTGCTCTTGAGCTGCAGCATTAGCATCAGCATGGACTTTAATAACAGCGCGGCGCGGTCTTCTCATCATCGAAGCCATTTGGCAATGATGCCACGTGCATCCTTCCTCCTTACATTTTTTTTTTTTTTGCAGGCATTCGTATTTTTCTATACCTTTTCGTATTGTTTTATTTGCTTGCATTTTACTGATTCTCGTATAGGCATAGGTTGCTATTTATATATCCGGAAATCGCAATTAGAAACAGAAAAAGGCGAGATAAGTAAAAATTAAATTTTCGAGGTCATCCAATCCAAACAATTTTTTTAACACTGTTCTTAAAAGTACATGATCCCACTTTTGATAAAGTGGACTTCCTCTCTGACTCGATTTCCCAAATTTTGGAGTCGTACCCGGACAGTGAAATCGTTGTTGCTGGAGATTTCAATGTCCATAACTCTAATTGGCTGCGCCATTCCAGTCGTACAACTCCTGAAGGCCGTTATATTGAGCTCTTTGCCGAGTTAAACCAACTTACTCAACTAGTGAATGACCCCACATATATTCCTCGTGTTGGGGGGCATAACCTTAGTATTCTAGACCTTTTTCTGACGTCGCATCATGAGAAATATGATGTGTCTGTCTTTGCACCTCTTGGTAATTCGGACCATTGTACCATTTCCGCTGCTTTTTCATATTCTAGTTTACTCCCTGTTTCGCCCGAATCCCCGAAGCGGATGGTATGGCTTTATGATAAAGCGAATTGGGATGCGTTAAATAATTTTTATCGTAATTTCAATTGGAAATTGTGTTTCGCTGACAGAAACATAAATGCCGCGGCTTTAATGGTGCAGGAAATTATTTTATTGGGTATGAGGTCCTTCATACCCAATAAAAAAGTTTGCCTTAAACCTAAGGACCATTCTTGGTTTAATGAGACTTGCAGGATTGCAGTCAGGTCCAAAGAGGAAGCATTCCAGAATTGGCGTTTTAACAGGAACGCCGATACTGAAATTCTTCGTAATGAGGCTAGAAATCGCTGTAATGCCACGATTCAGCGCGAAAAGCATCTTCACGAGCTTGACATCCGCAAAAGAATCCTTTTACTACCGAAAGGTAGTAAAAACTTTTGGTCGTTTGTTAAGAGAGTGAAGAATCAGACTTCATCGTCTATTCCAACTCTCTTAATGAACGACCAAATCTTCACTGATCCCGTTGATAAAGCTAATCTCTTGGCAAGCATCTTTTCTAAGAATGCTACACTCCCAGATAGCAATCAACCACCGCCCAACATCGAGAGAAAGTCTTCGGCTATGCCAAGGATCCACTTTCGAACTAGGGCAGTGAAAAGGGTCCTTGCTTATCTCAATATTAACAAAGCGTCAGGGCCGGATGGCATATCAGCCCATGTGTTGAAAAAGTGTGCATCAACACTGGCTCGTCCATTACGGAATCTATTTAGCATTTCCTACACTTGTGGTGAATTTCCATCATGTTGGAAGATTGCTAATGTTCAACCAGTTCCCAAAAAAGGCGAGGCTACGAACCCTAATAATTATCGGCCCATTGCAATATGCTCAGCGCTTTCCAAAATTATGGAAAGTGTTATAAACTTTCACTTTATGAATTATCTAGAGCGCAACGAATTACTTAATGATCGCCAATATGGCTTCAGGAGAGCTCGCTCTACTGGTGACTTAATGGCGTTCGTCACTGAAAGGTGGAACCAATGTGAAAGTATGGTTGTTGCTCTGGATATTTCTAAAGCTTTTGATCGTGTGTGGCATAGCGCCCTCGTAACAAAACTAATTGCATATGGCGTCGGTGATTCCTTCGCTCGTTGGATAACGAGCTTTTGCAGTGGCCGTTCGATACGTGTTGTCGTAGACGGTTTCATATCTAATGAATACTCCATTAACGCTGGAGTCCCTCAGGGTTCGGTCCTATCCCCGTCTCTTTTTCTTGTTTTCATCGATGACCTTCTGTCATCGACCATTAATCCAATCCACTCCTTTGCAGATGACAGCAGTATTTGTCATTCATATTGCTTCAAAAAGCGTCCAAGCTCTGAGGAGATTGAGAGAAAAAGGCGGTATATGAATGACACTCTCACAAATGACCTCAAAACAATCTCCGAGTGGGGTCGAGCTAATCGGGTCGAATTCAACGCTAGCAAAACCCAATGCTGTCTGTTGTCTCACAAACGAGTGGATTGTCCCCCTCCACCCCTCAATATGGCCGGCGTAGATATTCTGAGATCAGCAACTCTTGACGTTCTGGGCATATCAATTCAAGCTGATCTGAGGTGGACAGATCATGTATTCGATGTGTCGAAAGAAGCGGCCAAGTGCTTAGGTTATCTTAAACGGTGTAAGAAATACTTCACTCCTGTTGATCTTCGGACTGTCTATTTCGCCTATATTAGACTAAGCTAGAGTACAATTCGCACATCTGGGCCGGGGCTCCAAAAACTACTTTGGAGCTGCTAGACAGAGTTCAACGTCGTGCGATGAAGTTAATTGGGGATGCGGTTGTTGTATCTTCTATTGACTCTCTTGAACACCGTCGTAACGTTGGGTGTGTTACCCTTTTTTATAGATATTATCATGGGATGTGCTCAAGAGAAATTTATGGGCTGGTTCCGTCAGTTCGTATATTTTCTCGCAGCACTCGGGCGTCTCATCAGGCCCATTCCTATTGCGTTGCAACGGTGTTTAACAGAACATCGCACTATCGTGATAATTCGTTCTTTGGTCGCACGATCAAGTTGTGGAATAATCTTCCTGCGAACGTTTTTCCCGACAGCTGTGACATCAGTAGATTCAAGAAAAATGTTCATCAACACTACTCCTCTTTTCCCCCATCCCTCTAACCCATTTCCTTTTCTGCAAATCAACACGGTGCATTGCATTTATAGGGGCTATCCCCTGAGCGTTGGTTTAAGTATAAAAAAAAAAAAAAAAAAAAATGTTACCTTTTTTGTGTTCCAGGTCGGATTTTATAGTACTAATTATATATGAAAAATGGTACCAGTGAAAAAATCCATTATTGTGGATCATAATGCGTATAACATTTCTTTTGTCCTTGAATGAACTTAGGCCATTTTCAAAATAAACGGCTCCTATATTTGTGTTTTTTCAAAGAAAATGCACTTTTGCCACGACCATATCGCGTTGGCCAGTCCAAATTTTGTTTTTTCTATCTTCAAAAAAGTTGTAGCTATAGACTAAAGGAAAGAAAATGTTAAACAAACTGACCCGAAAAAATTGTGTCTTTGACCTGAAATCACTAAAATGTCGAAAAGTTATACCATTTTTGGTCATAGCTACCAAACCGTTCCGTATTTTGCCAAAACAACGAAAACAAAATTGTAGCCTAAGCTAAACTGAACAACTCTTTAAGGCATGCCGATAGAATTCGAGTACTCCTTGATGCCGTTTTGTTCCAACATAAGCGCAAATATCGTATTTTTGAAATTCCACCCTACTGTAAAACTCTAAAACTACATTTTGGATGAAATCACGCAAAGAACAATTTTCTGGAACATCTTAACCCACTATATCCTGTTTTATTGATTTGTTTGAACCTTTTTCCCCCCCCCCCCTAAAAAAATTGGGCTATAATGGGTTCAAGAATTCTGCAAAAATATTCTACGAATGCTTCTTGGGAAGTAATAGAGGAGGCCTAGACTAACAAAAAAAATTTTTGTGTGTGGGGGTCTAAAATGTACTCATGAGGAATAAGTAAAGAAATTGGCAAAAATATTGAAAATTTTAACCTAAAAGACCCAGAACTTTGCAAAATCCGTTAAAACCAATCACACCGTTGGAAAGCTCATATAATTTGCTAAAGATTTCCCATAAAAAAAATTTCCTCTAAAAACTAGAGTGACGCTAGAAAATTTTGTTTCATGAAATATGTCAGCAAATTAGGATTATCCATATAACTACTCAGGGGTACATTTTGGAAACTTCTGTATAAAAAAGCCAAAACCTTGAGTATTGACAAAATTAAATACTACTAGTAATCTTTTGTGTTGTTGTATTTATTTGGAAATTTTTGCTTCATTGGCAACATATGAGATTTTCTTATTATCCAGTTAGGACTCAATATTCGCCCACTAAAAATCAAAAAGTTTTTAGTATTCTTCCACATATTGGTACTATCTCCACTTCGAATTTTATAAGAATCGATGCAACGGTTTACCCGTGAAGTATTTGTTCGATGTGGGTAGAAATCAGTAGAACACCAAAAAATAAAAGATTCCTGGCACTATTCGAAAAAACTTTTTTCTTTGCGAATTTTCGAAATTTCCAAAACCAACAGAGCTATTTGATTTTAAAGTGAACCACCAAAAGCGGTATGTCGTAGACGCCTAAAGTCCCTTCCTTAAGCATTTTCAATAATTTGATTTTTGTGAGTTTCGAAAAATCGCTCCACGTTGGGCGCCAAATGTAATGTATAAATCTCTTTATTTATATTTAGATTTAGATTCGCAATCCTTGCTAAAGCATATTTTTCCTATAAAAAAATACCTATGTCGTGTTTGTGAACACTATGATTCCGATGAAAAGTGCTTTAAATGCTTGTAAAAGTTCTTATATCGAATATTTTGAATATTTTTCTATAAAAACCTATTCCACAAGAAGCATTAATTTCATGTTCTCATTACGGATTCATAAATTGGAAACCCGCTTCGTATGTGTCTGTATGCCACTGTTCTGTCGTTAAGTGAACTTACTAGATATGCGACAGAATGCTGCACTGTAATTCACATTGTATTTTTCTGTTGCATATATCACGTGACAAATGCTAATTTAAAATTAAATTTTCAAAGTATTATCGAGCTATAAGGCAGCAGTATTTGATTTTTAATAAAACCAAGTAAATATTGTATTTTGTACAGAAACCTTAAAGGATTTTACAACTGAGGCAAAATCTTTAAACAAATTTTACGCAAAGGATATAGAATATTATTAGAATCGCGCAAATAAGAGAGAGAAGAAAAATTCAACTGTTTGAACAGGAGCAAAATATTTCCTATTCGTAATCAACACCAAAGTACAACAAATTGAGTTTAAGGTGAAGAAGAGTGTGAAATATGTCCAGTCTTATAAATTTTTTGACTCAAATTTATGGTTATAGATAAGTATTTACCAAAACTGTTATAGCATTGGGTCCGTTGGTTCAAATGCAATTAATTCAAATTAAATCTGTTAGAGCCTGGTACCTTCCATACATAGAAAAAACTTTAAAATGCTATGCTGGACATATGAATAGCACAACGAAAAACATCTACCGTGCATTTTTTGCAAAACTGGAAATGTTGAACATTTAAGAGGAAACATACAGCTTAAATAAACTTTTTGCGAGAACACAAAATGAGTTACCGGTTTACACTCAAAATGTCGCATGCATATTGCTTGAAATAAGTATGTAAGAAGTTTACATCTTAGAAGATTAAATTTAATTTAAGGAAAAAAAAATACAGTAACTTTATTTAGTTTGAGACAAATATTTACCTCTGGTCATCATCACAATCCCAAGGTAATGCTGCCAACCAACATTTTGCCCATTATTCTTCCGTTTAATGCCCACAAATGCATATGTGTTAGCTCGTTTTGTGCCAATTTCAGCATGGAATTCATCATGTCATATGACGACTGTGTGCAGCTGTGAGTTGGCCCGTATATGTCCGTGTGTATGTTTGTTTGCGCAATAATCGTTGGTCATGTCAGTAGGAATTTTCTATTTTGATGAATGACTGCAATGTGGTATGCTAAGCATAGCGTAAAGTTTTGATAAAAACAAATACTGAGTTTTAGAAAAATTCCTTAGAAATTTTTTTTACAAAACTAGCAATTACCCAGTGAGCGTTGCCTGATTTTTGTCCCGGTGCCTTTTACATATGTAAAAAATTTTATTCATCTGCGTGAAATAGTTGTCGCTAATTTTTCTAGCTAATATTATTTTTTTGGTTTCAGAGACATGGCGATTTTTTTTTTGGCGCGTAGCCTCGTCCATTTTTCTAGCCTATGACCTTCATCTGATGTAAGCTAAGATAATTTGAAAATTTCATCGGGCTTTTCGAGTTCATAAAAAACGACCATACAGACAATCATAAATTTTTATACAGGGTGTTAACGTTAAGGTTATGAAGCTTCTGAAAGGTGATAGAGGAGGCCCAGATTTACAATAAATTGTATGTGAGAGGGAGTCGCCAAACTCAAAAACCATTTAAAACTGATGAATTTTCACAAAAATTTTAAAAATTCTTTCTGATGAAAGAAAAACCCAGTAATGAACGTTCAATTACACCGTTTGACACGATTTTAAAATGAAAAAAAAAAAAAATTTATTCTGAAAATATGGCTAAAAATAATTTATACGTGTCTTCCGGATTTTCTGGATCAGGTCGAAATTTTTTTCTAACCTGTCTTTGAAGTTTTCTATACTTGAATTGAGTCGACACACTTTATTTTACGATTCATACATCTGAGGTATATCATGTCTTCTGGAGACTTATGGAGGATGTTAAGGGGAATATTTTTGTAGAAAGCTTTAACCTTCTACATCACCTACAAATGTGTAATTTTTGACCATTTTTCAAAAAGATACAAAGATTACTCTTTAAATGGGGGAATAATGGATCAATATGTACCACTGAAATATTGAAATTTCACTAATAGTTGCCGAACATTAAAAAGTCGAAAATTTACCGCGAAGGCTAAAAAGTCGTCAATATCAATAAAGACTTCACGCATTTCATGTTAAATAATTTTTTTAAGGTATTATTCTGAAGTTTTAAGCGTTTTTTGAATTTGGTGACCCTTCGTCGTTAAAGTTTCCTCGTGGGATTGAAAATGAGCAAAATCGATCAATGGACACGCCTACCGTCCATACAAAAAATATATTCAAAATGCAACTTTAGAGTATTTTTCACCGCAATGCAGCCAAAATACACATAAATACTAGGAATAGTTCGCACAAGCTGTGAGCAAAAACTAACCAAATTCGGATAAGAGGGCGTGGCACCTCCCATATAAGCAAAAGTTTCAAAATGCCGTACTGAAAACATTTTTTGACATAGTCCAACTAAATTTCACTCAAACATTAAAAACTATAAATGCAAACTCTAGACTAAACAATGGGTGAACCCAGACAAGAGGGCGTGGTACCTTCCATATAAGCAAAATTTTCAAATTACTAGGGTATTTAACGTTAAGTTTTCATTTGCTCAACCAAAAATTGAATTTTGTCGAACGGCGTTATAAGTTAGAGTTTTACTCACTAATTTAAAAGTTTTTACCAAAATTTTGATCTAAATATATTAAGTACTTATTATTACTTTTCTTTTCCATATGCTTATGACTCTTTTCCATTTGTTACATGATTTCCTGCTGGGGTCAACATTTGTATTTAATTATGTAAGACATACCTTGATGAACGTCGGAAGTGTTATTAGACGAATGTGATCACCTGAATGCCAGACGAGTACGGGATAGCTAGGTCGTGTAATTGGAAAATATTTGCAACTACCTATACATTCACACAGACACATATACCATTAGATTGTGCCACTGTGCTACTTTTTTTATTATCCTCATACACATATATGTGTTAGTGTGTGTGACAACTGCACGACTTTATGTCTGGTTTTACTTTTGTATATTTTCTGGATGAAATGTTTCACAATTTTAACACAACCGCAATTAGATTCGTGTTAATGGAGTCCGAGTTGCTTGACCAAATTTCATATAAATTGTTATGATTATGTAAGTAGTTGTTATGAAGTTGCTAGGCATGACATTAACGTCCTTCAATGCATCAAATGTCAAAAGGAGTAAACTCATGTATGGCAGCTACAAATGCTGATGTTGTGCTTTAACTCTATGACTAAGATGTTACTTGTAGAATGAAAGTTGTTTGATATTTGATGTACTCGAAAAAAAAAAATACTCACTTAAGGACTTATTTTTTTCGGCTTTTAGGCCTCAAAACTTAAATACATTTTTCTCCCTACAACGGCTGTTATGCAGAGGGCTCGTTTTTAACCTATAAAAAGCTTTGTTGTTACTTTTCCATAAAAAAACTTGTGAAAGGTTTCGCTTTTGCTATGAAAGCTTTCAAGGCTCGAAATACTTTGTACATAAACCCAGTTGTAAACTTTTTTTCTGCTGAGCAAAAACTTTTGCGAAAGCTTTTTTAACATTTGTCTTTTAACCTACAGATTGTGCATCTCTGTATTAAAATGTTATCAGCAACATTACAATAGTTAGTTGATTTTCTCTCGCGGCTAAACCACTGTAACAATTCTTACGAAATTTGGTAGGGAGATAGGGTAAACACAAAGAAACGATAACATGACCATTATGTTTTTCAGTGGGCGGTGCTCCTAAATGAAGAATACACCATCATATCTGATCTGTTTCGTCGCTTTTTATAAAATTTCGAATAGATATAGGCTTAACTCCAAGGAAGGAAATTAAGAACTTTTTGTGTTTTATTGCACCCTCAAGGAAGGATACTAAAATATTTTGTTTTACAGTGAACAGTGCCACGGCTAAAAAGAAAATATGCAGACACAGCTATTAATGAGAGTTTGTTGTTTAAAGTTTGTAGCTCCTTATTGTTTTTAAAGCCAAATTGAAGTGGTCGAATTTCGGCCACAAGCCAAATTCTAGTGTCATTAAGTCGTCGTACAGTGCGACCTTAACACAAAAAGCTGGCATCAATTAAAATAAGCTGTAAACACACATTTTTAATTTTTACCATGTAACATTAGATATGTCTAGTATACAATATATTTACATTTTGCTAAATCGTTATATTATCGGACTCATGTGAGGTTTGTTTTTTTAGCTAAAATACACACAACAAATGTATTTTCGAAATTTCTAATATACGTAGGCTGCTATATATATTTCTGGCCTAGGCAACTCTAAGTGTTGCCATTTGCAATCTGACATTTCCATTGGAAAGTTTGAGATTTTTTAGCATAGACGTACTCACAACGTTTTGATGTACAAGTGCTATTTGTTTTATTTACAGTGAGTTAAGAAAATCAATTTTTCCATTGGTAACACCGTTCGACACAAAAAAAACACATGATAAAATCCAAAAAATTCTTAAAGTTGGCGTTAAAAAAAAATACCCGTGTCTCGTGGTTTTTCCCCAGCACGTCACATTTTTTTTACCACTGTACATTAAAAAATATCAAAAATACCGCATTCTTGTGTTAAATCGATGAATTTAACTACATAATCCCTACATTTGAGCTGTGTCATGAATTTAACTATATGAACCTTACATCTGAAATGTATCATGTGTCCAGCAAACTTATGCAGGATATTGCGGGGAATATTTTTGTAGGAAATTTTAGCCCTGCACAACCCCCACATGTGGGTCATTTTTGCCCTTTTCTTAAAAAAAGTACAAAAATGACACCTAAAACAGGGGAATGCTGAGTCAGCATGTACTACAGAAATATTTGCTACAAAATTTCACTACTAGTTGCTGAACACTAAAAAGCAAAATTTTATCCCGAAAGAAAAAAAAAATCGTTAAAATCAGTAAGCAGTTCCAACAATAAATATTTTCCAAATTTCACCCCACTGTAAAACTTTAAAATTACATTTTGGACAAAACTCGTTCTCACAAGATCATAACGAAATCATACAAGGATCATTTTCCTAGAACACATTAACCTATGTATTATATCCTGTTTTTATGGGTCTTTTTGACCCATTTTTCTAAAACTGAGCCACAATGGGTTAAAAAATTTTGGAAAAATATCCTACAAAAAATTTCACTTAGAGTTACCAAAGACAAAAAATTCTTTAAACTTAAGGTAAGCGCTTCAGGGATGTAATTAATATGCAATGTGAAAAGTCCTAATTGATATTAACGATTTTTTTGGTTTCGGGCTCAAATTTCGACCTTTACGCGTTTAGAAACTAGTAGTGTAATTTTATAGCAAATATTTCTATAGTACATACTGACTCAATATTTCCCTGTTTTGGGTGTCATTTTTATACCTTTTTAAGAAAAGGGCATAAATGACACACATGTTGGCGTCAAACAGGGTTAAAATTTTCTAAAAAAATATTCCCCGCAATATCCTGCATAAGTTTGCTGAACACATGATACACCTCAGATGTAAGGTTCATATAGTTAAATTCATCGATTTAACACAAGAATGCGGTATTTTTGGTTTTTTCATATACAGTGGATAAAAAAACTTCAGAAATCGGTTAAAAAAAAAATGTGACGTGCTGGAGAAAAACCACGAGAAACGGGTAATTTTTTTTAACGTCTACTTTAAGAATTTTTTGGATTTTCTAATGTGTTTTAAAAAAAGTTCGAAATTGTTCCACAGTGTAATTAAAGCGATTGATAAATTATGAAGCTTCCAAGGAGAACAAACGTTTTTTGCAACTAAGTGTTCATGCAAAATCGAATATATTGGAGTGGAACTAATGCCCAAGAATGCCTCTATCTCACGGTATGTCACATGACGATCTTGCATTATCAGTTCACGCACGGCATCAATGATCTCTGGCACAACGGCCGTTTTTGGACGACCCTCACGGAATCCGTCTTTAATCGAGCGTCGGCCACGATTGAATTCATTAAACCAGCTTTTCACAGTGCTAAAAAATGGTGCTTCATCACCATACAAAGATTTCAGTTCATCGATGCACTCTTGTCGTGATAATCCATGTCGAAAGTTGTGAAAAATGATCGCACGAAAATGTTCACGAGTTAATTCCATTTTTTTTGCCAAATTGATTTTTTCAAGTCACTGTAAACAACACAAATGATGGTCGTATGTCAAAACGTTCTAAGTACGTTTATGCTAAAAAATATCAAACTTTGCAATGGAAATTTCAGATTGCACCTGGCAACACTTAGTGTTGCCTAGGCTAGAAATATATATAGCAGCCCACGTAAGCACAAGAAACGTATTTTCGAAACTTTACCCCACTATAAAACTTTAAAAATACGTATTGGATAAAAGTTGTTGCCTTAAAGTCATAACAAAATCACATAAGGAATAGTTTTTAAGACACATTAACCCATTATGTCCTGTTTTTGTGGGTCTGTTTGACCCTTTTTAAAACAAAAAAATGGGTTATAATGGGTTGAGATATTACACAAAATATTCTACAAAAAATTTCATTAGGGGTAACCGAAGTAAAGAAATGCTTTAGACTTAAAAATAATTCGAAAAAAATTTTAATTTACATGAATTGTGTGAGGTCTTTATTGATATTGACGATTTTTTGGCCTACGCGATGAAGTTTTGACTTTTTAGTGTTCGGCAACTAAATATAAGTGAAATTTAATAGCAAATATTTCTGTGGTACATATTAATCCATTATGCCCCCAATTACTTACCCATTTGTAGGGGATGTAGAGGGTTAAAGCTTTCTACAAAAATATTCCCCTTAACATCCTACATAAGCCTCCAGAAGACATAATATGTATATCTCAGATGTAACTATCAAAAAAGTTAGTGTGTCAATACACGTGTACAAAACTTCAAAGACCGATTTAAAAAAATTTCGACCTAATCCAGAAAAACCGGAAGACATGTATAGATTATTTTTAGCCATATTTTCAGAATACTTATATTGGTTTTTTTCACTTGTGCAACGAAAAGTTGAGTTTTGTTGGACGGTGTTATCACTGTCTCTACATTATTTTATTAATTTTACATCTTCAGTTATATTT
Source organism: Calliopum simillimum (assembly GCA_951812925.1). Classification (NCBI taxonomy): domain Eukaryota; kingdom Metazoa; phylum Arthropoda; class Insecta; order Diptera; family Lauxaniidae; genus Calliopum; species Calliopum simillimum. Next base: position 111,369,395 of record OX638368.1, read on the forward strand.
TCTGTGAAATTTTCGCCATTTTACTTTTGTCTCATCACATCCAATAATTCCAGACATGAAAAACTTGAAATTGTACTGTATATTTTTTCACTTTTAAAGAGGTTTCTTTTTCTTTTCTTTTTTTGTAAACTAAAACTTATCTCAGTAATGGAAATTAAAATTTGCATATTTTTTTTTTTTTTTTTTTTGTTTTTGTTGTTCCGACTTTTTTTTTGACAAAAATTGTGGCAAACGTCTAAATCGTTGAGATGGAAAATTAAATAGCCAATTTTTGTGCTTACGGCACAATGTTGGGGTAGCATCCTCTGCTATAGGTTCACTTAGCATCAACAATATACAATGGCTCCAATTTTCGAGGGACTATAAAAGCTTATCGCTCTCACTAATTCGTTTTGCTTGAGTATCAATCCCTCACTTTATCTCTCAAATTACCTTCGATACCTCCGACTCTTGCAATTAAATTTGAGATTTTCATTTTATTTACCTTCCCTATTGTCTTTTATTCCTCTTCTCCCACAGGGCACAACATGGCCTCAGCACAGATACGACAATTCTATAACACAACAACAACAACAACAAAAACAACAACTAATACTATACTACTACGCAAAAACGAAAGTTGCTACGAAAAAAAAGCAACAAAACTATCGCCGACGACAACATTCTATCAACTACAACAACAACAACAACAACATACAAAAATTTTCAACCCAACAACAGCAACAACAACGACTGGAAACAAATGCCAAGGGATTTTCATCAACAACAAGCGGAAACAATTTGCAGACATTTCAACGCCAACAACTGAATTCGATAGAGGCAACAACAACAGCAACAGCAAATACGGAATTGATACCAAAAATACCGAATTGGACACCAGGCCAAAATATAACAAATCCAAAACTACAACAACAACAACCACAACATCATCATCTGCCAGTTGTTGTAACGTACGTCACACTCTACCGAAAACTTCGACTCCAATTTCGACAACGACGACGACGAAGAAGCAGAGTTTTCATAAAATTCCACAAACAAACAACAACAACACAGCAAACGATTCCAGCACCACAAGTGTTCCAAGGACATCAACGTCGACACCCATTTATTCATGCAACATTTCGACAACGACGACGACGAACCAAACGCAAACGCAAATCGATACATGGCGCAGCAGCAAGTCAACGTCAATCAAATCATCATCATCAGTGGCAGCAGCCGCAGCGGAAAAGTGGCAACAACAACAACAAATTCATGCAACAGATGATGTTGCTGACGAGTGCGAGGGAAACGTTTATCGAAAAACTGTCATTGACAACAACAGCAACACCAGCAGCAAGAAAGTGTCAAGTGACAAAGATCAAGCAAAGTTGGAGGAGGCAAGATGGATACAAGGTAGGTACCTACTTTTGTTTAAGGGTGATTTAAAAAAGACGACAATTATCTTTTGCTTTAACTCAAACTCAAAATATGAAATACTGAAATCATGTACATAAATATCCCTAACGGAAGGATTTTTAGAAATGCGAATCGAAAACCTCTCGCAAAAATAATTTTTTTTTCTGTATGCAAGGTGGGTCAAGTTAGTAGAAGACTGGTTTAGGTAAATACCTATAACTTTTTTAACAGATAAGGTAACCTGTTCTATTATTGGCACTATGTAGTTATTGGCACTCTGGAATTTAAAGTTAAATATTAATAAATCCAAGCTGGTTAAGTTTATTATTACAATTCCTTAATTTTGTTTAATGGCAATTCTTCAAAATAAAAGAAATAAGTTTTACTAAATATATCCCAAAATACCAATAAATACCCTTTTAAAAGAGCGGCCTAGCCAAGTAACGCGTTTTCAGTGTTTTCTTAAAATTTTCAGAAGAAGACATTTATAACGTATTGTAGGTATTTAGTAACGAATCAAATATCTTATTCCAATTTAGTTTCTTACTTATATCCTAATAATATAGTAAATATTAAGATGCCAACAACTGATACATTTTCTGTTGAAATTTATAATGATTGGCACATATGTCAATCACTATACAGATTCATCTATTCTCAACCTGGCACAATACCAGTCATTGGCATTTTTACATAAATGTCAAAATGTAATTGCAAGTGTGTGTAAATTTTTGGACACCGAACCAAACCTAATGCTTTCATAAATAATCAACCTGGAGATGGCTGGTACCGTCTTCTTTTGGCAGCCAGTGTCCTTGTTTCAGAGGCAAATGTCAGGAAGTGGTTTGCCCAAATTGACGACTACTTGTGTGAACAAGGATTCAAGCACATTTTAGAAGATCCTACTATGATATACAACGGAGACGAAACCAACTTTCTACTGTGCTCTAAAAATTCAAAGGTCCTAGCAGAAAAGGATACCAAAAACGTATATGAAATTGATTGCGCCCAAGCAAAGTCTTGCTTTAACGTCATGTTTACCTTCTCTGCTAGTGGCGCAACAACTCCACCCATGATAATATATTCACTGAAACGTATGCGACCAGACACGAGTCAATCATTTTCCACCACGATTACGCTCGGCCACATATTGCTGCCCCAGTCAAAAATTACCTGGAAAACAACGGATGGGAAATTTTGCCTTGGTAAAAAATCTGATAGTCATGAGCAACCACTTTCTGACGGACCTGAAAAACTATTTCTTTAGAAATTTTTAAGAAAGCATTTGGAAATTCCGTTTTATCCCAACTCCAATAGGGCTCAACTGAATTACCAGATCAGATTTGCTTTTACAATGCTTTGTTGAATGTATACAGAATTTTTATAAAGCCTCAATAGCGGTATGCTGAAAGCCGTTCTTACGCAGGCGACATCGAAGAAGTACAAATTATATCTTAGTGGGAAATGGATGGTTAAAAATTGATGACATTCTCATTGTAGTAAGCAAAAGTATTGAAGATATTAAATCAGAAGTAGAAGACCATATTTATACACCAGCACCATTTGAGCTCGAACCGTTAACCATAAGTGAATTATATCAAAATGATATAATCAACATTTGATATCGATATCGCACCCATACTAACTCAGACTCAAAATCCTAGCAAAATACAAAACAAAATAAAATTGATATAAAAAACATTTTAGTGATGCCGAAAACACCTTCAAGAAAGTCTAAAAGGATTCCTGGTAAAATAGGCAAGATGACAAAGAGAAAAAAGAAAATGAAAAAAATTAAAGAAAGAGAAAACGAGAAGAATTAAAAAGAAACAAAGAAAAATTGCCAGCTAAAAAATATAAAAAGAAATCCGAATCTTAGGACTAATAGTTTTTTTAAGAACCCAACTTGTTGATTTGTAATTCCTTTTAAAATTTTTTTGGCATTATTTATTTATTTTTTTTTAAAAATATTTCTTTTTAGTTTTTTACCCTTGTGAAACTTAAAATATAAATAAAATAAAAATAAATATAAAAATAGGTTTTATTTTTTTCTGAAAACTAAGAAGATATCTGGTTAAAGTTAGTATTGCGAGAACTGGGAAGAGTATTAAGACTTACCAAACATCCTTGCAACAAATTTTTTATAATTAATAACTTTATAAAAAATATAGCAAAACAAATCCCTGCAAATATCATTTTTTTACTATTAAGACCCGTGAAAGGCTTACTATAGTCCCTTAAAATACCACATTGAGTTGAAAAAATCTATCCTTTATTTGTTTTTAAGCGCTAATCATTATACTTGCATTGTTTACAAAATTTCTCAGAGTGCCAATAATTGTACATTTCGGTGCCAATAATTATACTCAAAGTGCCAATAACTACACATTTGGCTCATATTTTACTTTTTTTTTAATATATTAAAAATAAGGGATAAAAAATGATATCCAAAAATTAAATATTAACTACGAATTCATAATTATCAAGAATATCCTAAATTAAATTAAATATTCTGAATTTCGTAGGGAGAAACAATAATTTAAATAAGGAATTTAGCTTAGGGTGCCAATCATTATACAGATTACCCTAGTATAATAAGATTTATAAGTTTTTTTCTATCTAAGTGTGGAAAATAATATTATTTAAATGACGAAAAAAAAATGCACATGCATTTTGTAGAACGTTCAATTCGACTTACCGTTTATAAGATATTCCGACTTGAAAATCATTCAAAACTGAACATTTTACTATGCATACTCGTATGCCATACATCATAGGAAAATGTTCAAGTTGGAATGATTTTCAAGTCATGATATCTCATGAACGGCAATTCGGATGAAAAAACAGTTCAAAGAGACCCTTATAGGGAATTGAACATCCTACAAAATGCATGAACATTTTCTAGGACAAACCGATTTATTTTGAAAAGACGGTTTTTTCTAAATTTTAGGTTTGTTGAAAAAATATCTCCTAAACTACCTAAACTATAGAGCATACGAAAAAAAAACAATATGTAGCTTGTAGTCCAAGCAATTCCCTATAAATAGGTATTTGTACTTTAAACGTGTGAATCACAATTCATGAGTTATCGTTATTTAAAGCTCAACACATCACTGTGCTCACTCATAAGCGGCATGCACAATTTTCTTATTTTTTTCACATTTTGAATTAGGATATCTCCCGATATATAAGTCTTATGAAAACATGAAAGTAATTTTTATAGAAAATTTTATAAGCTACATTATTACGCCACAATATTTTTCTCTAAAAGTAACCGTTAAAGAGATATTTGTAAAAAACTGATTTTGGACCCCATTTTATTCTCCCAAATGATTGCACTATGAAGTAGACAAATAGTTTTAAACAGTATGCTGTCTATAAATAATTCAATCTAAAGTACATAGAAAATAGAGAAAATTATTATGTTGACGATTTTCGTATCAGAAATATTTTTATTTTCGTTTGCAACTTCACTTTTCTTGTCCGAATTTTATGGACACATTTCTGATCATCCGTACTCTGTAGGTTAGACTGTAAGTCTGGACAATCCAGTCGAATCTAGACTATCTGTAAACACTAATCTTATCAACTCTTTACTTTTATAAATATCAAAAAAAAACATGACATGGATCCCCGGGTTTATCAGCAACTATTTTATCAAACTTTTTGTAAGAGAATCATCACAACCAATTCCTTTCATTCGAAATAAAAGACTTAAGACAAAATTGACTAAAATAAACTAAAAAAGCTAATCATATGATATAATAAATTTGATAATATTTTTCAAACCACCCTTTAATCTTTTTTGCCCACAGGTGATGATTGCTATGATTTTGAGAGCAACAATAAGTTCGGCGACAAGAAAACAAAACTGGGTTACAAACGTCAATGCAAAGAAGGAAATGAAAACGAAGCGCGAGCACTCAACGAGTCTTCCCAATGCTGTTTTAATACAAAAACAACAACACCAAATTCACCAAGAAAAACTAAACAAAAAAGTGTTGCTACTTACAATGCTGCAGGCAATGATGAGGAAGCAACAGCATTTGAAGTTACTACGTACGTTATCAGCGAAAGCAATAAAAAAACCGAAAGTAATCGTTATCGTGAAGTGCGCTGTGGTGAAAACAACAGTGGCAGGGAAATCCGTAACAACAACAACAACAACAACAACAACAACAACACATATGCAGGAACTTTCAAAGGAGCATGCAACACAGAAGCCAAAGTCACTACAACAACAAAATGCTGCCATAGAGCTTTTAACGATGCAAACAAACCGCAACAGCAACATATTGATGATGTTGCTGCAACAATTGACCACAAAAACTATTGCTTGCAAGCCACTGAAATTAAAACAAAATTTAATATTGAAACAAATAATAATAAAATACAACAACAACAACAACAACAACAATCATGCGAATCACGTTTATCTTCCAATAATGCAGCAGCAACAAAAACACATCGCAGCAAAGCAATTAAATTTGCTTACACACAAAACAACTGGCAGCATGTTGCTGGAGGCGAGACAGCAACAGCAACATTGTTTGCCAAACAACAACAACAACAGCAACACTCAAAACAACGAAAACTTTCTGACTTTACTAACAGCAACAGCAATTGCACTAACGATCAGCTTAAGCAACACAACTCTGCTTCGTATTCAGCAGCAGCAACAACAGCTTCCAGTTGCTCAAGTTCTCCTACTCCAACTCCTACTCCTGCTGTTGGTAGCATACGCCGCCATCTATATGAGAAAACACTTAGCGGCTGTGCTGATTCTCAAAAATTTACTCGCGCCATCTTTCCGTTTCTACTCATACTTAATATGCTGCCTCTATTCTATGCAGGTAAGTGGGAACATTTTACACTAAATGCTTTCTTTATTCTTCTTCTACTTCCTTTTCGTCCATGCACTTTCTAGCAGCACTGACTTAATGTTAAGAATAAGTATTTAGATGTCACATGATATGCACATTTAGTTTTTGGCTGTCTTCCTTTTGCCCCAGGCAGACGGCAGCTCTAACGCAGATTACACACGCAATATGGTGAAACTTTATATTGCATGGTTTTTCGCATTTTAAAAATACAAATTACATCGACATTGACAAAAAAATTTCCCAATTCATGGTCCAAAAAATTCTAAAGCATCAGAAAAGCTAATTAGAAATTGTTAGACCCTGATTTGGGAAATTTTCTTTTAGTCAATGTCTATGAAATGTGTATTTAAAAAATGCCTAAAATCATGCAATAAAAAAATTCACATTATTGCGTCTATAATTTAGATTTAAGCTGTCGTCTGTCTGGGACATTAGTGATTATATCACCTGAATTTAATAGTTTTGTTAAACTTTAGATAAAATAAGCTTTTTATGAAAAGATAAGATTAATTTTCATAAATAAAAGTGATAAGTTAAACATAAGAAGTATTTAGAATCGGGAAAGACTCCTTGAAATACATTTCATCACAGTATAAGTAGTGAATATCGAATATTTCACTGGAAAATATTGCCCACATTGGCAAAGTATTATTATAATATTAACAGTATGCAGATAATTATACCTGTTAAGGTTGTTTAAAAATATAGCTCAGAAAAGTGAGCTAATATTACACAGGTTAACAAAAAAAAAAAAGTGTCATGGCGTTTTGATCAGACTTTGACGTCCTGAATCCGAATCCGGGGTCCGTTTTTTTCTAGAACGTCTGAGAAAAAAGATTTCAAGGTCATATGGAGGTCAAAATGGGGTTCATGTGTCGTTTAGTGATAAATTCGCTGAAATTCTGAAACTAATTTTTATCATTGAATTCTTAGTCCTTAAAAGGAATATGTGATCAAAAAGGGTATCTCGGACCTAGTTTTGGAGATATAGCCATCGGAAGATCCGGATATATCTTCTATGAAAATCGCTATAAGTTGGGAACCCCTGGATGGATTTAAAAAATATTGGTGTTGTGTTATCAAATATTTTTCATAGTTATTGACCACATCTCGAAATTTTGCGGGAAAAACCATAAACTATGTCCTTAAAGAGTTCTTGAGGTTTCTGCTCGAAAAACTCGGACAAGACCTTTATCGCAATCCTTTATGAACTTAAATTATACGACAACATGATAATTCTGCAACGAGTCGGGTCACCAAAGAACTAAGTATTTGGGCTAGCGTGATCAAAGATGGCGACCTTTCTGTTTACTAAGTCCGGATATTTTTCCTTGAGCGTTTCATTTAAGCTTGTTAATTGTTAACTGAACAGTTTCGGAAGCAGCTCGTAGTACACAGGACCCTTGTAATTCCTTCAAATACCAAGCAAAACCTTCCTTAGCCTCAGTTCTGGCTTTGCAACGGTTAGGGCAGGTTCACCTTAATTTGACTTTGATATTTTTTGCACATTATTATCATCGAGGACATTCCGATTCAGAATAGATTCACGTACTGAAATGAGGTCAGTAAAATTTTTTTTTTACTCAGATTATGCGGTAATGTCGTGAGAGGTTATGTGTTGGTCTTCCTCAACCTTTTCAAGCATTTCGTCTACTTTTTTGGTGCAATAAAGAAAAAAATATATTACTCACCCTCTTACGGTATTACAGTCCACATATGAGGACATAAGTTTTCCTAATCTAAAGATTTATGATATTTCGTTATTTTTCACAGATAATGGAGCATTGGCAATGAATTAATAAAATGAAAGCATTCTCCCTCTTAAGTATTCATTTTGAAGCTGTTGATCACAAATTTGGTATTTTAGCCCGAAAAAAAAACAAAAAAAAAAACTTTCAAAAAAAAATTCAATTGATTTAGTATTGATTCCAAATCGGTTACATGAGAGGTAACACAACTTTTTTCATACACATAGCAAACTCAAATAAAAGATTTTTTCCTTTTTCCTCCTAAATACCAACTCTAAACTTGGTAGCAGAGAGTGAAAACTTTAATTTTTCGAAAAAAAAAATTGATTTTTGAGGTAAAATATTTTTAGCTCTGGTGGAAGATATTGCCCAATCGGAAACAAGTCTTGCACAACATGCAGACATGGCATCACGCACCAAAACTTCAACTCCAATTTTTCCAAGCATTGAACATAAGTATGTTCTTTGATACCAAGCAAAACTAATTTATACAAAGCTCTACAAAAATTCTCTTGCAATTCTGAAATCTACTGATTTTGTTATATAACAACACTGTTAGTCTTATCGAATATAACTTTCATTTAACATTGGTTGAACTTTCAGATTTTACGAGGCAAATTAAGCTTTTCATATTTTTGAAATTGACATGCCTAACTGCAAGTCTATCGAGTAAGCACAACTATCCTGATAATGATGATAAAAACTTTTTGCGAAATACCAAAAACATTAGCATCTACGATACCTTAACTTAATTTATTTCAAGGTTATCATTCTTCCATTCATTCAAAGCACAAATGCTGCATTTAAAATGATAAATGAATACAAACGATAGCCATGTAGATATGATTCACTCGAGAGGAAAAATAATAGCAAAAATACAGCATCATTTCCTCCTTTGCAACATAAAATCACAAAAAATTTACTGAACAGACACTTTTAAGTGCACTCCATGGAATCTACTGCCATACCCAAAGTTAGACAAAAGCAAACAAATTTTCGTTGCGTTGCGTTACACTTAAAGAATTTCATGCTTATTAAAAAACGCTTAAAAGTGTAATATTATGCTGCATCCATAAATAGAAAAATGCAGCTGAATTATAACGATTATTCAAATGATTTTGAATTTTTTGTATGCCGCAATGTTTCATCCACTGAAATTTTCAATAATGTTCTCTCTGTGTACAATCTCTAGCAAATAATGAATATGAAAATTGATTTCACAATAATACTGTTGTGGGGCGGCTAAATGGTTATATGAGAGACATAAATAGTAAAGCTGGTCAGAGTTATATGAAAAGCATAACATGATATATAACTACGGTGACCATGTGTCTTTTAACTTAAAAAACTGCTCTTACTTCTTTTTCCTAAACTTTCTTACAGTGAAAGATCGGCGACTTTTATCCTTAATTTATGAAAATGTATTTTAAAATTTCGGCCAAAATTTAGATTTTTTTCGAAAATATGATTTTATGCAAAAATTTAATAATAAATCCAAAAATTTAATAATATATACTGAAAAAATCTTTGCATAAAACTAGCGTTTTTCTATATATTTCTATTTAAAATATTTAAATTGTTTTAGAATTTTCAAAATTTGTACCTTGATATATAAGCTGATGCCATTCTTTACTCGCACAATTTACACTGATTTGAAATATTTGAGCCAAAAAATTCAAGATTCAAATCTATACTGTGTACATATTTCATTTTGACACTGATCTACACTGTCTTGTTTTATTAGTGTAAAAAAAAAATTTGATTCTAACAAATACTTCAGTGTACTGTATTTTATGCAAAGAAATACTTCAGGTATGTGTTAAACGTGCGAGTAGAAACGCTGCAGTAATATTTTAAGGGTGTGCAAAGTGCTGTTCGAACCTGTTCGAGCATTCCGTCATTGTATTGAGCAGCTCATTTGTTCGAACGTTCGAAGCTTGCACCATGTTTGCCAACTACTTCGCTCTTGTTGCATGTTGTTGCACAGGGCTACTATGTACGCAACGTTACAGCCAACACATTGGTTTGCTTGTATTATACAAGTTATGTGCAGGTCCGGATTTAAGCTTATTGTTTAACTTGGTTACATAAAATGTTTGAGTCATTTTTGTGTAAACGATGTTTCTGTTGAATATTGTATCAACCTCACTGACGCGTTTCCTTTTGTCTTTTAAAAAATCCAGCACATATTTTTAGGGTTGCCACCTTGTTATTTTCTGAAATTAAGTTAAAATCCCGCTTTTTTGTGACTAAATTGAAATTCTTGGTTTCAGAAACGATCAGATAAAGTTTTTTTGAATTGCCTTTTTTTGAATTTCGAATAACGAACGAAAAATTTAGAGCTGCCAGACTTTTTTCGCAAGATTGCGTTTCTTTATTGAGTAGTAATACTTTCGGCCCAAAAACCCATAATAATTTTTTTAGGGTGGCCCCCTGGTTTTTTAATAAAATCAAAATTTTCTTTCAATAAAATTGCTAAGATTGTCACTTTCTTTCTATAAATTGACATCTTGGGTCCAAAAAGCACGAAACAAAAAATTAGGGTTGCCATATTAAGGTTGCGAGACGTTTTTTCGCAAAATTGCATTCCTTCGTTAAGTTTCTTTAATGAAAAAACATATTTTCGACCTAAAAACCCAAAGTAATTTTTTAGGGTTGCCACCTGATTTTTTTGCTAAGATCATCATTTTCATTCTATAAATTTAAATCTTGGGTTGAAAAATAATGAAACAAAAATTTAGGGCTGCCATATTAGGGTTGCCAGACGTTTTTTCGCTATCTATACAATCCGTTCCTGAAACCAAGAATTTCAATTTAGTCACAAAAAGTATGATTTTAACAAAATTTCAGAAAATAACGAGGTGGCAACCCCAAAAATATATTTTGGATTTTAAAAAGCTTATATAAGCGTTTTGAGACTAAAATTACATTTTTAATTTTTTTAAATATATGATTTAAGAAAAATTTACAATAAAAAAACCAGGTGGCAACCCTAAAGTTTTTTTACAATTTTTAAAAAGCTTATCTGAGCGTTTTCTAAACTAAGCATTTAAATTTAGTCAAAAAAAGTATGATTTTATTAAAATTTCAGGAAATAATCAGATGGCAACCCTTAAAATATATGTTACGTTTTGTAAAAGAACGTTTCTCAAAGTATTTTTGGTTGCTTCCTTAACAAAAAAAAATATTTCTTGTGGCGGCCTCTTTTGGTCAATCTGTTAATACAGCCATGGTTGTAAGCAACAAATTATAATTGAGCGCTCAAACGATACATACTGTTCGAACGCTTGATTTATGTACACCCCTAATTCGAAAAAAACCTTTTGATTTTTAGAACCCAAAGTTTCAAAAAACGGTTTCGGCCAAAATAAAAAAAAAAAATATTTGTCCAATCATACCAATATAAGTAAGCACCATCGCAAAAATTTTCAGCGCGATCGGTGATGTTGGACTTGATTGTTATTAGAATCTGTCATATGCAACGATGAGAAGTGTCAAGACTTCTGCTGAGAATATAGTTAAGTATTGTATTATCAAAAACAATTAAATCGGAAGCTAGGTGAAACCAGTCAAAACAATATAAGCCATATGCAAAAATATGGTCACCTTAATTTCTTTTTTCAACTGCAAAGGTTCTAATCAAATTTTTGCTAAAAAAAACTCAAAAAAAAAGTAAATTACTTTTAGCCAAAACTTTGCTCATTATTTGTACTTTTTGAAAATGACTGAAATTAATGTTTTTCTGCGTCGGCAAAAGGAACATAATAAAATACTACGAAAAAAAAAAAAAAAAATTGTAGGCATCATACCTTCTGTGTTTGCTTGAACTTGTCCGGAATTAAAAAAAAAATCATTTGACCCCCGTTGGTTTTGTAACTAAACTTCCGTTAAGGCATAAAAAGTTTGTTTTTAATTAGGACAACTTAGTAAATAACAAAAGAAAAAGATGCTAATTAATTTATCAAAGAAAAAGCTTTACAACCCAAAATGCCAAAATGCAAAAAAAAAAAATAAATAAATAAATAAATAACACACAAAGCAAAATCCGTTTAGCAGAGTTTTTGTGGCGCAGGCTGTAAAGTGTCCGGAAATTAATAAGTTTAGAAAGGCGGTTTTTTCTTCGCTTCTTCTTGTGAAATACCCAACAATATATTTTGGGTCTAAAACAGACCACACTTGGCGTTGTGACCATTTTTGTGTTCGCTCGTTTGATTGCACTTCACTTTAATATATCGATCATTCATTCCCCTTTTGGTAACACACCAAAAAAGTTTGGTTTTCTTGTTTTTACGCAGCATAATTTTAGGTGCTGTCCAGTGAAAGAAAAGAAAACACAAAACAAAAAGTCGATTTAAATAAAAATATATGTACACAAACATGAATGCTCCCAAGGGGAAAAGTAGTGCTTCAAAAACCCTTCTGAAGTGCATCCTTTTCACCAATAAGCGCTTCCGCTCCGTAAGAACAATACTTTCTTTTTAACATTGCATGTCATAGGATGTAAGCGAGCAAAAGCTTACCGCAGCCTTACCAAAAAAGAGTTTTTAAAGCGCTTATATGTAATGCTGCGGTAAGCGTTTTTTCAATAAAATTTAAAAAAAGAAAAAAAAAAGAAAAAAAAAAAAAAACTGCCCGCGCCAGGATTTGAGTCCACGACCCTCCGCGTGCTAGATATTTTTTTCTTACATTTACCAACCCTTTAGACCGCTCCACCAACGCCCGATGATATGAAGAGGTATTAAATTTGTATATTAAGCAAATGTTGTCCTGCAGCATTACATAGAATCATTGTGCAATCAGTTTCAATTCAAGTAAGCAAAAGTAAATAAAAATGAGAAATTAAAATAGAAAAGTGAAATAAAAAAGGTTGAATAAAAAATATTTTAATAAAAAAAAAAAATAAAGCAAAAACAAATAAAAAAACGAAAAAAAAAATTCACCCGGGCTGGGTTCGAACTCACGTTGTTCTTACTGCAGCCTTATATGGAATCATTGTGTAATCAATTTCAATTTGGTTAAACAAAAGTAAATTAATAAGAGAAAGGAAAATAGAAAAGTGAAATAAAAGATGTTGAATAAAAAGAATTTAATTAAAAAAAAAAATAAAGCAAAAAAAGTAAAAAAAAGTAAAAAAAAAAATCTCTCGGGCTGGGTTCGAACTCACGTTGTTCTTACTGCAGCCTTATAAAAAATCATTGTGATAGTGCTTCTAAATTTCTATGGGGACAAGCACTTTTGAAGTGCTTGGATCAGAAGCGCTAGAAATTTTTCCTCTTGGGCTACTACTACTATTACTACCACTACGGTAAAGCGGCAAAAACGTAAAAGGAAGTTAACAACACAGACAATAATCTCCTGCACAACCAGACAATGAAACCCATTAAGTCGAATGGCGTTGCTTCTTAGCGCGCATTAGGCGCGCAGGGTTTTGCAGTGTTAAAGGCTGGATATTAATTTGATTGGGAACAATGTCTGTTTCCTACCTACCACCATCATCTGGCTGTTTCTTTGTTGTCTGTCATTTTCATTTACATTTAATTTTGATGCTTAACAGCTTTGAGATTTAACTTAATTTGGCTTTTAGTTACAAAGAATTTCACATAGCATTCTTTGTACTATCTACTCGTATAAGTAAAGTTTTCGATTTGATGATTTCGTCTGTTCCCGGTTACGCTTGACGAAAATATGGTCTTTGATTTCGTATGTAAATTAAATTGAATTTCGTTTTACATTTTCAACAATCTCAATTTAGAATTTATGAGTGCACAGTTGAAGTAGAAAAATGTTGTTATGGCCTTAGTTGCTCAGTCAAAATTTTAGGATATTTTGTTAAAGTTTTTTTTTTTTTCCAAAATTTAAGCAATATTTTTGTTTTATATACCGCAATAGCTATCGCGAAATCGAATCACTATAAGTATGATTAATTCTTCTTCGAACCATACCTAGTATTTGCATGAAATTGTGTACCATTACAGTTCTCGTATTTTAAGGTATTGCTGGTATATAGAATTTCACGATCTCTAACCGCTTTCCGCTTCACTTTTTTGGTATTATTGAGTTGTTGGTGGGATTTTCCGTTGAACTGCTACTAAATCGGAATCAAAAGAGATTTTTAAGAGAACTAAAAACGAATTTATTCTTTAAATAATTCAAAACATCTAATGGTTATTCAATTAAAATAAAAATTAATGAAAATATGTTTTCTGTTCAATTTAAAAAAATGCTATAAAGTGCCAAATCAGCCAAGACTATGGCACCATAACAAGGATGACTTGGCATCCTAAGTGGCATTTCAGTTTTTGTTGCCAGAATTGTTGCCTGTTTTCGTATAAGATGATCAAATGCGGCACATTACGAATTGGATTCAATCATCTGGTTTAGTAGTTTCCTCCACATCAAACACACCCATTAGATTAATCTTGGAAGTTAATATTTTCTTTGCCTTCATCAGAAGAAGCACCTTTCGCTTATAAGACGTCTTTTTTAGAATCACCATACGTTGCATAGGTTGAATTTTCCGCTTGAAGTTTTTCTTTTTCAACTGGACCCACATTATCAGAAGACATTAGAATCTTGCCGTATATTTTCTTGTGTTCGGCTTAGGGTTTTTCGGATTTGTTATTGAATGCAAGATTTCACTTAACACCGTTTCTGGTGCGATGTTACTTGTTTTCAGGATTTCCATAGAGTTTCTATGACATTAGCGAAAACCTAGAATTAATAAAGTTAAATTGAAAACCAAATCATTGAAGGTCCAATCTGAGTAAAATTCTGCGATTTTGAAGTGACTTTAAGTTCAGGCACTTCATATTTGTTCTTCCAAATATCTTATAACTTGCAAAAGGAGAAATGGCACCCAAACCATATTACTCTCAGTAGTTGGTTGCCAATATATTGAATCAAAACGAATAAACTTGTTCACTATCGCTTGTATTTATTCAAAACTGTGTCATATATGTATATGCTGCCTTGCGGAATACTTATATGTAAAATTATGGCCATATTTGAATGCTGCAAAAACTGCAAGTATTGAAATGAAAGGGATGCCATATAACCTGGGTGTGCCACATCTCCCGTGCTTATCATATTTGGCGCATTTCTCCAAGATTTTTCGACAACATTAAATATTTCTTATCTTCGTCAGTATTTGATAGTACTGGATAATAAATGTATTTATTTTCTTTTCTTATTTGATTTTTAATTTCATTTAAATAATTCATTTAAAACAAAAGTATTGAAATCGGTTAAATAATTACAATAATTCAAATATTCGAATCATCCTTCTAATGACCTTCCATTTTTTGTTTTAACAAAAACATATTTATAACATTTCCCACGCATTACGCAGCTTATTCAAAGTATTTATGTGCTCTGTAAAAGCAGACTTTCAAAATAATTTTAAAACTCCTAAAAACATTTTAATGTCTCATAAAAATACTTTTTTGGTAGCATGCGATTTTATTAGACAGCAATCTTATTTAATATCAATATATAAAAACACAGACAGACAAAACTGGATGGCAATAACAGGCGTCACAAATAATCAGGACTAAAATTTGATTTCGCATATTGTTGGTTTTTGTTATTCGTAGAGACAGTATTGCCAGCTTATTCTACTCAACGTATCTGAAAGTGTTTATTTTTATGGGTTAATGTTGCATAAAGACAACAATAACAACAACAATCAAAATTTAGAAAAAGATTGAAGATGAAACAACAAAATTTCAAAGATTGGCGCCTTTTTCGTACACAATTTAAAATGTTTGTAGCGTCGTGCGTTTTACAAACTTCTAAATAGCTTGGTAAATGCAGTAAATGGCAAAGACAACAACACCAACACCTACAAAAAATACAATATTTATTTAAGAAAAGCTCAAAATCATTCCTAAGCACCCTACACTACATGAGAAAGTGAAACAAAGTTCATTCTTATCAGCCAACAGACGACGGTGAAGTTTTCCAATAGGCATCTCGTAGTATACTTTCAGGCGCAATCAAAAGCTTTATCATTTCTCTCTCTCTCTCACTTCGACATTGTGTGAATTTTCATTGTGTTTGTGAGTGGAAAAAGATTTTCAAGCTTGTTTTTGCATATGATTGCATGCATGGGAATATGTGTATATGTATGAAAATTAGGGTGACACAAAAGAATCGAAGCTTTAAATGTTTAGTATGAATGTATTTTCCTTTAACTCCTAGGAGGAGCATAGGGTCAATATGAAACATCTCCATTCGTTGCGATCCCTTGCGATGACTTTAATCTCTTGCCACGACTTGCAGCTTGTTCGTTAGTTGTTCAGTAATAAGCCATGTTTCGAACCCATATAACAAAACCGATTTCACATTCGAATCAAAAATGCGCACTTTCGTTTTGGTGGATATAACGGAAGAAGACCACATTTTGTTCAGTTGAGCAAACGCGCCTTTTGCTTTTGAATGTTTAGTGCACTTAAATAAAATGTTTTTTTTTTTTTTTTGAATCTTTTGATGCATACTGGCTTACCAAACCAGATGAAGATTTGGTAGTCGCTCTTATTTTACCGTCAACTACAATCTCATATTTGGGAAAAAAAAATTTTCGTAATTTTTTCATCCTCAAAATTTTTTTGGAACATACTTTCACTTATTTTACCTCTTATTTCCACCTTAAGGTCAGAAATTTGTTTCCTTAGAAATGTGTCACCCTAATGAACATGGGTGTATGCCTTATGGATTTGCGTGAGTCACTTCATATCAACTGGCTATGATAAGATTTATGCAAAGAGAAATGATAAAAACAAAAAAAATTACACACAAGCACTCCAAAGGACTCATTGTATTCATTCACAGTTTTGCACAGGATTTGTGTATTGCGTTCAGCTGGACCATGCTAAAAATTGACTTTGGTCTTTTTGTTCTGCTGTAAATCACTGCCACTTGTTTTAAGTTGTTTGCTGCATTTGGTGTGAGTCGCCTCACTCCCGTCGTTCTACATCGACCACTGCTGCACAGTGCAGTGATTTTATCGAATAAAAGACTGACCAGAATTAGTGAAAAGTAAACCAAGCCCAAAACTATCGTTGTCTTATTCAGGATTACAAATTCACATTTTTGAAAATACCACGATTAACCGCAAAAATCTGAAAAATGATGCCAAAAAAGTGAGCTGAGAATTTTTAAAAAATTTTTGATGGTCATTTATAGATTGCTTAGGGTGAACTCGGAAAATATGGCACCTTGCTGAAAGCTAGAAAATGAGAATTGAAAACGATTTATAAATGAACTAATTTTTTTTTTTAAGTATTGTAATTGAAAAAAATATTGGTATATACTTCAATAAAAATCATTTAAAATAAAATGGTCTTAACTTTAATCGGAAGAAACATACCTTGGAAACATAACTCCTAAACATCGTTTCATATTTAAACGGAGGAATGGCACCTGAACCATATCATTTCATTAATTCGGTGCAATCAATTATACGGAATATGTTTATACCGAATAAAAATGCCATGAAACGAATAAACTTGTGCACTTGCGCTCGTATTCATCCAAAAACGATATCAAATTCAATTCTGTTTATTTTGATATTCGAACCATATAAATGTTTCAAATAATTACCGCTCTGCTGCCTCTCGAAACATTTAAAAAAAAAAAATTATTTCGAATTTTTATCACGAAGCCTTTCGCGGAACTGAATTAAATTTTGTCCATATCAGCTGTTTTATGCAAAATCTTAGCTTGATACGGTTTTTATTTTACTAGAATCGTCCAATGGCCAAAATTTGACCACAAATAATAATAATTTTGGTACTTTTTGGACAGTTTTAGTACTTTTTTTTGCTATTTGGTACAAAATAAAAAAGCTCATCAATCATCCCTAGCACAATGACAAATGTGAAATTAAAAGAAAACAAAAAACCTGAAGTCAGTGTCAATCAGCTTTTTGTCTTTTCCTTTATGCTGTATCCTTTTTCAGCACTGTGTGAAAGCGAATTTTTTCATTTTTAATATTAAAAAAACTTGCATTTAATTTTTCCTGCGTTAATAGTAAAAAATACTAAAATAATTTTGGCTTTGTGCACATTTACACACAAATAACTTTTTAATGGTATATAATTCAAAGTGGTGCTCCATTTCTAACAAAGTAAAAAAAAAGTAGGACAAATTTTTGTCTTGCGTATTAATATATAGATTACATTCTCACAAGTGTTCGGAATGAGTCGCTCTTTATCTCAAATTTTTCTTCTTGATGTAAGGCATATACAAAAATTATTCCTGCTTTTTGCTTTTTAAGTAAAAATGACCACAAGAAACCAATTTTTGAAATTTCACCTTGCTGTAAAGCTCTAAAACTAGTTTTTGCTGTAACTTATTGTCCTTAGATCATAATGAAATCACACAGGAAACATTTTTCTGGAACATTCTAACCTATCCTATTTTTAAGGTATTTTTTTTTTATCCAAACATTGATTATAATGGGTTAAAGATTTGCACAAAAATATCTTCGGAAAATTTTACTAAGGCTCACCAAAGACAAGAAATGCTTAAAGTCCAAGAGTAATGCATAAAAAATGTTATGGACAATTTTTGCGGTTTGTACCAAAAAATATCGTTGTAAAAGTATTTAGTACCTACCTGAGCAAAACACGACAAGTGTACCAGCTGAAAATTTTTTAGTCTCCAATTTCGCTCAATTTTGGCAATATAGTATAAATTTTTGAAAAAACACTCTTTTCATGAAAGTCACTGAAAGCGCCAATTTCAACAACCTGTATTTTAACAACAAATGACACTATGTAGAACCAAATCCTCCCGAATTATTGTTTTTGCACACAGGATCTACCATATTGCCAAATTTGAGTAAAATCGAAGACAAAAAAATTTTCAGCTGGTACACTTGGCGTGTTTTGCTTCACCTATAAAATATCAGTATCTAACAATACTTTTTTATACTCTACACCCAGGGTATATTCACTTTGTCCTTCCGTTTGTAACGCAGAGAAGGAGGCGTGGCAGATATAGAAAAGTATATATATTCTTGATCAGCGTCACCTCCTGAGTCGATATATGTAGCCATGTCCGTCTGTCTGGCTGGCTGGGTGGCTGGCTGGCTGGGTGGCTGGGTGGCTGGCTGTGTGTGTGTTGAAATACACTTTTTGGGAAAACTGAGTAAGATAATTCAATGAAATTTGATATGATGCCTCCGTCGTCAAAGATAGCTCGGGGGATTGAAAATGAGCGATAGCGGTCAACGGACACGCCTACCGCCCATACAAAAAATATATTCAAAATGCAATTTTAGGAGTATTTTTCACGACAATGCAACCAAAATATGCATAAATACTAAGAATTGTAAGCGCAAGCTCTGAAAAAAAATTTAACGAATTCGGACAAGAGGGCATGGCACCTCCCATATAAGCAAAAACTTCAAGACGCTATAATGAAAGCGTTTTTTGAGATATTCTAACCAAATTCGACTCAGACACTAAGTATCAAAAATTAAAGCTCTCGAAAAAAATTGGGTGCAATTGGATAAGAGGGCGTGGCACCTCCCATATAAGCAGAAGTTTCAAAATGCTATACTGAAAGAGTTTTTTGAGATAATCCAACCAAACTTCACTCAAATACTAAAGACTATAAATGCACGCTCTAAGCTAAAACTAGACGAACTCGGATAAGAGGGCGTGGCACCTCCTATATAAGCAAAAACTTCAAAACACTGTACTGAAAACGTTTTTCACTCAGACACTAAAAACTATAAATCCAAGCTCTGGACAAAAACTGGGTGAACTCGGACAAGAGAGCGTAGCACCTCCCATATAAGCAAAATTTTAAAAATACTGCAGTGTAGGGTATTTAATGTTTGGCCAGGCCAAATTTTACACCCTTACTAGTTCTTTTTTACCTATGCGCAATGCACTGTGCCGAAGCCAAAGCCAATGACAATGAAATTTACTTTTGTTTTACACGGAGAGAAGTGTTTGTACTTTATTGCTTTATTTTGTATCTATTATTCCTGCTTGGCTGTTATTTTGTACTTCTGCTATTGTATTTGTTTGTATTTTATGTATGTGTGTGTGTGTGTGCTAAATGCAAGTTATTGTTCAGGCTGTCAGTCAGACAATTGAATGGCGGTCGATGTCAGTTATCTAAAGTTTGTCTTTGTTTTTGTTGTTATTGCTATTGTTATTATTGTTGTTGTTATTATTTCTCTGTTGGTCTCATCTATGAACTTCTACTTGTATATTATTCTTTTCTGTTGTTATCCTTGAGGATTAATGTGCAAGGATTTCAGTGGATAACTTTTGTTATTTTTGTTATATTAAATATTTAATCTACCGTTGCGAGTTTAATTAGTTAAAGTAATTTATGGTATGAAAGAAAAAATTTAAGATGTATCCATCAATTCCTTGCTCATTGTTGCGCGTAGAGACTTTTGCTGAAATATAAATGTCCTAGTTAATAAAATATTTATTAAGGATAAACAACAGTCGAAAGTTTTAATCAGAAAACATCAATATTCATTTACACTCAAGTTGATTGATTAAACCAAACGAAATCAAATCAAAAAGTATTGGGTAGCTCTTTAAGTGACTTCGGTTAGTTGAGTGAAGGTAATATGTCATCAATCACTTACGAATCTTAAAAACAAACACAAACTCTGACCCAATATATGATCATGCTAAATTCGAAAATGCCAACATTAAAAAAGATGCTTAGTTAGAGTGGTGGCAATAATGGAAAGGAAAGATCCATGGTAATAGATATGCTTTAAACTAACCATTAATTATAAGTAGGCTTTTGCCGATATCGATTCCGTTCTAGAGGAAATACGTTGAATTTCTTGGGTTAAGTAAGACATCAACATCATTTACAATTTATTTTGCTTTAGAATTTGGCCAAACCCTTTGGCAGTTGCATGAATGACACACATATTTATTTTTACCTCAAAAACGATTGAACTATCTCCTCCCCCAATTATATTGAAAGGTTAGACATTAAGAGATCAAGTGCTCCTCTTGATTTTCTGAAGTATGGGAAATACTTAAGTGTTGGTGTTTTTTTTAACAAAGTACACTGCTAGAAAAGTCAGAACGATTTCAAAGTAGCATGGATATTAAGCTTTTGTAATCTATATATTAATTCGCAAGACAAAAATTTGTCCTACCTTTTTTACTGTGTTAGAAATGGGGCACGACTTTGAGTTATACACCATTAAAAAGGTATTTGTGTGTAAATGTGCACAAAGTTCAAATTATTTCAATATATTGCAATTAGGCCAGGCAAAATTAAATGCAAATTTTTCAATATTAACAACGACCAAATATGCGGTCACACAGAGCTGAAAAGAGGATACAACACAAAGAGAAAGACAAAAAGCTGACTGGCCTAGGATTATCCCTTTCTATTAACCAACTTTATTTTGACTTATGTATTAGCGCCTTCTCGAAAATCTGAGTGAGCTCATCCTTTTAACCAAAGAATCTAAGAGTGCTTAGAATTTTTCTTTAACAAATATTATTTAAGCATACCACAATCAGAACTTTTATCCTTTTTTTGAAAAATTTTTAGAAATTAATCTAGAACATTTTTTTGAAAAATTTTTTTCAAACTTTAATTCCAAAAAGTGCTCAAAAAATAAGAAAAAAAATTTTAAGAATAAAAGAACAAAAATAAATATTTTTCGCCAAAAGTTTTACTTTTAATAGTTTTTTACTTTTGTTCTCAATTATTTTTTAAAAAAATTTTTGTTTTTATTTTTTCTTAACAAACATAAACGAATATACGGGACATAGCTGGGACGTTTTTGAATTCGGGATACTATGGATTAGCCTACTGTTAGCCTCTCTTTATGTGCTACACAATTATTGCGTTTGGCATTGTTCTAAATAAATACTTATAGGTATTGAAATTAAACTAAAATTTTTACTGTGTGCCTATCTAATCAGTGCCTTTTGTTTTGTGTATTTTTCAAAACAAATTAATTATGAATAAAATTTTGCAATTTCTCTTTCAACTTATTGTTGAAATGTTAATAAATGCAAAATATTATTGTAAATGCTCATTGAAATGTTAATCAAAGATTTTCATTAAAATTCAAAAAACTTATTTCACCATTAATTTGAAAAGGAATCTTTAATTTTGTTGTATTTAAAGTGCTTTCATAGCATTGGCAAAAAACAAGACAATCACCTCAACCTTAAATTGACTGGCATGCCGCCGTTAATATTTATCGGCGGCATTAATGAAACACCAACGATGCGTCGTCATGTCATTTGCTCATTGCCAACGCCGCACATGGTGCCTTGTTGTAATCGCTGTATCAAGCAACCATTTACAAATTGAGGCAATCATGGTAAGCTACAGAAAATGACAACAAAAATGGAGGCAAATAATTGTCTTGCAAATTGCCTACCTTGGCATAAAAATCAAATTTAAGTTAACGCAAAAAAAACGTTTTCTGAAAGCATTTTATAATCAAAGTGTTCCAATCTAAGCGCTCTCTTAATCAAAAGCGTGAATGCCATAAAAACGTAGGGATATTTATATAAATGAAATGTTTAATAAAAACCAAATTAACCTTAGCAGGACGAGAGCATCTGCTGAATGATGAAAATTAAATGAAATAAAAAAACTTTCAATTCAAATGTAGCGGCTTAAGCAATCATGGGGTAAAGCATCTACAAAGCCTCTGCCTGAGCGACATCACGTTAAACAAATTCATTTCTTATTATCGATTTAATATACCTACATATGTAGGTATGTATATCCAAATACTTGTAAAAGAAAACAGCAAAAAATACTCAGTGAATAACTTCATCGATAAGATGTCGAGGAAATTAGGGATCAAATCACTCACCTTACGTCCTAAGAGCTTAGTTGGATAGTGCACTGTGCTTTGTTGTTTTATCTTGATTGTTTCTACAAAAATTTTACGAACGCACTTAGATCAGAGTTCTTCTATTATAGTCTACAATAACAAGATTCAATATGTATAGTTCCGCTGCTTCAAAACCCACTTAGTGAATCTTTAATAAATTGGTAGAGCCTACAAATTATTATGTAGACGAAAAAATAATCACAAAGTAAAAATTTTAGCTCAATTTTAAAACCAAAAAGTATTTATATAGAACAATGCCAAAAAAAGTATTAATTTTAAACTATTTTGTAATAAATTTCATACTTTTTTGGAATAAATTTCAAACTCTTTTGGAAAAATCGGAATTTAATTGCTAAAAATTTTAAATCAATACCAAAGGGAATCAAAATTAAGAAAAGTAAACAATAATTTTTAAGTGTGCACTAAATGGTTCCAAGGAAAAATCATTTAAAAATTGCAATGATCTCCGCTCAAAATACGCTACAGTTGTTTGTTGTCCTCCTTCTATTTATAAACCACCATAATCGAATAGGGAGTGTTGTATATTTTTATTGAAACCTTAGTTGAACCCAAAATAGAGATTTTATCGTGAATTGTTCATATCAATCTATGATTTGAACCGTTTTGTTGTGAAGATGACGAGACAGCTTAGGTCTGATAGCTGAGCACACCGTGCAGGAAGCAACTAATTATCAACCAAGTGTGGCAAGCTCCCGAAAACATCGTATTTTTCTACAGACTTTTATGATAAAAACGCTGTATATTCCATAATTGTTTGTTATGTAGATAGTTTGAGGCAGAGGATAATTTTTTCCCTGAAATCATCCCTTAACGGGGTGAAAACTGGGTGGAAGTTTGTACGGGGAATATACCATTGTAATTGTGTCTGAAGCATTATCAGTCAGAAACTATTTAGTCTATGGAGCTAAAAATTTGGTAATGAGTGAACCTCGGTTATGAAAAGGTTTTCATGCCATACACGAAGGTTTCCGAAAGCTTCATAGTCAAAACGAAAAATATCTAGGCATACTAAAGGGAAATCATCTATGGCGGACTATCAACAGGCTTTAATTCATAGTTTTCTGGAATTCCCGAAGGTTTCCGAAAGTCATCCGAAGACTTTATAGTCACAACAAAGAATATGTAGGTATACTAGAGAGAAAAGATCTTTTACGAACTATCAAGAGGCTTTAATTCATAGTTTTCTGGGATACCCGAAGGTTTCTAAAAGTTAAAGAGAAGAATATCTAGGTATACTAGAGGGAAAACATCTATGGCAGATTATCCACAAGCCTTAATTGTAGAAAATGATATTAGCTTTCCAATGATACACAAAATTTTTTCAGGGGCATGACAGAGACGTAAATCATATTTTCGAAACTATTTGGAATTTTGTGAAGATTTCTTCTTAAAAGTTGTAGCAGACAAAATAACAAAAACAAACATATGACTAGCAAAGGGGGCTTTTACATAATTATAATCCCAGAAATTTGCTCTTTTTTAAATTTAAATAATTTTGCTAAGCCGAAAGATATGAATAAGCCGGAAATTTTCCTTGCTGTATGTAGCTTGAAAAACTCTAAGCTGAAAAATCTTTGGCATTCTCCTTTATGAGATATTTAATTTTTATATTTTTGCTCTGAGGTTTTTGTTAATTTTTATTAATGTTTTCAATTCCTTTTTCGATCTTATTTGGAATAGAATCAATCTTAGGGTGCTCTGCGTTTTAATATTGAAATTACGTTTCAGTAAATCCGATTGAAATCAGTAGCCAATTTTACTTATTGCAATTCCGCAGAGCACCTCAATATTCAGTCTGTTCGCTTACTTCAAGTTTTTACCCGTAAAGCTCTCGTTTACTCATAAAATTTTGGAGTAAACGAACAGACTGTAGGATTTCATTTTTATCAGGGACGTGAACCGGTTTGGAACCGAATCGGTTTTTGTACCGGAAAACCACTTTTATCAACTAATTAGCTGAATCATTAACCGAACCAAAATTTTCTACAGATGGTTTGACTCGAACTGAAAACCGAACCACTTTTTATGAAGGCTTAAGGGTTCGTTTCGAATAATTTTTAGTAGACAGTTTTCCCCACTTTTTTAGTTTTTCCTTTGTTGAATATGGTAGAAAGGGCATTTTTCTCGCGAGATATCTCAACTGATTATTGTGAATAAAGTATTTAATCAAATAAGAAATTTTTACAACGTAGTTATTGCGTGTCCCAGTTGGGCCAGTCTGCAAGAAACCATCAATGACGGGTGCACGACTATATGAAATCTTTGATGACGGATGTGTATTTTTGTATGGCAGTAGTTAACGAAATTTCCATACAAGTGTCCCATATTTCATCAACGACGAAAAGAGCGACAGTGTCCCTTACGTTGTCGTTGATGACATAAAGAGCGACAACTTTTACATATTTTCGTTGATGACATTAAGAGCGACAATTTCTCATATCATTTCATTGATGACATTAAGGACGACAAATTCTACATATTTTCATCAACGAAAACATCAGCGACTTTGTCCAAATATTTTCATTAATAACAATTTTGTGTAAAACTTTGGAAGCATCAGGCCTGTTTCTGTCATTGAATCAAATCCATTTAAAGATACTGACCAAAATCCTCATTTTCTCATGGTAAATGAACACATGCATGTTTGGACTCTGAACGACAAAGAGGGTTTACGATGTCAAATACAACTAACATCTCGATAAACCCTCTTTGTAATTTTAATACACTTCCTGAGTCCAAATGTATGTAGATTTTTTTTTTGACGAACTTAGGATTTTGTTCATTACCTCCAAACTTATTTGATTCGCTGACATGAAACAGATCTGATGCTTCTAAAATCCAAATTTTGAAATGAGACGCCGATAAATCGACAATTAAAACATCAACGGGAATAGGGAAGATAACAAAATATAAAATTTAATAAAAAATTAAAAAATTGTTGCTTCTAATGATAAATTTTAAATTTTCCCTTAAAATTTTTATTTAAGAAATTAAGATCTCCGCACTCTGAAGTATTTTTGAATTCATTGCTGACATCTTACAAGACTTTGTCATCTATCATGTCCCGAAAGTTCTGAATGTAGACATTGTAGATGACATGGTCGTTAACGAAAATGTCTTCGACGACTATTGGCCCAACTGGGATGATATAAATTATGGATTGCTACTGTATAAAAATAACAAAAATATGCATAGTTTTGTTTTTTAATTTCCGAACCGTTGAACCGATCCGAAACCCCGGTTCAAAGGGAAAAAAACCGTTTTGACGAACCAATACAAAAGTCCAAAAACGGTTCGAACCACTGAACCGAACCGATGATATTTTTACCCGGTTCACGTCCCTGATTTTTATTCCGATCGAAATCGGAATTCAGAACATATCTGAATGTCACAGGCCTAAAAAAAAATACCGGAGAGAATCAGTCATTTTCGATGTAGTTTTTGATCCCAAATCCAAGTTCTGCTCTCTTTAGTAGAACTGTGTTTCTTGCACCTTTTTTCTGTTTGCACTAGGATTTACAATCAAAAAATGCATAAAAAAACTCAAAAAGAAAAACGTTAAATTTCAAAACCCCTTGAAAAGGAACTTTTAAGCATATTTTCAGAAATTTTCATCGTTGAAGATTAGAAAAATATGGTATACTCAAAACCTTAACACACTTAAGGTTGAAGTCCTAAGATTTGGTTTGAAGTAAAAGCTTTTATTGATCACACCTATCGCCCATTTCATATAAGTAAAATATCTTTTGGGTGTATTCTGTCGTCCAATATATAAACAGACAAAGATTTTACAATATGCAAATTTATGTGTTATTTTAACAACATATATTTTTTGCGAAACGCAAAGCACTGTGCACACAGTAAACTCCTGAGTATTTTATAGGGCAAACAACAATTTTGACAACTGGAAGAAGAAAAAGAAAATAATCAAACATTGAACAAATACTACAACAAAAAGCTACAAGAAATATTTAAGAAAAAAAAAAATAAAAAACAAATCATAAATCCATTTTCATTCAATCTTCTCGCGAAATTTGTTTCACGTACAAAAGTTGATGCTTCAGAAGATGGGGAGTACACAAAAAGAAGAAAAGTCCCAATGCTTTTTTTTAAACCAATTCATTTTTGTGTGGCTGCATATTGTTCAAATACAGCTTCCTGCTTTGCTACTCAACACAAATACTTTAAAGAGCTTTTGATTCATTGTACCAAAGAATAAAAAAAGCACACTCACTCATTCATTCACTCAATAAATAAGCGGCACTTTAGTCGTTTCACAAGGCTACCGCGCGTTGTCTGACAGTCCTTGCAAATGAATGGTACTTTCAAAACCTCTGCCCCCAATACAAACAAACAATGCCCAATACAATACGTGAGAGTGCAAACGAAAGCTTTTAACTGCAAAAGCTCTGGAAAATGAATTTTTCTCAACAGCTGTGTGCTTTCACTGTTCTATTCTGGAAAACCTAAAATTCTTCAGTTGCAATAAAATTTCGTTTTTCAAATTCAGTCGATTCGTGTCGGCCGAGTACTAAAGTACTGCAAAAACTCTCTCTCTCGAAACACAGTCACACGTCCTTATTTGCTTTCGTTTGAAAAAAGAGAAAACCGCGCGCTTTTCGTTGCACAGCATTAACCGTTAAAGCCGAAGTTGTCGTTATTGTCGCCCGCCACTGTCGCAGGTGTTGCTAAGCCAAAAAAAGGAAGAAGAAAAATTCAAATTGTGTCGCCGCTTTGTTGCTAAGGAATTTCTTTGATTCTCCTAAAGCGCACGCGAAACGTCGTGCGCGTATCACTTGCAGTCGTCCTTTCGTAAATTTGTTTTGCGATTTTTCTTCGTTTTTTTTTTTTTGGTTTTTTGTTGCTGTTTGTTAGCTCTTTAACACCACGTTAAAAATTGCAGTTCGTTTGCTGAAGAAGTTAATGCTTTTTCTTGCTATCGCTTTTTGTCACAACCAAACGGTAACTGTGTGTGATATATCACTGATCGTGTAGTTATATTTCTGTTAACGAAAATATTTGCAAAGACTCTACGAAAAGTGTACATTTCATTTTAAGCAAATTTACAAAATGCAAAAGGGGCAGGGGATATAGTTAATTTTGAATGCGTGCTAAAACGAGTAAAATTTAAAATTAAACTGCGTTTGTTTAGCAAATTTTGTTTTTCACTAAATTTATTTTAAACATTTTTTTTTTTCAGAAACCAATCTTCGAAATTGTTCAAGTAGTTATTAGCAGAATAAGTCTTAGTCTCGAGTCTTGGCCTTGGTCTTGGTAATTTTTCGAGACCAAGACTTCTTTCATCTTAGTCCAAACAAGCGTTCAATGAAAAATATTAGTTTCAGACAAAACAGAGAGTGAAAAACCACAATTTTATGAGCATTGTAATCTTTTTGAAGTATAAAAATTATTAAACATCTACTGTAACTTTGAAATAACTCAATAAGCATTAGGGTGGAGCGAAATTTGTTTTTTGCGATTTTCGAAATGGCTCACTTTCGGAAAGATGCTCCATAATATTCTTAATAAAAAATGTTAAATGGTACTTTTTGATATTTTAATGTTTTGTACTGCCACAAAGACATTGAAGTTTTGAAAAAAAAAAAAATATTACGTTGAGTTTATTTGTATGGGATAAAGTCAATAAAAGAGCTTAAACGTGTCCAAATTGTGATTTTTATTATAATATTAATATATTTTAAACAAATTTGAACTCCTTTTTAGTATTAAAAACAGGCATTGTCCTTCGTGATTCCAGCCTTGTTTTGATGAGATCATCTCTTCTTTCTGAACCACATACAGCAGCAGCAGCTTCACTAACAATTTGATTTGAGTATGACCTTTTGTTCCCTGACCCATTTAGAATATGTAAAAATTAAAAATCTCCATAGAGCCGCTGGAGGAGCGCGTGTACTACAGCAAGTATATTTTTGAATTTTATATGAAAAACATACAAATTATTCTGACTGAAAATAATATTTGCGCTGATTTATCAATCAACAAAGCAATGGTTTTCTAAAATGTTTAGTCAAAATACATATATGTATGTTCCATGAACACTTCTCCATATACTTACCCGAAAATAAACAACTGTGAGCTTAGTTATTGCGAGTTGAAAGTTGTATGTTTTATTCAAACTTTTCGAGGCAAAAAAGGAGCTTAAAGCCTGTTTATTCGCAAGAAGGAGTTGTTTTAATTCACTTCTTCACCTTATCCCACTTACAAGAAGCTAACAAACAAAACCTCATCAAAAATTGTTGTGCCAACATTAGGAGGTCGATTTAATATTAATAATTTAAAAATACCAAGAAAAAATGCGCTTAAGCTCAGTTTATTCGCAATATGGAATTGTTACGATTAAATTTTCTTATTTTCCAACTCTGGATAAATTAACGAACAGGCCTGAGTAAAACATTTTAATTTCCAAGACTTCGAGTTAACTTTAATATAGGTAATTTAAACATGCCTCGAAAAAAGAGGCTTAAGCCCAGTTTATTCGCAAGAAGGAAGAGTATGGATTTTAATTTTCATATTTTCCAACTCAGGAGAAGTGGACGAACGAAACCTCATCAAAAAAACTTCAGTGTTCCAACTTTGAGTTTTTCCCTATATTCCCAGGGTGTGTTTAAGGATTGATTGACTTGTGGCAGTACTGAAACTCAAAATTTTAAAAAAATATTTATACAACTCTAAAAGGTGATTAACGGAGCACCTTTTCCGCACTGAGCCGTTTAGAATATGTAAAAAATCTACATAGAGCAGCGCTCCACCCTAATAAGCATATACTTCTTATATAAATTCATTTTCTTCAGTGTCATGCCTGGCTGACTGTCGGTGCATTTTTTGCGCATTCAACATATATTCAACATATAATATTAAGCTAAAAGAATATGTAGGGGAGAATGAGGAGTTGTGCGACAGGTTTGGTTTCAGGAAAAAAAAATCTATGAAATTCATTTTTTTAGCATCTCAGCATATAGAATCTCTAATATGCCTCAAAACACAACTTCTGGCTAAAGGGTTCGGTTGAAATTTTAAAAAATCTTAAAGTTATACTGGTTAGCGCAAAAGGCGCGTTTTTGGGGAGTTTGTTAAATTAACTCTTGGATTGCAGCCACTAAGGCACTGATATCACTCGCTGGTTTGCTGGTCGTACGATACGTACGACGTGGCATGGTGACTATCTACAAAAATCACGAAAAGTCACGAATAAAATCAAGAAAAATACTAAATTCTGTGATGAAAATCCACCAAATTGCATGAAACATACGAATTATTCACAAATAATGCGATAGACGCAGGAAAAATTCAAACTCGAGTTGAAAACTATCAAATGCGGCGTTTTGTTGCGCAACTCCCCACTTTCTACATAATCAAAATGGCCACCGTGGCATCGATGCATCAAATGTTTATGCATCATTACTTTCATGAATTAAAAGGATATTCACAAAGGAATGTTTTATGTGTACTGATCTTCATGATCAGCTTCCATAAATGACTGGGAACACCGCAAACACAAGAGGCCAATGAAACTTTCCAACCAATTTTTCAACGCAAAATGAAGAGCGATATGAAGAATATGTATTGACGTGACGAGTGCTGGTGTTCGATATTTTGATAATGATTTTTTATTCAGGATGGAAAATAATGCAAAAGAGAGAATTTTTATGAAAATGCAATACGATTAAGCCGATTCGCAGTGAACACATGTATAATATCCATCTTGAAAATTGGCAGACTATAAATTCACAGCTCATAGAGTTGTTTCTGTTAAATTTTTTTGGCATTGCACCTTTGCAGATGATGCAGAAGTTTTCTTCTTCAGAATCCGATGAACTTGGAATCATTACTGCTGATGTGGAAAGTGCACGGCGACAGCGTTTCTTCGGTGTTTTCTTTTCTCTTGCTCTTTTGCTTGCTTCAAACGTTTGGCCTCGACTTTTTGACATAGAGTGTCTACAACTTTTGGCCACTATTGAATTTTTTTACCAGAGAACTACTTAGGATCGAGAAGACTGACCTCTCTCAATGCAATATGGTATGAATGGATACACCTATATATAGATAATGTCCAGACCACTGCTGAGCCCCACTCAAACCGAAATCTATATATTAATATGCAAGACAAAAAATTTTTCCTTCCTTTTTACTGTGTTAGAAATGGATCACGACTTTGAGTTATACACCATTTGAAAGGTATTTGTGAAATAAGCAAAATAAGCGGTCATACAGAACTGAAAAGAGGATACAGCACAAAGAGAAAGACGAAAACCTAACTGACACTGACTTCATGTTTTTTGTTTTCTTTTAGTTTCACATTTGTCATTGTACCAGGGATGATAAATGAGCTTTTTTATTTTGTACCAAATAGCGAAAAAAAAGTACTGAAACTCTCCAAAAAATACCAAAATTATTTTGTGGTCAAATTTTGACCATTGGGCGATTCTAGTACATATAAAAAATGCGTAAAGACGTCAAAAAAATAGTGTTTCACAACTACCCAAATATTCAAAATCGGCGCATAGTTATTAGCATATTGTATGTAAGTTTATCAAGCAAAAATGCTTCAAATGCTTCAGAATTTTTGGAAATTTTTAAACAAAAAAATAAAATATATAAAAATTCTCAAAAAATCTGAAAAAATGCACACTTATTTTTTGACAATTCTAAGCACTTTCACCTTCCAAATATTTTGAGTAAGATGCCTTGCTTTTGAGTCAAAAAGCATTTTTCTGACCGCGTAGTTGAAAAATGTAAAAAAATCGATTTTTGGAAATGTTATCTACACTACAAAACAAAAATTCTGGTAAGAAGTTTATCTTTATTTTAGAAGCAAATTTGGGTATCAATATTGTAAAAAAAAAATTATGAACAAAAAACATGTTTTTTAGCCAAAATAGGCTTTCAGGATAATCAAAAGTGCTCCTCAGGTTTTTAAGAGTCATTTCAACTTTTGAGTCTGTGTTAGGATGACTTTAGTTCTGCTTCATACAAATCAAACCAGTTTAATGTACATGGATATATTTACTCATTCTTATCGTCATATAATTTCCCTCATAAAAATAATGCACCAGCAGTGGATACATGCAGAATAGAATAATACTAACTCATATGCCAAAAAATATGTAGAAAATTTTAAATTTCAGACAGGTAAAGTTTTTATGTATAAATTGTGTTTTTTTTTGTGTTTTGTGTTCAAGTTGCAAAAATCTTTCTTGTCCATATGTCAGTAGAACTAAAATTTAAATGAAAATAGCAAAGAGATGAGAATGCAGAAATGAAAATGTTTTATGTTGCGGCAAAAAATGAAAAAAGCCAAAAATATTTAGATCTCTTATTAAGGAACTTCCAGCTGCATTATGACAAGGTACACACTCCACTCCACTATTTCATAAAAAATAAATACAATATATTAATATATATTTATTTAAATAAAAATGAAAGCCACTGATATATGACTGTCAATGTAATGTTATTTGACAGCTGTCATTTTCGTTGGAATGATAAGCAAAAAAGAAAAATTAAAGTTTATCAAATGGGCGATGTTGTAGGCAAAGCAGCAAAATGCCAACAAAAGCTGTTGTGCGTGTTATCATCATCCATCATATGATGGTGACGGCTCAATTGACACCTTCTTATGTGTGATTTATAGTCCTTGTTTTCTTCTTTTTTTTGAATTTTAATAAATTATATTATTCATAAAAGGTTCGATTGTGGTTAAAAGCTACAAGATGCTACATGCAAATTGAAAGAATTTAAGTTTAATATTTACTTAATGTTATAAAATAAAAAAACCCTATGGTGTTCGGTAACAAAAGTTTGTCAGTTTGACAGAATTTATGTTTAAGCGAAAATTTTTTTTTTTTCAAATGTTTTACATTCTATAGGTCTAACAGAAATTATGTGGCTAGTTATTATTCATAGCAAAGTATTTCTACTTCTTTTATATAGAAACATCTGATTTATAAAAATGCTGGCTGAAAGCCGAAAGTTGTGGATTTTTAGATTAACTCTGCTCTAAAGTATTGGATCATAATTCATACTAAAAACAGAAAATATGGTACACCTATCACTTGCTTGGTGCAATACTGTTATAACTCAGAAAACCAAAATTTCGAAATAAAAAATGCTTTTAAAGATAATATGATTATATGTTTTAGATATGAGAAAATTCCGAAAACGTCTCGTCTAAGAGATTGATTATTTCCCACATAGAAACTAAATACAAGTAGGGGACTCATAACTTTTGACCAAACGTATACTATGCAGACATTAAGTATAAATCGAAAGTTAGATATCTTAGCTAACTACTGGTGAAGAAAGCAAATTAATTTCCTCAGTTGGAAAAATTATATCAAAACTAGTAAGGGTGTAAATTTTGGCCTGGCCAAAAAATAAATACCCTACACTGCAGTATTTTGAAAATTTTGCTTATATGGGAGGTGCCACGCCCTCTTGTCCGAGTACACCCAGTTTTTGTTTAGAGCTTGCATTTATAGTTTTTAGTGTCAGAGTGAAATTTAGTTGGATTATCTCAAAAAACTCTTTCAGTATAGCATTTTGAATCTTTTGCTTATATGGGAGGTGCCACGCCACCTTGTCTGATTTCACCCAGTTTTTGCTGAGAGCATTCATTTATAATTCTTAGTGTCTGAGTCAAATTTGGTTCGAATATCTCAAAAAACGCTTTCAGTATAGCGTTTTGAAGCTTTTGCTTATATGGGAGGTGCCACGCCCTCTTGCCCGAATTCGCTCAAATTTTTATCAGAGCTTGCGCTTACAATTCGTAGTACTTATATGTATTGTGGTTGCATTGTCGTGAAAAATACTCCTAAAATTGCATTTTGAATATAATTTTTGTATGGGCGGTAGGCGTGTCCATTGACCGATTTTGCTCATTTTCAATCCCCCGAGCTAACTTTGACGACGGAGGTAGTGTACCAAATTTCATTGAATTATCTTGCTCAGTTTTCCCAAAAAGTGTATTTCAACACACAGCCAGCCAGCCAGCCAGCCACCCAGCCAGCCAGCCAGCCTGCCAGCCAGACAGACGGACATGGCTATATCGACTCAGGAGGTGACGCTGATCAAGAATATATATACTTTTCTATACCTGCCACGCCTCCTTCTCTGCGTTACAAACGGAAGGACAAAGTGAATATACCCTGGGTGTAGGGTATAAAAATAGTGAAGTGACAATTTTTGACAAAAAAAATTTTTGGTTCGGTTGTGGGCACCATTAGAAAATCTGCTAAAAATGAAAAAATATAAAGTGAAATGCAATCAAATGGAGAAGAAAGCAAAATTAATTTATTTCAGAAACATTGACTCACTCAAATTCAACAAATTCTGCTTAACGGCTTCAGCAATATCAGCGTTACTGAAAACGTCTGGATCGAATGGAATCATGCGTGTTGTCCTGAAACATGACTTGATTGCCTTTGGCGTCAATGCCAGATCAATTGTTTTGCAGACTAAGCTGGTTAGGTGACGTTATATTTAGCCCTTGTTGACATTGCACTTTTGCCAAGCATGCATTTTTTGTACCGATTCATGCCCGCCATCTGCTCCTCGGTCCACTTATCAGGAAACTCAATACCGAGATTTTTTGCAAAGAGGCATGCAACCTTACCACAACATTTTTTCTGGAATATCTTTAAAGGGCCTATTGGTTCTTTCCATTCCACTAAAAAAGTGTAAAAAGGCAAAAGAACACCATTTAAATTATTAATGTTGGCATCTGCGACAATATTTCAGTAAAACACACGCTTCAAATAAAAAAAGAGGGGTGCCCACACGCGAATCAATTCGGGGCCCACACTTGATTTTGACAGCCACTTTGAAAACCAATAAGCACATTGTCTTGTGTGAACATTTTGGTTGCATTCGGTTTTAAATCACAAAATATAATAAATTTACTGCATAAATATAGATTGCATTCAGCTTTTCGATTGACTCACTTCAATTTATCGCACTTGGAAAATTATTGACAAAAACTTGACTTTCACTTATTCAAAATTTTTTTCTTCTCAGCAAAATGCAAATGGATCTGTTTGCTCCGGTAAATGCACAAAAACTTTGTGCTGTCATAACACGCGCTTAACATTTGTCAGAACAGCCGCATTTGTTTTCTGTCAAAAGTTACGGGGGGTTGCCCACACCCGAACCATGCCCACAAGCGGCACTCTTTCCCTACTTTTTCATACAAAATGGACAAGTATTTTAAAACTTCCCCATACATCTTGATCGGTTAACCCAACTCATTAGAATCGTTGCTTCAGCGGTATTTAATTTTCTTGTCCCAACTCCAACCGGCTGCTGAACCCAAATCTCTTTTTTGCACTGAATTATAAAGTGGCTTATTTATTTTTGTTCATTTTTTGTCAAGTAGTTTCAAAAAATACTTTTAAACTTCACAAAAATCACAGCCTTAAACATTTTGTTTTGACATTCATCTTACCCCATACCATAGAAAGTCCTTCTTTCGCTTTTCTTTTATCGTAAAAGGAAAAAAGAAAATGGTTTCCTTAACGAGTAATCTCTTTTATTCAATGCGCTTAAAAATTTAAAATTAATCCAATTAAACCCAATTTACAGCTAAATAAGAGAAAAATCCGTTGCTCATCCCATGCAATTAATTTTTCTGGTCGCCTTTTGACACGAACACATGAGCATTTTCACAGCAAGGATGCCGCATGCAGCGTTGATGGTTCAAAGTTAAATAACAGAAACTACTTTAACGTTACACAAACATATATATGCATCACTTTGTGTGTGTGTGTGTGTGTCACATATTCACACTTGTATTGCAATGTGAAAATACATACGTATATGGAGATGTGTGTGTATATGTTGAGCTCCACTTAAATATCTGCGGTGCTAAACTGGAGACAAATTGAAATAAAATGCTCACAGGATACACGAATAAGTTGGAGCAAAAACGATGTACTGACTGAAATTGTGAGGAAATAATAGAAAAGGCAGAGGAAAAAAACAATATCATAAAGAAGACACTGAAGAAAATGTTTTTTAATGCTTTTGTTGTATTAAGTATTAGTTTACATTGTCTTTATATGTGTCTGTATATGCGTCTGTGTGTGTTCGTACATTTTTTCTAAGGTCAGGTAATATTCATGTTAAGAAGGTCAATAGCAACATAACATAATAGTTGTGGGCGTCTGTAGTAGACGTGTGCAATGCAAAACTGCAAGGGCGGGGATTGATAGAAGACGACAACGACGACGACGACGACAACATAAAAGAGACAGGCTAAAGCCTTACACGTAACATGTATGTGTGTTGTAAAAAGGATAAAATTCATTGTGTTTTATTTTATATATGAAATTCCATGTGTGCTTTTCAATAAACGAAACTTTTGCACATATAAATATTCACGTTTATTATTAGTATGTGTGAATTAAGGTGTTTCGCATTGTAGATTTTCTTTTATATGGGTAATTTGAAATGTCTTCTCAAAAGCTTTTTTTCGAACACTTAAAAATTGTTTCACAAAATCTCTCTTACAACATTAATGATGTAAAAAAATAAAAATGGAACTCTGCAATCCTGATTTACTATCATTTTTATACCCTACACCCATGGTATATTCACTTTGACCTTCCGTTTGTAACGCAGAGAAGGAGGCGTGGCAGATATGGAAAAGTGTATATATTCTTGATCAGCATCACCTTCTGAGTCGATATAGCCATGTCCGTCTGTCTGGCTGGGTGGCTGGCTGGGTGGCTATCTGGCTGTGTGTTGAAATACACTTTTTGGGAAAACTGAGCAAGATAATTCAATGAAATTAAGTTCACTGCCTCTATCGTCAAAGATAGCTCAGGGATTGAAAATGAGCGAAATCGGTCAACGGACACGCCTACCGCCCATACAAAAAATATATTCAAAATGCAATTTTAGGAGTATTTTTCACGACAATGCAACCAAAATACGCATAAATACTAAAAATTGTAAGCGCAAGCTCTGAGAAAAAACTGAACGAACTCGAACAGGAGGGCGTGGCACCTCCCATATAAGCAAAAGCTTCAAAACGCTATACTGAAAGCGTTTTTTGAGATATTCAAACCAAATTCGACTCAGACACTAAAAATCATAAATAAACGCTCTCAACAAAAATTGGGTGAAATCGGACAAGGGGGCGTGGCACCTCCCATATAAGCAAAAGTTTCAAAATGCTATACTAAAAGAGTTTTTTGAGATAATCCAACCAAACTTCACTCAAATACTAAAAACTATAAATGCACGCTTTAAGCTAAAACTAGACGAACTCAGGCAAGAGGGCGTTGCACCTCCTATATAAGCAAAAGCTTCAAAACGCTATACTGAAAACGTTTTTCACTCAGACACTAAAAACTATAAATCCAAACTCTGGACAAAAACTGGGTGAACTCGGACAAGAGAGCGGAGCACCTCCCATATGAGCAAAATTTTAAAAATACTGCAGTGTAGGGTATTTAATGTTTGGCCAGGCCAAATTTTACACCCTTACTAGTTTTATTTGCTTTAGTCTGCTGTCCAGTTCGTCACTGAAAAATTTAATTTGGCATCATTACTTCACAAATCAAGTGCAAACCAAACAGCAAGTGTGTCAAAAGTTAAGTGCAAATATAGTTTAAAACACACAATTAACAAAAAAATTTATCTCTTTCAAAAAATAAAATTTAAAGCCATTTAAAGTTGGTCATGTTCGTCACTTTTAACTCAAAAGTAACCTATTTTAAGAATGTCATTCTACTGCAAAATTCTTAAACTACATTTTAGATAATTCTTGTTATCCTAGGGTCATAATAACATCATACGAGGAACATTTTCCTACACGGAGAAAAATACGCATCATAATTTTTACTCCACTCGGCTAGTCAAAAAATTAAAATAATCAACACTAAATTGCAAGTATAATTTACCTTACGTAAGAACTATTTGATGGATCCCTAACGTCATATTTACAAAAAGAATGTAGTTAAATAATAAAGGAATATTTACTACAAATTTCCTACATTTGACTTTATGTAAAGTAATTTATACTTTCAGAAAAAATGTGTATGACCGTTTTGAATTTATAATTCTAGTCAAAATATCTTTATTTTTTTCACGCACAAAAATGAGTGTCATAATTGTCACCCCACTCGAGTGAGGTAAATATCATAAAAATATAAAATCATTTTGACTTTTATAATTGTAGTAACAATTTCTATTTTTGGACAGACATTTTCTTTCTATACAAATTTTTTTGCTTCTACATCACATGCGTAAGCAGCGCAGAGGATGTGTATATGACTATCATACGGAAGGGCAAGGGTTCGTACCCCGGCGCCGCACATAGGGAGATTTAACCCAAAAACCTGGTCAAAAACGAATTCTTGTAGTTGGTCCAAAATGATTAAACTTTTTTTTTAATATATAGCTAATACTCCAAACTAAATAAATCTGGGTCCCGATTTTATCTTAATCAATCTGCAGCTTCGTACTACGCTGTCAAATTTGAAGTTTTGTAAAACATTTTAAGCTAAAATTTTAAAGTTGCAAAAGAATTGTTGATTTAAGTGCGTATATTTCTTTAAGTGCAGAAAAAAACGAAAAATTGCAGAATGGATTATTCTATGATAGGTGTGTTCTTTACAATGAATTTATTTTAATAAAAAAAGAATCATTATAAGAGTCAAAATAGTGTGTTCAAACTTTATAAGTAACTGAGTATTTTTTATTGAAAAATTGTAAATTTTTAAAAGCAGAAAAGTAATGGATCCTCACGAGTCCCAATTTTATCTACTAAAAATTCTCATAAATTAAATCTTTTTGTAGCTAAAACTGCAAAATTTGGCTCCTAATATTTCCAATTGGCAAAATAGCTGCACTTTTTGCTGATGCCTATACACGTGATATTTTTAGTTTTACATAAATTATAAACGAAAAAATGAACGAATTTAGAGGACTAAAATTCTCAGAAATTATTTGATGGCGAAGAGTTTTCAAATTAAAATAAAAAATAATTGTTTTTCAAAAACTTGAGATTATTAGTTCGGAGATTGAAAAGTTGGAGTTTCGGTAAGTTATGTCGGCCTCTATTATCAATTTTTTTGATAATTCAGTATTACAGTATTACTCCAGTTAACAATACTAAAAGAATAAGCCATATCTATTAAATAAGGTACAGTGATATAGAATTTTTAAAATGTTTTTGTGATGTTTTTGTCTATAGCGCCCTCTGTGGACAAATTTTCTATTCTGTAGTGTTCCCGGGCTACTCTTCTGAGTTGTATAAATTGATTGACACCTTGATAACTAAAATCAATAAAGCAGTATACGAGATAGAAGACCCTAAAAGTAACAACATTTATCATGTGTACAGCGCCATCTATTGAACATTTTTCAAAAGTTTAATGCCATCATATTGTCATTTTAGTAAACTACAGGAGCTATAAGTCCTCAAATATTTCACTTGTCTGCAGTGCCCTCTATTGACAATTTTTTTAAAGGAGTATATATTTGTTTTGATCGTCTGAATAATCTGAATAAAATGACACCTCAATTTCTAAAATCGGACCAGGAGTTTCAGAGTTATTAATTTTGACCAGGTTTTTAACTCAGATACCCCTATGTGCGCCGGTCAGCTAATTTTTTTTGTTTTTTTTTGTTGTTTGAACTTTATCGTAAGGTAAATATCACGACCCAAAACCAACTGGAAAAGGTCGTTGGAAAAGGAAATCCAAGAATCGGGAAAATCATGGGAAGAGATCAAAGTCATCGCAAGGGATCATGACAAATGGAGAGATTTCATATTGGCCCTATGCTCCTCCTAGGAGTTAAAGGAGAATACATACAAATATCACGCAAATTTTTTCAAAAAAATTACTAGCAAACATACATTCTGAATTGACTAAAGCAGGAAAGTTGAAATTTATTTCGGTGTCACTATTCTGACTTGAAATTCTGGTAAGATTTATGAGAACTAAAGTAACGAGTACTATTTTTTTTCTCCGTGTAGCACACATTTACCCATTGTATCCTATTTTATGGTCTTTTTGACATTTTTTCAAAAAAGACTTGGTTATAATGGGTTACAGTGTTCTACAGAAATATTTTACGTAAAATTGCACTGGTGGTCACTAAAGGCAAACAGTGCTTTAGACTTAAGAGTAATGCGTAAAAAAGTAATAAAAGTGTTGCAGTTGTCAGATAAGCAAATTTCACAATTGCAACCAGAACCGCGTGCAAGATTTTTTCGCCCCCAAAACTGAATTTGTCTTTAATCAATCTTACTAAATTAACTAAATATACATGTATATACAAATCATTACCCTACTGAATCTAAATGGCAAAAAAGTCACGTTCATAATGTCACGTATCGACTTAGATTATGATCAAAACTAAGAAAAGTACAGAACATATTTAAATCAAACAAAATGCATTATAAAGTAACATATTGCATAAGATTTTAAAATTAGACTTTCTTTGATTATAGTCACGAAAACTACTTCTATTTTTGTCACGTTCGTTTTATGTCATTTTTTGAGTGTATCTTGGAATCAGAACTTCGCCTGCTATAAGCGTTGGCACTTATTATAGTGCTACCTAAGAGTTATAATGTAAAGTAAAAAAAAAAAAAAATTCAAACGTATTTCACTTCCACTTTTTTCACTTTAAATGTGTGCGACAGTCACGTTTGTCACCTGGGAAATAATATGTTGCATATTTTTTGTTCATTTTCCATTGGATGTAGGCGTGTCCGTTGACGTATCACGCTATTTTTGATATATTTTTTAATTAGTTTTATCTAATTAATTATGCAAAATTTCATTGTCATATGAGCACTCTTTTATAATTTTATGAAAATTGGCCAAAAAAAAAAATTTCAAAAGTTGAAAAAAATCTGAAAGAATTCACACGTATTTTTTGAACGATTCTAAGTATTTTTTGTCATACACACTTTTTTCATAAGATGCTTTGCTTTTGAGTAAAAAATCAGTTTTGCGACCGCGCAATTGAAAAAAGTATAAAGATCGATTTTTGGAACGAAATATTATGTATATACAAAGAAAAGTATTTAATTTTTTAACGACAAAATTATTGGAAGAATATTATCTTTCAAGCACATTTGGGTATCAGTTCTGTGAAGAAAAAAAGTTATGGGCAAAAATATGTTTTTTGGTCAAAATTTCCCTTTAGCAGAATCAGTTGGTTTTCTCGGAGCGAAAAAAAAATTACAGATATCTTTTAATGTACATTTGTCTAATTTCACAAAATGCAAAATATACCTTTTTTTTTATAAAATATTTATCTACAAAAGTTATAGCCATTTCAAATTGATTTGCAATTGAATCACGCACAACATGTCGTATGAGTGACATTTAATTAATATGGAAAAACAAATTTTCTTAAAAATATTTTTCCATACTTTCTGCTGAATGTCAATAAAATTCCGGTCTTCATTTATTTAGCTAAAACTTCCATGAATATAAGCCACCCTAATTTAAATCCACACACACACATGCGTAAATTTGAATACCATTTACATTGGCCTCATTGAAGGCTGTGTGCTACTACTGATTGTATTCTCTGTTACAAATACCTTTTTCGTATTTTTTTTGTTGTAATTTTTTTTTCTTACATTTTTCAATCCTTCGCTGCTTATCAACACACACATACAGAGCCTTCATGAAGAACGCCTTCTCAACTGTTTGTGTGTGTGAGGCAGCTGTTGTTTACTTTCCTCTTTGATACAAAATTGCTTAGGATTCGTTCGTAATGGAGCAGTAAAATTTAGTACGTGTTTAAAATTTTAAATATCAAAAGCAACAACAACAACTACAAAAACTTTTAACTGACATCTTCCGTAAAAATTGCTGCTGTTGTTGTTGTTACTTTTAAAATTTATTATGAACTGAAGTTGACGCTAATGGTTGTGTAAAGTTTTTGCTCTTCACTGTTGTGTCTGCTCTCTGAAGCTAATGATGTTTTGAAGGTGGAACAAATAGAAATTGTTGTTTTTGTAAAAAGCACGTTTTAGTTATTTGAAAAAAATATCGCCCGGATATTCAGTCAAGTTTATCCTTTAAGTTGCGCAAACTTTCAAAGAAAATAAACTCAAAATATTTTGCATCAACAAGAAAAATACTTACGAAACACAAAAATTGAGTTATGAAAAATATTTCAACTTTTCTGTAAAAATATTCGATAAACAATTTCAAATGAAAATCTCTTCGCTTGGGTAGTCAAGGAAGAGATTTTAAATGCAATTTCTTAACCCTTTCGACCCGGAAAAAAACCGTGGGGTACACAATATTTGTGATAGGTTAATCTTAGAAACTAAATATAAGTAAAATGTTTGACCGTCTCTAAATTCAAATTTTCACCGCCAGAGGCGCTTCCGGTCTGTATTCCCAGCAGATGTTTTTGATTTGAATTTTTGAGATATAATGTCTTTGGAGTGGTTATAAGAAAAAACAGTGGTTACTAAAAATTGCATCAATTTTATTAATTCATTCAATTTAAGTGACGTTAATAAGAGAGTTAGTTATATTATTCAAAAGAAATTATTAAAAAATGTGTGGGATATATTATCCCAACTGGTTCGGAAGGGTTAAGGAGTTTCATAAGCACATGACGAGTCTCTGAAAAATATGCTTATATTTGATAATGGTGTTGGGTCAATAAAAACTTTTTCTGTATAAAATAAAAGTTCAAAGTTTTTCTTGGCTTATATATCAAAAAGTTTAAAAATAAAAATCAGAAAAAATGTTTTAAGCATTTTTATTTTTCGAAGTTTAAAACCAACTTTTTAAAAAAATTTTTTTTAAATTTTCTTTTTAAGTTGTATTTTTTTTAGTTTTTTCTGGAAATATTTCAGTATCATGGTATTTTTTCATAACTGTTGTATTTACAACCATATTCTGTGTGGATGAAAAAATTTACACGCCACCTACGCACTAAATTCGGAACTAATTAGCAACGAGTTATGAGTTAAATTCTTTTTAAGCACACATAATGATATTTACACGTAAGCACTACAAAAGAGTTAACATTTTTGTTCATAACATGAATGCTAATTTGATTTTATAATACATGTACAGGGTAGCTGATTCGAACTGTTACCAACTTCAGATAGACTTACATATCTG
The DNA here is from genome assembly GCA_951812925.1 of Calliopum simillimum. Lineage (NCBI taxonomy): Eukaryota > Metazoa > Arthropoda > Insecta > Diptera > Lauxaniidae > Calliopum > Calliopum simillimum. The sequence goes on from OX638368.1 coordinate 111,412,443, forward strand.
ACAGATGGAACATGACAGCTGTCTAAAAATTGGCATGATGTTAGTTCATTCTATTGTCAACAAGTAACCAAAAGCATTTGCGCGTCAATTTATTGAAAATAAAAAATTTTCGAAATGGAATTCAAACGTAATAGTGTGATTGCTCTTTATTTGGCTGGAAAATCGCATCCAGCAATTGTTCGTGAGCTGAAACATTTAAAAGTGAATAAAATGTTTGTGTATCGGACCATAACACGTTACAATGGTACCGGCAGCGTTGCCAAACGACATGGTGGTGGTCGGAAAATAACTGCAACATCACCAGAAATGGTTCGAAAGGTGAAGGCCAGAATTGAGCGAAATCCGAGACGCAGTGGCAGACAAATGGCTGCCGAGCTGAAAATATCGCGTGAACGAATGCAACACATATTGTCAAACAAGCTCGGACTAAAGGCCCTCAAGTTTCAAAAGGCGCATGATATCACTCCTGCTCAAAAAAAAGTTAGGCTCGATAGAGCCAAGGAGTTGTTGCGCTTGCACGCCACCGGAAATCTGTCACAAATTGTCTTCTCTGATGAGAAAAATTACTGTATCCAGCAATATGTAAACAAACAAAATGATCGGGTTTACTTGACAGAGAGGTCCTACGAAAATTTGAATGTTCGTTTGGCCACCAGGACGCAGGCACCACCGCATGTGATGGTTTGGGCTGCAGTGACTGCTGATGGGCGCTCACCACTCGTTTTTTTGGCCGCTGGCGTCAAAGTAAACACCCAGGTGTATCGTGAATCAGTGTTGGAGGGTGCTTTATTACCGTGGGCACGCAAACATTTCGGTCGCAAGCCATGGACATTCCAACAAGACTCGGCACCGTCACACAAAGCTCGTGTGAATCAAGAATGGTTAGAAAAAAACGTTCCTAGCTTCATTTCTGCTCAACAATGGCTCTCAAATTCGCCTGATGCGAATCCGCTGGATTTCTCAATCTGGGGTATGTTGGACAGGAAGGTCTTGACTAGAAAATACCAGAGCGTTGATGCGCTAAAAGTGGCCCTTCAACGAGAATGGCGCAAACTTCCACAAAATCAAATTCGTGCAGCATGCGACTCGTTCTTCGACCGTCTACGGGCCATAGTTAAGGCCAAAGGTGGCCATATCAAAAATCTCAAGTAGATTCTTATAATTTGAACATTTCCCAACAATTATAGCGTTTGATCAATAAAATCTGTGCATGGAAACTAAAACTATAGTCTTTTGAATTGGAAACACTTCGAATCAGCCACCCTGTATGTATGTACATTTTAAGATAAGTTTTATGAAACCAGCCCTGTGGGCATGCAAAAATTACTGTAGTGGTTGCTTTGCTTAAGTTTTCTTAAATAAATTCAAAAATTTTTGCTAATTCTACTTATGCCATTTGACAATTTAACATTAACCACAAATCTGCGGTAACACTCAAAGTTGTAGAACATTTTTGTGTGAGAGCTTATCAAACAGTTTCGCCGTCAAGTATCAACTTATCATCTGTTACAAAATTATGTACTTTGCAGTGTGGATTTAATAATAAACCAAATTCAAACTTGAAAACCATAAACTTTTGTTGAAGAAGAAGTTTTTTTGTCACAATCTTGGTACGAGAAAAGAATCAATCATCCCATTACATAAATGTAGGCTTTCTTTTCTTTTTAAATAAGAAACACCAACACAACTCACTTTCAAGTTTTCATCAAGTTTTATTTACACATTTATTTCAGTTTAGTTTCAATAATTACTTTATTTTACAATAATATTAATATTTTAGTTCTACTTTCTATTTAAGGTATTCTTGAATATCTTCTGACTATTACCAGAATCTTCCAATTGTTGAAATTCGACCACACATGTATTAAATAATTTTGATGCTTTTTGGACACTTTTAGTACTTTTTTTGCTATTTGGTACAAAAAATAAAAAATTATTTTGCATCCCTGGTACAGTGTCAAATGTGAAAAGTTAATAAAACAAAGGACAAAAAGTCACTGCTATGATTTTTGTCCTTTTTTCAGCTCTATGAAACCGTGTAATTTTTCCTGGCTTCAAGTCAAAATATTAACATAATTTTAACTTTGTGCACATCTACACACAAATACCTTTCTAATGGTGCATAATTCAAAGTCGTACTTTGTTTCTAACATAGTTAAAAAAGATGGACAAGTTTTTGTTTTATGTATTCATAAAATTTGGATCCCATTGTGTTTTAAAAAAATCAAAAATGTAAGCTGAAAATTTTTCGAAGCAAGGATCGAAATACCAACAGTTCCATTATGAAAAAACAAAAAAAAAACTGCAATGTTCCAATCAGAATTGAACTCCTGACACCAAGTTTATAAGGCAGATGTCTTTCTTGCTGAGATATTTCGTGACTCTAATTGCTATTAGCATTCTCGCTATGGAGTTTAATAAATATATATGGGCATTTCTCAGAAACTTTTAACCTATATACTTACATTTGAATGTCAAAAGTGTAAGTAGTAATTACTCAAAATAGTAATGATTTTTTGTGAATATTGGCACGTTCACATACTTGTTAATGTTTGAACAATATGTGCGCGGGCCAATATTTAAAAAAAATCATTACTATTTTGAGTAATTACAACTTACACTTTTGACATTCAAATGTATGTATATAGGTTAAAAGTTTCTGAGAAATGCCCAGATAAGTAGTACTCACAGTATTCTCTATCGAAAATTTTTTAGTGGATTTTTTTTTTTTGGATGGCGAAGAGATGCCGATTTTTTTGTCAAAAATTTTTAGGGATTTTGCTAGTTTCGCACAGAATTTCACACGAAAATCCCCTCATTTTGTCATATTACCCCTAGGTTAAAAAACCGGTTTTGGACAAAATAAAACAAGAGTCTATTCAAATCAAGTAAAGTACCATACGAAAAAGTTTCAGGGCGATCATATATGGTTAGTTCGTCCTCTCGCAGAATCTGTCATACGTGTATGTAAGTATGTTACATATTTATATGGCATATTATACATATCAAGATTAATTTGATATGTTGTGTTAGTAAAAATTAACTTCACACATATTTAATTAACAATAATACCGTTAATTGGCAATGGCAGCAAAACGTTAATGTATTCTTTTTACAAAACTTTTATTATTAAATTACAGCGCAATACAAGAGTATTCCTTCATCTCAAACAATATGAGGCTAAAGTGTCAAAAGAAATTTTGAAATGCCTTAAAATAACAAGAAATAAACTTTTATAATTTACAAAGTTTTTTTATGAAAGGGTTACAAAAACAAAGATTCACAACATGAAGTTAGAATTTTTGGCTTTTATTTTTATTCCGACTTTGTCATGCAAAGCAAGTTATATGTGAATTGGTATTTATATATTTAAAATTGGCAATTCTGATCTTTGATTTGGACTCTGCGCAGAAAGTCCATTCAGAAATTACCTACAACTGCCCTGTGAAGGTAAGGAAGCAACAAAAACATTGTTGTGCTGTGTAATTGATGCGCCTGAAGATATTGGAAACATGTAAATACATAAAAAAACTCATATTTGAGTGATGTTCTGTTTTCTTTCAAGAAAATTTTTCTTGCACATTAAGAGGTTGTCAATTCTTCAGTTACAAAAAAAAAAAAACACATATGAAAAATTGTTTATTACAAGCACTTTTTACATTTACTGACGCTAGATAAATTTCTGTGGCATAAAGAAAGTACACCGCAAGTTGACTTTGAACAATATAAATTGAGATCAGTTTTCTTTGATGAAATTTACTTTTTGTCATTGTTGGAATCTAATGAGGCCTAAATAAGTAGCATAAGTACGAGTAGGTATTAACAGATTGCCTAAAGATTGAAATTTAACATCATCCAGAGTAATTGCAATACGAGTATCGACATGATTTCTTTTTGGTGTACTTCGAACTTTGCATAGTAGAGTGGAAATACTTATTAGTCAGGGGCGGGGAGAGAAAATTCGGTCCCGAGGGTGATAACATATAGGGCCATTCCACTCCTAGTTTTTTTTTTATTCGATAATGGATGTTATTTTTATCATTTTTAATAAAATAATAAACAATAAAAATTTATTGTTCTAAATAATTTAATGTAAAAAATAGACGATAACCATTTTTTGAACATTTTAAGTAAGGATATTTCAGAAAAAAATTAGTTTTTGAAGTAAAATGCCAGGAATTCAATTTACTGCATCATATATAAGACTTAACTGCTAAAAATTGTCTGTTCTCGTTACAAGCTTCAAAATTACATTAAAAATTATATTTAGTTTAATTTTAATATCAAAAAAATATTTATGTAGAACAACTATCTTCATACTATTTAAGCAATTACAAAAATTTAAAGTGAAAAGGTACTATCTGCATATGTACATACATATTCAAATGTGATTAAATAGGTGAGATGCATTTATTTTAGGACTATTTCAGAAAATATTTTTTTAATGAATTTTTTTTAATTTTTGATTTTGCTGTAACGTAGAATGGCACAGCAAACGGAGGTCGAACGGCATACGTGAAACTTCGAAATGAGTGTTACGATATTGTTGGTAATACTTGGGTTCCCCTAATATCAAGCGGATATATGGTGTTAATATGATTTCATTATATCTACTGGTTTATGCGTAGGAGCGACTCAAATAAGCTTTCCAATTAATTTGTGTTTTTTTTTTTGTATGAGAGGTACAACGCCCCCTTTTCCAATCACCCCAATTTTTCTTATAAATCTTTTGGAGCACAAAAAAAAAAGGTGGTGCAAATATGATTTTAATATGTTCTGTAGTATAGGCGTGGTAGTCATGTATATTCGGAAACATGACGTAAGTAAAATCTAATTTACTGAAAATTGTGACTTTTCCATTATTTTTCACTACACTAAAATCTACAGAAATTAAAGAGGAAAACCATTGAAGAACTGTGCTATCTCAGTAGTTCACTTACCTTCCTTCAAAGCAATAACTTCTTAAACTATATTTCAGATCCCGATGACACAGGTTTTGTTCTTTCTTGCCTTCTTTAAGACCTTTTAAACATGTTGATGCCTTCCATAAACGGATCTATTAGAAAGCTTGCCACTTGCTTAACTACATATTCACGAATATCGAAATATGTTGTTGCCCTTTCACATGAGATGCGATCATAGATGACCAACATCACTGCCTTCTTTGTGGAAGCATTCAACTACAACATGTGTAAAAAAAAGGGAAGACAGCATACCTGTTTCTGTCCTTTCTTATTAGAAGCAATCGTAGAATGCCTGCTTTGCTGCCTTCTTTGCAGAAGCGTGAGTGCTAGGCCTTGGTGTATATTGACATCATGTGTACAAAAGAAAGGAAGAAAGAAGGGAAGACAGCAGGACTACTGGCTTTTAAATAGGGCCTAATATCGTACCTATTAGATCGCTCTTCCTCCTACTGGGCACATTCACATTCAACACAGAAATACGTTTTTGTTTGTATTTATCATTCAAATTTTATTTATTTTTAAAATTTTATTAATCTTTCAAAATGTAAACATACAAACTTCCATCAGCTTGTTCACCCCTTTTAAGGATGATTTTAGGGGTAAAAACTAGCTTTTATCCTTTCGAGGGTCTCTTTCTATATCCATACCAAATCCCATTTAAATTGTTTCAGCGGTTATTGATTCCCCATATAAACTTCCATCCCTCTTTTCACCCCTTTTAAGGATGATTTTAGGGGTAAAAACTATTCTATATCCTTCCTAGAGTCTACCACTATCTCCATACAAAATGTTATCCAAATTTGTTGGGTGGCTTAGGCGTGAAAAGGTAACAAACAGACAGACAGAGTTACTTTCGAATTTATAATATTAGTATAAAAGTATAGATGAAAAAAAATTATTAATTTACGATGAATTTTTAAAACATTGAAAGATTTGGGGCTTACCGTGGTATAAAAATAATTTAATGAAAAATCTTGACTCAGAAAGTGTTCGAAATGCTTCATCCAATTAAAAACAACTGAAATATAATGAGCTTCAAAGAATTATAACACGCTTTAACCAAAAATGTTTGTGGATGAAGTTTTGATTGGAATTGATGAGTAGAAAAACACTCCCAAAGGATTGTTCGAAACTGGAGAAATAACGGTTCAAAGTTTGAAACATCGAGTATTATGTTGATGCCTGAGACGAAAAGTTGGATGATTCATTTGTTCTACGAAAACTAGGTTGTCGTTGATCCTTGGACGAAAAGTAGAACGTTTCAAACTAATTTTGATGAAAACTATGTTGTTTCGTTGTATATGACGAAAAGTAGGTTTTTTCAAAGTTTCATGTGTAAAGTAGAACTTTAAAGATTTTATGTCGAAAAATAGAATGTCTTAACATTTTGGACGAATACACCCAAAAAAATCTGTCGTAAAAGTGTTGCAAAATGCTGTATGTTTTACAGCATTTACTTTCATTTTTCATCCCATATCTTTTGCAGTTAATATTACAATTTTGTTGTACATTTGAAAAATTAGCTGTGAAAAATAAAATATTTGCTGTAGATTTCACAAGAAGAAAAAGTTTATATCGATAATTTTAACAAATTTCTGGTAGAAATTATTGCATTTGCTGTAAAATTAACAATTAATTGTAAATTCGATTATATTAACTTTTAATTTAGCAAATCCACAGAGAATTGTAAGATCCACAACAAAACGTTGTTAAAACTACCGCAGCAATTTTTTTGGGTGTACTAGGACGTTTTGATGCCTTGCACAAAAATTAGATTGATTCAATACGTATTCATTCAGAATGAAATATTCATACTGAATGAAACATTTTACTTTTCGTTAAAAAGTTTTAAACATCCAACTTTTCGTCCAAAAATATAAAACATCCCTTTCTTCGTGGGAGAAATGAAACATTCTACTTTTGTCTGGGGCATCAATGTAAAATATCGTGTGTTTAGGTAAAAAATTCAAATTATGTTTACAATATCTTAATTTTTTGATTATAATCTTTTCTAAATAAAATACACTTTGTCCAGAAAACTGTTAAAAATGGCAAATGGCCTTCAATTTTGCATTTTTAGCCTTTCATGATCAATCCAAAATTAGGATGATCGATCAATACCAATAAATGTATACGGAAGGAAGCACAACTAGAGAACTTTGTGAAGTTAGGTCACTAAGCAGCTCCGTAAAAAACGTAATTTTAGATAAAAATATCAAATTGACTCAAAAAAGGCCTCTGATCCAAAAAAACGATATGCCAGATTTTGTTTTGATACTTACAGTATTAATTTTGTTTCATATACTTACTTAGTTGAGGGTAAACTTAAGTTCACAAGCTTGCAAGAAACTACTTTTAGTACTTATTAGTTCATTATAAAATGATCGTACTTCTAATTTTATTAATGAAAAAATAATTTCTACCAGGCCCTCTAAAAAACTCTGGGCCCGGAGGAATTGCCCCTTCAGCCCCCCCCCCTCCCGTCAGCCCTGGCATTAGTGCTTAGATTTCGAAACTAGGAGATATATAAAACTTTTGATTGTTTATTTGATTTCCTGGAGCTTTTTGTTTTATTTGATGATCTTTTACACTATTTGACTGATTTAAAAAAAAATTTCCAAATAATTGACGAATGTATCAAGGGCGTCAGCGTAGAACAAAAGTGTGCCAATTTTGGCTCGACCAACAACATCAATATTTCTGTACAATAATCACAGAAATAATTTTTGTTGTTTTTTTTTCACGCTCGTCAAAATTTTGCGTTTTGTTGCTTTTTTTGCGTACACACAAAATCGAACTCGAACCAACATAAAACAACAACAACGACTACGTCACATCAAAAACAAAAACAACAAACAATATGGGTACTAATGCGTTGAAGCGCAGTTGCGAAAATGCATGTCTTTTACGCACTAACGCCTGAACGTTCAATGTGAATATTTACATCCTGAGAAATTGTAGAAGTAGTGCGAAATTTTCGGCAATGTGTTTGTTGTTTTACAAATGTCAAACTTTCACAAACCACACCTCCGCAAAGACGCAAGAGCATTTTGCATCAACGCGTGAATACCCCTATTTTTTGTGTGTGTCCTAGTCCATAGAAATTTTAAAAATTGTTGAGTATTATTGTTGTTGTAAACAAAGCATGAAAAAACAACAAAAAATTGTTTTTGTGATTGTTGTAATTCGATTTTGAAGTTGTTGTAAAAGCGAAAATCTTGCGCTGCATACGCTTGGCTCAGTGATTTGAAAACGCTGACACTTTTGGAATCTATATATAAATAGGCAAACGAAATCGGTTAAGTCCCTGTTTCAATGCCTGAATCTCAACCGATTTGCTTGATTTTTTTTTTTTGTTAGAAAGGTTGTAAGAAGGAGCAGTGCATAGGACTATATTTTTTTTAAGAGTGGGCGGTGCCACGCCCCTAAATGGAAAAAACGCTCTCACGGCTAAGCCACTGCAGCGATTTTCACAAAATTTGGTATGGAGATATGGTAAGCTCTAAGGAACGATAACATAAGCATTATGTTTTTCAGTGGGCGGTGCCACGCCCCTAAATGGAAAAAAACGCTCTCACGGCTAAGCCACTGCAGTGATTTTCACGACATTTGGTACAGAGAGAGGATTAACGCTAAGGAATAATAACATGAACATTATGATTTTCAGTAGGTGGCCCCACGCCCCTAAATGGAAAATGGCTGGTGCCACACGTTCACGGCATTGATTTTGGCGAATTTTGGTATGGGGACAGAATGAGAAGGACGGAAAGATATCAAAAACTATTTACTCTTTAGTAGGAATAACACGGCTCTAAATGACAAGCACGCTATTGCAACTAAGCTACTGCACTGATTTTTATGAATGCAGATAACAAGAACGCTAAGGAAGAATATTAAAAGCTTTTTGTGTTTTATCGACTAAGGCTTTATAGTCAGATTGAAATGGTCGAATTTCAGCCACAAGGCGAACTCTAGTATATGATAAATTTGTCAAAATTTCATCTACACGTAGTTGAAAAATAATTTTCATTTGAGAATTAAACAATATTTTAATGAATGAATGAGAAATAGGCAAATTTTTAAAAGAGATAAAGAAATATCCGACAATTTTTTTAAAAATTAGCAACTCTAGTGCTGAATAATACATCCTGAACCGAAAAATATACTTTTAATGAGAAATCAGTGATTCATTAGAGATTAATAAGAAAGAGGTTTATTTTATGAAATACACCCTTTTTAGACGAAATTAATATTTGAACCATTCGTAAGAGGTAATAAAACAATCCGGAAAACGGCTGGCGCAACTGAATTCCCTGTACCCGAATTAGGTAAGAGTGTCCCCTCTCCAGAACAACAAAAAAAAGTCCCAAAAAATGTTATTATTGGTGCATTTTTTTGTAATATTTTCAATGATATTCAAAAACTTCCAGTTCAATGATCAAAAGAAATTCTATCCATAAGCTTTTATTAAATTATTCCAACGGTGGTAAATGCTTGAAATATGCCTCAGAGAGCCTTAGTCAAACAAAACAAAATAGTATGCGTATTCTATAAAAGTTGAAAAAACCCAACAAATGTTAAATATTGAGGAATAAAAGTTACAAAAGTTTTCTTTTGAGTGGGTTTTCTTTTGGTTTTTCCCTTCGTTTTGCTTTTCACATCCAACCACGTTCTCCAATCATATGCGCTTTACTTTGTAATTTTAGAAATAAGCGAACCGTCAAGAACTTTTTAACTGCAGCCACAAATTTGGGGGTTTTCATTTTAACTGTGCCACTCACTCACTCACTGATGACTCTGGCTCTGTGTTGGCAACAACTGGTAACTTTTTGAATTGAATAAATGCAAAAAGTTACACAAAATTGGTTATGTGGTAAATTTTGTTCGTTTATTTTTGTTTTTCGCATAGAAAAGGAAAATGGTTTTTTATTTTTTACAAAATAATTCTCGTAAAATTTAATTAGCCATATATTTGAGAATGAATTTGCACTAATAAATTTTGTGTACCTACTAATGTAAATAAATATTTTGGTACTTTTGCCCTGCCTGTTTAATTGCGCTCATAAATCATCAAAGCACGCTCTTTATGTTTTAAGTACAATATTTGAAAAGCAATTTATGCCTTAAAATCATTGATTTTTTATTGCATTTCCAGCTATGGATTTTAAGTTTTCAAACGAAATTGTTTATTTATTTATAAGAAGATTTTGCATATTTCAGTGTGTAAATCACTACTAGTACTGGAAATAACAACAATGCTAATAGCAATTACGAATTGTATTGCGCTTGAACTCATTTTTAATTTCATTTCATGGAAATTTCATTGTTTATTTTAATATTTTTGAAATGCTTTTTGTATTCATTGTGAAAAATTCCTTTGGAAATAAATGCATTTGCATCGTTGTGGTATCGCTGGAGCTGTCAAAAATGCTACCGCTTCAAATGATGATGATATTTCTATAGGTTCTTGTGATGATAAAAAAAAATCATTGATGTTGATGCACAAATCAATTTCAATTCAAAATTAATATGTAGTATGTGCAGATTTTTTTTATTTTTTTTATGTTTCAAGCGTTTTTCAAAAATTGCAGCAAAACTCATTCATTTAGCGCTAATTGAATGAAATGAAAATTTTTTTTGGAAGAATTGAAAAATTCTATGTAATTATTTGCCATTTTCTAAGCAAGCATCCACATCTTTTTTGTTTTGCTTATTGTCTTGGATAAATAATCGAGAATATTCAAAAATGGTGTTCTTGAACAAAATTAAATAAAATTTTAAGAAAATAAAATTTTTTTTTCAGAACTTGTTTCTTTGCTAGTTAAGCATTACTTTCCGATCAAAATCAAATTTAATTTGAAGTTGTGCACTAGACAGGGACTCTCAAAAACGATATCTGCATAATTTTTAATTTGTTTTTTCATTCTGAGAAAAACCAATGGAACACTTTTGATTCTACTGAAGGCCTATTTTAGATAAAAAAAAAACATGTTTTTTGGTCATAACTTTTCTCTCATTAGAAAATAGATACCCAAGAACGCTTAAGAAATAAAGATTATGTTCTTACAAAAATTTTGGCGTTTAAATTTTTTTTTTTTTGGGTAGGTATAGATTATATTCGGTTCCAAAAATCGATTTTTTTATATTTTTCACTAACGAGGTTAGAAAACGATTTTTTACTCAAAAGTAAAGGAACTTACAAAAAAGTGTGTAAGGCAAAAAAAGCTCAAAATTGTCCAAAGAATACATGTGAATTTTTTCAGAATTTTTAAACTGTTTAGGTTATGATATCTCCGTAAAAGAAAGAGATATTGGAATAAATTAAATTTGGGTTTGAAAGCAGGTACCTACTTTTAACTACCATACCAGTTTTAATAGCTAAAAATTACTTTATTTTGTAATATCGCTGCAAAATAGTCGAAAACTGTTTTTTACACATTAAGATTAGGATATCACAATAACATGATATAATAGAGCAATTCTGAGACTGAATTCGGATTAAGCATCTTAAAACACATTGGAAATAACAATATTTCCCTATGCTTGTTTTTTAAAATTTTATTTCATTATTTTTTTAGATTTTTTTTTTTTAATTTCTCCAGGAAAAAATGTCCCAAAGCATGAACAAAATTTAAAAAAAAAAGTGTATTTACCTTGAAAATTTTTTAAATTTCGTTCTGGAACACCGTAACATCGCATATTCAGTGGATATTCCAAGAAAATCTGCGAGAAATTACCATGTTGTTATCTGCCACTAAGAATTTATCATGTCAATTTTTTGAATAACCTTAAAAATATTAAATTTTCGAGAATCCGCTCGTTGATAGTCCGGAAGAGATGTTTTCCTTCAACTGTATCTAGATATTCTTCGTTTTGACTATGAAGCCTTCGGGTGACCTTCGGGTGCCTCAGGAAATGTATCAAATAAAGCTCGTTGATACTCCACCATAGGTGTTTTCCATCATGTATATAGTGATGAGCAAACCAAGACCAGACTAAGACAATAGCAGTCTTGGTCTTGTTCTTGCACTTTGAGTCTTGTTCTTGGTCTTGGTTTTGATATTTAGTCTTGGTTTTGGTCTTGATCTTGCTCATTAAGTCTTGGTCTCGGTCTTGGTCTTGAAAAAATTTCTAGAGATATTGAGTATTCAAAGTTTTTAAACCATATTTTTCCAAAGCAGTTGGGTTGATGCCAAAATTCAAATTGAGAGATGATTTTATCTTCGAAACACTTTTTAACTAAAAATTACCAAGACAGAAAAGCAGTCCTGGTCTTGACGATTATCGTGAGCAAGACCAAGACCAAGACTATAGCAGCCTTGGTCTTGGTCTTACAAAAATATGAGCGTCTTTGTCTTGGTCTCGCAAAATTACCAAGACCAGGAACAAGACGTAAGACCAAGACTAATTTTGCCCATCACTACTTGTATATCTAAATGTTCTTCGTTCTGACTACACAATAAAAATTACAGTTTAATTTAAATACCAAACTAGTAAGGGTGGTATCTTCGGCCTGGCCAAAAATTAAATACCCTACACTGCATTTCAAGTATATTATTAAAAACTTAGTTCGAATATCTCGAAAATTGCTTTCAGTATAGCGTATTAAAGCTTTTGCTTATGTGGGAGGTGCCACGCCCTCTTGTCCGAGTTCACCCAGTTTTTGTTCAGTGCTCGCATTTATAATATTTAGTGGGTGAGTGAAATTTGGTAGGATTATCTCTAAAAACTCTTTCAGTATAGCATTTTCAATCTTTTGCTTATATGGGAGGTGCCACGCCCCCTTGTCCGATTTCACCCAATTTTTGTTGAGAGCTTTCATTTATAGTTCTTAGTGTCTGAGTTAAATTTGGTTCGAATATCTCAAAAATCGCTTTCAGTATAGCGTTTTGAAGCTTTTGCTTATATGAGAGGTGCCACGCGCTTTTATCCGAGTTCGCTCAGTTTTTTCTCAGAGCTTGCGCTTACAATTTCTAGTATTTATGTGTATTTTGGTTGAATTGTCGTGAAAAATACTCCTAAAATTGCATTTTGAATATATTTTTTGTATGGGCGGAAGGCGTGTCCGTTGACCGATTTTGCTCATTTTCAATCCCCCGAGCTATCTTTGATGATGGAGGCAGGGTACCAAATTTCATTGAATTATCTTGCTTAGTTTTCCCAAAAAGTGTATTTCCACACACATCACCCAGCCAGCCACCCAGCCAGCCAGCCAGCCAGCCAGCCAGCCAGCCAGCCAGCCAGCCAGCCAGACAGACGGACATGGCTATATCGACTCAGGAGGTGACGCTGATCAAGAATATATATACTTTTCTATACCTGCCACGCCTCCTTCTCTGCGTTACAAACGGAAGGACAAAGTGAATATACCCTGGGTGTAGGGTATAAAAAAGTAATAATTTATAACTTTTCGGAATAAATTTCATACTATTTTGGAATAAATTTCGAATTTATTTGGAAAAAAATTGGAATTTAATACCAAAAAAGTTTAAAATCAATACTAAAGGGAATCAAAAGTGAAAAAAGTATACTATAATTATTGATATTCCATCATAGATGTTTTCCCTCTAACATATTCTTCCTTTTGACTATGAAGCCTTCTGGAAACTTTGGGTGTCTCATAAAACTATAAGTCAATATTATTTACGTTCTACGGCTACTCACAAAATTTTGTCAGAATAGCTTCTATACGTATGGCTTACGAGATATAATGGGATGTATCGAATAATGCCGCAGACCTTGTGATCTTGATATTTTCTAAAAATTCTAAAAATTGACAAAATAAATTTTAGTTGGGTCTTGAAATTCGTACTCAGTATAAATAACTGCATATAATCGATATCCTGGAATCTACTGCAAAGACTTTTTATGTTTGTCTTGCATATTTATTTATTTATTTGAGTCTTTGGATAATAACAACCCTTACAGACTAGAACAAATTGAAATTAAATATATGAAAATAATTGATATAAACTAAAATACAATGAAAATTTAATTAAGCTAAGAGCCTAAGCAATATAGATTTAAATTGAGCTTTATTCAAACAAAAATCAATTGAAATATCTTTATATAATTTATTTAACAATAAAAGAGTTCTATTAATGGGCTCATTTATGGCATAGTTCGACCTGTGACATTTAATATAAAAATAATCAGAAGATCGTAAAGCCCTAGAGGGAATGTTAAAAGCTATTAGCTGTAGGATGTCAGGACAATCAATGAAACCATTAATGACGTCATAAATAAACAAAATGCTGTGAACAAGACGCCGATTTTCAAGAGTTTCAAGATGAAAGAGCAAACAACGTGCATTGTATGATGGTAACGGTTCAGTAAAACCCAAAGAGTGTAAGGCAAACTTAATAAATTTCCTTTGAACACGCTCTAAGCGAGTAATGTGGACCCCATAATAAGGATTCCAAATAAATGAAGCGTATTCCAAATTGGATCTTACAAATGAAGTATAAAGAAGTTTCTTGGTAAAAGGATCTATAAACGCAGCACTATTCCTTTTAATAAATGCTAAAAGGGAATAGGCTTTAGGCAAAATATGATTTACATGATTTGTAAAGTTTAACCGTGAGTCAAAGTAAATCCCAAGATCACGAATTTGATCAACTCTAGTTAGAGGTACATCTTCTATACTATATAAATGCAACAAAGGATTATTAAGTTTAGAAAAGGTCATACAAAAGCATTTACTTAAGTTCAAAGTCAAGCAATTGTTACTGAACCAAGTAACAACATTATTCAATTCACTTTGGAGAATGCAACAATCAGATGTATTACTAACTTTATAATAAATTTTTAAATCATCAGCATATAAGGAAAAATGTACCAAAGAAAAACAAGTTGAAATATCATTAATATATAGAATGAATAACAGTGGACCAAGTATGCTGCCTTGTGGTACACCAGAAGTTATTAAGAAAGATCGTGATTTAACATCATCAATGGCTACAAAAGAGAACCTATTCGATAGGTATGATTTTAGCCAAGAAAGGAACATTGAATGGAAACCTAGTTTGGATAGTTTAGAAATTAATAGACAGTGAGAAACTTTATCAAAAGCTTTCGATATATCCAAATAAATAACGTCCACTTGATCACCACTTTCAAATGTGTTAATACAATATCTTGTAAAGGTACAGAGATTTGTTAGAGTAGATCTTCCAGGTAGAAAACCATGTTGGTACGGACAAACTATATTTTTTACGGCAAAGATAACTTTATCCTTAACTATCTTTTCAAAAAGCTTTGAGATATTAGTGAGCTTTGATATTGGTCTGTAATTTTCTACGTTATTTTTATTTCCCGATTTAAAGATAGGAGAGATTACAGAAATTTTCCATTTATCAATGAAAACGCCACTAGCAAGCGATTTATTAAAAATTTTTAAAAGTGGGACAGATATAGTTTTAACACATTGTATAAGTAAGTAAGAACTAAGTCCATCAAGATCTGATTTAAAACCATTTTTCAAACCAGTTATGCCATTCTCAACGTCATCAATGGTTAAACTGAGGGCACCAAAATTTATTAAAGAGTTTTCATTATCAGGTACAATTTGACTTATAGAGAAATAGTCATCAAAATTTGAAACAAAAAATTTTTCAAATAAATCAACAGTATCAGACAGAGAATTTGAAGATTTATCTTTGAAAAACATAGATGAAGGAATATATGAAGAACCTTTCTTAGATTGAACATATCTCCAAAACGACTTAGGATTGGTTTTAAGCTGGCTTTCAAGATTCAAAATGTACTGTTTATACAGAAATTTATTTAGGAATTCAAATTCACGTTTGTAGTGATTAAATTTTTCTTTAAATTCCAAGCAACCTGTGGCGTTGTACTTTGTACAAAATTTATTGCGAAGATTTTTTAGTTTCTTCAGACCATTTGTATACCATGGGAGCTTATGCTTATTTTTCCTTAAGGGAATATTAATTAAAACATCACTTGCCACTTTTCTAAGGAAAACATCATAGCACTTCTCAGTATCAAGCTCCACAAAAAGATTATGCCAATCTATGCCATGAATTATATCATTCAATAGAGTAAAATTACATTTTTTATAATCATAAAAATACAGCTCAGAGTTCTTAATTTTATCAAAACAATAAAAATCAATATAAAAATATAATGCTGAGTGGTGCAAAGTGGCTTCAGATATGGAAAAATTACACTCAATTAGTTTAAATTTCAAAGATTTACTAACAAAGATTAAATCTAAAATCTTTGATAACTTATTTTGGACATTGTTAATTTGCGCAAGATCAATACTTAAGAAACTATCAATCAGATGGATTTCAAACAATTTATTAACATTTAACGGAATATATACCATATTATCTTCAGAAGATGGAGCCCAGGCTAAATTGCTCAAATTGAAATCACCAACAACACAAAAGTAATCATCGACCCTGACAGTAGATGATAACATTATAATATTATCCACATGCTTGCAATAAAGATCAGCAGAACTATTCGGTGGAATGTATGATGCACAAACAATGATATTACCACTCGGATGACGAATCGTAACGCACAATTGATCCAAAAGTCCCTCTAAGGTATCAATTTCACATAGCGATGAACATAAATCGATTCTGATAGCTATTAAAACACCTCCACCTCTCGAGCAACCGGTTTTATCAGCACTCCTATCTTTTCGATAAACTTGGAATAAAGACGGATCAGCAACTTCTTCATTGTAAAAATCCACATTAAGCCACGTTTCAGTAAAGATGAAGACATCATAATCAGATTCTGCGATAAAATTTCGTATAGCAATTAATTTTGTTCGCATGCCAGAGAGATTTTGATAGTAAAAATTTAAAGAATTACGACTTGGACTCAGACCAGCTAAGTTTTTAGCTGAGTTTCCTTCACATCTGCTAAAAAAGTAAACGGGCGTACCATCACTTTAGGAGGCCATAGCGATGAGTTGAAAACCTTTTTGAAGTAGCAAGCCGGGATAGTTAACTTAAAAGAAATTCTATTCACCATAGAAATCTCAACATCTTTTTTTAGTAGATGATGGCACTCTAAGCAAGTTTTATCAATATTAGTGCGTGATGAAATATGCTCAATAATATCATCAGCTGTCACTGATGGTTTGAAATAGGCGATGTGCAGAACTTTTTTCGAAACAGCAACATCAAGCTCTGAATCAGCGCAGTTTCCAACGACCAAGTTTTTATTTTTAGATTTGGTTGATTTTTTCTTGCGAACATCACTCCATCCATTTACTGACACAGAAGACCCACTAGGAGCATCAGCATCAGAAGGAGGCACATTTGCAGAAACATCAGAGTCAGAATTTCCAACTACAGCATCAGAAACAGCAGAAGCATCAGCAGTAGCAGAATCCCCAACTTCAGCACCAGGGGCAGCAACAGTAACAGCAGCACCAGCAGCGGCAGTAGCAGAATTTCTATTTACAGCATCAGTAGCATCCGTAGCAGTAGCAGCAGCAGCAGCAGCAGAAGTAGTCGCAGCAGCAGCAGCATCAGCATAAGAAAACATATGGTGTATGTTATCGATGCAATTTACTCCAATTGGAGTCACACGGCATAAGGATAATACACATATAGAGAATGGAATGATATAAACCAGAAAAGTAACTTAAAACGTAATCTATAAATGCACTTATTTCTTTTGTTAAATTACCAATTAAAGTTCTAGCACACAATCCTACGCGCTTTGGTTGGCATCCCACGAGTGCATTGCATTAAATATCACTCATGCGTTCCCATAGCAATGCCATGTGGATGCAATGAATGCATAAAGAATGCGTCATAAGTATTTTATAAATTATATAAAATTAATATCAAGCAACCAAGAGTAAACAAAATGCAATCAATGTACATAAAGGAAAGTTTTAAATTCTCAAAACAAAGAAAAACTCTTCACAAATTTCTTGGCATAAATAATTCAGTTGTTGTATTTGTTGCAAAAGTGTGCAACGAAAATCAATGCGAATTAAATATTTGTATTTGCGTCACAATTAAAAATTGAAACAAATTGGGTGAATATTGATTTTAAATTCAATATCTTTAATTACGCATTGTGAATGCAATATGCAATGAATTGTTATTTTAGGAAATAAATAGACAATGGATGGTTGCACTTAAGTATTTTTGGAGAAATATACTACAATATATATGTATAGTTGAATGGGAAATGCATATTTATTCATTACTCAGTGATTCATTTTTCATCACCAATATCAATTAAGATATTGCAAGTATAAAATTCAGAACATAGTTATTATTTGCAATATTAATTAAGTATAATACCGCGAAAAAGCTAAAAAATTTTATATCAATTATCAGTTTTCATCAGCTTTTGCTAAGTGTGCTTTGGATAAAGTATCATAGCGCGGAGAAGGGTTGTATTTTTCGAGTTTTGTTATACTTACTTCAAACGCAGTACAAAAGATTTCATGTTTTAAGCTTTACGTTAAGGAAACTTCGCCCCTTTTTAGATACCAAATTCAAACATTCAAATCGGTTCAGGATAACAGTAACCAAATAATTTTTACAGTAAACAGTTTATTTTTACTTTCAATCACAGAACTTTGGGTCTGAGAAGCGTACTTTTAGAGAGATCCTACTACAATACCTACAGTCTGTAAAAAACTGATTAAAAAAATGTTTTTTTATCGACTTTTGACCAGATTTTTATGGTTTTGAACCAGTGTGTGACGAAATGATACACAGGGTGTATGCATTAAGGTTATGAAGATTCTGGTAGGTGATAAAGGATGCCTGGACTAACATAAAATTGCTTGTGCTGGGGGCCTAAAATGTACCCCTGAGGAGCTATAGGCAAAAACCAAATTTTCTGATATCTTCTACAAAACAAATTTTTTTGTTTAGAGAAATTTTATCGATGTGAAACTTTGAGCCAATTGTATGAGCTCTCTAATGGTGCAATAATTTTAAAGTTCAAATTTTTACAATACTATTTTTCCTTTTTTTTATTTTTGGCGGCCATTTTTGTATGAAAAAGGTAAACTAAAGGTACACTAATGTACATTTTTTGGAATACTCATTTATTTTACTTTAATTCCGTTGTACATTTGTCATACCAGTTTTTTGATTGGTGGTCAGAAAAAGATGCCTTAAGTAAAAAAAAATTTCGGAGCGTAATAATCTTGTCTAACAAAATCAATGATAATGACTCTTTTGGTACAGTAATTCTTTTGACCTCAAATCAAAAAATTTTTATGATACATGTGCTATCGAATTAAAGGAAATTTAACATGGACTTTAAAAAAAATCATAAAAAGTATGTTTTGGAACCTTTTTCTTACTAATATGGCAGCTTAGGTAAAAAAAAAAATTTAAAAAAAATAAATTTTTAATATCAATTTCGAAAGCCCAAAACTTACCAAAATCCTTTTAACCTAAGAAATAGATTTCACCATTAGAAAGCTCATACAATTCGCTTAAAATTTTGATATCAAAAGGTTTTCAAAAATTTGTTTTTCTAAAACATATCATAAGATTAAGTTTTTCCATATAACTCCTCAGGGGTTCCTACATTTTAGACCACCCTCACATGCAATTTTTTGTTAGTCTAGGCTTCCTCTGTCACCTCCCAGAAGCTTCGTAAATTTTACGTTTACATCCTTTATACTAAGATGGGTCGAAATTTAGACTTATCCCGAAACCGACTCAGAAGTTAGAATGACTCTTAAAAACGATGTCTGCAAAAAAAGGGTTTTTTGGTCACAACTTTTTTTCATTACAAAATGGATACTCAAGGGATACTCAGACTATATAGTCTTAGAAAAATTTTGGTGCTTAAAAATTATAAATTTTTTGTGGAGCAATAGATAATATTCACGTCCCAAAATTGATTTCGGCCGGAAAACCGATTTTTTACTCAAAAGCATGGCATCTAACGAAAAAAGTGTATAAGGTAAAAAATGCTTAGAATTGTACGAAAAATACGTGCGAATGTTTTCATATAAAAATAAAACATAAAAACAAATTCCAAGCATTCTGAAAAAGTTCACACGTATTCTTTGGACAATTCTAAGCATTTCTTGCCTCACACATTTTTTTCGTTAGATGCCTTGCTTTTGAGTAAAAATTTTTTTTTGACCGCGTAACTGAAAAAAGTAAAAAAATCGTAATGAAAAAAAAGTTATGACCAAAAAACATATTTTTTTAGCAAAAATGGGCCTTGTGTAGAATCAATCATAGGTTTTTTTCGGAATGAAAAAGAAAACATGATGCAGATATCGTTTATAAGAGTTCTTCTAACTTTTGAGTGTGTTTCGGGATGATATTTTTTTTTGCTTCCTACAAAATAGAACCGGTGTACTGTACATATACTATATTATATTGAGTTATTTAATTTTGGATCGCTAAAGTGACTTCTTAAATATTGCGTAAGAGCAAAAAACTGCAACTAAGAACGCTTCGAAGCCATGGACTTATGAAGCTATTTATATCTTATATTGAAGACTGATTTTTCAATAGGTGTGTTTTTACTTCCGACCTCAAACGAACCTGAGAATGCCATCGCCATTATCATGCTAAAATGCAACCTCCAGTTCAAAATCCATTACAAAAAATGTATTTTTCCAAGATCATGTGATCAAAAATCACATTTCGGAACAAAATGTTTTATTTCCGTATGATTCCATAGAAAGTTTGAGTTTGATACAAAAAGACGTATTTCGTATAGTCGCAGAATGAACTTTTTATATATTTGATATGCCCCAGGCTATATAAGTAGGTCCTTACGTACTATGCCAGCTGCTTAAATTTCCATATAGTGAAATAGGAGTGAAATATGAGTGATTTACAGAAAGTTCAAAACAAAATTGCTTATTTCCAAATATTTCAAATCAAAAGTCCGTATTTTCACAAGTTTCTTACTTTTTCTATCAAATACAAAAATGTTAGAATACAAGTTTTAATGGAATAAGAATCTTTCATCAACTTACTATAACACTGCAGACATTAAAACAAAAAATATGTTAATGTAAACAGCCCCTAAACGTTTGTTCTCATTACTGAAAATTTGTTTAACATGGAAATACGCCCTTTTCAAAAAAAAAAATTCCTCATATATGTATTTTCTAGGAGGAACGAAGGGCTCGGAAGTTTTTTGGGGATTCAAAAAAAGTTTTGAGTTTTAACACAATTTCATTCTACATCACATTTGAGCATATTTTCAAGGAGAATACAAATCAAAAACCTTAGAGTAACATACTCTGCAAAAGTTCAACTGCGAAGTAATTTGACTTTAGAAAACTTAGCTGCCTTGTTAAAAGGAACTGAATTGATTGAAAATTTAATAAAGTTCATTCTTATGGCGCTTCTTGAATATGAATTGCTTAGAAAAATATCATGCAGTTCAATGGAATAAGTAACATCTTGTATAAGTTTTTATACAGGCAAAAATAATCTCATAATAAGAGTTTGCTATAGTTTTTGCAAATGCCAGTGTATTTTGGCATTTATGATATACATATGTTTTTGCAAATAAAGAATTTATACATTTTGAAGCCAATTGAAGTCAATTGTCTTTTAAGCCGAAATTTACAAATGTTTGGTTATATTTAAATCAATATTAATTTTTAGCAAACTTTTTCGTGCATTCAGCTTTAACTCCAAATAAAAATTGTTCCGCTATCATAAAGAACAGACAGCCGCAAAAGTCTTGAAATCACTTCACACATCAACTTCAAAATATCACTGTGATAAATTTGCTACTGCGCGTAACAAAATAAGTCATTCGTCACATACAGCCGACATTTATTTTTATTGCATTGCAATAAATTCCTGAAATTGCAAACTTTTTATTTAACTCAGTTTTCTCACTTTTCTCATTTATTTTCTTCGTTGTTTGGTGAAAAACCAACATTTGTTAAATTAATGTTTTCTTTTTTACTGTTAAATCAGGCCAAACAGAAAGGAAATGAAAGTGAAAATAAAAAAATGAATGGCATACACCGGCACACTCACTTCATGGTCATCAGGCACGGCAAACATTCGCTTAAGTTAACGCATATGTCTTATGACTGACTGACTGACGCACGACGGCATAGCGCAGTGATGTGAGATGCTTTACCAGGAAGAAACAGAGTTTTGCATGGTGGCGATGATGATGATGATGATAGTTGGTTGTTTAGTTGCATGGGCGTTGGTGATACTTACTGGTTGAAGAAGTTCTTATGATGCGCGGCGCTAAAAGTGGAAAATACGCAACTGATGTCAACACCATTGACTCATATCACAGCGCAACACTGAACAATGCCAAGTGTTTTTTATTATCATCTCTTAAGAAAATTTGTTGCTGTGAAAGAAACTGAAATATGTAGCCTAAGAATTTCTCTGCTTTTGTGGTGAGACTTTAATGTGAAAAATATGTTGATGCCGACAAGACCATCAAGAAAAAAAACTTACAAAAAATTACTACATAAAAATTCAATTCGATTTTAGACACATTTTTGTTTCTGTCATTTTTTCCGTCATGTTTTCTGTTATTCAACATCCAGCATCTTCCTTAACAACATACCCGAGCAGAGCAATGGCAAAATAGCAATACCAATTTGATGCCTAACAGCTCTAAATGCTGATGAGATCGCATTTGCTTATGGTAAAATGCTTTTTGCATTTGCAATGGCAAGAAATGTCAAAGTCAAAGAAATCTCTTGTAATTTGCATAATGGTGGCGGCGCATGTCGACAGTTGTCATCAGGACAGTTTGCTTACATAAACAGGAACATAAGTGTGCAAATGTATGTGTGTATCTACGTATGTGTACGTGCGGGTGTGTCTGTCTCTTTGGTTCAGAAGCAGCAGAAACGGCAATTGCTTTCATAAAATTAAAGTTTAATTTTGGAAACACAAAACAGTGTTATTTGTGAAGGTCCATAAGGATAAAGAGGATGAAGGGGGAGAGTTCGATAGTATAAGTACAAAGAACATTCATAAGATACATAAATAAACGATTTTAGTCGTTGTAAATAGAAATTTTTGTTTTAGAAAAAATAATTGTACTCCTTTACGCCTCTTTAAGAGGAGATGAAATTTACTCGATATTTCATATTGGAATTTTCTGCTTGACCTTCAATCTTTTACTCAAAAAGTCATAAAAATAAAGGTTTTTTTCGGCCTTTTTGTAGTAAAAGTAAAATTTCCAATCTTTCTTCAAAATAAATACCGTAGGAAAAAAATTCCATAGATTTTTTTTTACTGCCCTAGATGATTTTGCGATACTGATTTCGAAAATGGCACTAACCTTCTTCTACCACCTCTTGTTTCAGAGATATATCGAATGAACGAATGAATTGAATAAAAACTACAAATTTATAAAGACCGAATTTTTATTTTTGAGACACGAAACTAATTCGAAATTAGTAAGGTGGAAACGAAATATACGCATTAGACTGCTCCAAATTTTAGTTGTTTTTTTTTTGCTTTGAAAGTTGAAAGGATAAGAAACATTAATTCTCGTGCAAGAAGTGCCCATAACGTTAATATTTACTGATGGCGCATTTTTATACCCTACACCCAGGGTATATTCACTTTGTCCTTCCGTTTGTAACGTAGAGAAGGAGGCGTGGACGATATAAAAAAGTATATATATTCTTGATCAGCGTCACCTCCTGAGTCGATATAGCCATGTCCGTCTGTCTGGCTGGCTGGCTGGCTGGGTGTCGAAATCGGTCAACGGACACGCCTACCGCCCGTCCAAAGTATATATCCAAAATGCAACTTTTGGAGTATTTTTCACGACAATGCAACCAAAATATACATAAGTACTAGAAATTGTAACGCAAGCTCTTGGCAAAAACTGGGCGGATTCGGACAAGAGGGTGTGGCACCTCCCATATAAGCAAAAGTTTCAAAACGCTATACTGATAACGGTTTTTGAGATAATCCAACCAAATATCACTCAGGCACTATGAACTATAAATGCAAGCTCTGATCAAAAACTGGGTGAACTCGAACAAAAATTCAAGTAAAGGTAACACTCTCACTAGTTTTTCTTTGCTTTAAGTATGAGTTGTACGTTAAAAAGTACTTTTCTAAATACTTTTGTGTATATCTCGTGAAAGAAGAAAAAAAAAATGTATAATAATTTTTTTCGTGAAGACATCATTTCATTAGTTCTTAAGTTTTTAAAGCTTAACATTATTGTAAAGTTTTTTTATGAAAAATTAAATGTTCTTTCCAATGGTATTATGCCCATTTGCTTAAGTTTTTTCTTTCACGAGATATACGCAAAACTGTTTAGAAAAGTACTTTTTATCGTACAAGTAATACTAAAAACGAAGAAGAGGATACGCCATTAGTAAATATTCATATTATGGGCTCTCCTTGCAACAGAATTATTGTTTTCGTTTCTAGCAACTATTAAATCTGTTTGAAACCAAAGAGGAAAAAAAATAAAAAATTTTGAAGCAGTCTAATACACATGGAATATAAAACCAAACAAAAACTGTACATTTTCAATTGGATTTATACACAGTAGAAATTTTAGTTTAATTTTAAAACCAAAAAGTATTTGTACAGAACAATGCCAAAAAAAAGTATTAATTTTTAACTATTTTGGAATAAATTTTATACTTTTTTGGAATAATTTTCAAACTTTTTTTGAAAAAAAACGGAATTTAATACCAAAAAAGTTTAAAATCAATACTTAAGGGAATCAAAAGCAAGAAAAGTAAACTATAATTTTTTAGTGTGTAATGTGTAGTGTGTAATAAATGGGGCAATATGGAATATATGGACCATGTAACACTTTACTTGTTTTTTCTCTTCATTTTGAGTAATTTTATTTTATTGATTTTTTTTTCCTTTATTCTGATGAAATATTTATTTAAAATAGAATCAGATTATAGGTAAATTGTTACTTCCATTGAAAAATAAAAATTTTTTGTCTGTATTTACCTCTCTTACTCTAAATGCTTAATAACTGATACAATCGAGAAGGTTTGAACTTAGCAGAAACTGAGGATATTTGAAAAGGTTCTTGAAGGTTCCAACTATCGCCACTCAGATTCTTTCTGAAATAATAAAAAAAATGTACTGAAGTGAAATTTTGTTGTAATAATTTAATAGTTTCTATTGTTACATTTTCAAATAAAAAAAAGATAAGTTTAATTTTCTTGAACTTTGCCAAACATGAAAAGTGGGTTACAATTGTAACTGCAAACAATGCAGAAAAATCTTAAGCAAACCAAAATAGAAGAAAACTAAGAGTAAGAGATTTCTATAAAAAATGAAAAACTTTGCGGAAAATCTACTTTAAGCGACAGTTTTTATTGCAATAGTTGTTGTATAGTTATGTTAGAGTGTGTGTGTAAACAGTTCCTTTGTTGAAGAGGTGCGACTAAACAAGAGCAATTATTTTAATGGACTTACGACTTTTGACATTGCTGGCTTGTTATTGTCTTCTTATGCTGGTGCTGCTGCTGTTGATTTTGCTGAATGGGAAAAACCCTTAAAAAGAAATCTCAATACAAAAACTCTTGCAGCTTTTGTTACATTTTCAGTGCAATGTTTTTTTTTTGTGTGTTCAGCATAGCGTGCAGCAAAGTCGTGTCGCAAGGTCAGGGTAAAAATTATCCAATACAAAGGTACGCGGTTAGAAAAACACCAGCAAGTACAAGGATGTCGAGGTGAAAAGAGGACAAAACCAAACAAAAACTTCATTTGTGAGCTCAAAAGTTTTTTACTTTTCTGTTCAATTATCCTCTTAAATATGCAGAAGGCAGAATCATTGTTTTTTTTTTTTTGTCTTCTTTTTTTTATTGCATATCTTGGTTGTTTTTGTAAAAAGTTACAATAAAGTTATGATGTTTCTGAACAGACATAAACTTTTTTGGTCATAACTACATTAAAATTCATGTGATGAGGTGGTTTATTTTTTATTTTTTACCCAAATTTAAAGGCAGTTTCATTATTCAGAGTCACAATTTGAGACACAATATTTTTAGTATTGCTTCTTTTTAAAATTTGTGAACTATTTGTTTTTGTTAGGTTTTTTTCTCTTTTGATCTCTTTAAAATATTTTTCAAGCTTAGACCATATGGAATACAAGTAATTCAATTATTTAAACATATTTATTTTTCAAATATTTTTACCCTTTATTCTAGAATTGTTTTGAGATTCCAATTTAATTGCAAAGTGCATTGCAATTTTACATCTAGATGCATCTGTAGACATCTGTTGTTGTTGAAAAACTTTTTCATATATTAAGATAATTTATTTCCATAATATTTTTTTTTTTTTTTTAATTAAGGAGTTTTTTTTTCAAAAGGGCGTATTTCCATGTTAAAAAAAATTTTCCGTAATGGGACAAAACTTTTGCTTACAGTAACTTATTTTTTGTTTTAATATCTGCAATGTTATAGTTAGTTCATGAAAGATTCTAATCCCGTTAAAACTTTTATTCTAACATTTTTGTATTTGATAGAAAAAGTAAAAAACTTGCGGAAATACGGAGTTTTGATTTGAAACGTTTGGATATAAGCCCTATTGTTTTGAATTTTTTATAAATCACTCTTATTTCACTCCTATTTCTCATATGGAAATTTAAGCAGCTGTCTATTGGCATGATATGTAAGCACCTATATAGCCTGGGGCATATAAAAAATATTAAAGGTTCCTTCGGCGACTATACGAAATACGTCTTTTTGTATCAAACTTTAAAAATCATATGGAAATAAGCACTTTTGTCCCGAAATGTGATTTTTGATTACGATTTTCTCTTGGAAAAATTAATTTTTTTTGTGATAGATTTTGAACTAGAAGATGCATTTTAGCATGAGAATGGCGATGGCATTCTTAAGTTTGTTTAAGATCGGAAGTGGAAATACGCACTTTTGTAAAATTTTTCCAACCAGGGTCATTTATTTACAAGCATCGATATTTATGGATAATTAATTAATCTTAATAACACAGAAAATATAACAATTGAGAATCAAAAACCGGCATTCTTATGTATTTTGGTCATTGCCATGTAATCATCTTCGGTCAAATTCTGTTTTATTAAATTAAATGTATGAAAATTATGGAAAAAAACTTTCAAGTGCCCTGAAAGTTAAACAATTTTCGCTGACTTTATTAATTTTCCCATCTCACCATTTTTCCTGGAAATTATTCATCGCTGTCGGATCACGTAAATTCGAACTACACGTGAGTACGTGAATTCATGACCAAGGGTATGAAATCACGTACCTCCTAATCAAGTGAATTTGAGGTTCTCACAGGTACTTGAATTTGGTAAAGTTCATACCCTTAATACGAACTTCTTAGTATTGATACCTCTTACTTCGTACCCCGTATGAGTGTGTACGAAAGTTCAGAAGCGGCCAAAGTAGCAAATAGGTGTTACGCCCACTATTTAACGATTAATCGAAAAAAAAACTGAAAACGTTATATCTCGAAAACTATGGACGCTATTCCCTTCAAATTCAGCAGGAAGGTGCCCCTTATTAATAACATATGCTGACCAATGGGCGTAATCGAAGAATGTCATGCCTTTTTTTTAACGATTCAAAGGATTGACACTTTAACACGCTATATCTCCTAAAATATACAAGCTATTTCGATTAAACTCAGTAGGTAGATGCTCCACATAATTAGAATTCATTGACCAAAAAGTGAGCGTGATTGAACAATGGCACGCCTACTTTTTAACGATTTAAAGAATAGACACTTTGAAACGTTTTATCTTGCCAAATATGCAAGTTATTTCGATGAAATTTGGTAGGTTGGTGCCCCACATAATTAGCATCCCCTGACCAATCGGCGTAATCAAACAATGCCACGCCATGGTTAGTGGAAAATATTAATGTTTTCATGTACTTAGTGATGATTAAACCAAGGCTAAGAACATTGCAGTCTTGGACATTGAGTTTTGGTCTCAGCCTTGGTTTTGATATTGAGTCTTGGTCGTGACTTTGGGCATAAAGTCTTGGTTTTTAAAAAAGTTTTAAAGGTTGTTTAGCAATCAAAATTTCTAAACCTTATTTTGTCAAAGTAGTTGGGTTTCCAAAATCGCACATTTCGAATTGAGAAATGATTTTATATGAAACTTATTAACTATAAATTATCAAGACCGAAAAGCAATCTTGTTGATGAACATTGAAATTGTATCATCGTCAAGGTCTTGGTCTTGAAAAATTACCAAAACCAAGTTTCGAGACCAAGACTAATACTGCTCTTCACTATTTTAATGTAATCGACTCTCATCGCCTCCAAATAGCACTAAAGAGCAAAAATTGTTCCCTTCTAATAATTTTTTTTAACATGTTTACGCCTTATCTACATCCCCTTGGGTGCTCTGATACAAAATTTACCAGAATATATAAATTTTATAAGGACTTTTCTTTAAGGGGTAGTAAGATAGGTAGGTAATTTCTTAAAGAATTTTCTTTGGAATTAAAAATAGTCGCTATCATTGTATATTACACCGACATTCATAGACAACCAGGATTATTTGGTCCATTTTTAATCATTTTTTTTAATTTTGGACTCCCCGTAGCCTAGCTTCATAATATTTTGCCTCAATCATATTCAGAGACTCATATTCATATTCAAAGACTAACTCTTACTGTAGCAAGAAATTTCAGTATTGTTGTTCAGCCTTTAATAATATAAAAAAACGGGTTTTGAATTCAATCAAAACATCAAGTACACAATAACAACAAGTATATAAAAACAATAACAAAGCCCCCCGTGCGTGTGCATTTTAAGTCAAAGTTGACAAATTGATTGCCACCTTCAGAAACAAATCAAATAACAACAACATTAAGAGTTACTTTGACAAAAAATACTCCAAAAAGCGACCATTAAAACAGCAGGCTACCATAGAGTGCAAAACCACCTACTAATAAACGACCAACCAACCGACCCACCTTTAGAAAAAGGGACTGGTATATTTATGATATTTATAAACTTATTTTTAGCAACACAACAATTGTGCCACAGCGCTGTGCCAAAATCAAATAAAAAAAAGGTCCTCCAAAAAGGTAAAAAAGCACCCTCTCAAACTTTGGAAAAAACAAAATCGTAAATCCCAAGCACAAAAATACAGTAAAAAACACCGTTAGAACGTTAATGTAACAATTTAATTATTCGCAGCACGCAAAATGTTGTTGTTGCTTGGTCACTTGGTCAAAAGCTGAATTGAAAGCGCATCTTTCACAAGTCAAATGGAGGGACTCAACACAGCCCAGCAAGCAAACAAACAAAACAAAAATATTGGGCGGAGAGTGTGGTTGTTTTTGATAGTGCTGTTTGTTGTTGCTTTTTTACGAGTAAATATGTACTATGTCTACACTCAGAAAAAGAGTTGTAATTCCAACAGTTTTATATTATGGCCCAACAATTTTCGTGGGTTAAAACGAACTCAATAGCATAAATTCTTACCTTAACAATAAAATTTGATTCTTAAAAAATCAAAAAGGAGTTTTTGCTGCAGGAATTTTTTGTTAAGTCAACAATTTTTCAAAAATGCAAAAATTATTCGGCTGAGAATTTTTTTTTTCTCAGTGTATTTGTATGTATTTCTGTTTATTATTTGTGTCAGGACCAACACACAAAATTCAATAGTTAGGTAAATAAAAAAAAGAACATGCCCCCATTTTAGCAAAGGTGCCAACATAAATGACTTTAATAAATGAAAAAAGTTCACGCATACTTTTTTTATTGCATTATTATTTTTGTTGTTGGTTTTTTTTTTGCGCTGTCTGATCACTTAATATTAATGAAAATAACATTAACCGCCGTTAAAAACAAAATGAAATTTTATAAAGTGTTTTTAATAAAATTTTCAGTTCTGGGTATTTTCGCATCAAAAAAGCTTATAATTTAATAATAACTGACATCAAATTTATCGTTTTTATAATCTCATTTGATTATTTGTTATTAAATTTAATTCATTTTGTACGTTAAATTGTATGGTTTAAATAAAATACCCGATTAATTACATGGGATTACATTAACGAAAAGAAATTAATATTAAAATAGATAAATGGAATATGGTACTGATTGAATTAAGTTTCAGGAAAATTGTTGAAATTTTACTAATTTTATATCTATTTATATACAGTAGGGTGGGCCAAATTGTATGGAGGAAATTTTATCGACCTCGGCTACCCCCCTATGTGAAAGTTCATTCAATTCTATGAATATTTGCCCAAGGAACCATACCTCTACGTTCAAGTTTAGTTCGGCGCATTTTCGATTGATAATTTTACATTAATTTTCAATTGAAAATGCGCCGAACTAAAGTTGATCGTAGAGTTATGGTTCCTTGGGCAAATATTCATAGAATTGAATGAACTTTCAGCCTAGCTTGGTGTTTTGTTTGAAAAAATTCATCCAAAAATATGAATCGTTTGTTTTGAAAGTCGGTCATAATAATCGGCTATTTGACCCATATCACTTTTTTAAATATATAGCATCAATTCCACACTATCAGGTGAACTTTTTATTTAAACAGAACCCAATTTAATTGATTACTGACAGAATACCAGCCAAATCATGTAATGACATTACTTTTGTCTTTATAAAAATTTTTAAAATTTAGTATGAAAATAAAAAAAAAATATTGATGAAAGGTACAATTTTCGATCAAAAATGCGCCGAGCTAAAGTTGAACGCAGAGGTGTAGTTCCTTGGGCAAATATTCATAGAATTGAATGAACTTTCACATAGGGGGGTAGCCGAGATCAGTTTTCAAATCGGCCCACCCTATTATACAACCATTTTTCGAATAACAAGGTGGTTATGCTTCAAGTTGCGCATAAATCGCTTTATACGAGAGTCAGTACCGATCAAAATAGTACTCCCCATGTTATAGCACAGTAAAATAATATATCTAAAAGGAAAATATTGCTCCTGACATTAAAAATTTTCAGAAAAAAATTGTAGTTGATATATTTCTGCACATTTTGGTTTTTAAACATCTTTGTAGTATTCGGTCTCAGAGCACCAAAAAACCTAGATATTTACATATATTTTATATTTTTATAAGAAGCATAATTTTAACCCCCTTGCAAGGGATGTTAGGGCTTACCTTTGATACTGAAATTATTTTTTATCGTTGAACATGACTACTGCTCATCAAAAAACTCAAATATGCACATACATATTTTTTTCTTAAAAAAAGTCTAATTTCAACCCTTTGGGGGTTATAAGAGGGTGATAAGGGGTTACTTGGTAGTTGAAATAATTTTCTTACATCATTTTCAGTTTCAAAGCACCAAAAAACCTAAAAATTTATATAAATTTTATATTTTTATGAAACGTGAAATTTTAACCCCCTTGGAAGGAGTGTTAGGGGGTACCTGTGCTACTAAAACTATTTTTTTTCGTCATCTTCTGTTCCAGCACACCAAAAAACCTACAAATATACATTCATTAAAATTTTTTATAAAAAGCGTTATTTCATCCCTCTTGGGGGCTATATAGGGGCTACTAGGGGGTAACGTAGTGCTTCAAATTATTTTTTGACATTATTATCGCTTTCAGAACACTTGAAAACCTAGCAATATGCACACTTTTAAAATTTTTAAAACAAGTAAAATTCTAACCTCTTGGGGGCAAACCTCTCTTGAACGAGCTTTTAGGTTTCCGAAAATGTCGACGAAATCTACCAATGGGGTACTTTTCTTTCATGCTGATACATCAAAACTAGGTAAGAATGAATATCGGATCAGCTAGTATTCGTGAAATATCGCAAAAATACATATCCCATATAAAATTAAAAAAATGAAGAAAAAAAAAACAGAACAAACAAATATAAAAGTAGTTACATTTAATGTATTTTGCAATGCTGAATCTAAATCCGGCCTTAAAATTGCTGTATCTCATACGGTTTTTGAGATACGTTAGCCTAAACAAGGAAAATATACCGTTTTTGCTATATTTTGAAGCTATATAACTAGAATATGAAACATTCATACATATAATCCGATACAGTTTCTAAAAGTTCTAATTTTTTTCTTTAAAACCTCATTTAAATTATGTCAATAACTTTATATGTTTCTCCGAAATATCGTAGACTGAAATAATGAAAAAACATGTTTTTTGCACTTTTTTTAACTTTTTAGGGTAGGATATCTCCAAGAAAAATAAAGATATTGACATAATTGAGGTTTTAAAGAAAAAAATTAGAACTTTTAGAAACTGTACCGGATTATATGTATGAATGTTCTATATTCTAGTTATATAGCTTCAAAATATAGCAAAAACGGTATTTTTTCCTTGTTTAGGCTAACATATCTTAAAAACCGTATGAGATACAGCAATTTTAAGGCCGGATTCAGATTCAACATTGCAAAATACATTAAATGTAACTACTTTTATATTTGTTTGTTCTGTTTTTTTTCTTCATTTTTTTTAATTTTATATGGGCTATGTATTTTTGCGATATTTCGCGAATACTAACTGATCCGATTTTCATTCTTACCTAGTTTTGATGTATCAGCATGAAAGAAAAGTACCCCATTGGTAGATTTCGTCGACATTTTCGGAAACCTAAAAGCTCGTTCAGGAGAGGTGTGGGGGTTTTAAGGGGGTGCTAGCGGGAAAACAAAAATACGATTTTCGGGCTCAGCGCTCCCCAATACATGGGGCCTGGGTGGTGTTACCTCTGAGTCTTAACTTTTTTTTTTTGTGTGCCTGCGAATATTAACTTGTAAAGGTGTTACCTTTGGCCTGGCCAAAAACTTAATACCATGTGTATTGGCATGTGCCAGTTGCCATGCTTTTTTGTTCACATTCACTTAGTTTTTGCTCATAGATAGTGCTATTCCAAGTATCTATGCGAAATTTGGTTTCATTTCTTTAAACAACGCTTGATTTACAGCCTTTTGAAAATGTTTCTTGCACGGAAAGTGCCACGCCCTCTTGTCCGAATCAACTTTTCGATCATAGGTAGCATTTAAAAACTTTGGTTTCTGAGTGAAATTTGGTTGAATTATCACAAAAACACATTAAGTACAGCATATAAAAACTTTTTTGTGTATGGGAGGTACCACGCCGTCTTGTCCAAATACGTTCAGTTTTAGCCCAGAGCTGGCAGTTGCTATTCCTCATATTTACGTTTATTTTGGTTGAGTTATCATGAACATTTTTTTAAAAATTGCTTTCTAAAAGTTT
This sequence comes from Calliopum simillimum, assembly GCA_951812925.1. Lineage (NCBI taxonomy): Eukaryota > Metazoa > Arthropoda > Insecta > Diptera > Lauxaniidae > Calliopum > Calliopum simillimum. The sequence goes on from OX638368.1 coordinate 111,445,561, forward strand.
TGTTTGCATAGGGAGTGGGCGTGTCCGCTTATTTTTAATCCCACTAGTTAAATTTTACGACAGAGGCAGTGAACCAAATTCATTCATAGTTTTTCCGTGAAAATCAATTACACAGACAGGTAGACAGAAGAACATGACTATATAAACTCAGAAGGTGGCGCTGATCAAAAATATATATACATTTTTATGCCTGCCACGCCTCTTTCTCTGCATTTCTTGGAATTTCCTATAAAAAGGTTTTTACTTTATTCGTGGGACAGTTCGTTCCCGAGTTGATTTTAAAATCAGCATGACACAGAAAAAAAAGGCAAAGGTGTACGAATGTTCAGAGCGTTCAACTAAAATGTTATTTTGGATTCTTATAAGACATACGTATGAAATATATTTAAGATCTTAATACGAAGATTTAGATGAAAAATTCAAGAAATAGCCTTGACAACATTTTTTTTTTTTAAAGCACAATTTCCAAGGAACTTAGGTGAGTTAATGGTTATTCGAACGGGGAGCGAAAAAATCAAAAACAACAAATGATGACATAAAGAAGCGCAAATGTAATCATTTTTATTTAATAATCATCTAGTTACAATGAAAAAAAAAATAGAAAAATAACCCCCAAGGCAGCACATGGTGTGAGGCTAAAATTAATTGAATTGCAATGCCTTTCTGGCTTTTTTGCAAAAACTGCTTTCATTACATTCTACCTGCCACCATTTCAAATGTCGATAACTTAATTAGCTTTTCGACATGTCGTTTCCTGGCATTGTTATTAAAATGTCAATGTTGTAGTTTTAGCAATTATTCTTCAAAATGAATTCATTGCAGACAACAAACACATACATACATTGAATAGAAGCAACATATAGAAATTGATTTCAGATATTCGCTCGAAAGTATGCAGTAATATTGTTACAAAATGTAATCTTTAATTACACAGGCGTTAAAACTTTGTATGCACTTTTGATCAAAATTATATATTCCTATACTAAAAGTAGGTATATTTAATAGCTTGTATAAAGTTGTAAATATATGGGAAAAAGGTTTTTACTAAACTTTTCCAAAGCAATTTTTGAAACTGGACAATCTACAGAAAGCTAATTTTTTTCTGACATAATATGAGTTTGGCCTTAATTCAGTCCTAATCCAAAAATTTCTTGTAAGAAACAAACGAAAAACCATCCGAGTCACAACTGACGAAAACAATAGATAAGGAAATTATAAGGAGAACATTTTATGAGATAATGCAATCATATTTTGCTCATCTACTTAAAAGAAGGATTTATTCAAAACCGTGTAGAAGCGAAGAGAACGACATAACATCTCGCATAAAACTTTTCAAACTATTTTCCGAGTAAATTCTTCTGAATGATACTGACAAATTTCGCTCCATAGAAATTTGAAATACTGAGTTCCTAGAGCTCTCTTTATGGGTGAAGAAAAGGGGGTATAAATATTGGAAAAAAAAAATTAATAGGGGTCGGTGAACATTTTTTCCCTCTTCCAGCAATGAGGAAATTTTTGATCTTTGTGTCTAACTTTTGTATGAGACCCCCATTAAGGAGGTCGGTGAACAGTTTTTCCCTCCCCCGGCAACTAAAAAATTGAAAGAAATTGCTTAGAATCCTTTAAAGAATTGCTGTGAATTTTTTTTAGAATTTTTGGGATTTATTTTTATATATTTTATTTCTTTTGACCAAGTTTTGAAAAATCATAAAATATCTCAAAAAATTTTGAAAAAATTCACACCAATTCTTTGAAGATTTCTAAGCATTTTACCGCATCTGAAATTTTTTCGTGGGTGCCTCGGTTTTAAGAAAAACTAGGATTTTGCTGACAAACGTGAGCTTAACAGCTGAAATTTCAATTTGATAAATTTTAAAAAAATAAAAATAAAAAATTCTGAAAAAATCCACACGTATTCTTTGGACAATTCTAAGTATTTTTGGCCTCGCACATTTTTTTCGTTACATGCCTTGCTTTTGACTAAAAAATCGTTTTTTTGACCGCGTAAATGAAAAATAAAAAAAAAAATAAATAAAAAATCCATTTTGGGATGCGAATATTATCTATATCCCCAAAAAAAATTTATAATTTTTAAACGCCAAAATTTTTTGTAAGAACATAGTATGTATTTCTAAAGGAACATTTGGTATCTATTTTGTAATGAAAAACAAGTTTTGAGCAAAAAACATGTTTTCTTAGCCAAAATGCACCTTCAGTAGGATCAAATGTGCTCCATTGGTTTTTCTCGGAATGAAAAAAAAAAAAAATTATGCAGATATCGTTTTTAAGAGTCGTTCTAACTTTTGAGTAGGTTTCGTGATGATTTAATTTGCTTTATACAAAATCGCCTCGGTCTTTTGTCCAGTGCTTTGTCCTCTTTCCTGTAGTATCCATATCCAATCCCTACAATCAATTTATGCACACACACAAAAAACACAAGTTGTGTGTCGAACCAAAATGCAACCAACTTTTCACTGTCAGGTTGAGGACAACAGAGTCAAACTATCAGGCAGCATTCGTTAACTGTCTTTGCCGATGTTATCGTTACTATCATCATCATCATTGTTGTTGGTTGAAGTGAGCGAGTGACAAATACTCAGCCTCATGATTTATGACAGCTTCTCAATGGCTGCCACTGTGTGCCATGAAAAATATTGTTTCGGGTTACTTTTTGGGTAACCAAAACAAAACTCCCGAGATAGCACTTGACTGACTGTTCATATGAAAATATTAGGCTGTACCGCATATAAAAACAAAATACAAAAATTTTAATTTTGCAACAAAATTAAATATTGTTTGCATTCCAATATATTTGTGGCAGAAAGGAAAAACTGCTTAAGTCGACTGACTTAAGAAAAATTTAGAACTCAATTTTCTAATAGTTCCGTGAAACATCCCTCTTTCGTTTTTGGTCATTATTAAGATCCAAATAAGCACTAATAAGACGCTCAAAAATGAAAGTACAATTGCATCCAGAACTAATGGAAAATGGAGCTCAATTTTGCTTAAGTCAAACTAAGCAGTTTTTCCTACCTGCCATGTATAAGCATAAAAAAATGCTAGGCGGTAGCACGCCCTCAAAAAAATTAATTCAACATAACTCTGAAACTATTTAATATACGTAGATGAAATTTGGTACGTATGTGCAAGGTACTGGGATAAATAATATACAATTAAAAAGTAGGCGGTGCCACGCCCCCAAAAAATCAATTCATCATGTCTCTCAACATCCTTTGGAAAAATTTTCATTGCAACGCCCCCCATACAAGACAAGATGAACTCACCGAGGTATGCGCGTAATTTGATAAAACGCAATAAATTCCTCACAAGGTGAACCTTAGTATATATATGCAAGCATACGTTTATGTACATATACTCACATACAAATCTGTTTATGTACGTGCATGTGCGTTTGTGGTGATTTCATGACGCACATTAGTTTACTGCTGCTTACAATTAAAATCTGATTTTGAGTGCGATTCTGGTAAAGTCCTTTGAGTTACGACACATTTTTCATTGTACGCATTTGTAATATGTGGGCGACTGTGTTTAAAATGCTGAAATTTGCATACTTATGACGCTTATCATGCACATTCACACAACGACACGTATGCATTTGCATTATGACCCAAGGGGAAAAATTTCAACCGCTTCTTAACCAAGCACTTTTAAAGTGATTGTTCCCATAGAACTTTAGTAGAACTTGCACAATGATTTTTTATAAGTAGCATTAAAACATCAAATTCTGTTAAGAGAGACATGTTTGTTTCAATAGTTGAGATGGGAAGAGAAAAAGAACAAAATATAAAAAAAAATATAAGTTCGCCATGGACATGGGTTCGATCCACAGCGCGGGTGATTTTTTTTTTTATTTATTTTTTTTTTTTCACTTTTCTATTTTCCTTTCTCTCATTTATTTACTTTTATTTAATTGAATTAAAACTGAATACAAACTGATTCAAATTTTGGAGAGACATTTATTAATATACAAATTGTATACCTCTTCATCATCAGGTCAGTGGTATAGAGGTTTAAGAAATTCATAATTGTAAGTAAAAATAAGATGTTTCTATCCATCACACGGACGGTCCTCGGCTCAAATCCTAGTGTGGCAAGTTCGTTTTTTTTTTTTTTTTTTCTCGAAAGAACGCTTACCGCCGCATTACAAATAAGCGCTTCAAAAGTCCTTTTTCCGTAAGAATGCGAAAAGCTTCACAACGGTTTCATACTAGGACATAGAAAGAATAGTTCTTACGGAGCGCAAGTGCTTATTGGTGAAAACGAATCTGCTCAGAAGGCTTTTGAAGCGATTCTTTTCCCCTTGGGGAGTTGTAGAAACCTGGTGTTATTGTCAATGTGCATGTATGCATTTGCGGGACAATTTGTGAATATTTTGAGGATATTTACATAGTTATTTGTTGTTTCTGTTGCTGTTGTTGTTATTTGTAAGTTGGTCTGCTTCATTACTTAATAATTGGATTTAGTTTGATTACACTGGCTATGTGAATATCAGTATCCTGTGGTTTGGTCCAAACTACTAGTGGTTATGAGAATGTGTCTACGGCTTGTAAATGGAGATTTTGTGGGGGTTTTGTGTGTGATTAATTGCAGATTATTTTGTGTAATGCTGTTATGTGGTATAAATTAAAGTAAATTTTAACTGCATGAGTAAGATAGCTTCCATAACTACAATAGATATATGAATTCGTAAATCATGTACATGTAGTGATTTGGAAACAATGCCATGTCATGATTTCTAAGCATTTTTGATTTGATGCGAAGAAAGGTTATTCTGAAATATTTTACTGTAGATATTGATATTTTTCAGAAAAATGCTCTGTCTGTTCATACGTATTTATCTTCACAACATGGCAGTTAATACTGTCTTTTAACTGCTTCTCTACGCATTATGGAGAACATTCTCGACGGTTCTCGCTTAATCACATAAACAATTTATTGGAAAAGCATATACAAATTACCTTTCTAACAGTGAGCTATTTGTTGCGATCGAGTAAAGAATAGCCAATCTGAAGTGAAACAGATCGAGATTTGCGCAAATTTTTATGATTTTTAGAATCTTTCTTCAACGTCGTTTACATTTTCTTGACCAAACGAATCAAAAGCTAAAATTTTACTATTTCTATTCACAACATACTATTACAAAAATTTCGATTCCTTGCAGACCCAGATCGGATGAAAGCTGATAGGTCCATTCTTGATTTAATGTATTTACTTAGTTAGTTTTTTCGTCATGCTTGAATAATTGGCTTTTTTAGTACTTTGAAATTTAAGATGCCAATAAGTCAATAAATCTATATTGCTACAATTGCATTTTCTGGTATTTTTATGGTGCAAAAATCTATATCATGATTTGGTAAATATTAAGATATATATGTATGTTTGAATCAACAGTTTCCTCCTAAGTTAATACATTTAACCAAATCTTGGTTGCATCTTAATCATTAATTAAGTTATTCCACGACATAGAGGCGCTCAATACTTTTGTAAATTTGCTTAAAGTGAAATCTCTTTGCAATTAAACTGAAATAAATAATAAAAATGCTGAATTTAAAAATGTGAAATAATAAAATTTCCAAAAAAGAAAAAAAAAATCCACAATAAAAAGCAGCACAAAATATTTAATGACGCCCAGCAAAAATAAAAAATATAAATTTCCGCTGTTCTGCTACAAAGCTTCTTAAACTACTACAACTACTACTACTACTAAACTAACTCTTACTACTTTTTCAAAGCAAACTTTCACTACGCTTTGTTATAAAACGGCAACAACACACAATACCAAATTCCAATTGTAAATTTGAAAACAAAAATCTCTACAATAAGCCCAGTGAAGTAACGCAACACATCAAAACATATCAACGTTACGTGTGCATCATATTAAACGCTCCGTACCGCCGCCGCTCAATCTCAGCCAACACCTCACGCTCTCTAGAGGCTACTTTTGCCTCTGCTCTCTCTCTCATAATTCTCAATCTATAATTTTGTACACAACTTTCGGTTATATGAGTAATAGCGCCATGGTTGCCGTTGCCATATGCTGCATTCTGGTGCTGCTGGCCGTTTTCATTGTTATCATCATAGTTGTGGGCCAGACAATGGGCGAGCCCAAGTGAGATAAACTTCAACTGGGACCAGGAAATTTCCCAGATGGATAACAAAGGCCCCCAAATTGTTAGTGTTTATTTATGCAGATGGAACAAGAACAAGAACAATTTGCCAGCGCCTTCATCAACAGCAGCAACATTGCATTATCATCATTAACAGTAGTACCACCGTCGTCGTTGCAACAAAATAATCCATCAATAATGTTAGGTATTGTGTCTCAAAGTGTTAGAAAAAAAAAAGTTATATCATTTGAAAATCTATTGGCTGTGATGTGAAAAACAAAAAAAAAAAAATTTGGAATTTCAAAAAAAAAAAAATATCATTAAAAAAAATTTATTTATAAAAAATTAAATGTAATTTTATAATAAATGTTGTTAACTATTAAGTGTTAATTGTTAAACAAAAATGTTTAAATTTACAACAAAGTTTTTACATTAAACATAAAGTTCTATGCACTTAGACTCTACTGTGGCAGCATGTTGCTGCAACAATAACTCATTTCAAATTGCTCAAGCTATTAAAGCAATAAGTTCTCTCTAAATTGCTACAATTAGTGTTACTCTTTCAATTCAAAATGTTGCTGCAACAATACATTTCAAATTGCTCATCTTTTAATCAACATCTAAGCAACATTATGCTTTATTACCACAAGCAATAAAGCCAGCGAAAACATGTTGTGCCAACGTCAAATGTTGCCAATGCGTGCGAAAGTCGTATGTGTTGCTGCAGGCAGAAAACGTAAAAGATACAAAAAAAAGTAAAAACATTGGCAACAAATTAAGCACAGCAACATACAGCACAATACTCCAACTGGCAGTTTAATATCATGGCAAGAATCAGTGGAAAACATATTCAACATTTCGAAAAAAGACTGCAACATAATATACGCTCCCAAAGCTACACGTTAAACATTAAGAAAAATGCAGTTTATCTCGACAACCATATCAGAGCATGACAAAGAACTCTCTTGAAATTTCGTCAACTGCAAATTTTGAAATCTGGAACATGGAAGGTGGCTAAAATCTTACAAAACTAAGGCAATAATGATCAAGAGATATTTTCAAAACGCCAAATGTAGTTACGTATAAAAAATTATAATCTCTAATCTCACTAAATAATGAAAAATAATACAGGTAATAGCTAAAAATTCGGTAAAATATAAAATTACAACCAAGGCAAAAACCCAAAAAAAAAAAAAAAACAACAATAATAATATTAAGTAATATACAAACCAACCAAAAACTACCAACAACAAAGGCAACACTGTAAATACACCAAAATTAAGTTAATAATACTTTTGAAAACAACAAATCCATAAAATGTTCAAATGGCAGTAATAGCAGCAACACTAAAGTAGTTACTTACATATGGTTATAACAAAAATAAATATATATAATTATGTATGTATATATATATTGAATGTTGAATTTTACACAATAGTACATATTTTAATAAAAAAAAGAAACAAAAAACAAAAAAAAAATTAGTTTATAAAAAAACAATTATACAAATATATGTAAATGTTAAATGTTTTATTAACAAAAAAAATGGTGAAAAACCCAAACTGTACTGTTGTATAAACTTTTATGTACTTAAAGAAGTTTTCTACAAAAGTTTAAGCAAAAAAAAATATATATATATATTAAATACTAATCATAAATAAAAGTCACAAAGTGTGTGTATATACATTCTAAAAAAAAACATTACATTTTAAGTGTAAGCTGTTGAGTGTTTGTGTTAACAATATATATAACATTCATACAAAAAATTATACATATAATGTATTAATTGATATAAATATAAAATAAAAATACGTGCATCCATGTAAAATACCATGCATTCAGAAACAGTTTTGCATTTCGTTTCAAACATTTGTGGTAGAAAATATGAACGTGCAACATGAAACCAATAATAATTTTGTTAAAATTAGGAAAAAACCAAAAACAACATCTAAATTATTTCATTAATTCCACGATTGCCGTGTAATATTTAGCTCGTCCAAGTACTTAACTGAAATCAACAACTTTTTCTTCAAAGCAAAAAACAAAAAACAAAAACAATATAAATAAATAATTACACAAGGTGAGTATTGAATAAATAATAAATAAAACTAAATCTCCATTATGAACCTTGCAGGTGAAAATTTCGAACCTTCCAAAAAAAAACAAAATGTTTCCCCAAAATGTACTTAATATTAAAAGTTTAATTTTTTGTTGAATATTAACTAAGGGTGTGTGCCAAATCGAAACTTTTTCCTTAAGCAAATGGTGGTGAAAAAAAATTTCAATTTTTGTCGTTTCAGGAACGAACTTTTTTTACATTTGTTTTGTTAAATTTTTAGCAATCGCAGAAAGTAAATACGTTAAAAAATTCATGATTTCAGTAAAATTAATATGCTAAAGGAGCTGAGCCAGCGAATGACGCAATTGTGGAGCTCATTTTTAACAAAAGAAGCATGATTCAAAGTGTCATCAGAAAATTTATTTGGTGGAACAATTAAAAATAAAAATATTGGCCATCTATCAAAAATGTACATATTTATTATTAATTAAAGTTTATTCCTTAAAAATAATATCGTCCAAATTTAAGTCCTTGTGATGGCTGCCATTATTTGATGAATATTTTCTTTGAAATGCGCCAAAGAAGTTGGTATCTTAGCGTAAACTTTAGATTTGAGATAACCCCACAGGAAAAAACCCATAGGGGTTACATCCGTACTGCGTGGAAATCGATTTGCCTGGAAAAATTTCACGAACTCGTGGCAGAGACATGTATGACTTTGATATACTTGATTGCAGCAAAATCGAAACTATAGGAATGCCCTCATGAAGCACAACTTGTTGTTTGAAGTCTAAATAACTTCCGCTGCAATATGGCCACGCTGCCATGCACCATTCCATATTTTATTAATTTACTTTCTAAGATATGTTACAAAAAATATTTTTTCAGACAAATAAAAGTTTTTAATTTGAATTTTTAAATTTGTTTGTTTTCAATTTCGATTGTCAAAATTTTCAGTAGCCTCTGGGCTAGTACAAATTTTGACACAACAATTTCACCTCATATGTTTCAGAAATTGTATTTGGGACGTCAGAATTTGTATAGGTGAGTGAAATGTTTTCGATTGGCACAGGCCCTAAAAAATAATTTGAAAAATTTTTTGCTCTGTTTTTCCTCAAATTAAGAAAACTTTTCCCAAAAAAATGTGCCTATGTATGCGGTTTCATATCTAATAAAATTTAATTTTTGGTTGTATAGAATAGCCCTGCCCTCTTGTCAAGTTCGTAAAGTTTTTACTCACAGCCTACACTTGCTGTTTTTAATGTCTGAATAAAATTTCGTTCGATTACACTGTTTGACACTAAAAAAAAAACACATGAGAAAATCCAAAAAATTCTTAAAATAGACGTTAAAAAAAAATACCCGTGTCTCGTCAGCACGTCACATTTTTTTTAATCGATTTTTGAAGTTTTTTTATCCACTGTTCATGAAAAAAACAAAAATACCGCATTCTTGCGTTAAATCGATGAATTTAACAAACTATATGATCCTTACATCTGAGGTATATCATGTGTTCAGAAAACTTATGCAGGATATTGCGCGGAATATTTTTGTATAAAATTTTAACCCTGTACAACCTCCACATGTGGGTAATTTTTGCCTTTTTCTTAAAAAGGTACAAAAATTACACCTAAAGCAGGGGAATATTGAGTCAGTATGTAATACAGAGATATTTGTTATACAAATTCACTACTAGTTGCTGAACACTAAAAAAGCAAAATTTTATCCTGAATGCAAAAAAATGTAAAAAGTTCGAAATTGTCGAACAGTGTTATCTCAAAAAACCCATTCAATATAGCATTTTGAAACTTTTACTTTTGTTTTTTATTTTGCTTGCGTTATCGCAATGCTCTTAGCATTGCGTTTTGAATATATTTTTCTGTAAGGGCGGTGGGCGCGTGTCCATTGACCGAATTTGCTCGTTTTCAGTCTCACGAGCTTACTTTTACAACGAAGTCACTGTGACATATTTCATTGAATTGTCTTCCTGCGTTTTCCCGTGAAAAATAATTCCACTGACAGACATGGCTATATCAACTCAGGAGGTGGCGCTAATCAAGAATATATATACTGCTACGATTCTTTCTCTGCGTAAGACACGAATATACCCTGGGTGTAGGATAGAAAAAGCCAGCAAACAAATTTCTGGATACTGAATAGTTCTCATGAGTACCACTTTGTACAAATGGAAAGTAGATTTATATAGCAAGGTGTAATTTTTTCAATTTTTTCAAGATAGGCATGTGACTATAAAATTATGCTTATTTGAAAAAAATTTTTTTTTTTTTTTTTTCTTTGCTCATTCAGGGGATAAAGGGATATATAAGGAGCTATCTTTAACGAACAAAGACTTTTCTTTAGAAAAACTTTGTTGAAATTCGACGTGAGTAATGAGTTTTTATAAAATATATAAAAAAAATGTTTCCTATCGGTCAGATATCGGGTATGGAAAATTGAGGTTTTAAAGTTTTTGCGGTTTTTGACCTATACGTAGTCTGCTATATATATTTCTGGCCTAGGCAAAACTAATGGTAATAGCTAAAATCTGGCAACACCATAATAAAGTTTGAAGTTTTTTAGCATAAACGTACTCACAACGTTTTGATGTACAAGTGCTATTTGTTTTATTTACAGTGAGCTAAGAAAATTAATTTTTCCATTGATAACACTGTTCAATGAATTTCAGGTTTTTGTTTTTATCTGAGTTCATACCATAAAAATATTATTCCTTGCTGTTGACATAATAGAACTGCACTTACAAAATTTTTCCATCACGTCTCAATTTTCAGAAAAATTGACAAATCCAAAATCACGACTTACATCCGCGCGAAAATAAATTAAAAAATTTTTATCCATCAGAATTTAAAATCAAAAATGTCAAACGATTCAAAAGATAGCAATAATTTCAAATCTGAAAAAAATTTTGAAATCGGTCTGGCAGATTTTTTTGTATGCCCGTTTAATTCAGAAAATGTACTGAAAAACCAAACACCAACCATTTTTAATTACATAAATCTTGCCTAAATTAATAGAAATTTAAAAAAACTCTTCACGAGCTTGTGCGTCAATATTTTAACTTTATTTTGATACCAAAAGCTTAAGGATTGAACCATGAATAACCAACTTATTTTCTTTTGAACAAAAAATGAACATACAGGAAGTCAGACAAGTACTTTTATTTCCAAGTAGTTATGATTCAAAAATTCAATAGCTTTTGTATGACTTTCTGTTTGCACATTTTTTGTTCAAAAAGAAATAAGTTAATAAAGTTAAAATAATGACGCCCAATCTCGTGAAGAGTTTTTTTTAATTTTGTATTGATTTAGGCAAGATTTATGTAATTAAAGATGGTTGGTGTTTGGTTTTTTCAGTACATTTTCTGAATTAAACGGGCATACAAAAAAATCTGCTGGACCGATTTCAAAATTTTTTTCAGATTTGAAATTATTACTATCTTTTGAATCGTTTGACATTTTTGATTTTAAATTCTGACAGATAAAAATTTTTTAATTTAGTTTCGCGCGGATGTAAGTCGTGATTTTGGGTTTGTCAATTTTTCTGAAAATTGAGACGTGATAGAAAAATTTTGTAAATGCAGTTCTATTATGTCAATAGCAAGGAGTAATAATTTCTTGGCCTGAACTCAGATAATTTTTTGCCGTTGAACAGTGTAATTTAAGCGATTGCTAAATTATGGGGTTTCCAACGAGAACAAACGTTTTTTACAACTAAGTGTTCAGCCAAAATCGAATGTATTGGAGTGGAATTAATGCCCAAGGATGCCTCTATCTCACGCATCTATCAACCAGTTTTTCACAGTGCTATAGGATGGTGCTTCATCACCATACAAAGATTTAAGTTCATCGATGCACTCTTGTCGAAAGTTGTGAAAAATTATCGCACGAAAATTTTCACGAGTTAATTCCATTTTTTGCCAAATTGATTTTTTCAAGTCACTGTAAACAACACAAATGATATTCGTACGTCAAAACGTTCTGAGTACGTTTATGCTTAAAAATTTGAAACTTTATTATGGTGTTGCCAGATTTTAGCTATTAACATTAGTGTTGCCTAGGCCAGAAATATATTTAGCAGCCTATAGGTCAAAAACCGCAAAAGCTTTAAAACCTCAATTTTCCAAACTCCCATGTACGCACTTTCGCCAAGTCGATTTTAGAATCATTTGAAAACACATTTAAAGCAGTAAGTTAAAACCGGTTGGTCTTGGTGAAAAAACGAATACTATGGAAAATATAAAAGAAAAACTAAATCCTCTATACAAAAAAAAAAACTGTTTTTGGACCTTTTCGGTGGCAATTTATACACATTTTTGATACTTTGAATTAAAAATCAAGTATACTGCAGGTTGACCATTAAATTAATTTTATGAAACCGCTTGGTCTACATAAACTTCTCATAAAAATCAACGTCACTGGCGTAAGGTATGTGTGGACCTTTTACCATGGGATTTCCTTCACCTAAACGATTATTACTCCAAAATGCTTTGTACTAGTTAAACATTTTTAATGGTTTTCAAAAGATAATAATATTTACTAAAAAACTTGTTATGGAAATTTTCTAAATCAGGGTTACTGAAAAAAAGTTATAGCCATTTAAATTGAAAATTTATGTAAATAACACAATTTTTTCATTTATTACAAATAATCCCTGTAAGACCGATGGAGAAAAGCAAATGATAGTCTATCGTTTTAGTGACTTGTGCTGCATAGAGAGGCCCGGGTTCAAATCCTCCACTCGGTGATCTTCAATTCCAATTTTTTAATTTCTATTAATTTTTACACAATTTGTCTGAAGAGTCTTCGGAACAGAAAATGAAACATATGTCCAAAATAGCCGAGGTATAAAATAATAAAAAATTAATAAAAAAATTTTCAACCATACTGAGATTCAAACCCGGAACATATTGTTGAGAAATATATAACAAACTCTTAACCACATTCGACTATGAAACCTTTTGAAATTTTTGTGTAAAATTTGAATTACAAATAAAATTTTTTGAAATTTATAAATAAAATAAAAACAAATTGGCCTTTTTTTGGTCCGAATGTAATGCATAAAGAGACAATTGGTTACGCCCAATGACAAACAATATAAAACGTAAATAGAACTTTATATGTGATGGGACCAGAATTTGGACTAGTCGGTTTCTCTCATGGAGTAGTTTTTTGGAATAGTCCGTGGTCCAGCAGGGATACTGGAAGGTGAAAAAAAATGTTGTTTGCTTAAACAAAAGTTGTTGCCTAAGGTCATATCTATTATTATCCGCAATAAAATTTACGTTTATAGAAAAAGTCTCATTTTGGCACCTTGCTCATTATATTACACAGTGCGACAAAATGGAAAAAAATTTTTGCCCCTGGGGTCTCATAAAGTTTTTCTGGTAAGTTATGAAAAAATAAAAATACACGTATTTCACCGAATATGTGTATCAGTGATTTTTTCCATTTTGTGGCTCCTCAAAGCTTAAAACTCGCGTTTTATATGAAATTTTGAGATTTTATGAAAAAACCATCTTTTTATGATATAGCACTTGAGAATCCGCATGGTAGTTTTTGTTTTATAAACAAAACCATTTTCAATGTATTTTTTTTCTCATATATTTCGGAAAATAAAAAAAAAAAAATTATCACAAAGTCTTCTAATATTGAAACAGCAAAATGTTTACAGTTTTGCTTATAAAACAAAAACTTCCATGCGGACTCTCAAGTGCTATATCTTAAATTGAAGGTAAGGACACGAGCAACATAATAAGAAGGTTTTTTCATAAAATCTCAAAATTTCATATAAAACGCGAATTTTAAGCTTTGAGGAGCCATTAAATGGAAAAAGTCACTGATACACATATTCGGCGAAATACGTGTATTTTTATTTTTCATAACCAATCAGAAAAACCTTATGAGACCCCAGGGGCATTTTTGTGTTGCACTGTGTTATTAGAATATCCAATAAAAATAATATAAAAAATATACAATAATACAATTTTAATTGTTTTTGAGTGCTCAAATCCGATCAGATATATTATTGAAAATATAAACTTTTCATGAAACAACACCCAAAAAATGCCATATACCATGAGTTTCTTAGTCATGGTTGTAACGTTTTTAGTTTTTTATAAAGAACAAATGCCAAAAATCAAAAATGGTCCAACAAACATAAGGTCCGAATATTTTCTTTAATTTTAAATAACACATATAATTTATGTAAATTATAATACAATAATTTCTTATAACATGGTTATACATACACTCAGAAAGAAAAAGATTGTTAAAACAACAATTTTTCATTCTTAAAAAATTGTTATTTCTAAATTGTTGAAATTAGTATTTTTTTCCTAAATCAACAATTTTATTCTTGATACTTAATTTTTTTTACGCATTTGTCATAAAAAATATGAAAAATATTTAAAAATACAGAACTTCAAACATTCGTTTTTGCAAACAAAAAAAAAAATTCTTTTTATATCGCTCAATAATTTCTAGCTGTTTTTTTTTTTTAAAAAAAGCTTTATTTAACAAATTAGGGTAAGAACATTTCATCCAAAGTACATATTGCCCATCACTTAACATATCTTTCTACCATCTTTCTGGCAGCATAAGCATTCCATAATAAATGAAACCCTATCGATGCCACTGAATGCAGAGGAGTTTTGAATCGTACATATTCGAATTTGCGGACGATGCCAATGAATGGACCTGGCATATCTTACGATTTTTTCTGGGATTTTCGTACTGTATCCATTTTCCATAGCCAGTCACGGTATGGTGCAAACAATTTTTTGTTTTCTGCCGTTGAAGCAGCAATTCCCACGTATGAAAATACCGTGTACTTACTTTTCTTGGCTTCATCTCATACGACACCCAATGTTCTTGCTTTTGCTTCATTACTATTGCTGTAAGATAGATTCCAAATAAACTCTTATAAAACCACGCACTTTTTAACATTCATTTATTCTTCTTTCAACTATTTCGTTCTTATGCATTATCAAAAGTTTCGCTTTTGAAACAACAATACCCGCTTTTCAACTTCCAACAACTTCTTACTTGATTCAACAATTTTTCGTTTTATTTAATGAATAACAATTTCGTATTTAAAACAAGAGCAAAAGTTGTTGGGAAGATTTTAACCAACAAAAATTCTTGAATCAAAACATAAAGTTGTTGGAAATACAATTTTTTTTTTCTGTGTGTATGAGTAGGTAAAATCTTGTCTATTGTATAAATTTATTCTTATACTTATTTATCGGTATAAGTATTTATGTAGTTTAATCAACTCGGAATAATAATTTTTCGAACGAAAATTTTTATTACTTTGAGATTTTATTTATTTCGTTTATCTTATTTTTATATGACATCCTTTAATCCACTCATTTTATGTATGTGCGTACATAAGTATGATGACAGCGTGGAAAAAGTAAGTTTATTTAGGCAAAGCATTGTCGTCTCATTCAATGAACTGTAATACTTTTTTTTGCAAAAGACTTATTGGTTTTTTTTGTATCCTTGCTAGGATTAACTATGACTTGAAGTTGTTGTTGAGGGACAGTGGTTCAAGTTCAGCCCCATTGCTGTTTTCTTATTCTGATTTAGGCACACTTATGTATGTATGTGTGTGCGCATGTGTGTGTTATACACAAGTCCTTTTGCCTTTCTTGTATTTTGGTGTCTTAGTGATAAATCTTTTGACAAACTAATTTCATCCGTTGCTACAAGTAGCATAACTGATAAAATCAGACAAAAAATGTTCCTATACTTTTTAGGGTGGATCTGAGATATATTCTAAAAATACATACAATGCATTATAGAAAACTTTACAAATTATAAGAAGCATTTTACTTACACAACACGTCGTATGAGTGACATTTAATTTTTATGCTTAAATGAAATATTTTTTTATTTCTACTTCGATGCTGCTTATTACTTAAATGTTCAATTTCCATCATACACACCATGATGGACTATGGCTAAACTTTCAACACATCAATGGCCGCAACATCTATCAATAACTTTTAGCTACGGACCTTTGTATCTTCGCATAAACATGGTATATAAACGAAGACCAACCCTAGCGCGTATATTTATGGGGTGACGCGTTTGGTTATGACAACATATCAGCAACAGCCAACATCCTTAAAGACGGCAAGTTCATTGCAAAGGACAAGAATAGCAACAAAAACCACAAAAAAATAACACAACAACCGAAGAGTTAAAGACGAATGCGTGCATATGCGTTAGAAGTGTACACTTTAAGGGTTTATTTTGTTGGTTGTATTGAAATAGCCAAAAATTGTTATTGCTATGGTTTGCTTTGATGTTTCTATTTTGAAATTGAATTTGGAGTTCATTTTACAGGTAGTTAAATTCACACAAAAGAAAAGTGAGGTTTGTTCTTAATGAATTTCAAAAAAGCTGGTGATGTGCCCCTTAATGCCTTAAGCGTAGGCGTAATGGCTCAAACATTTTTTAGAAGAGAGGGGTTTTTTTTGTTTTAGGGGTTTTTCGCTTATTTGAAGCAACTTTAATTTAATATTTCTAATACTTTTAAATTAATGCACATTTGTTATTGTCATTTTCGTCATTTTTGTTTTCTTTTGATTAACTTTAAAGATATTATAAAATGTTTTTTTAGTAAAAGGCTAAACTCACGCATTAAAACTGCGGCAATATGAGTTTTGTGATATTTCAAAATGTCAGCACCATCTTGGGGCCGTTTATTGTCAGAAACACTTTATGTATGATGTATTGTGTTGATTCTTTGAAATCTACTCGTATACATATACGGCGACCATGCTATAAAGGACATTTTATGTGTCTCGATATACCTACATGTGATGTGCTATATATATTGTTTTTTTTTTTTTTTTTTAATCCCAATAGGAAAAGTATGCATAAATGACTAGAATTTAAATTTTGTAAATTTAGGGCTAAGTCCACCATTCTGTGTGCAATGTGAAATGTTTTCATCAGTTTTGGAATATCCTTGCGTTTGTTGGCATTTAGTATGCCAATGCGATATTTCATATGGCTATTTCTAATCTTTATACAGTTTTCTTCATCAAGTCTAACGGTCTAAGGATCATTTTGTGTAGCTTTATTTGCAATATTATTAATTTTTAATAGATTCTGACCATCCACCTCCAATTATGCGGTTTTTATGGAACGTTCCAGCATTAAAATCAGCCTGCATCTTTTATTGCTAAGCTATCTCAGAAATATCATTCTTAAAATTCTTAAACCCTTTTCGATACCCTGCCCTAGGAGCTGACACTATCCTACAGATTACAGTAGCTTACAGCCAAAATGAACTTTGAATACCATTATTTATTTTATATGTAAAATCGGCTACTGATTCCGAAAATCACATTATTTTGTTTTTCTTTCACGTCGTTTTCGGATGTGGGTCATTTTTGGTTTTTGGACCAAAAAAGAAAGATGAATCCACTTAATTACATATATCTCAAGAACCAACATACATTAGACTGCTTCATAATTTTTTTTTTTGTTTGCCTCCGATTTTCTTTCCAACAAGTTTTTTTTTGTAAAGAATAGAAACTAAAAATTCTGGTGAAAGGAGAGCCCATAATATTAATATTTACTGGTGGCGCATCGTATTTCTTTGTTTTATCTCGTGAAAGAGACAGCGCAGATAAATGAGTTTGGTACCATTAGAAAGAGCATAAAATTTTTCATAAAAAAGATTATAATAATTTTTTTCGCAAATATGTCACTTCGGTAGTTTTTTAGCTCTCAAAGTTTAAATCGTTTTAAAACTTGAAAAAACTGTGTTTAGTCTTAAAGCGAAATATTTAGTTTTCAAAACGATTTTTAACTCCGAAAGCTAAAAAACTACCGAAGTAACATATTTACGAAAAAAATTATTATAAACTTTTTTATAAAAAATTGTATGCTCTTTTTAATGGTAATAGTCTCATTTGTCTGAGTTTTTACTTTCACGAGATATGTACAAAAGTGTTTAGAAGAGTACTCTTTTACATTAAATCAAAGAAATACGAGGCGCCACTAGTAAATATTAATATTATGGACTCTCCTTTCACCAGAAATTTTAGTTTCTAAAGGGTGTTTTTTTTAGAGGTATAGAACTTCGAATTGAAATAAAACACAAGAAAATCGTTTTAATGTCCATCAATTTGGCTTTATTGGAAGGATAATTTTATGCCATTAATGTTTAAATATGATTTTGGGCATGTGGCCGCCGCGGCTGGCTCGAATAAAGCCAATTCTACAGGTCCAATTTTCAACCACTTTTTCGAGCATATGGGGCCGTATGTCGGCAATAACGCCACAAATGTTGGCTTCCAAGTCCCCTAACGTTTCTGGTTTGTTGGCGTGGACGAGCGACTTCACATATTCTCAAAGAAAATATTCCAAAGGTGTCAAATCACACGATCTTGGTGGCCAATTGACAGGTCCATTCCGCGAAATTATGCGCTCATCGAATGTTTCCTTCAATAAATCGATTGTGACGTGCGCTGTGTGGCATGTAGCGCCGTCTTGTTGGAACCACAACTCATCCACATTCATGCCATCCAATTCGGGAACAAAATAGTCGGTTATCATGGCTCTATACCGGTCTCCATTAACGGTAACTGACTCTCCAGCATTATTTCGGAAGAAGTATGGCCCAATGACTCCACCAGCCCATAGAGCACACCAAACAGTCAGTTTTTGTGGATGTAATGGCGTCTCAAGGGTCTCATGTGGATTCTCTTCACTCCAAATGCGGCAATTTCGCTTGTTGACGTAGCCATTCAACCAAAAATGAGCCTCATCACTGAACAAAATTTTGCGATGAAAATCAGCATCGAGATCAATCTCATTTTCGGCCCATACACAAAAATCACGACGCATTGCATGGTCTCGCGGCTTTAATTCTTGCACAAGCTGGATCTTGTAAGGTCGCAAGCCAAGATCTTTGCGCAAAATCTTCCATAAAGTTGATGGACAAAGCTCCAATTGCTGTGCACGGTGGCGAATCGATTCATTCGGGTCCTCTTCAACGTTTTGCTCTACAGCGGCAATTGTTTCTTCGGTGCGCACTGTTCGACGTCTCTGCGGATGCGTATTATCACATAGAGTAAACGTAGTGCGAAAACGATCCATGGTTAACCGAATTAATTGCTCTGATGGACGATTATGTCGACCATAAAATGGACGGAGCTTGCGGTAAACTTCGCGAACTGAACCATTATTTTCGAAATAAATTTGCACGATTTGCAAGCGTTGTTCTTTTGTCAACCTGTTCATGATGAAATGACAAACCAAACTGAACATAAATGACATTAGAGTTGCCAGATTTGACCACAAAATGCCAGTTTTATCTCTATTCGAAAAACAAACCTCTAAAAAAAACACCCTTTATTCTTTTAACAAAAACCTTGTTGGAAAGCAAATCGGAAGCAGAAAAAAAATTTTGAGGCAGTCTACTATACATCCATCAATTTGTTTTTTTTTTGCGAACGCAGCATCATTTTATTGATGAGCGCAATTTCGAGCACCATCTTCTTGGCACATCAGTTTATCGTTATACTTGTTGTTGCTGCTGCAATCTTTATTGTTGTACTGGTGTTACACTTGTGCTGCAGGAAATTGATTAATTGCTGCTAAGTAAATGTGTATATGTGCATGTCTGTGATTGTCCACAAAAAAAAAAGTCATTACAAGCCAGCCATAGGTTGCAAAAGATTTATCCAACCTTGCAAATTAAAAAAAAGTAATGTCCAAGTAAAAGCGCATATTTGTAATTGAAAGAAATAATTTACATCAATAAAATCGTAACCACCAAATAAATATACCCCATCTAAAATTTTTAAAGTATTGCCACAGCAAATAAGGTCCTTATTTCTGTGGAATCGACACTTTTTATAATTTATAACAATAAATTCTTAAGCCAATATTTAGCACGCTTTAGGCGAAACCCTTATTACCATACGCTGCAATAAAAATCGTTCAGATCCACATCCGGAAATTATTCAATTAGAAGCACACAGTAATTGAAATTTCCAAAGTTTTTTGCTTTTGGCATCGAAGTTGAAGGAGGAAAACTTAAAGTTGTCGATATTTTCCTATCTTTCCAATGAATTGCGTTACACAAACAACTGTTTGCTGGCATAATGCAAGGAGCAGGGGGAGTATTTATTTTTTTGGGTATTGAATTTCAACTTTAAACTATTTTTTGCAGGAATGAGTAGGATTTTTAAGTTATGAACAGACCACATAGCATGATTTCAATGAATCAAATAACACCTCCCCAAAACATTTTAAGTGAGAGACATTTCAGAAGACTTTAAATTTTAATTAATGACCAAACAGCTTTGTAGATATCAGGGCATCAAGTGTTTTCCTAGAGAACTTTTTTTTTTTTTTTTTTGCTTTTTTGCGTGTTCAGCAAAAGTACAAGGAAAAGAAAAATTGTATGAAAAGATGTCATAAAAACTCGAATATTCTTGCAACAATGTATATTTAAAGAATTCATGAGAATCTTTTTTCGTACTAGAGAGTCTTTGCCATCCTAAATGTGATGAGAAGGTGTGCTTCAACGCTGGCTTACCCATTAAGCAATTTTTTAGGATTTTTTTTATATTTGTGGTAAATTTCCATTATGTTGCAAGGTTGCTAATGTCCAGTAGACATTATCACAAAAGAAAAAGTTCGCTGTAAGCCCCCCATTTTGATTTTTAAGGAATTTTTTTCGACCTCTAAATAATACGCTGTTTGATTTTATCCTACTGCTCCGCAATTTGACGTCGAACCAAGAATACATAGTATACACGTATCGTTGTAAATGCCTCGATATGGGCTATATTTTATTCATAGAAGTAATTTATTTCAAATGTTTTTTTCGACTAGTTGTATTCATTATCTCAGTTTCTACCACCCCAAGGTGCCAAGGATACTTCACAAAATTAAAGCCCATAAAAAATCATAAGATTTGTCTGCACAAAGTTTCCTCAAATTGTTGAAATTGAAGAAGTTATAGCATATCTAAAGCTTCAGTACAAAATATGACAACAGGATGTTAAAAAAACGGAAATCGCCACCTTAAACTATGTAAAATTCTTTTTTTTATTTATTTGCATACTGTTTGAAATGTCAAATGTTAAAAAAAAAGAATATTGCATAGTTTTAGGGGACGATTTTTGCTTTTTAACATCCTGTTTTTCATATTTTGTACTGAAGTCTTAGATTCGCTATAACTTCTTCAATTTCAACAATTTGGGAAGTCCTCTCAAGAAATTTATGAGCATATTTTATCAGTCCGTATATTCATTCGGAACATCTGGCCCATCCCTATTTTGTTGTAATGCTGTCGACTTTTGAGAAAATTTTTGGGAGTTTTCGAGAAAATATTTTTTTTTAATATATTTGCGTGAATTGAAAATTTCAGGCTCAGCCATTTTTTGCCGAGGGTACCAACTTTGTCGATTTTTTTTTTTTTTTTTTTTTTCAAAACACCTCCCATATTGTGTTAAATACAACAAACTATTTAGTTTTTTGCTAAGAAAAGCAAGTCGATATTGATTTTTAAATTAAAAAATTTAGTTTTAAAATCCTTTTCTCCTTTTCTTAACCCTAAGGTTAAAAAAAATACATTTAATTACTTTTCTTACTACCCATGCAACGCTAAATTGTCCACTAAGGACTTCTTTTCCTGCAAACATGACTGACTGACAAACTAACAGGAATTTTATGTTTTCCTTTCCTTTTTGTACGATTGTGTAAGTTTGTCTCAATGGAATAGTCAAGATTTTTGTTATTTATTTATTATCTATGTGAATAGTTTATGGACATGACAAGGACACCGAAAGACTTTTATCAATAACACCACAAAAAGTTACATGTTTTACCTTGCTTGAGGTGCAAAAATAAAATTAGAATTGAACTAAGCAACAAATCGTTCAAAAATAATTGTCATTTTACTTAGTAGTACTGCAAAGTTGTTGAAGTCAAAATTTTAACAATTTTAAAGTTTTAGCTGAAATGCTCTAGCCGCACAGTGCGGCGATAGAAGGCATTTGCGTAAAAAAATTTTGTTCAAATTTAAAATTTGTTTTATGCCATTCTACAGCAAATAGTCCAATTAAAAAATCCCATGAAAATTATTGAAAACTAGTGTGATTTGTAAGTGTTACAGCTTGTTAAAGTAGAACTTTTTTTCGAAAAAAAAAAAATATTTATAGTAGAGTTCCCAGGGAGTTAAAAACACTGTATACGTAGGACTTCTACAAGACCGCATGAAATTTAATTATCAAAAGTGGAATGCTTAGCTTAAAATATAAATAAAAAAGTTTACCTATTAAAAAGTTGTGATCTTTTTTGTAGTGCGGTCATTTGGTAGATTTACCTGGAAAGTTTTTCGAAGTTTTTTAAACTGATTTTTTCTTTTAAATTGTGATAATACATGAACGGAGCGTCGAAGCAATAAAACAAAAATACCAGCTTATAGGGAAGTGTTTGTTCTACAAACATTTTGTTTTTTTTTTTTTGTACGACTTAAAGTTTAGGAGATATCTTTTGACAAACTTAAAATTTAGAAAAAAACTGTTTTTGCAAAATATTCCGAAACGATATGCCGCAGAAAAAAAATTTTTCTTGAATTTTGCAGAACATGTTATTCTCTATGAATGTTTTTACCAACACTTTTTCCGTACGACTTACCGTTCATGAGATATCGCGATTTGAAAATGAACATAGTTTTATGAAAAGTTAAACACAGTAGGCCTCTTCGTTTTGCCTTTTTGGATAAAACACCGTAGTCGGTGTTGGAATCAACTTCAATTACGAAGAAATTTACTAGAATTTTTCTCTAGAAGTACCCGTTACAGAGATAAAAATAGTAATTTTAAATGTGTTTTACGATTAGTGGAGTGCCTGAGACTTTTAACCTAGGATATTTATTAGAGTGATTGAATTTATATAGTTGAGGTGGGATTTTGTTTTTTATACCATAAAAAGAAAAGTTTACCAAAAATTTTTTTGTGCAATTGATTTTTTCTTTATTTAAGCAATAACTATAAAAAGTTAATACAACACTAAATCCAAAATAGATGTAACATTTTGCAAACTATGTTTTCTAAACTAATTTAGAGTCGCTGAACTCGAAAAACCCACTTATTTTTTATTTCTTTGGACCGTTCCCGAGTTATTCGGACATTTATATTTTCGATGTTATAGCTTTATATACATCAATATATTTCTAGAACGCCAAGTCCGATCGATTTTATTTTACAACGCTTACAAAGAGTGAGTAATGGCTCTTTTAATGAGTATACCAATGATTATGCTCCGAGCAAAATTAACTGAGTTATAGCAGGAAAAACTCAGATTTTTTAAAAATTTTAAAAAATTTTTCATATCAATATCAAATGAAAAACTTAGTTTTTCGCATTTATTTATTTGAAAAAAAAAAATTTTAAAAATTTTATTCAATGGCAAATTTAATTCCAAATATTTTAAGCCTAGTTTGAGCAAAATCGAATGCGATTTCTTAAAGATATTAAGGATTTGCTGCAATAAGAATGATGAGAAGTTGTCCAGAGCATTTTCAAAATGTTCAGCCTAAGTCAACAGATCCAATTTTTCAGCTTCCACATCGGCCATTCTACACTCATTTAACATTTTAAAGAAGCTCTCATCATTTTTTGTAGAAGAACATTTCGGACCGGGTTCCAATTGCATCAAAAATATAAATTTTTGAAAGAAAACGATATGCCTTCATTGCACTAAAACCTAAATATCTTCACGAGATTTCATTCGATTTTGCTCAAGGTTAGCTTAAAATGTTTGGAATTAAATTGTGCCATTGAATAAAATTGTTAAAAAATTTTTTTTAAATAAATATATGCGAAAAACTAAGTTTTTCATTTGACGTTGGTATGAAAAATTTAAAAATTTTTTTAAAAAATCCAAGTTTTTCGTGCTATAACTCAGTTAATTTTATTCGGAGCATAATCAATGGTATACCCGTTAGAAACGCCATTAGTTATTCTTTGTAATCGTGGTAAAATAAAATCGATCGGATTTGGCGTTATACAAATATATTGATATATATGATGCTATAATCTCGAAAATAAAAATGGCCGAATAACTCGGGAACGGTGAGAAGGAATAAAAAAAAATTGCATTTTTCGTGTTCAGTAACCTCAAATTAGTTTAGAAAAAATGGTTTGCAAATTGTTACAATTATTTTTAATGTAGTGTTATACTTACTTTTTATAGTTAATACACAAATCAAAAGCACAAAAAAATTTTGGGTAAACTTTTTTTTTATGGCATTTAAAACAAAATCCCATCCCAACCATATAAATTCATTCGGTCTTGTAGAAATCCTAGGTTAAAAGCCCCAGGCACTCCACTATTAAGAAAAATTGCTTACGCAGAGCTTTTTAAAAATTATTGCTGCTCTTAAACCTCAAAAGCAATTGTTATAAAATAAAATGCATACAAAAGCCTACATACTCATATATTTTTAATATTTTTTGTATGCAAATTTTTTGAGCCAAATTAGAGTTATTTTAAAAGATATAAAAAAAAATTTTCAAATATTAAAAACCGGAAAATGCTAATTTTCTTTAGAGCAGGAAAAAAAAAGACGGGACTTGCGGGCATTGTTCTAAAACGTACAGATAGCACAGATTCCATATTTTAAGATAGGAAAAATTCACAACCCCGTTTTTCCCCGTTTACTTTAAATATTTATCTGAATATCCCGTATTAAAGTAAAAATCGATGATTTTATAAAATTTACACCACAAAGTTTTTTTCAAATGCTTTTGAATTTTTTTAAATTTGAATTTTTTTTTACAGCATACTTTTATATGTCAAAAACACTTTGAACTATTAAAATTTTAATATGGTTTTTTACAGCCTAAAAGCCTTCACAAACATTTTTTCCAGTTAACTTTCGTGGTTTTATTTATTGGAATATCTTTTTTTCTATTCATTGCATTTGAAAATTAATTGCATTTCTGAAAACAGCGTAAAAAAATGTATCAGTATGGTATATCTTATTGAAATCGATAAAAACTGTGGAAATGCCGTTCCGTTGTATGGAGTGACAGCACTGTGAGCCGGGCCAATAACTAAATATCATACACTTTACAGTGCTATCACCCCATACAAAGGAAGAGGATTTCCAAAGTTAATTCCCATATTAATGTTTTTTTTTTTTTTTTTTTTCAAAAATGCAATTATTTCTTAAATGCGACAATTTGAAAAAATAAATTTAAATAAATAAAACAACAAAAGTAAGCATACATTTAGGCTTCACGAATAGCTCATACACGAGCATGGAAGAACATTGAAATTCAAATTCTCTTAGCATGTGAAAGTATGCTGCATAAAAACGCAGAAACATTTGGAAAAAAACATTGCATACTTTAAGTGTGAAAATGATAGAAAATCAGTGACTTTTATGTAAATGCGATATTTTCAGATTAATATAAAAATATGCGCAGAAGTTTGCAGATGCGAATGTTTACTTTTTGCACGTTTTTGAATGTTCCCCGGAAAGAGCTGGAGTCTGCTTTAAAGAAAAGTTGCTTTCAACTTTTAGTATAATTTTAGTTTACTTAAAAATTTTGCGTTTAAGAAAATATTGAAACTAAAATAGAATGTAGGTTTTTGTTTTACAGCGATTGCTCATGTACTTGAGGAGCAGTACTTATTTCCGAAATGTGCTATGTTTCTTTGTCTTTAAGAAGCTATGTACAGCATTTGCAAACCATTCTTATTTTCTAAACTATTCTCAACATCACTTATCTGGAATTTGGTCGAATTTCGGCCACAAGTCAAACTCTAGTTAAATTAAATCATTAAATTCTCGCCATATGCCTTCTAAGTCAGCATTGTGTGCACTGAAGAATTTTAACTGCCACAATTTAAGAGACGCTGATTTATAGCAATTGCATACATATATATACTACTGCACATAAATCAATATTGTACCTATGATACAGTCAAGTTTCGAGCAAAAACTAATAAACACCTTAAACAACGAAGAGCAAAAAAAAAAACAAAGTTTTAATTGAAAAAATTGCAATCAAAGGGAAATTCAGGTCAGCGCAATGTTATAAAAAAGCACGAAGGTGCAATCCAGCTTAAAAAAAATTTTAGAAAATATTTTGACCAAATGAAAATTAACAAACAAATCAGATTTTATGGAGATTGTGTACAAGAAATGTAAACAAAACTTTGTCAACTAAATTTTAATGGCCCAGATGGGCAGTTTACAAAAAATCATCAATGACGGATGCACGACCATATGAAATCATTGATAACGGATGCATATTTTTGTACGGCTGTTTACCACGGACGTTGAAAACAGCTTTTATTAAAAAAATACCAAATATGACATTCCAATTAAAATTAATACAGGATCAAATAGGATCGCACAACTTTTACCTCATTAAAAAAAACATTTTAAGAAAACTAACTGTAAAAAAGGGTAATTTTAAAAACTCAAAACAGAACGTTTTAATTGAGTCATTTTAATTTTTTTTATAAGTTTACTACCTATTGCGTTAGAATTTATTACCTTCAACTATTTAAGTGGACTTTAATATAGAAATATTTGCTTCCAAACTTTGAAATTATTTATAAACAGATATTTTTCTAAGTGAAACAACCAATTTCCAGCTGATGGTAAAACACCCAGTGTTATTGATTAAGGGAAACAAGAGGTTGGGTATTATTGTTTGGACTATCCCCTACCATTGTAACTTGTGGCGCCGCACAGTGCTGCGATAGAAGGCATTTGCGTAAAAATTTTTTGTTCAAATTTAAAATTTTTTTTATGCCATTCTACAGCAAATAGTCCAATTAAGAAATTCCCTGAAAATTTTTGAAAACTAGTGTGATTTGTAAGTGTTACAGCTTTTTAAAGTCGAACTTTTTTTCGAAAAAAAAACATTTAAGAAAATTTTCTAATCGCAGAACTTTTTAAAAATAATTGCTGCTCCTAAACCTCAAAAGCAATTGTTTTAAAATAAAATGCATACAAAAGCCTACATACTCATTTATTTTTAATATTTTTTGTATGCCAATTTGATTAGCCAAATTAAAGTTATTTTAAAAGATATAAAAAAAATTTTTCAACTATTGAAAACAGGAAAATGCTAATTTTCTTTAGAGCAGGAAAAAAAAAGACGGGACTTGCGGGCATTGTTCTTAAACGTGCAAATAGTACAGACTCCATATTTTAAGATAGGAAAAATTCACAACCCCGTTT